>OY754303.1:26630799-27305778 GCA_963573255.1 Chironomus tentans | reverse complement strand
CTTTTTACCTGCATCTAAATGTACTTAAAACGTGCATTCAAATTCAAAACGAAAACACTAGAAGAAAAAAATAGCTTTGTCTGTATGCATGATCACTTCCTCTGTTAAAGAAGAAAGAAGAAAATATATAAATAATACGCTAATGTTGTATACAAATAATAACAATGATGATATGAACCAGAAGGCGTTGATAAGAACATTACACAAGAAAGCGGTTGTAAAGAAATTTTAAGAAGATCATTAATCACACATTGAACAGAGAGAGAAAAAAACAATTTAATGTGTTTTTTTAAAACTTTCGTTGAAGCTGTTGGAAATCAAAGAGGTATGATTGAGGAATAATTGAAAAATGAGACTTTCACACACAGTAAACATTCTTTTTTAATTGCATACAGTTAACAAGAAAATTATTTTTGAAGCAAAAAAATTTCATGTAACAAATATCCAGCGATAAGCGAATAGCGTAAATTTTTCTATAAAAAGTTTAATCTCTCACCGAATAAGAAGTGATTATTGAAATATGTTCTGCAGCTAGCTAGCTTAAAACTATTGTAAAAAGAAAAATTTCTCTCATATTTATTTTTCACTTTTTTTTTCTTCTCTCAAATATTTTCCACGAGAAACTTTTGAGCGTAAAAGTCAGTTTTTCTCATAAAGCTTTCTGTATAAAATGTATCGGGAAGTAAAATGAATTTTAGTTTATATTAAGTTGTGCAAGCGTGTAGTGCCGGTGAGCATAAAACATAAACCACTTCCATACCCTTTAAGTTAGAAGATATAAGAATTTTACAAAAAGTCTCGTCTGAGGTTAATAGCACTATTATTGAAGGGAGGAATTTCGATGCACTAATTTTAAAGTTCTTAATCCAGTGAAAATCGATACCTTTTCTTCTTCCTTCTTTCATTATATTTTATTACATATAGTTTTTTTTTCTAAAAAAGCATTTGCTATTATCGCTTAAAGTGAAGACAAATAAGTGACCCCATTGCACTACAGTGCATATTTATTTCGAAAAGAATTCTCCCTGACTACAAAAATTTTTCATATTGATTTATTAGTGCTCCCGAAAATTCCTTCCCATTCAAATCAATCTTTTTTTGTGTAAAGTAATTTGAGTCTCGTGCCTTTCTGCATAGATATTCGATCGTTACATTTATACATATATATTGATAATATTCCGGAATGGCAACTTACGCTGCATTTAAACACGTTGAACTTTACAACATCGGAAGTGGAAAGAAAAGGTTTGTATCATCATTGTTAATCTCAGTGTTTAATTTAATCAAAAGAAATGCTAAATTTCTCCTTTATGATCACTCCCAATTGAATTTGTAATTCAAAGTATTTTTTTCTTTTAATTACATTTTGCACATTTGCAAATTGCTGAAAAAAAAACAGTTTCAAAAATTAATCTTTGTGAAGAAAGTGCAAAAAAGCATAACGAAAAAGTCGAAAAACTGTAACATTCAACAGCTTTCGGAGAAGCAGAGCATTTCATTTTATACACAAACTTACTTTATAACTGTTTTTGTTAATCAAAAGAAAGAAAAAAAGTTTAGATAAAAAATGTTAATATCGATGGAACATTGAATTTATTTTTGTAGGTTCCATAAATTGGTTCATACTTTAAGTTGCTTCAAGTCTTCAAATAAGTTAGATATGAAATAAAACTTTTTTTGTTTTCGCCGTACCATTCAAAGACATTTCACAAGGAAGTCAAAAAGAAAAGCTAAAATGAAAAATATATTCTTTGTGGCGTGAGCTATATGATAAAAAAAATGCTATAATATAAATATATATAAATCGTCTTGAAGAAAGGTTAAAAATCATTTTTCCCATTCCTTTATTGTAACAAATTCCAACCATAGCTACATACAATTCATGTATCACGAAAACAATATCAAAGGCATTGAAATTATATCTGTCAACGATAATAGATGAAAAATCAAGGTTCTCGCTTATGTTTTATTCTTTTTTTTTGCCGAAAAGAAAGCAAGCGGATACTTTAGGTTCTAGACTATATTCCCTTTTATTTATGCTAATACATTAACCTTCATGAATGAATTAACCAAGAAACTTTTGATGATGGTTGACACGCAGTTTGATTTTTATTATTTCATTTCTTTTTGCGGGAAAACCTTCTACAACCGAATTTAAGTAATTTCTTCTTTAATTATTGATTTACCAACTAAACTATATATAATGCCATTATACAGAGAAAAAAACTATTTATATTATTTGGGTCGAGAGAATGACTTTATCGCATTTATTAACAAACGATAATTTCAGATTTTTTTACTTTACTTTTCTCTTTTTTAATCGCATTGTTAATAGTTGTTAATTTTCCAATTTTTTTCTTCATTTTCTTCCTTTTCTTTTTCAACAATCTTTAGAGTTTTGAAACCTCCAGGTAAATAATCATGTTGCTTTCATCATCGATATTCAATTTTTTAGTTTTTTTTGATAATCATAATTGCAATCTTAACTTTTTCTTTCTCTCATCACGCACGTATGAATAGGTGGTGGAAGTAGTGATATCTTCTCAGGAGATGTTCAAACTACTCCTCGTTCCATCAAGAACCACATGAAATCGAACATTTTTTCAGCACCATCACCAACAAATAAGAACGGTAATTTATAGAATTTTGAGTAGTTAAGAATAATAATCTTTAGAATACGAAGTATAGTTCAGGCCCCTATTTAATGCTATGTTGTAATTTTTTATTAATGAATTTTTCTAGTTCTTCAAGGACTTCATCGTTATTTTTACATGGGTATAATATACTCTATTATATCAAATTTCAAACACATTTAAATGAAATATACTAATATTTACTTACATTTTAATAAGTATACGCAATAAACAAGAGAAATAAGCATTATATACTTCACATATCCTTTTTCATTCTTAACATTATCGACTAGAACACCTTTTTTATTGTTTCAATTTCAAGTTCAAAAATTTTATTACTTCCACGCCATTAATGCATGGAAATAAACGTATCTAGAACATTACATGTAATTAATTGTAATGCTTAACACCAATACTCAAAAAGTTATCAACCATTATCAACTTGTTAGGCTTATTAAGCAATTAATTGTCCATTTTCACAAATTTGCACATTTCAAGATTATATTTTATTGTATATTAATGACTCTAGGAGACGCACGCCGTCAGCACGTCGACTCTCATAATCGTTTGTTTGGAGATGTTGATCGTATGTCAACACCAGCTAAGAATCATTTTAAAAGCAGCATTCCAATTGGAGGCGAAGAGGGTGTAGATGGATCAACAAAGCATTCAAATGGCGGCAACTATGATCAAGAAAACGGAATGAATGGAAAACATGCAGGTAATGACAATTTTTCAGAACATAAATTAACAACAAATTCACGAATTTAATGATATAGAGAAAAAAACAAGTACATCAATCTTTTTTTGTCTTCCACAATTCATATATGTGTGTAGTAGAAATTTTTTTAAAATAGTTTCAAATTTAAAATTATTGATGCGAGACTATTCTCTGATTTTTAGCAATTTCCTTTTGCTCCCTAGCTGTGTATAAACGTTACACTTTATTAACTTCATTTCGAACTTGAAAATCGTGATTCTTTACAATGTCTTTTTCTATATAGGTGGTGACTATAATGAATATCATAGTCATGCAACTGATAATTTCGAATCTTCCAACAAATTTTACGGTCATGAATCAAATTTATATAAAACTACACACTATTTAAATCCAACTTACGATTCTAAAATTAATTTTTGTATAAATGACGATTACATTACAATTGTCGATGACGAAAACAACAGAAATCCATCTGATTTGAAAATAAATGAAAATGAAAGAGAAAGTAATGAGCTTGATGAAAATATGAACTATGTTACGCCTTTGATTAGTGATTTAAATAACCATAGCAAAGTACCAAAAAATCTCACAGGTAAATTACGAAACAGATTTTCAATATAAAGTCTCTTTCAAATCATGCATTCATTACTCTCTTGATTTGTTTTTCTTTCTTTATTTCTTTCGTTTTTTTTTTCATTTCAATTCCGACTCATTTTCAAAATTTTTTTGTTTTCAATCAACAACATAAATTCTTTTCATGCATTATATGTTTAATGTTATGTTGCGCTGTATGGGTTTGAATTTAAGGCATACATAAAACAAGAATGTTTTTCATTATCTACATAATTTTTTTATGTTGGACTTCCAAAAATTTTAAATTTATGTTGTGTTATGTAATAGTTATGTGCAGCTCAGGAAAATCATTTACTATTTATTTTGCCATTAGTTACGTTTTCATCATTAATGCCGCTTTATTCAATGATTAATAATCATGTCTTAATATTTACAGTCCAAATGTCTTCAAAATCAGATATTAGCAAATCATCAATCTCTGAAAATGGATCTACTAATCATCAAATATTGAAAAATCGCGTTCCACCAGGTATGTAAATGAAATTATTTGACTTGATTAATTCTGCATTTCTTATAAGAATCATAGAATCTTTTTCGTGCTTCATTCAGGCATGACGAATAAGTAATTTTAGAATAAAAGATTTCTTCTCCATTATACGCATCAGAAATGCAGGATTTATCTCATTTGTTTCTTATTTGAAGTGAGATTTTGCTGATTCTAATTTCCATTGTTTCCGTTCAATTTAGGTGGATTTGCTTCTGCTTTGTGGTAATTATTTAAATGACTTAAGCATAACATGATTTTAACAAACAAACTTAGATTCACGAAAAAAAACGATGGCAGGCAGAAAAAAAATTTAATGCATTGATTACTAATTTTATGAAATCGTGAAAATTTCTTTTGAAACAACTTTCACATCAGATGAATAATAGTTAATACATAATTTTTTTATTGTTTTACTAAATATTATTCCGTAATCATTATAGGATTTTTCACATATTGAATTGTTTAATACTCATTTCTTTTTCGATGCATTTCAAATAAAAATTTAATTAATAAAAATAATACATTAGAAAACAATGGTGGGTCTTTTTACTCTCTTAATTCCTATAGACTTATTATTATCTGCATGATTTAATTTGATTTTGATTTTTCATGAAAGTAAACTTAAAGCTTTTACTTTTAATTGCTCAGCATACAGCTTTTCTCACTCAGCCGATCAGCAGGTAGAAATCACATGAGAAATTTAAACAGTGATTTTTAATATACACACATGAAAAGGAATATATCATTATTTTCAGCTTAAAATCAACAAGGCCAAGAAAAAGAGTGAATGTACGTGCTATTGAACGTGCTGGTATTTGCATTTCCATCGCAAATATCCTTACTTATTCATTTGCTCTTTCAGTGAATTGTTTTAATTTCATTGACTGCAAATACCTACTTAGAAATCTCATTAATAAATAATGAAATGGTCTCTATAAACACGAGATGACTTTAGCGCATTTACCTCGCCAACTTGACCAGGACTTAAACTTTGTTTTCTATGCATTCATGATATGCACAAATTCAACTTTACTGCGATATAAAAATCTAATTAAGGGTCGTGACTTTTATTGTACACAAAGATAGTGTTGTGGACACAAATTTGATAAAAATCATTCATAGAATTTGTCGTAATCTCAATTAAGTACAGGATATGTAGATATGGCAAGAGATTTTATAAGGTGATAAGCTTGAGTAATGGGTTCATAGTGAAACTTATTGTATGATAGATAGACGATATGGGACAAGTTTTTAGTTACCTGAAAGGCATGAATCTCTGACCGAGTAGTTTATATAGAGATTCATGCAATATATATGATTCATACATTAGTGTTAGAGAGACCCACAGGATAATAGGATATGATAATTTTCTATGATTTATAATCGTAAATTTTCTGATAATTTTTTGGCATTTTTCATGCATGATTGGTTTGTATAAAAATGCATACAAAAAAAGTTCATACAAAAATCATAAAACGAACAATTGTGTTAGCTACAAAAAAGTTGAATGGATATTCAATGGACTGAAACATGAAAACAAACGTATGGACTAAAGTGCTATCAATAGCGCCCCTCATTTCGGAAATTATGCAGAAAATTCTGTTTGAAGTGGACCCTCGAGTTGTAGTGCTTAAGAATATTCAATTAGCACGGCACATTCTATTTACTACTTCATCCGCATTAGCTCTAGTCAATGAAGAATAATTTGGTCAATCTAAAGTGGCTTATTTACTTGTTTAATTTAAAATTTTGACATGGTCGTGTATACAAAGCATTACTTGTCCATTTATAAGTATTTACTAATCCTAAGAATTTGGTGTTAGAAACACGTATATGTTCATTTTGACCATAGAAGATAATTGTTTTCTCGATATGCGCTAAATAATCGACAAATGATTGTTTGGTTTAATATATTAACAAAAACGTATTAATTAATTGTTGGAATTACTAAAATTACCACATTTTCCATTTTGTTTCTTTTCTTTAAATTGAGATTAACTTTTTTGATCTTCTCTTCATTTACAAAATTGATTTCCTATAGATCAAGTTCGAGATATCAATTGAATAATTGCAATAGAAATAGATAGTTGCCTAATTTGGAAAATCGCTTGATTGTTAATAACATAAAGATTATAAAATTGTATTGTTTAATGTGTTTTAAATGAAAATATGTGTTGAAGGCAGAATTGATATCTATCAATTAACTAGTACCAGACATGCAATGACCTAGACTCTTTATTGATGAAGTCAATTCTGGAATAAGAAAGTTTGCTGTCGTTAAATCATCTGAAATGTTCAATTATTACCAAAAATCTGATCACATGAGCTACAACTCTGGCTGATGAAAAGGAAACTCATTCAAATCATACAAATAAAAGACACAATTAACTTTTTTAAGTACTCGTGTATTTCTTTTCTAATAATATAATCTTTCTCTCTCTATAATATTTAATTCGAATGTAATTTTAGCTTAAGGAATAAATTTGATTCTCATTCATTTACAATTGCACTATTAAAAATTTCTTAAACCCAAACACCGTGAGCAGGTGCATTAACTAACTGTCTTGGAGATCCAATCATTCTTCTTTTGCCAGAACCTAGATAAATAATTATTATTATTTTCGCATGAAAAAATCGTATAATGAGCGAAATTATTTTTTTTTATAATATAAAAAAATATGATAAATTTACCATCATAAAATAAATGATGATCCTCCGTGGTTACTGTAAGACTTTGAAGATTTACTTCTTTCATTTCGTGAACCAATTTTTCTAATTGCTTCTTCTTTTCTACTATTGACATCTCTAACATCAATACGTCTTTTTTCAGCGAGTCAGTTGTCTTTTGTGTACTAAAGTTTGATAGAATTAAGCTATTAATTACTTTAACAAGAAGCATAATAGGAATTACGTTATCTACCTTTCATTGGAATGCATAACAAAATCAATATCTGATTGTATTCTATCAACTTCAGTCATTAACTTTTGTTCCAAAATGTGATGATTTTCTTGTTGCTGCGAAAGACTCTTTTGTTCCAATTGTAAATCATTCATAAGTTTTTTGATCTTATTTTTGCATTGTAGTAATTCCGTTTCTAATATTCCCAATTTAGATCGTAATAATGTTATTTCTGCCTTCAATGATTTTTCCTGTTGGTGTACTAGTTCATTTTCCTCTTCAACGTATTGTAAGGTTTGTAGCTGAAATTGATGTATGAGTTTGGCAATTCATTAAAAATCTGCTTGAAATTTCGGTAATTGTGCGGCTGTCTAAATTATATGTCCGAAAATCATGAGTATGAAATGGTGTTCATGTGAAAAGTATGTGGTATTAATTTGATTAATCCCTTGTTAGCAGATTATTTAAAACTTTTGATACCATGTAGTTATTCACACATTACATAAAGTTATGGAATTGTTTTTACCATTGTTAGCTTTTTCTCTTGTTTCTAATGGGAGGGGTTGAAAAATTGCAGTTCTGTTGCACATACATTTTTTGCCATAATGATTTCTAATAACCCATTGAGATCTATATAAATTTGTCTTAAAATCACTAGCTTTTTAGATCACGAGAAAGCATAGAAGAACATAGAACGGTTCATAACTAAATTGAGGTCCAAAAGGTATGGATTTAACAGAAGTTACTCTTGGACTGTTTTTACACATTTTAATGGAATCCGAGCAACTCCTTCATTCACACTTGTATGTAGCCTACAAGCAAGACCTAAAAACTCAGGAATCAATGTAGAAAGCGGGATATTTCAGAAATTCCTTCGAATCACGAAATTATCGCTAAATACTTTAGGAATTCATTGGAATTTCTGAAACATCTTAACTTCTCGCTTATGAATTTTTTTGGATTAATCCTAAAATTTTACACTTTGGCAGCAATCTACGTTTTTAGTATACATGATTCTAAATAATCAAAAATTATGCTATCGAGATTCGAGCCCATGATCGCTGTATTAGTGCGACATATTTTTAAGGTATTAAAGCACTAGACTATTCCGCCACTATGTAAATCACATCAATTCAAAAATGTGGCTAAATTATGGATAATTCGAGAGAATTACGAAGAAAACACAACTGCAATTAAATTTTCCGTTAATATGCCGCAGACAAGAAGAATTCAGACACCACTCATTAAGCCAGTGTAAAATCAACATATTTTGAATAATTGTATCGTTTATAAAAAAAATCTGTGAATAACTTTTTCGTGTGTTGATTTTCGATTTTCATTCATTATAATATAATTAACACATTTCTTACTTGGTCACTTCCTTGTCTATATGCTTGGTCCGTTTTTGTCAGTTCATTAGAAATTAATTCAAACTGCTGAAGCTGCTCTCTACTTTTGCTTTCAAGATAAACTATTTCGGCATCAAACTTGAGTGAGGATAAAAAAAATCACGAATATTAATATCGAATAAAAGTGAATGCACTAAGAAACTTACTTTTGTTAAATCATTTTGTTGATTGATAATTTTATCTCTTTGAAGCTTAATAAGCTGTATCAAGTCCTTATATTGAATAGTATGTAAAAGATCATCGTTTGATTGTATTGGGGAATTGAGAACGTCTATATTGCTACCATTATTAGACTCAATAGTTTTGGATGAATTAGGAAGTTGAAATTGTTTTGCCGGAGAAGGCGGATTACGATAAGGGGGAGGATTTAAAGATCCAGAAATTCCAATTGGCGAAGTTACGGGAGATGGCGAGTTCTTAACTTTAAATTTTTGATTAATAAAAGCATCTGTTGAATTTTCAGTTTTAAGTTGCAATTTATCTGGCGAAGAAGATTCAATTTTATTTGTAATATCGTGAATTTCATTTGACTGCTGTTGATACTGTGGTTTTACTATTCCAACATTTTCACTAAAATCAATAAAAGAAATAAAATTTTTGCAACACATAAAAATAATATGGAAATTTTTTATATTACTTTATGGCCTTTTTTGTTTTATCTAGAGGAGATTTCTTTTCAGCATTTTCATTAGCAACATTATTATCGTTCGTCGTCTGCTGCACTGACTTTTCTGACTTTTGAAGAATAAATTGTACTTCCCCGGAATATTCACCAAGTTTATTCAAAATCTACAAAAAAAATAAAAATCAATAATCATGAGACATGATGATAATATAAGCTTTCTCCAAATATTAGCATATGTTTATACCTTTAATGGAGATTCAGTAGGTGCTAATAGTCTGGAATTATTCCTCCATTTCTCTATCAATGTGAATCTTCCAGTTTTCCCAGTGGCTGCAAAAGAAAAAAAAATAAAATTGAACTTGAATATTTTATCATAAATTTTTGAGTAAATGAAATCACATACCATGGGCAAGTGCAAACACGACATCCTGAAAATAAAGAGCGAGAAAAAAAATCAATACGAATATGCAGTAGCAATTAGCATTGAAGAAAAAGAAAATCTAAATTCAGTTGAGTTTGTCTCAAATATTCACCTGACAAGTTGTTGATTCGGTTACACCACAAACAATTCTTTGAATTCCTTCAACCCAGACTTTCAATTCCATAATTTGTTTTCTTTATCGTGTATACAACTTATGTGACCTAATTATTTTTCATATTTTCTAAGAAAATGTTAATTCCTTCAAGAAAATAAACAGTCACAAAATAAAGTTTCTTTTTGTGTAAAAATATTTCAGGAACTTGCTAATTTTCAATTAAATTATTAAGTAAATGTTCACGATTTTAATGATATGGTAGAAGTAAATTTTTTTGTAAAGAAAAAATAATTTTATGGTCCTTCTTTCTAATTACTAATGCACTTAATGTAATTATGTCTTTATAAGCGATTTTTGAATTTTTAAAATTAAACAGAAAGGAATTTAATTGAATGTAGTGAAGATAAATATTTTCTTAAATTATTGTATTTTTGAAAGAAAAAAATGTAAATTGTACTATACTAAAAATGTTATGTTTTCGTACAGACTTCAGCACTCCCTCTATGTCGTTGATTTAAAGCTTTTTCTTTAAGCTCTCCATTCAAACGTTTCATGCTTTTCAATCCACATTAACGGTCTTGCATTGTATTCATTACTAACAGGTTCTCCTAACCGAAAAAATTTATGAATCATTTAATTAACATGCCTATACGAAAAAAATGTGAATCATATAGCTTTGTAGAACTAAGGATATCACATCATATAAAAAATAAAATTGTATCATTTTTGAATGAATCGGCTCATGGTCACATTTGACACTCAAAATTTGGAGTCCGCTGATTTTGAAGGTAATTGATGTGAATTCAAAATTTTTATGCGAGTTATAGTCATTATATTTTTTGATACTCTATTAATAAAAATGAATATGAGCATTTTAAGTTTTCGCGTGCTAACATCATGCATCATGTATATGTAGCTTAAAATTGAGCATACGCTTGATTTATGAAATGTTTCATAATGTCAAGTAATTATTAAATACAATGTAAATTTTTGAAGTACTTGTTAATGGACCGTCCACAAATGACGTCCATGTGAAAATGATGTTTAATGTTCTCCCTCAAAAATTTTGTATGTTGTGTCATGCAGCTTCAGACACTCTTAAAATTATGGATATCATAAGTGAATGACTCTTAAGCTGTAGTTGCTCGTTTCACCAAAATTCACAGTTTCACGCCTTATCGCGAAATTTTGCTGCTTTAGAAAATAGCTCTGGAATTTATTTTGTTTTACATATATGTAAAATTTTTAATCCCATCATACGAGTTTCACGTATGAAGCAAAAATCAGAGATCATTGGCGGCATTAATGTCTGTTGTTTAAAAATGGAAGTTTATGAGTAATTTTATCGAATTTCGCAACTCAATAGCATTAACTAATCGTTAGCCATTAGAATTTTTTTCATATGCCTAGAATATTTTCCATAAACTGTCAGTTGAGATTGGCACGCCTTTAAAAAAATATTTTTTTTTATTATTTCCAATTATTTGTCGAGAAATACAAAAATGTTACAGCAGCAAGGTCACAGTCAAATTGAAGTGACGTCATTACAGTCTTTCGAGATTTTTGAACTTCACAGTTGTAGAGTGCACAAGTCACAATAAATCATTTCCGCGAATACGGAGTGATGAACAAGATCCATAAAATTGATGAAGCATTAAATGATAAAATCTTGATTTGTTTAAAAAATAATTTTTATTAATATTTTCAATATATTTCGTACAAATTCATCAATAAGTCTAAAATAAGTAACATTACTTTAAAGCAGGTGCTGAACGGTCGTTAATTAAATTTGTCTTTTTCAATTTTAACGTTGCTGAGTATAGATCAAATGGACTGGAATAATATCAAACGAGTATACATATAAAATAATATAATTAAAACTTCTGATTTTATATATGCATGAATACATGTACAGGATAATTTGGCACATTATGTAATAATAAGGTTCAATAAAGAAATAAATGAATAGTGTGGAATTAAAAACAAACAAACAAGAAATAAATTCAATTAACTACTTGACAATTTCCTTTCGCTCATCATCCCACATGTTATGCCATGGTTCAAAAGATTTATTCTTTCGCACTGCAGAGTTTGACGAACTTTTTATCGTGTTATCGTTATCATGCGAATGTTTACTTTTAGAAAGTTTTGTACGTGGAAGAAGAGTATTGGGTTTACTCATGTTCATCTCTGACCGAGACACTAAATGATCGTTCACAAAAATGCAATCATAAGGATCTGAATTGACGGAGACTTCTTCAGTATCAGTTTCGTTTGAATGATATTGCTTCAAAATTTCTTTTCGTTTCACTGTTCTCATTAATATTTCATCGTCATCATCATAAAAATTTGTGTCTTGAATCTCTTTATAGTAATGCTGCTTTTCATTATGCATATTCATTGGAGTTGGACCGATGTGATTTCTTCTTTTGGGCGCTTCATCGTACAAGCTTTCATTGATATTCATTTCGTGGTCGTCTTGCATTTTCTCTCTCGTGTTAACAACTTTGTTACTGCCGTCCATTTCTTTTGGCAAGGGTTTTTCACT
This sequence comes from Chironomus tentans, assembly GCA_963573255.1. Taxonomy (NCBI): domain Eukaryota; kingdom Metazoa; phylum Arthropoda; class Insecta; order Diptera; family Chironomidae; genus Chironomus; species Chironomus tentans. Next base: position 27,293,287 of record OY754303.1, on the reverse strand, counting down.
GAGTCTTTTCTTACTTTTTGATGATTCTGGTGACTGCTTTTTTAACGTTCTATCATGGTCATCACCATCTATGGGTAATAAATCCCTGTGTTTCCATAATCCCATTCCTTCCAAAACATCTTCAGATTTACTAAATCGCCAAAATGCTTTATTTCTACCCACTGTTCTATCTATTGTTAAGTCACCATAACTATTTGACTGTCCTTTATTCATAACATTCTCATTTTTCATGACGCTGGTTTGTTTTTGCACTGGTTTCTCAGCAGGTTTTCTTTTTTGCGAAATGACAGTGAAAATTATTAGCAATACTTGAGAAATTAGCACTACTATGACATAACCTTATGATAATTGACAAACAGCAAGTCTAATCTTACCTGATTGGAACTTTTTGCGGAATTTCATCATCTGAATAATCAACTTCTGGTGCAACGGGTGCCATTTCATTTGAAAACCCGCTATCATTACTGCTATACATTCCACGCATACTTTTCTGTACATCCTTTTCGTTAGAAGTAGATGAGTAGAAATGTAGATAAGAAAATGTAAATATTTATAAGCTTTAAAGTAGGTAGAAATGGTAGAATGCACAAATTAATTTACCATTGTAACATTTTGTAATGGTGGTGATGGTGGTCGCGCTATAGGTGGATTTTGGAATTTTCTTTGTTTGCTCACCGATTGATATTTATTGTTATTATTATTAATTTCGCCATCTGCTTCACTTTCTTTTCCATTTCTTAACATTCAAAAAGAATTAAAAACAAAACAAAAGAGAAAGAGGAAATAATGCAATATGTACGAATTAAAAAAAGAGCCAAGAAAAAAATTAATTCTCTAAATACCTTTGCAAATTCATGTCAACGTATGAAGATGGGAACCATCCAAATAATTTTGTTGTAAGATTTTCACCAAATTGCCAACCTAAATTGTTTCAATCATATCAACATGCTATTAGTAATTAAACATGTCTATTCTCACCATTCAAATTTTCTCCGATTAAGCACAATTTATCTCCTTCAGAGAAACCAAGTTGATTTTCACTAGTAGCGGAATGTCCATACAATGCATAAACTATGCTACGATTATTTTGACTTGTTGCCAACGAGTCCATAGAGAAACGTGATCGGACAGTTTCAATGTCATTTGTTTTATTGGCAATTGACAAATTTGATACACTTTCATCACTCACGCTTAAGCTCTCTCTTTCCATGCTTGTTCTTTGGTTCATGTCGTTAAAATTCATGCGATTATCATTGTTCTTGTCTGGCAGAATATTGCTACTATTAATGGGTGAAGGCATAAACATTTCGCGAGTTGAAGCAATATCACTCCACCGTTGTATGTTATTGTCGATAGTTGCAAAGCTATTGTTGAAGAATTGAAGATAATGTTTTGCAACACTTTCTGTATAACGTTCCAATATGAATCCATATCTATTGAAAATATAGTAATTGTGTGTGAGATTTTAGCCACTAAATACAGAAATTATTATTTTTTTAAAAAAAAATACAACCTTCGACGCTCTTGTAGCACCGCATTTTTATAACTTTGATCACAAAAGTTATCCAAACTCTTCTTCTCGTCTTCAAGTATTTGAATACACTGTTATTGATGGAAAATATGTGTCAATCGTTTATGGTAACAATGAGAAGCATAATAATAATAATATTTTCACTATCTACCTTCAATTCCCTTTCAGCGTTATTCTTTTTCTTTCTGTTTTTCTTTACAGCAGCAGTTGCTTTATGGGAGATGAGAGAAGAAAAGAATTGATGTTTATTTTGTAATGTCAAATAACTTTCATCATGTCTATTACCTTTATCGAAACTTTCCATTTTCATTTTGAATTGTTGGGCAAATTTTTTCTGTTCTAATTGAATTACTTTAATGTCCTTATCCAAATTTGTTTCCAAAGGGCAAATAAAATCGACATAAAATGCTTTAAGCTGTGGTATTGTTTTTTTGTTATTGTGGGGAGTAAATTTATTAAATAAACAAAAATATGTAATTATTGTTGTCAATTGTGTGTGTGTTTGTTTGAATGAAAAGGTTTCTTACAATGCTCATATGCTGCTCCTCAATAAAGCTAAAAATATCTATGATTTCCATTAGCGCTGAACCTGTAACATTGAAAATGAGATATTTTAAATACGAGAATTTTTTAAGATTCCGTTATTAATTCGTAGCTAATTTCTCTTATGTATGCACATATATTTTTTTGTTTTTAATAAAAAAATATATGAAACATTTACAGATTTCTTAAAACCAGTTTGCTTGCTTTCCTATGTATATACGTACATACATATATTTTTTTCTTACAAAAAAAGTTAAACATGCAAATATTAATATTCCGTGAGTGATCTAGTCTCTTACCAATATCTGACGTTCCTTGCGTAGACTCTCTGGCATTTCTTGCGATCTTTGAAAGGGAATCAGCAAATATTTTTGAGGTTTGTGATGAGTTGTGAAGAGCTTTCAAATATGCCTTAGCATTAATCAACATTTTTTTCGATTCAGGGTTGAATTTTTCAAGGATGTTCTGTAAATCGTACAAGCAACATAAATAATATTCAAGTCATCTAATAGTAATAAATATTAAAGAAACTAGTACACAAGTCACTGAGATTTATAACTCTAGCGCATTTTTGCCGGTGATCAACACAGAAAATTGGTTCAAGTTTCACGGTCATGGCGATTCTTCTTCATGATCTTTTTTTGTAGAGCATCTATTGATTTCGAATAGTTTCAGATCTTTAATAATATTTTGATGAAGTTCATAGCAAATTATTGCAAAATAATTAAGAGCATTTGAGGTCTTTTATAAATAATGTCTAACATTGAAAGGAGATCTGAGGATCTATAGACATAAATTTGTATATAAAAATCTTGTAACTGAAGAGTGTAGAGAGACAAGTGGTTAATTATCCGTCAACAAGCTCTAAAACTGTAATTTACAGGTTTGTCACTGAAGCTCAAATGTGTCTTACTTGTCCTAAACTGACAAAGGAATGCTATTGCCTTAATCTCTAGCTTAGATATCTTAAGCTTAATTTAAAATTGCCTTTGATTATCAACAGTGATTAAATCTTAATTAATTCATAAGCAACCTAATTAAAATCAGTTCCTGATACACAAGTTGATGCATAAAAGCAATTCTAAGCTTTCATGTCTTGACACTTATTGCTAATAAGTTTACAAATTAGTCAAACTTTCATGAAATTTACCAAAGGGAGGATTTCCAATTTAAATATAATCAGCACCATGTAATAAACTTTAACCGGAACATTTTTAAAATAAAACGTGTATGCAATTAGGCATAGATTTTATCACCATGAATATTTTATCCAGGCAGGCAGATATTAGGTCAGCCATCAAAGCGTATAAAAGAATCCAGTATTGGCAAAAATATGCTTAAAATAAATATTTTCTATAAGAGTATGAGTTTAGTAAAATACAGGAATGCTAGATCTTATGAAACCTTGCAGGTGCGGCAGCAAAGCATTCCTTTAATTTTCTTTTCTTTTCATTCATTGAATTATACTTTTAAAAATATATATTTATTATATACATTTCACGTATTGAACAAGAATCAAGAAAATTACCTTGTATATCCCATCAATTGCTTTGACATTTTTTTCACCGTCCATTTCTTAATAATAAATACTCTGATGTTTCTTTTTTATGAACAAAATAATACGAATTTTAGATTTGGAAATCGTCAATTAACTTGCAGTTAAGTGTGGTGGAATTTCTTTATAGAGTATATCTCAATGTCTGTAAATGTCGTGAATGTATTTAACTCTTTTTTTTCTCAAAATTCGAAACGAGAAATTGATTTTCTCCAATATTGGGTCACTAATGTTAAACACTCTTGTTTCTTAATCTATTAAACTATTCATGTCATTTTTCTATAATAAATTTAACAAATCTTCAACAATTCCTTTCAATAAATATTTTTTATTGGTAATTATTACGTCACTTTAACACAAAAAAATAAGTCTTAGAAGATTTTTTGCACAGTTTCGATGTTTACAATGTGAATGAAGAAAACTTACTAAACCTAACTCAACAGCAAGACAACCTTTCCATAAACGCCTAACGAGAATGCTTAAGTAATGTTTTACAAAACATTGAGGTAAAACATCAAGAAGTGTAAAGCTTAACAAGAAAATGTTTATAGTAAAACGTAAAACATGTACACAAGGTAGATGCTAACTTGAACTTACAAGTTTTTAAAAATCATTATCATGATAGTCTTTAATAATTGCATAATATATTCATACTCTATGCTTTTATTTAATGTTGACAACATCATATCATTTTTTATTTTCTCTTCCGTTTTTCTTTCCAGTCAGTAAGTGTGAGCTCATATGAAGGTATGCAGTATCCATTAAATGCATTTCCTATTTTTTTTCTAAAACTCGTTTTATCGGAATAAGCATATATGAAAGAAAAAGATTATATGTTTAGGTAAAAAAAGAGAGAATTTCAATGTTTTTATTTCTTTCCTCTTAAAATTATGAATGAATTACAAATATTTTGCTAATTAAACAATTTTTATTAGCTCTTTTAAAAATATATGGCAGTAGTAACTTTAAAAAATTAAGTTATCGGCAAGAAGAGCAAATGAAATTCATACTGTTATAATTTTCATCAAGAAGACATCAGTAGCAGGTGAAAAATAAAACAAGTGGATTATTTTTTGGATTTGGTTTTGTGGATTTTATTTTTTTTATTACCACTGAGGAAAATTTATGGCAATAGGAATTTTAATTTCTCTCCTTGATTATTCGTAAAATTATTATTAAAAATATTTGTCTCACTTTATCAACATATTATATATATGGCAAAAATATCGGTGATTCTCATATGTTTCTTGAGCTCAAGTAAAAAAAAATCCTTTAAACTACTTCTTGTGTCAATGGTACTACATTTTATATCACTAATTAAGGCTATTTCAATTAAAATGAAGTTTTTTATAATTTTTTCTTATGATTCCTTCGCGATGATGTCTTATAACTTAAGAATTTGGCACTGGCAAGTCTATTGAACATTTCAAAAATATGAACATAGGAAATTTATTCATAAATAATTGTCTCTGTGTTGTAATTTGCTAATCTTTTGTTCAACAAATAGATTAGCTTTTTTTAGGAAGTACATGTTCGGTAACGATCAGCATGATCTCTTATACGTTGAATATAAGCATCAATTTCTCCATTAAGTTTCAATATTTTTTGCTCCATTTCCGATAGTTCGACATCATTTGACGATGTTATATTGACCATTTCTGTCACAAAAAGTCAATGTATTAATTTTTTGAATATCAATTTTAAGAATTTAGTAAAAAATTACCTTTAAGTTCTTTCAATTTGCCGTTTGTGTCGACTGTAATTTTGAATGCTCTTTGAAGTAATTGCTGAGCCTTTTCTCGAGCATATTCTGTAGACTGGGCCTTTGAATTCAATTTATCATTGGCCTCTTTGTATTGATCTTTCAACTAAATTAAAGCATGAATAATAAATCAATGTATCAATTTATGGAACAAACAAAGCTGCATACCTTATTAGCTTTTTCATGTGTAACAGATGATAGTTCCTTAGCAACATCAGCCTGACTCTTAACTTCCCTAGCATCGTGGGTGTTCTTAATAAACTTCTTTTGAAGCTTGCTTAATTTTGTCTGCAAACTGTCAACTGCTGCTGCTGTTTCATCAACATTGCTCTTTGCACTTTCTGCGTCGGTGTTTATCTAATAATGTTATAAATAAATCAATAAAGTTTCATTTAATATTTTTTCTCAATACTCACATCTTCCAAGTCTCCCTTGGCTGAGGCAATATCATCATTAGCCTTTTTAATGGCATCTCTTGCTGCGTTCTGCAAAAACAAAATGTGATTTACGTTCAAGTTTACATCTTCTTTCAATAAATTTGAGAAAAAATTACCTGAGCTGTTTCTGCTTCTTCAAGGGCTGTGTTGACTTCCATTGCACGCTTTAATACATCACTTGCTCTCTTCCTGTTAATGATAAAAAGCAATTAATTTTTATGAAAAAATCAGGGGAGAGACAACACAAAATATAACAGTCAAATTTTCGATACATGTTAATTGCGATGTAAATTTTCAAGTACTTCAAGGAAAAATTAAATTTTTTTTAACTTTCTTGGAATTTATCAACCAGTTTGAAATTTTTGATTGAATACATGAACTACTTAACATTCCTAATTACTTCCATTAATTTTTTAAACTGAAACTGTATAGAAAAAATTTCAATTTTCAACGAATTTTTTCCAAAACAAGCTGGAGTACTTGGAAATTTGCATCTCAGTAAACATGTTACCTATATAAATATCTCCAGTTACTGATTCTAAAAATTTTAGACTTACTGTGCTTCAACAGCATCCATCTTAAGTTTCTCAACCATTTCTAAGTCATGTTGTGTATTTTCAATGATGGTTTCAACATTTTCGAGTTCTGCTACAGTCTTATCGATGTCGTTAGCCAAATGTTTAATCTCGTCTGGATCCAAATGTAAGTCGAGCTTTAGAACAGCCTCAGCAATTTCTTTAATTTCTGCTGGTGATGCAGTATTGTTGGCAAGAATATTTGTTAAACTAGTGATTAATCCACGGCCTTCGTCCAACATAGATTCAGTGCTATTAAAGGTTTGTTCTACTTTATCAAAAGTTTCCTTTGCCTTTTTGTAAGATTCGACTGCTTCTGTTTTAGCATGTGATACTGATCTAATAAGTTCATCAGCTTGTTGTTCCTTTTCCCTAACTATTTTCTCTGTATCCTTGGCGTAATTCAATGCAGTTTCTGCTTTTGTTAAAGCACCCTTTTCACACGAAATTCCACCACATTTATTACATCCAGCACCACCACATAGTGAGTCACAAGGATCACCGCGCTTGTCACAAATTTGCTCGTTTAAGACGGGAATTTCTGCATTAAGTTCATCCAAACTCTTCTGTAGATCTTCAATTTGTTTTTCATTTGTTGCCAAAACTCCTTCCGTTTCCGTTTGACGAGTTATAAGACTCTCAATTCTCTTACATTGTCGGTCAGCTTCTGAATTTAAATCAGTTGTTTCTCCATAAATCGTAGAGAGTCCTTGAACACGAGAGTATGCATCACGAGTAAGGTTCAATGCTCCTTCAATGTTTGCCTCCTGAAGTGTTGTTGCATTTTCTTTTAATGCATTTGCTAATGCTTTAATTTTTTCGCTCTTCTCTTCAAGATTAGTGATTTCTGCTCCTGCTAAGTTCATTTCCTCATTCAATTTATCCAAAACTGTGTCTGTTTCCTTGAGTTTTTGTTCAGAATCTTCTAAGCGTTTGCGCAATTTATCAATCTTTTCATTTATCTTCTTGATATCTCTCGTACTCACTACTGTATTGCTCAATATGCCTCGAATCTTCTCAATCTTCTTTTCAATGTCTTCAAACTCTTTGGTATAAGCGCCTGTCGCACCTTGTGTCTTGATTTTCTTAGCTTTCTCAATTATCTGATCAGTTTCAGATTTCAAATTAGACAGAATATCATCCCAATTATCGAAACACTCGCCACAAGGTGAACAGTATGGTGCCTCACCCAAATAACCTCTTGCACATTGATCACACTTGTATCCACCAATTCCTTTTATACATGAACATTGCCCAGTTTCACGGTCACATTGGTATTTTGATGAACCGTAAGTGTTACAATCACAAGCTACAGAGAACAATAAAAAGAAAGGTTTTAAGTTTATAATTTATTGAACGGTATGTCAAAAAAAATGTTTTACCTTTGCATTCAACATTCGGATCACCCCAGAAATTTGCTTCACACTGATCGCAAGCTCTTCCACCAAATCCAGGTCTACATTGACATTGACCATCGAACTAAAAATTGACATTATCATTACTTTCTTTGAATTTAACATTGAAATAAAATTATTTTACCGGATTACACTGTTCACTATATGCACCAACTTCATCGCAATTACAAGCCTCACATCCTTCTCCACTGGCAATTTTCCAATGATGGTCTAAACACTGATCGCAACGCATACCAACAACATTAGATAAACATGGGCACTGTCCTGTGAAACGATCACAATGTTGTCCAGGTACAGTACCTAACACATCACAATCACATGTTCTACAGTCTTGTCTTGCAGCATCACCATAGAATCCATCACGACAATATTCACAATGATCACCATCAGTGTCATACAAACATTGTAAACATTTTCCTGATTTTGCATCACAATTTCCGGGTTGATGATGATCAATATTTCCTGTACAATTACATGAGTTGCAAGAACCACCAGGTTTTTCTGGATTTCCAAAATAGTTATTGTCACAAACATCACATTTAGCTCCGGCATATCCAGGCTCACAATAACAAATTACATCATTTGTGCTTGGAATAAGGGCACATTGCGATGCATGTGAATGACCTGATGCAATTGTATCTGGACATCTACATGGTCTACATCCAATTTCACTACCAAGCAATGGATCTCCGTAATATCCTTCTATACAACGATCACAATTAGGTCCATTTGTATAGTCTTGACAATTCAAACATTCTCCTGTTTTAGCATCACATGCTGGCGCATGACCATTACAGTTGCATGGTTGACAATCAGGGAAATTCCAGTATCCAATTTGACATTGATTACATTTTTGCCCATAAGTATTTTGCTGACAATTACACTGTCCAGTAATTAAGTCACATTCATTATCTTTTGCACCGATACTGTCGCAGTCGCATGATTGACATCCATTTGGTGAAAATCCATATGTTCCCGGAGCGCAACGGTCACACTGACGTCCAATTACTTTATCTTTACACTTACAATATCCTCCATGTTCTTCGCACTTCTTACTGAATGAGCCCGTTGGATTACAGTCACAAGCTAGAAAATAATTAAATATACATTAATTAATAATAAATAATAATTAAATTCATTGTCCTTCATATTATTCACATTGATTTTCGGGAAAGGAATAAACTACGAGATTAATATGATTAATATACACTATTAGCAAAAATATAAAAAAATATTTGAGATTGCTCATTTTTAAAAAATGTTGATGTCTTCTATCTCCGTGACTAGTTAATAGCATTTTTTGAGCGATAAGATAAGAGTTTAAATCAAAATATCGTCGTTAATTGACACTTACGAGTAGCACCATTATACACAAGAATAGCAGCTCTATCCCAGAATTCTTTGCACTTGTCTAAAGCAGATTCCCAGGAAATATCGTGATAAGACTCGTTACATCTATAATATTGATAGTCTTCTGCGCGAGAAATAGCAATAGGTGGCCCAGTAAAAATTGATGTCACTTCAATTCGTGGTATCAATGTAAGCTATATAAAATAAAAAGCATGTAAGTTTAATCATCTAATTGAATCTTAAAATATTTAAATTGTTACCGAATCAATTAAAATTTGTGCCATAGGATTTGGTTCATATGGACTTTGGCGATTGAATGAGAACAAGAATTTGTACGTTCTTCCTTCTTCTAAACAAAGATCTGCAAGTGCAATTGCTTTTGTAGCATGATCGTTCAATCGCAGCGTTATTTCCTGTTCTTCTAATGGATTTATGTTATAGCATTCACTACCCTGACCAATTCCATCAGGTCGAACAAGACTAACTCGAACATCTTCCCAACTTCCTCGTTGTTGAGGTGCATATCGTAACAATACATCGTAATTCATTGTTTTTGGAACTCCATCGATGGTGAAACTAAGATCTCCGCCTTCATGAACTTTCAAAAATCCTGGTCCAGTCCATGATGGTCGATCGGAATATTGTTCTCTGATAACAATTGAGCAGTTCTGTAAAATGTTAATTTATGATTATAAAATAAAATGTGAACAGATCGATTAGTTAATATTTAACTTACATTATATGAGGAACCGCTTTCACAAACCTTTAAAAAAAATTATTATGTTAAAAACGTCAGTGACGAGAGAATTCAGAAAATGTGTACTTATTACCGTATTTGATCCTTCAGCTTCTGTGATGATGTGGAGAGATGGAATAAAGTGATTTTGTTTTGGCTCACTACAGTCTCTTCCTTGCATGTATGGTCTGCATTTACATTGTCCAGTAATGACATCACAATTATTATCTAAAGAGCCACCCACATCGCAATTACAATGTGTACATCCGTCATGACTTTCTGATAATCCATAGGTTTCAGGCATGCATTGGTTACAATCCTTGCCCATTACTAAGCGCTTACAAAGACATTCTCCAGTATAAAAATTACATCCCAAGTTGTCAACCGTTCCAAGAATATTACATGTACATGATTCACAACCATCTGGATTCTCTGTTGTCAAATTCCAGAATCCTTCCTTACAAAAGTCACATCGACGTCCTTTTACATTCGTTTTACAATGACAAGCTCCAGCTTCTGCATCGACTTCTGAAGTTGAATCACAAATTCCCTCATCTAAACTTCCTAATGGATCGCAATCACATGGCTTGCAAGCGTAAGGACTTTGAATGTCTTCATTTGGATCCCGATAGAAGAACGGTATGCACTGTTCGCAATGTTGACCTTGCGTGTTATGTTCACAGTTATCGCAAACACCACCACTTATTCTTCCTGAATGCTCATAAACAGCTCGATCAAAATGACAACTTGTGGCATGGTTATTACAGTTACATTCTATTGGGAATAATGAAGGAATGAATAAAGAATATGATTGAGTAATTTATATATTTTATAACATACTTTTACAAGCATTTGTTTGCTTTCCAAGAGCTGGCTTCCATGGTAAATCATTGAAGAAATCCTCACAAAACTCGCAATTCAAACCCTAAAGTCAAATTAACTTATTAATACAGACAATTTGGCTGATTTAAAGGCACAACAAACCTTAGTGTGATGTGTACATTCGCATCTTCCATGAACCATGTCATTTTGTGTTTCAAATCCATCTAAAGGCAAGCAACGCGATGCATGACCATAACATGAACAGGATCCTCGAACAACCATGTTAGAAATACCGTAGTAATACTTTTCTTGAATTTCAGATCGATCATCCAAAAGAGTATCGCCAAGTGTATGAAGCTTAGTGAAGTTAATTCTCAGATTTGTCATTTTCAGCATATTTTGTACGTGATCAGCATAGGGATTTGCAATATTCATACTTGGCGGAAGTACACGAAAAATAACTTCACCATTTTTCGATGGTTCTACACTAGAATATCGGTGATCGCACACAACATCCGTAATATTCTTTGATTCACTTTCAACTAATGCATGTGGGAATGATTCTGCACAATTTGATGCAAAATATCTGTACACATGCCATGTCTTGCCAAAATCATAGGAACGTTCAATTAACATAGCAGCAGGTCGAAATGTTGCAAAGACAATAATCAAGTGAGTAAAGTGGAACTCAGCTTCCAGATCCAATTGAATAGAAACATTTTCATTTCCATTTTCAGATTGCCACCACGTAGGCTCGAGAGTTCTATAACAAAAAAAATGTTACATGATAAAAAAAAAATACTTACAAAAATTATCTTCATCTGCTTACCCGGGTCTATATTTGTAAATTATTTGTCCAACTCGATGATTAAGTTGTGGATTATTTTCTGTGTATGGATTTGTCTCGCAGAGGAAGCACTTTTTCTCTTCCAAATGCGACACAATACAAAATCTTTCTGGTTGACTTGAACCACAAGTGGAAGAAGCAGTTAGTCTATTCTCTCTTCCAATGAGTAAATTTCCAGTTGCGGGATAACAACTACTTTGTTCACATGGATGTAATCTAACATTTGGTCTTTGTTGAACACGTGCTAAAATGACCCCAAAAAAACATATTTTTTTTACATTATTTGCATGCAGGTATGGAATATTTAATTATGTAAATGTTACTTCTTGAAATTCCCGGTCTTTGATTCCTTATCCTAGGATTTTGTTGAGCACTTACAATAGTATCTATATTGATAAAAATTGGATATCATGAGTATCGAATGACTCAATTTAACGGTGGGTGGCATTATCACACTTACTTATTAAAAATAGGAGCAAAAATATTAGAGAAGCATCTTTAGCTTTTAGAAAACTGGCCATTTTGACTTCAATGGCCCACTTATATTAAACAAGACAAATCTAAAATAAAATAAAAATAATCAGATGTGTTGGTACATATAATAAGTATTTAAAATAACTGAATGAAATTTGTGTAAAAATGAAAAAAAGAAACATGAACTTCCGCTCCATTCCCACTAAGCTGATAACAAAATATTCTCTCTCAGGCTGTATAATGTCCATATCAAAATCTTATTGAATGTAAAACTTTTACACTTTTGCCACATTCTAAAAATGTATGTGATCTTCTAATTCTGTTTTTCATTTCTTACGTACACAGATTGATTCATTCAAAATTTCATAAGCTTTTTTACAACTAGAAGATGACCAAAAAAACTGATAACCTTTCGTGCACTTATTTAGATTTTTCCCTTTAAACTATTTTTTTCATATCAATTCTAATTTTATACCTAATCAAATTCCTATGATCGTTTCGGATAAATTAATTTCAAAGGAAAATTATAAATGCAATAGATGCAGTTTTTTATGCTTGAGCATCGGTTTACAGACAAAAAAAAACGCTGGCTAAAAATATACTTTCTACATTGATAAATTCATGAAGTTCTTTTCGTCTTATGTATACATTATTATTTTTTTCTTTCTTCCTCTTTGAAAATTTTGAGCATAGCACAGCAAGAATGTTTAACATGATATCCATTTTATTCATTTTACAACAAAATGTCGTAAAAATACTATTTCAATAATCCTCAAACGATCAATCAGATTGCTTGTGATAACTTTCAACGAATTTTTTTCAAATTTTTGATAACTTTAATCATTTTATGTATATTATTGATAATAATATGTACCAATATTTTCTTAATTTACAAGAAATGTCTTAGCCCCTCGTTTTTTTACGACTCATCACACTCACGAACAAAAACAAACTAAGAGATCTTCTGTCTTCTGTTTATTTCAGATTCTTTTCATTCTCTTCCTTCGCTTCATGTGTTCTCTTTTTTTCATGTTCGTTTCTTTCCTCATATTCACACCGCAACAGTCACATGTTCTGCTCTATGCTGAGAACATGTTGACACCGATCAGATGATCGTGTTTGTAGATTTTTAACATTCTAGAAACATTTTCTACAGAACTATTGCTTTCATGCTTGTCTACATGCTCGTATTTTTTCTTTTTTTCTATGCATTACAATTATTGTAGTTATAACTTGTTATGTACTGAAATAAACAATTTTCAAAAAGTCAACGAATTTCAAAATTTTAAATTCTCTTTTGTTCGATATCTTTCGAAATTTAATTCGATTATGAAGACCAATAAAATTAACAAACGAAAAATCACTTAAAAACAAGCTAAGAGCTGTAATTAGATTAACTGGATGTTAATGGGGATTAATCAATTACCTCAATATTCGTAATGAAAGAGCTGTGGTAATGAGATTTCATCAATAAATAGCTCTTTTAAATGAAGTAAAATTTTGACATGAATTTATGTTGTCAAATTAATTTCGAACAAATCTTGGTTGCATAAAATTTAAATAATTTTTGACCGTTGAAATACAATATTGATCATATCACATTCTTTTCAGGCAAAAATTAGCAGCAGTTGTGATCTGTACATATCCGAAATATAAAATCATGTCAATTTTCCGAATCATTACGTTTTCTCCAGATTTATTAGAGTGTAACTAAATTATACAAATAATAGACAAATTACTCAGTGTTACTCGATCATAAATTACGGAGTGAATAGTTAACGATCGCATTGAAATTCACTCTCATAATCTCTTTTCATTCGGTTGAATATTCTAATTTCTCCCGCTCACCATTCACATACATTTAATTCTTAACTCTTGTTTAAATAATTGGCAGAAGAAAAAAAAATGTGAAAAAATCATTAAGAAAATTTTGTTTGACGCTGAAACAATTTAAAGCTTTAATAATTTAGTAATAATCGCATTATGCAATCTTCAAAAAAGCATAACAAAAAACTTGATGATGTATCTTTTTTTGAAAGAAAATTGCTTCATCAAATGCTAAAAAAGAAATTATGACATTAAGACCCAATATTTTTTCCTCTCAATAAGTCAATTTACAATTTTTTTATTTGAAATTCAATCACATAAATCTAAATGCATATCTTTTCTCAAAAATATATATTTTTTTGTTTCTCTCCTTACTTATTTCCATGAGTTTTAATCGTTTAATGATTCGTTAAAATTACAACGTCATAAAATTGCATAAATTCGTTATGACACAATCTTCCTTTTTTTACAATATGTAATTATAGCAAGAACAAGTTTTTTTTACAGGAATAAATCTAAGATAAGTTGCAAGTCTTTAGGTGCAAAGAAAAAAATGAGAAGCATTGGTAATTTTCTTCTAAAAATATCAATCGAAAAATATGCAGATTCTTCTTTGTCTCCTTTCGAATGCATTACACTTGTAATTTGTTACTAGCTCTTAACTTGGCGCGAGCTTTTAGATATTCTTCATTGAATTCGGAATTGTTCTGTGAGTTGTCAATGTCTTTCGATGAGCTTTCGAGTTTTTGAGCACGTTCTGTGATTACTTTTCCAAGTTCCGTCTGTATGGACGGGTTTGATTGTGTTTCAAAATGAGCAGCTATAAATTGACGTTCCTTTTGCCGTTGCAGAGCCTTTTGAAGTTCCGATTTTTGATTGAGCACATTTTTTCCACTTAAATAGATTGAAATAAACAATTTTTTTTAATGTAGGTAGGTAGGCAAGGCAGTTCGTAAACAAAAAAAGAGTAAAGTATAATAATACAACGCAAATAAACTTACACTTTCTGGTTGAACATTAACTCCCTATGTAAATTTTGACGATCTCTCGACTCCACGCACGGATTTATCAACTTTTTTGGCAAGATAAGGCCTTCTTCATCACGATTCATTTTTTTGTCCATTTGTTATTCTTCTTTCCCTCTAATATATAATAAACTAAACAAAGTGTAAAAATAGAAAAGAATTTAATTTAATTAGATTATGACTCCCACAAATGCTTGCGGACAAATAACACATATACATATATTTTATTATTTTTTACATATCGTATATCGTTAATTAAATTAGGGTATGCAGTTTAAAACAACATAGAAGGCTCTGGTCGAAAAGTTATTTTTAGTTAACAACGCACACTGATTAATATGATCGATCGATCAACAGCCACCGACTTGTTTGTTCCTACTTACTTTATAATTTTAAAGTTAAGCGACGAAAAACTTGTACAGAAATTGTCAAATTTGCAATGATTTTTAAAAATTAAACCAAATTAAACAATTAACAAAAGCCTACTTAAATCTCTAAAAATAATGAATGGAAGCTTACAGGTGTTGGACAGCTGTTCAATAGCAATAAAGCAATAACAAGAGCAAATTGAGTGCGTTTAGGCAAATGTTTAAATAATTTTTAATAAATTCCCCACTGTTATTCACGCATTCCTCTTTTTTTTTGACCAGAGCCACAAATCAATTTTATGCTTACTTATTTAGAATGAACTCAAACTGGAAATGCAAAGTATGCATCAAGGTCATACTTCCAAAAGTGCAAAATATATGTATATCTGCTGCATAAATATTTTTTTCGATTTTTTCCTGCCTGTCTTCTTTCAGACAGCAGCTCTTTAATGAAAATCAATAAATTTCCAATAATCTTTAATAGATCACAGACTAAGAGACTTAATAACCAGTTATATAA
The DNA here is from genome assembly GCA_963573255.1 of Chironomus tentans. Lineage (NCBI taxonomy): Eukaryota > Metazoa > Arthropoda > Insecta > Diptera > Chironomidae > Chironomus > Chironomus tentans. The sequence continues at coordinate 27,277,500 of OY754303.1, read as the reverse complement.
AAAAATGCTCTTATAACACTTAATGTAACATTTTTTTTCAATCCTAGTTTTTTTTCTTAAGTAATATTCAATAAACCTTATTTTCTTATCTCTTCAAACTAATAATCAATAAAACTTTTTAAAGAGTACCTTTTCACTGCGTTGTACTTAAGAGATATATTAATTATACTACATTTAGACAGACATAAAGTCACTTTAAAATATATTTCGTCGCTTGTCGTATTTTCTTCTATTTATTTATTTTTTGCATCTAAATTTTGGGGGTTAACAACAACAATGAATTGTTGAATCATTTGAAATTTTCGGAGCCGTTACGCGATTAACGGCTATTTTAAATTTAAAAATTTGAAAAAATACGTTATATTTGAATTTTAAAAAGTCGTTAAATTTGAAAAAAAAGGAAAAATTTAAATAAATGTGCAAAATATCTTTAGGACGATTTGTGTTCCCCCTGACCTGATTCCTTTGAGTATTTTTTATCCGTTCAATTTGTCTGACCGTCTTCTTAGTTACTCTTATTTACCATACACGTTTTAATTACATTTTTGAATTTAAACTTAATTTTTCAGTAGTTTTTTAATAATTTTTCAAAAACATCTTTAAAAATTTTATTAGCTTTAATTAACCTTACCTGTTTGGAATGCGCTATTGAATTGTGAATAATTATGCTAAAAAATTGCAACTTTCCACATTTCGAACAACAAAATACATTCTGAAAATCGAAACTTTTGAATTTTTTTAATACGTTATGATATTTTGACGGAAAAGAAAATGTTAGCGCCATGCCATGTGCGCGGAAAAGCTATCTAAAGCACCTTGTGGGATTTACCTAATGAATTAATATTAATAAAAATAACTCTTGTTTGAAAAAAATATATTCAAAGTTGCTTTAAACTTTCATTAAATTGTATGTCCATTTATTTACGGATCTAAATTTTAAATGTCCTTTAAAAAATTTCCACAGCTAAGCGATGGCTTCAAAGATGACAGGGATGAAAGATTTAGAAGGATATTGCCAAAATCATAGGAAAGTGATTTACTTCCATTGTTATCTTTCTTTGACTTTAAAGGCCAATAATGACGATGGGGGTCGATGGATGATGAAATTAAGTATAGAATTTCAAGACTTTTCTCCACAATTTTCATGATGAAAGGAAACATAAATTATCTTGGTAAAATCATTCTTATCATGACAATTTGCTGTATTAAATATAATCAAAGATACAAATTATTCACTCAAGTTCTATTGCTTTTGTCAATTGATATGACTTTTGAATTCTTGAATGAATTCTCAAAAAAAATATGTATATGCAATAAAGTACGCTAATAAGAATAAATGATAAGTGAACGATCAGAGAAAATTCACACAAGTACATTCTAAATTCATGTAGGTATTTAGTTGAAAAACAAAAGTAGTTACGGATTTAGAAAATAATGTATCATCATCATCATCACTTCTCTTCTCACATATTTTTTACAGATTTGTCGCATTTCTTAAAAAGAAATCAAGGTTGACTGCAGACTAAATACACATTATTCATTTCCGAAAAACTTGAACTTGAGCTTCTGTACAGAAATATTTTCAACTGCATGTCTCTTCGCTTCGCTATATTATGACCGGCAAAACTTTGTAGGAAAACAAGCTTTAAGTAGTTGAATAGTATGTGTTCACCTTCTGTAGTTTATTTATAAATCACGTGTGTGATCACCAATTTTTAAGCAACACATTATTTTATTAAAAGCATTCTCGGATTAAATTTTAAGATTTTGCTAACAGTTTGTATTGTGCTGTTGAATGAGACGTTTACGCTTGCTGAACTAAAAAAAGAGAACGGGACAGAAAAAAAAGAGATAAAGTTTTTCAAGCATAGGATAGTGGCTACTTTAGTGAAACAAAGAAAAGCTTCAGGAATACATTACTTGGTATATATCCAAAATTATTATTCCAAAAAAAGTTTGCAAATGTGCTCAATTAAAAGTCAAAAATTTGGATCCGTTAACTATTTCTGTGCATTTGAAGGACATTGAAAAGAATTTAATTATTTTTTTAAAGTTATAAAATTTGGCAAACTACTCATATTTTAATTCATACAAAAAATAGTTTTTTTTGAGAGAGAAAAGTGCACATGTAGAGTACATACCTTAGTTAAATCTAATATCGTGACATTGACAAGTATATGTATGGAGTTATAATTTAATTCAGTGCAAAACTTTTAATGCTTCACATTAAAAAGCATTTTTGTGTAAATATTTTTTACAAACCAGTGTTAGATCAAGTTTTTGCACAGATATTCGTAAATATTTGTTATTCTAATCAACTGAGTCACTGGCTTGAAATCTACATATGAGCACGCTAATTATTGAATATTAATTTAATAATTATTAACTAATTACAGTTATAGGTAGCAATAATACAAACTCGATGAAAACACAAATGTCAACAGAAAAAGGGAACATCAATCCTGCATTTAATGAGGGTGATGAACCAAAAATTAAGTAAATAATAACTTTTTTTGTTCCAAAATATTTGACATCATTTCTAATCGTCGACATTTTTCCAAAAGATATACAGTGAAGAAAAAAGAAATTGGATTAGAACTCAAAGGAAAAGACGAGTGCTCAAAAGGTCAGGATGACTACAATCCATATCTTAACAGAGATGTTGAACATCCGACGACAAATTTCGAAACATTCATTCACTTGCTAAAAGGAAGTCTAGGAACAGGTAATTGACTCTTCCTAAATTTAAATTTAATCCACGTTACTTCCTATTTTTTTTCTATTAAGCTATAAATAATTAACTATTGCATTTTGTCGTCAATAAAATTTTATATTTATAAGTGTAACGAATGCATTCATGGTGCTGTGGTAGTATGACTTGCGATAATTGATATTCTTGATGTGCAAGTCGTGTAAAACGGTCGTTCATTAAATTATCGGAAAAAAACCAATGCTTAAGGCTGAAACAGAAATTTCGTCATTGAACTGTACTCAGAGAAATGCTTTGGGGTCTTCAAGAAATGACGTCGATCGAGAAACAAATTTTTATGAACAAAGTTCCCCATCTTTGTTACAAAATCTTCACAAATTTTTTTTTTACCGGTCTGGTCTCTAAAAAGTTGGACGTCATAGATGAATGACCCCTATGATGCAATTTTATTGAGTTCAAATAAGGTGGGAAATCCTTCACGGAAAAAATTGGACAAAATGAGAATAGAGAAACTATAAAAAATTACCGAAGTCTTGAACTAAGCTTTATTCAGCCAAAATACCAGTATTTGATATTCTTTAACTAATTCCATATTCCGTAGCGCATTGTTCATCCTTGAAATATTCTTTATGGATTTGAATCAAAACAGACTCATAAATTTTAAAAGCCCACGCTCTGAAAATATTCAAATTTGCTTCATTCATCATCCTATAACATGCTGATGGTCAAACCATAAGGGATTTTGAAAATGAAAGGATACTTGATGCTGATTATCAAAATATACGGAAAAAAACTTCTTTGGTAATAAACTCAAACAATCTCTTTGGTGAGCGTGGCTTAAGAGTCTTACATATTTTCAAATGATGAAGCTGAAAGACCCAAAAAGGTATTATTTACAATCAATTATCACCCATTTGGATATGGCAAGATTTAAGACATAACAAACGAAAATAAAAGTCGTTACGACTATTAGATTTACTTGAACTTTACGATAATAGTGATTACGATGTTGGTTCCATAATTCCGTGGAGAATTTCAACGAAATGAAAGTTTAAGTCTCAGAAATGCACAAATTACGTCAATTTATGCATTTTTCATCTTATCGTATATAAGAAATTTATAGCATCTAAATTATCAAGCTTCATTAATTCATTAATGTCTTAATAAAAAAGCTCTTGAATTAATGGATTCAAAAGTTGGCATACGGAGGCTCTCAGCTTCAAAATAATGATGAATTAGAAATTCCTGACCGTACATAACTTGAAATACAGTTTAGAATCTTTTCATTAAAATAAAACCATGAGAAAAAAGTTGTTTACAATATTTTTATTTATTTACAGGAATTTTGGCAATGGCAAATGCGTTCAACGATTCAGGTTATGTAACGGGCATCATTGGTACAATAATTATAGGCGTCTTGTGTACATACTGTATTCATCAGCTGATAAGTGCAGAATACGAATTATGCAAGAGAAAGAAAGTAGCAAGTCTAAATTACGTAGGCGTTACGGAAGCAGCTTTATTAGAAGGACCAAAGTGTTTACGTAAATTTTCAAAGATGAGTGTGTATGTATGATTATCTTATTTATCCGATTGTTTTTTACATCATTATTCAATTTATAGATACATTGTGAATTCATTCTTGGTTGTATATCAACTCGGCACATGCTGTGTCTATGTCGTTTTTGTAGCATCTAATATTAAGCGAATAACTGACTTGTATACAGATGAGGCTACTGATGTGAGGCTGATTATGGTTTTTCTTCTTGTTCCTCTCATATTCTTGAATTGGGTACTTGAATTAATTTGATATGAATGAATATCCCTTAAGTGATAACATTTCCTTCTTATAGATAAAAAATCTAAAGTTCCTAGCTCCATTTAGCACATTCGCCAATGCTATTACGTTAATTTCATTTGGATTTATTTTATACTTCATCTTTGAGAAGCCTTTTGTTGTTGAAGATAAACAAGCATTCGGAAAAATTCAGAACTTTCCACTTTTCTTTGGAACTGTTCTGTTTGCTTTAGGTAAAATCATTTTGTAATCTTGTTGGAACTATATGATTGGGACTCTCTTCTTCTTTAATTTATGCAGAGGCAATTGGTGTCATTCTCCCATTAGAAAATGAAATGAAAACTCCAAAAGCTTTTGGTAAGAAATTATCTTTCTTCTTATTAGTCATTGTGCTATAGCTTATTATTTTATCATCGTGTAGCTTCAAAGTTCGGTGTTCTCAATAATGGTAAGATTACTTAATTAATCCTGAAAAATCATTTTTACAAAATTTTTACTTTCTTCAAACAGCTATGGTAATCATCGTCGTCCTGTACGTTGGTATGGGTCTTTTTGGATATTTGAGATATGGAAGTGATGTGTTGGGTTCAATAACCCTAAACTTACCCACCAATGATATAAAAGCGCAAGCTGTTCAAGGCATGTTGGCTTTTGCAATCTTCATTTCTCATGGCTTAGCATGCTATGTAGCTATTGATATAATTTGGAATGACCATCTGAGTAAAAAAGTCACTCAATCAAAGCAATTCTGGGAATATGTCACAAGAACACTTTTGGTCTTTCTTACATGTAAGCTATTGACGTAACTTTTTAAACATTTTTATCTAAAATATTAATGTCTTTTTGCAGTTTTATTAGCTATTGCTATTCCTAATTTAGAGCTGTTCATATCTCTTTTCGGAGCACTTTGTCTGTCAGGTATGTTTTATATTCGTGAGCATCTGCTGAGAACTTTTTAAACCTGATTTTTTTGTACGCAATTACAGCTTTGGGACTTGCCTTTCCAGCAATTATTCAAACATGTGTTTACTGGAATACCACCGAAGGCTTATCGAAAGCTATCATGGTAACCAAAAATGCAATAATCATTATTCTTGCAACTGTAAGTAGCTCAATTAATTCAGCACTTATGAGTAGTTATTGATTTACAATTTTAAATTTCAGGTTGGATTAGTTAGCGGAACTTATACTAGTATTAAAGAAATTATTCACACATTTTTCTAAACAGCACTTTTATCCGAATTGTCGATTTTTATGTCCCATTGAAATTAACTTCATCAGCTATTTGATCGCTGGGATATTTGAAAATTTGATGACATCACTATCTGTCTATAAAGTGACTGCAAAAGAAGTATGTGAAATTAAAATAGGTGCCAAAATATCGCTAACCTTCGTCTAGAGTCTAGACTCTTACAATGAATTCCTTATTATTATATATTACGGAAAATTTCCCAGTGTTAAAATAATATTGTGATTATTCAAATACTCAATTAATTATCAGAAAGGTTTAATATTAATTTGATACATCCTCACTAGACCAAATTTTAGTTATCATTATTCTGAAATAAATTAATTAATAAAATATTTTATAGCCTTTTAATAGGTTTTATAGTCAGCTCTCGTATCAAGGTGTGTTTCAGCCCTTTACTGATCGCACCTTATTAACAGCACTGAATTATATAAAACCATAACAATACATTTTTGTATTGAATTAGCCATGATTTAGTTTTTAATTAGCTTTTTTGTAATGCACAAAAAAAAGACAGAACCATTTATGGTACATCACATTAGGAATCAATTTTAAAAGAATGTTAACTACAGGTGACTAACAGTAGTCTTTAATTTATGAAAAATAAAGTTCATCAATCCTGAATAACAAAACGACATCACGTCAAACGCATGTAAAAAGGCAAAATGATGTGCCAATTTCGTGCTCAAAGGATTGAACAATTTGTAATATTTTATTTCCAATTGAAAGTTCAATGAATTATATTAAGCTATAGTGACAATAATAAGATTAAGCTGAACAAGATAATATTAAATAAGTATTTTAAATTTAAAAAAATTCAATAAAAATGTTTCAATTTTACAATTGTATATGCTCGTTTTTATTATCTCATAAATTTCCTTTCATATATTTTATGACATAATAGTGACTTATTTTGTTTTCAATTCGTAATCATCATTTCTTTACAGCGAGTGTTTTAATAGCAATTTTTGCAAAGCTTAATATCAAATTGAGTTGGAGCAGAGTTGATTCAAAACCAGATTTTTTGTCTATGACTAGCAAAGTTTTGCACACGTTTTGCCTTTACAAAGGCAACTTTGCTAGATATTTAAACTTTTTTAATGTTAATAAATAATGTGTAATAAAACTTAATAATTTTAAAGGCAAACTTTGAGTGTGTTATAGAAATACATTTCCAAAAAGGTGGGGGATGCCCGGGCACCTAAGGACCACCCCCTGGCTACGCCCCTGATTTATCTAGTCAAATTTAAATTTTTGAATGAATTAATGAAGTAATTCACATTTCTGATTATTTTCAATGATTTTTTCAAACTGAAAAGGCATTAGGGGTCGTTCGCAAATTACGTCACGCTTTTAGGGGGGAGGGGGGTCAAAGAATTTGTGACAATCCATACAAAAGATTTTCTTTTCTTTGGAAATTTGTGACAAGGGGGAGGGGTTTTTTGAAAAAGTCGTTTTTTAGCGTGACGTAATTTACGAACGACCCCTTATACAAAAATTGTGCAAATTTTTCATTTTCCAACAATTTTTTTACAAAACAAATTGGATTACTTGAAAAACTGCATCTCAGTTAACATGTTTCAAAAATTTGATCATTATATTTTGCCTTGTAAAATTAAAAAAATAAAAAAAAATAACAATTCTAAAAGTTCATTTATCATTTATTTAATATCTAAACTGTGAAATATTAGAAACATACGTTGACATTTTCCAGAACCCTTCTCCAAACTTCTTCCTAAAATAATGGACGTCAGAATTCATTGTCCTTGAAGACTGACAATTAAATCCATTAATAATTTAAATACATTTACCCCTGTCTATACCGTAACTAAATAGATAAATTTTATTAAAATATTGCATATTTTCAATTTGCCCCACTTTTTCAATGGAATTTCCTTGCACACAAATTAAATTCTATTTTTATTTTAAAAATACACTTTGCATTTTACTAATAAAATATGAAAATTTAAGTGAAATCCATTTGTCAAGTAAATGTCTGCCGCCTCCTTTGCAATTTATAAAAAGATTGAAAAAATTCGTAATTTTCCTACAAAAATTTGCATATGTCCCTATTCAAATATTTTTTTTATTGTTCATAACTATACAAATGCACGCATTACCACGTATTTAGCGAAAAAAATCACTCAAAAAAGAAAGAAATATGCCCTAAATATGCCCTAATAAAGTTTTTTACATTCTCATAGTCTGATAAGTGTTGAAACTATTTTAAATAATAATATTTGATATTTTTCGGATAGTCATCTTTAGTAACGCTCATTAAAAATGTTTTCGAGAATCCAGTCAAGTGGAAAAATTATTGATTCATCAATTATCTCCATACAGACTGAAATAAAGAAAAGTTTCAATGAAAGAAATTTTAATATGCTACCTTTTGACTCAAGCAGCTATGGACTGTTTAATGGAAATTTCGTTCCACCTCCTCCACGAATGCCTATCGATGAAATTAAAGGTAATGAGAAAACAAGCAGTTATGAATATTGCCAATTAAATTATTAATTTTCTTAGATGTCATATCGGATGGCTTAACAACTTGTGACTTGTGCGACTGGGCATCAATGAACAACGATAAAACGTTTTTCTCACTGGAAGGTCACAGAGGTAAGTAAATTGCTGCGAATATCATTTTATTCTAGTAAAATTCAGTTAATATCCATACAGAATCTTCAAAAAATGACATATCATGGGTGGTTCTTCTCATAAGTGTGTCTGTATGCTCTGCATTATTTGGGGCAATAGTCATGATCCTGACGTTGAGACTTAAACGAAATGCTTCTATTGGGGGTAATTTATGTTCCATAGTTTATAAAAGATCATGTAGATGTGTTCATATAAAGTAAGTCATCAAGTTTTGATCATGCAAGTGGCTAATTTCCTTGTATGCACACATCTGTGTCTGAATTTATCCTCCCCATGTATCATCAGCATAATTTTTTATAGCATTTTTATTTGAGAAACAAGGAATCTCATCAACAACCAATTTGGACACAACACACAACAGCAAGCTTGAACTGAAGAAAATAGACGAATCATCCAATGTAGATTTAGCATTTTTTATGGAGCAGGAAGAGAATTTGTACGCAACGCTTGATGATCATGATCATGATTCAATTTCTTCTGAAAATATCAACAATTCATTCAACAAAACAACTTACATGAGAAACGATGAGGTAACTGGCTGATAGTAAACCAAAAATAATGAATGTTTAAAGCATTTCTCAATTTCAGACTGATATGCCGTTATTTTCGTCAGCACCAAGCAGTGCTTATTATTCCGATTTATCCAATCATATTGAGAAACCTTATGAAAATATTGAATCATTCAATTTGGAACGGACAGACATCATAACTATCAATCATAATCGATTATCAGCCATAAGCGAAAATAATTCAGGATCACGCAACAACTGCAATTCTGAATATGTTTAATTCCTGTCTTTTACAATCAGGAACTGAAATGATGAAAGTTGAAAGTTGCTCATCATAAAAACATTACAACGAATATTTGCTGACTGCATTTTGCAAAAAAAAATCAAAACAGAGCATCGAAATCAATACAAGATTTACACAATTTTAAAACTTTGATTTAGAATAGAATTTTATGTCAATAGAATTAGTTTTTAACATTCATTTAATTTCATCGCTACATACTTAATTATCATATTAACAGAATGATCAGTTTACTACAAGGAACTATCATTATCACAAGCACTTTAGTCATGAATCATATTTTTTAGAGCTTAAAAATACTATTTTTGTTAGATTTAATAATAAATGGTTTAGGGTAGGACTTAAGGTATGGATGCTACCAGTAAACATAGCTGCAAGATGCAGAAGAAATAAGGAGTCGTTCACAAATGAGGTCAAAATTATTTTGATAGGTGGAGAGGGTGTGGTGTCTAAAATCAGTGAACGACACTTTTGGATCCATACCTTGATATAGAAATAGTTTTAAATTATAGAAACTAGGTTCAGATGTTTTACACCGAATGTGTTATGGCAACATTGTAACCGGATTTTCCGCTTTCAAATTTGTATTCCTGACTTTCGCCATCATTAGATTTATGCTTTGATTCTTTCTTATAATTTTCATCAGCAACATCATACTCATTCTTGTCAGTTAGTGATTGTTTTTTGCTAGAATCTGACTCATTGCCTGCGTTACTGTGTGAACCCTTTTTCAGCTGATGTTCATCATTGCTGTACTTTGTGTGATCCGATCCATGCTTAGAGAAGTGTCCCCTTTCATCGGCATTATCTAAAGATAATCAAAAGTAGAATTTAATAATGTTAACAATAATAAAGTCTTTTATAGATTCATACCATAAAATATGTGATCTTTTTTATACTCATCCTTCATAAATACATTATGATATCCTTTTGATTTCGATCCTTTCTTGTGCTGCTTCTTTGAATTGTATTTCTCTCCATTTTCCGTATGACCTTGATTATTATCGTCTTCTGACTGTTCATGATCTTCATAATTTGACGCTTTATTCTTCTTCTCAGAATTTTCATCGCCTGAGTCATGCTTCTTATCGTAAGAATCTTTGTTCCCTTTACTATATTTTTGGTCAGTATTGTATCCCTCATTTGTCTTAAAGCCATGCTTTTTTTGATAAGAATTTTCAAATTTTTTACCACCTTCGGATAATGTTGTCACTTCATTATTCCCTGATTTTACAATTGTATTGCTTGCCTTTGGATGACTCGTTTGTTTTGTTTCTATTTTTTTATTAGCTCCTGAATTTAATGGACTTACAATGATCTTTTCTGATTTTACAGATTCTGGTACGATAGTTTTTTGCGATTCAACTTTTTTGAATGGAGTCGGTGAACTTGTTTGATAATAAGTTGGTAATATTATTTTACTATTATATTTTGGTACACTTAACTCTTGTTTTTCAAATTTTTTAAATGGGTTGGGACTTTTATGGTAATTTATAACTTCATAATGATCATCGTTTGGAAAATAAATGTATGAATCTTGTTGACTGGAATATGGATATCCGTAAATCCTTGTAGGACTATAAATATAATCACTTGGTAAAACATATTGATCACTTATGTGTTCTTCACTAGCACATATTATTTTTATGTTGAAAAATATCACTAAAATCAGCTCGAATCTTTTTAAGTCAAACATTTTCCTAAATTTTCATAAACAATCTTTTTAATTTGAAATTCAGACAACAAATGAACTCGATTTAATCATAATCAGTGACTTATATATAAAATTATCTGTTACAACAAAAACCACCATAATCGTGTTCCATAACTGTGGTAAATCATTAGTGTGTCATATTATTATTTTGTGAATGAAAAGTGTGCACTAAACATTGAAATTTGATATGCACAAACAATCAATCAAGTGTGAAGGGAATTTATCTTTGCACTACTTTTTGTCTATGTCTGAAGGTTTTTGACCTGGTGCATAATTTTGCTCACGTCTCATGTATGTAATTTGATTGATAAACATTCGAACACGTGGTCGTGAAAAAATTTTAACGGACTTTTTTTGAATCTGAAACTATTCAGCTATTCCGCAGTTTATTTTGTTTGAGAAAATCATAAAGTTAGTTATAATTTAAATTTAATAGGGAAATATAGCTTTTCTAAACTTCTTTTTAGTTGGAAATTGTTTAGTTAAGTTAATTTTATAATATCTCTATCAATTTGTTTCATTTTACCTTATAAAAGGAGTATAATTCACTTTTCATATTATGATGCAAAAAAGTTGATTCTAAAAAGCTATTTACAAAGATACTACTGGATATTCTATGAACGATATTTAGTTAAGTCATTTAAGTCGTAATAAATAAAAAGGTAAATAGACATTTCACAAAAAATAAAAATAATAATACAGAATAATCTGAAGATAATTTTGGTTACTTTCTAGAATCTGCACAATCATGTCCCGCAAAGTTGAGGATGTCTTGCTTCTAGGTAATACTGATAATTGATAGTGTTTTGACCAACAATGTAATACTTACCTTTATTCTAGTTCCTCAAGTAAAATACAAGAAAAGTGACGGTACTTTGTACATTATGAAGGAAAGGATTGTTTTTATGCTTGAAATAAAAGAGGAAATAGCGGTTTCGCACAGCTTCTATGATATTAAAAGTAACTATTGATATTATTAACTCTTGTATCGTATACTAATGTCTGTATCTTTTAGTGCAAAAAATATCGCCAGAAGGAAAAGCTAAGATTCAGCTTCAATTAGTCCTGCATGATGGGAACAACTCGACGTTTCATTTTGTCAACAAAAATGGAATGCAGAGTCAAATTCAGGACAGAGAGAAAGTAAAGGAACTGATACAGTCAATATTACCAAACTTTAAGCGTAAAATAGATACAGAGCTCGAACAAAAGAACAAAGTTCTTACTGAAAATCCAAAATTACTGCAACTCTATAAAGATTTAGTAATATCAAAGGTACTTACTTCCGAAGAGTTTTGGTCAATACATGGTAAGGATTTAGACAAACTCAAAAACAGCTCGTCCAAACAAGAAATCGGAGTATCAGCAAATTTCCTGACTGAAATTAAGCCAGTTAATGATGGCTGTAATGTTTTCAAATATAATTTGACGACAGAAGTAATAGAGTCGGTGTTCAAAGCATATCCAGCTGTAAAAAAGAAACATGCAGAATGTGTGCCAACTAAGTTAAGTGAATCAGAGTTTTGGACGAAATTTTTTCAGTCTCATTATTTTCATCGTGATCGTATTATAACTGGAATGAAAGACATATTTGCTGAATGTGGAAAAATTGATGATAGTACGTTGAGAAAGGACATAAGGAAGAATATGAATGATCCATTTTTGAACATTTCAAAGTTTGGTGATAATACAATCGAAGACGGTTTTTGTAGTTCAAGCACGTCAGATCAAAAACAGGATACAAATATAGTTCATCAATCTATTATTAAGCGCTTCAATCAGCATTCGTTTATGATTTTGAAGACATGTAACGAGGATAAAACTATTCAGGAAGAGCCAGAAAAAGATAAAGAAAAAAGTAAGGATAAGGAAAAGGATAAAGAGAAGAATAATTCTGAAAATACAAGCAAGAAGCAGAAAATCACTGAAGTTGATGAAACTACTACAGTAGAGGATGAGAGAGAGCAACAAGTTGTTAAGAAGCGACGAATTGCCGAAAAGATTAAGTATGATGATCTTGGCGAAGACACTTTAAATTCAAAAGACTCATCAAATAAAGCAGCCAATATAAATTTGGATAAGCTTGAACGATATTTATATGGACCTATGCCTTCAACTCATGATAATGTCGTACATTATAATAAGACTAAGGAATTTTCAGTAGATGTTGTCGATCATACAATTAGAAATAACTTTTCTGGATGGAGTCAACGAATAACTCATAAGCAGCTTATTAATCCAAATGCAGCCGTAAATGTTTTAGGTGAATTAAGTCCAGGCGGTATATTAATGAGTGGATATCAAGACCATAATTTATCGCAGTTTGTGCCGATCGATGTGGAGAAAGAAATGAGCAATCTATATTTATCTGCAAGTGAGCTTCTGAAAGAATTTTGGCTCTGCTTTCCGCCAATTAATGCCGATTTGGAAGCGAAAGTCGTAAAGATGCATGACACCATACAGAGATTTAACATGTCAAAAGTTAAGCCCTTTGAAGATCGTATAATTCGGGATTTAGCTCCACTCGGCTCTCAAATGATGTCTCATCTAAATTTACTTATTGACACAGCTTTTAGAAAGTTTTCTAATTGGAAAGAGAAAAAAGGCAATAAAATGAAATAGTGAATGAGGAAATTATTCAATTCTGATCAAGATATACGGATTCCTTTACTCTGTAAAATCACGTGAAAGGCATCCATGTATCTCGATTCTCTCAGCTATTCTTTAAATAATATTTAAAAAAAATTAAAATAAAATGTAACAAATTTTTATTGCAGTTTGTGCTTCTACTAAATACAACTATTTCCCCAACAACCGCACTGTCAATTTGAACAAAAGGCAAAGAAAGAAAAAATGCGAAACGTTATGAAAATAAACAGCAATTAATGTAAAATACATTACCCTGAAAGCAAAACATTTAAAAAGTTAGAACAATAATTTGCAATTTTCCTATAAACATCTTAATACTACCATGGAATTTTCTTAGATCCTTGCCCATACGATGTAATCGATAACCGACGTTTTCCAGATGATTTTAAACTCAAACTTGTTGATGACTCTCTTGACGATGCTATACTGTTGCTGTATCTTTCAGACATTGACGTACCACCTTCATTATCTGCGTGACCAAATGCGCTGTCAGAACGTGATCGCTTTTTAAATGAATTTGTTGATCGATTGCTCTCTTTTCGACTCACTTTTGAGTCTTGACTAAGTTGTCGGTGATTCTTGTGCTTATTCGATTGCTGTAATGATTTATTTTAATTAGTTTACTTGGAAATTTGAATAGGATGGCCAATTTTTTATTCAGCGTCAGTAACTGCCTATTGCTTGATCATTTCTTAGTTACTGACGCTGAGTTTTCCAGAAATTATCCAAATAATTAATAATTGACAAAGTCATGGATGAAATAAAAATTATTCCTGAATTTCATGGCCATCCCCGAAATATATTTTTAGCTTATTAATTACTGGAGTACTGTTGTCTAAACTCATTCGTCGTTTCGGATGTAAATGCGAATGACTGTGATTTTTATGAATGTGCGAATGATGTGAATTTCCTGTTGAATTCGGTTCCGTTTTCTTCTCAGATTCTTTTGAGTCTTCATCTTCATTTGCTGTATTTTGACTAGGCTTCTCACTACTATCCGATACATTTACAATCGAGACACGTTTTGCCTTTTTCTTATCATCCTTGGTTCCATTTGGTGTGATTTCTGTCGAACAGAATTTTTCAATACACTTTCTATCAAATGCTGGCGTTGATGGTGCAGAAACTGTACAAAATAATGAGCTGTTGGATGATGTTTGAAATGTTGGAATTGAGCTGTTTAGAGGAGCAAAATTTAGGTGTGAAAAGTCTTGCAATCGATCGGGAACATAATTGATTGGATTGACTTCACCGGTTTTGAAATTTACAGGGGGTGTCAATGGTGATGATGGATATGTGGGATAGGGTGAGGGAAGGTTTTGGGTGTAAAAAAGATTAGGACTATCTAGTTCTGACATTGGCATAGTACTAGGTGTTCCTGTATCTTTGTAATCAGGCTGTAATGCGGGAGGATATGAAAGGACTAAAGATAATTCAGACCGGAAAGGCTTTGGTTTCGTAAAATTCGTATTATTATTATTATTATTGTTTGGTTCTGTTTTCTCTGGTGGTATATCAGCACAATGTGTCTGCAGTTCCATAATATCTTTTGATAAATTTTCTATGTCATACAGCAACTCCTCAAGATTTCCACCAGTCTATGAAATGAAAACTTCACTTTTAATCTTGAATGCTTAGTTAATGAATTGCATGATACCTGAAATGATGATGATGATGTTGATGATACAGGATTTACAACTGGGGTTTCAGTACTTTCATTTGGAGCAGCTTTATAATTAGTATTGTTTGGAATAGACTCGCTAGGAACAATTGCCATATTATTTGGGATCACGTTATTAATGAAAACATCAGGCTGATTTATTTGAGGAGGTGCTTTTTTTCGTATAGGCGAGAAAAAGTGCTTTAACCGAGATTGCTTTTTGGGTGGCGGAGTTTGCTCATTTTCTATAATCGAGTTAGGAATTGTAGCTTCTGAGATTTCTCGAATAGGAACAACTTTCAGTAATGAATGTTCCTCGCGAACTGCTGAAATATTGCCTTGAAGATCTATTTTAAAATAACAAACGTCATTAGAATTTTCAGATGGAAGTAAGCATGAGTACTAACCAACAGATCCGCCAATTTTATCATAGGGAAGATTTTCAAAGTGTGCGAGCGGAGGACTTAATTTTTGTAAGTAACTTAAAGGACTTAAAACATCTACTTTATGTAAAAATGCTGATAAATCATTAATTGGAATGGATGTGTCTTCATTTTGTGTCAATGAATTTCCCTCAGAACTCTCTTCAGTTACGACAGAAAGATGATCAAAATTCAGCTACGAGAATATTGTACAATAATACACATTAAGTAAAATAGGAAAAGTATGCAATAAACAATGAGATTCGTACATTTAGTCTGTCCTTTCCTCCGCGTTTTGGACTTATGTTTACATGTTCATCGTTTGAAGTATCTGACGATAGCTTCGACGATGATGATGCTCCATCTCCGCGTTCTGTGTTAACGACATTTTCATTGTTTTTCAAATTCTCTGTTGGCACTGGCTCGGATTTTTCATTCTCACAACAATCATCATCACAGCAGCTTTCACATGAGCATTCGCTACATTCAGACTGATCATCTTCTTCCACATTTTCATTCCGATCATCATGGTTTGAATTAAGAAACTCATCTGGATCAATGCCTTTGATACGTAGCAAATTTTCCAATTTATCATATTCATCTCGCAACGTCCATATTTCTCTCCTTAACTGCTCCCTCTCACGCTTTAAGGTTTTTATTTCAGATTGACCTATCCGTTCATTATTCCATTTTTATTACATCCACAAAGTGATATGTAGACAAAAGAGAAAAATATTATTAATCTCTTCCTGTAAGAAGTACAAAGACATCATCGTACCTTTTTCTACTTCTGCATTGATATTTATAGTTCTAATCCGTAGCTCTTCGTTCTCATAGATCATTCCACGACTAGATTTCGCATCAAGCCTATATTAACACATAGATACGCATGAGTATTTTATTTTATTTTCTCCCATTTGGATCTTAGCATGATGATTTTTACGTAAATATATTACTCAACATACATCTCCCTCTCTCCCCCCCCCCCCCCCTCCTCGCAACCCGTAAAGTCATTAACTTTTAATTTAATTATCTTAAAAATATAAAATCTTCATGCATGCTTTTCTATATATTTTGTACTTGTTGTATGATCATGGTACATGAATGTTTTGCGTTCGTTTGGTTCGTTGAGCATCACAAAATGTTTACATTAGAGCTTTCATTAGAATTATGATTAATTTTCCGAAAAGAAAACAAACTTCTGTAAGGTTGTTGTGTAAATAGCTATTTAAAATCCTGTAGGTGTATGACTAAGACGCATTTTTTCAATGACCTGTTTAAAATTCTTTGGAAATCAAAAAAAATAAAATAAACATTGCATTTCTGTCGACACTATCTCATGAACACCACAGGTGCTTTTCTTAGAATTATGAGACTTTTAATGACTTTTTTAACTATTTGAATTGAAGGAAATGGACATTAGTTCATCAGCATGATCAGCAGTGTTTTATTCAGACCCTCTTAACCCGTTGTGACTTAAATTCCATAGCAGGAGAAGCGTCAAGCAGGGACGTAGCC
This sequence comes from Chironomus tentans, assembly GCA_963573255.1. Classification (NCBI taxonomy): domain Eukaryota; kingdom Metazoa; phylum Arthropoda; class Insecta; order Diptera; family Chironomidae; genus Chironomus; species Chironomus tentans. The sequence goes on along the minus strand of OY754303.1, from coordinate 27,260,312 downwards.
AGAAATTTTTTGAGGGGGTTATTTTGAATTTTTTTATATGGACGGCAACATTTAGGGGGTGTTTTGGGATTTTCTTCTCAAAAAACCACTGCAAATTGAAGAAAATTTCCGTTGAGGATGGTGTTTTAACACCCAAATCACCCCCCTGGCGTCAAGCGTTAAAATTCTAAAACTGATCCTATATTTTCTATAGAAAATATGAGAAGGATGCTAAAGGAGAAGGCGAAGACTTACTTACTAACTAAACTAGACTATTTCTTAATGTCCTACTAGCCCTATCCTTGCCATTCCCCTAAATTCCTAAATGTTCGTTTGCACTTCAATCAAAAAAATTCTATTTGAGGACTTGGAACTCTAGTCCACTTACCTAAGATTAGGTATCTAGCATGGTTTGATCTTAAGCTTTACAAAACAAATTCATGGACCCAAGAGGGGGGGGGGGGGGTCCGGACCCCCTTGAAAAAAATTTTTCTGAAAAATAGTTTTTCTATTAGAAAAGTTTTCTGAAGTTGTCCTGAAGCTTTAATTTGCAATCTAATCATTAACATATCGTTAGAATTATAAACAATTACAAAACCATGAGAATAAGAAAGAACCTTTTTTGGACCTCCCCTATGAAATTTTTCTGGGTACGCTCCTTCTTAAAATTATCTAAGATGAACGCTAATCTAAAATTGTATTTATCAATGAACGTCACTTGTGAACAACTTCACGAATCCAAAATTTATTGCAATGTTTTGACTTTCGAATAAAGAAAATCGGGAATAAAAAATGATATTTTGACCGAAAACAGAAGAGATTTAAAATATGTTTTTAATTGGCTGAGAAATTAAGGTCTATCGACACTTGAAACACATTATCATTAATTAATTAGAATGTTCCTTTGATATGGAATGTTATGATGACGTTCGATTATGATCGTTATGTGCGCTATTTATGTCTTATAATTTATGTGTTTCAACTTGACTTTCATGTTTGAAATGTTTTTTAGAGAGTGCTGTAAACAGAGACATAAATTATATAAATTCATAAAAATATTTACCTTCTATTAGGCTTGTAATTAGCATGTTTCCTTTTTTCCCGCAACATGTTGTTTCTTTTATGCATTAATAATAATAATAATTATATATTTATTATATTTCGAATAGAGAAAGAGAAGATAGGAGGAGCACAGAACAGCACAGTGATAGAGTGCGAGTAGCACTAGTTTTATTAGAATATTAATTTCCAACACTTAATTACGTTTAGTTTATTTATTTAATTTATTGTTGTCCTAAAGACTTAATTAAAATGCCTTAAATAACAACCATATGACTAATTTTCTATCAAATATTTATTTTTTGCATAGATATACAACACATGCGTCTATAGGAAATCGGAATTCCACATTACACTTTCTTTTTTGTTTAAAAATGAATCTACACGCTTGCTTTTAAATAAAAAAAAATTTGTTTATACTGTAAAATACTTGTCATCTATTTTTAACGCATTCAATATGAAAATTAGTAAGTAGTCGAAGAGAAACGAAAATGCTATAAGAAAAAAAATAAGCATAAGAAAAGATGTATTATGATAGAATTAAGAGCAAGTAGTTAAAATGAAGGAAAAACTACGTAATAAAAAAGAAAATGAAATGAAAGAAATGAAAATTCCTCTTGATTAAAAATTCACATCGACGTTATTTAGAATAGAGAGAAAGAAATACGATTCCAATTGATCAAGTAGAAATACTGGGATAAAATAAGTATGCTAAAAGCTTAAAATAGCTCTTTTACTTCACTTTACTTTATTTTGACTTGTTAATATTTCATATTTTGATTTCTTAATTGCATTCAATTGAATGTTGTCAAACTGTATAGCAATATACACTAGAATATCCACGATATGATTGGCACGATTTTTTATTCAATTAATTTTGATTCAACAGTTCGATTTTAGAGATCCGACTCGTTCACCAGATGATTTTTAACTGAGAACTTTTCCTCAATTTTTTTCTCAAAAAGATATTTTTAGAGAAAATTGCATGAGTTTGGTATCACAACAAAAAAGTTTTTGAAGAATGGAACCTCTCACAGTTTTTATTGATTATTTCACTAAGATCCTTACTTAATGCCGCTAAACACATAAAAATTAATCGTCACATGTTCGTGTGACAAAATACGTTAGAAAATGATATTTTTGAAAAATTGAAATTAACGGACTTTTTTTATTTGAATTTTTGACGCGGGGCTTTACTAAGCGCTTAATTCAGCAAAATTCTTTCTTTTTGAAATTTGCTAGAGAAAATGTCATACAAATTCTCTAATAAGGTAACAAAAATAATTAAATTTAAGTGATTTCTATCGAGTTATTGGCTCATATTTTCAAAGAACTCATTAGTGAAAGTGATTTGCAATTCGAGAATGTCTTAATTATAGTGAAATTAACACAAAATATGGATAATTATGAGAAAATATATTGTGTGTTTTGTTATTCCTCTATAAAACGTGGATAATGATTTCATATTCTTAATTAAGGAATATTCATAATGTGGCAATAATTAGCATGTAAAATTGATGTTCTTTTTTGGATCAAACTTGCACAATTAATGAGTTCTTCCTATTAAATTAATTTTTTTGAGTCACATAACCTGCAAATTGTATCATGTAAATAAACGATTTTATTCTTTTATATTTTTAGGCTATTGTAATTGATGGCCGTGGTCATCTTTTAGGACGATTGGCATCAATCGTTTCTAAACAAATATTGAGTGGCACAAAGGTTGTCATTGTCCGTTGTGAGGACTTACAATTGTCTGGACATTTCTTCCGGTAAGCTAATGTGTGAAAATCTTATGAACGCTACCTTGATCTTATAATGATGAGCAATCTTTCTTACCTACATTGATTGATTTTAATAGTGATATTACTTAAGGCCTGATCATAACTCCTGCTCAATAATAATGATTATTATAAGTGAAAAATGGAACTAACGATAAATTTTCTCTCATTTCAGCAACAAAATAAAGTTTCTTTCATTCTTGAGAAAGCGCTGTAATGTAAATCCAGCTCGTGGTCCATTCCATTTTAGAGCTCCCAGTCGTATGTTCTTAAAAGCAGTTAGAGGAATGGTTCCATACAAGACACGTCGTGGTAAGCTTGCTCTAGGACGTCTTAAGGTATTTGAAGGAATTCCTCCACCATACGACAAACAAAAGAGAGTTTGTGTTCCACTTGCAATGAAAATCTTATGCTTAAGATCAGACCGTAAATATTGTCAAGTTGGACGTGTTGCACATGAAGTCGGATGGCAATACAAAGACGTCGTTAGCACTCTTGAAACTAAGAGAAAGATCAAAGCTCGCTTGCATTATGCTCACAAGCAACGATTGGCTGTAAGTTAACTTATTTACTCAGTTTTAACAACAGATGATTAACGTTGTTCCTTTCTATTTTCAGAAACTTCGCTTACGCGCCACACAAAAGGTTTCAAAGGGAATCAAGAAACAAAACACCATCCTTAAGAAATATGGATTCGTCACATCTGAAAATGAAGTTAAAGTTAATGCATAAACTATTTGCTGAAAGATTGTAACTTGTACAATAAGATTCAATAAAAGCGGAGAATCTTTAAGAAAAAATATATCCTTACCAATTGTCCTACAAATTACTTTTCATTGTTATTTAATATTGACTGCTATAGAAGTTATTTGATTACATTACAGGAGGTTTAATTAACAGAATTCTAGGATATGTATATTAAGTATCATGATGAATTTGAGCAGTGTAAAAAGGACAAAATTATGGGAAGCATGCAATAGATTCAGAATGAACGTTATTTTTTAGATGTGTACATTTTTTGAATCTGGGGGGTACGCAGCTTTTATCTTTTTGATAGGTATTTGAAAAATTTTATATCGTTATTTTTTTAAAAAATTTATGACCGTTGAACAATTTTTTTTTATTTAATTTATTTCATTAGATACAAGAGTCCACGTTTATGCTAGATATTTATTAAACTGGATTTTATGAGCACACTCTTTCGTGGAAACTGCCAGTAAAAAGCAAAAAAATGTCATTCACATATTGAAACTAGATATTAATTGTATTCTCACTAAAACGTCGGCATTGTATTATCAAAAAGTCTACGATGTCATGTGTCGCGCCTCGTTTTTTTATAACCGTTAATAAAGAGAAGAGAATCGATTTAAAATGCAGCAAAAGGGATTAGTAAAAAACTTCCGCCTTGATACAATTAAATTAATTAGTTAAATTATAATTTCAAAGTAGATGCGAAAAAAATTCTCAAATATCCGCTTACATCAAGCCTGTACATAATAATTAATGAGTTATTTTAAAAACCACTCTTATTTAATTTTAATCGAATATTTCATAATTATTATTCAAAGTTTCATTTACAGGTGAATTTCTTGTGGGTTCCTTATTATTAACAAAAAAAAATTGAGTCATGTTAGAACACAATTAAAACCAAAAAAAAGTCATCAAAATATTATGTGTAGTTCCACCTGCACGATATATGCAAAAACAGAAAAATATGCAGTCGCATTTTTTCACAATTTTTGGCTTTAATTGCAGCTGAATTTTATTAGGTCTTAAATTTAACATAAAGTATAAGTAATTTTTATTTTTGAAAATTTTAATAGCTTAAATGTGTTAATTACGTTAAGAGTATCGTGAACAATTGCTTTAAGTGCATTTTTAAACAAAAGGAATAGCTTTATAATACTTTTTTTATGATTATATGGCACAAAAACATACGAATGATCTTTAAGTGTAAGAAAGAAGCATGAATGAAGAATTTTAATTTAAATTGTGCAAGCAAATGATTTCATAGATTCATCGTGCCTGTGAAATTCTCAAAAAGAATTTTTTAAATTTTCTTAATTACATTATGCAAATAAAATTTCATTTATTTACATTCCGTTTCTCATTTAATGTCTTCTGGAATAATATGTATATTTATGGATAATTACAAATGGTTAAATTGTATTGTAGTATGTAAATGTTCAAGCATAATGGCATCCACCTTTTCGTAAAGATGTGTAATTAAATATTAAAATAAAAATTTTTTGGAAAAGAAATCTTATAAACAGATATTAAAAGATTATTTAATGATAGGCTCTAATAATTAAAAGATTGAAACAAGATGGAGTTGCAGCTTAAGGCTATTTGAAATTTTTGTATGCAGCAATACATGTAAGCATTAAAGATTGTTGTGGGAAATCAAAAACCTGATTTCTTATTAGTGATGTTAACTGATTTTGAAACCAAATCTGGGGTGTACATCTGCACGCTTTTAAACGAGACAGTTCCGTCTTATCCAGCCATATTCAAATTTTTGATTGTGGACATGACGTATAGGCTTTCTCGATGATCTGCTTTCCCAATACAAGCCTTAGACTTAGTAGAGTTAAATTTTTACATTTTTACATTTGAAAAATGTTTAGTGACAGGTGGAACCAAAAATTTTTGGGTGTCAAAACACAGTAACAGGTAGAGGCTTATATCGGGAAAACAGGGTACTTTCTTTGATATTTTAAACTCAAATGGCATAAAACAGAAGTTATGTTTTTATTTTTGCAAATCAAGGTAAGTAAATTAAATGGAACATAATTTAAAATTATAATTTATGAAAAAAAAATCATTTAGAATCCAATTTATATGAGTTTTAATTTATGTCTCTATCTCGAGAATTTACCGAGAACGAAAAACAGAGAAATCCAAATGTTGAGTTCTTCCAGTGTCAGAAATAAGTTATTGTGGTACAAAGTAGATCCACTATGTCGAAATTCTCTACTCCATTTGTTGGGCTTTACCAAAAACTTCCCTCGTCCGCAATAATCTAAAGTTTTTTTTACAATAAAGGACTTCCTCTGCTTTAACGACATAGAGATGTCATAATTTTTATTTATTTGCATCACAATAAGTAACGTTGAAATATTCATTAAGCCAGGATTTGAATAAACGGTCCCGTAATATAAATTTTGACAACATGTTTACTGCGATGTAATTTTTTACGTACTCCAAGTGAAAATTAGAAATTTTTAATTTTCTAAGAACTTATCCAGTCAAATTGAAATTTTTGGATGTGGATATGAATTACTTCCATTAATCATTTCAAACTGAAACTGCTTAAATGGACAGTTATTCAAAAATTTAATTTTTTGATGATTGTTTTGCAAAATAAATTGGAGTATTTGAAAAATTGAATCTTAGTTAACATGTTATCAAAATTTAACTGCTAAATTTTGCGTTGTCCCCCTGCTTTTTTTCGTAATAAAAAGTTAATAATACATTAATCCGTTAATACATTAAAAATTAATTTCATCATCCTTCTTGTCAGCCTACTCTCGTCAGCTCAATATGTTAGTCAAGCATTCAACAATTAGATTAAAATGGATTAAAAATTACTCTAATTTCATCAAATATGCATTACAGATTCCTAAAAGGTTTTTATGTAGTAAGTTTGGTGCTAAACTTTCTGTTTTAATTTTAAAAACCAAGAAAAATTCAAACAAATTTCGATCCAATTTTTTAAAAAAACAGCAGATACCCAAATCATCTTTTAAATAGACTTGCAAAAGGGCACCTTGTGCTTAATACATTGAAACAAGCTATATCAAAAAGATCTTTAACATGTTTGCATTTGTTGAGAGTTTCAACATTTAAAGTGTAGGAAATAATAAGAAGCAAAAACATCAAAAGAGAAAACTTAGCACATATGTTGTGAATGCATGTTCGTCAATGAATTTAAAACTGTGTTAAACTTGTCATTCAAAAAATGAAACCAATTAACATATTGTTGATTTTTGTAAACTTTATAGACATAATGTGTTGAAATGTTGGAACTATCAGCTGAGCATGTTACGTGCAGAAAGATATGTTTTGTTGAGTTTTGAGGAAAATGGACTTGAATTTTGGAAGATGAAAGGAAGTTTTCAATGCCAATGCTTGAAATTGTTATGTAAGATCCAGCAGAGATTGAAAGAATAAAGTCAAAATTTGTAAGAACTGAACACAATCCAAGCGGATTGGCTGAAAAGTTTCTCGTATGCCTTCATATAATTATGACATTTTCATAAAACTTTCAAGCTATAGAAAAGCAATTAAAAAATGCCCTTCGAAGCTCCATAAATTTTTTTATATCTTGTTAAACATCTTAATGCATAATGCACTTATTTCCAAAGATAAATTTTTATATTCTCTTATAAGGCGAATCCATTTTTAATGGTATTCACTTAATTTCATTCATTTACACGTAGTTAATTCTTTAAAAGCATCAAAAAAAAGTTTATATCATAAATTATATTTCTTTTTTATTACTATTTCACTTTATATGCTGCTCAATGAAATTTATATAGATACTCATGTATATTAATGAATGAATGGAAACAACAGAAAAGAAACAAGATAGAGTTATGATGAATTTATACAACAGTATATTTTGTTATGAGCATGACGCATAAACATTATAAATAACGAATATACCTTTTCGTGAATTTTGATTGGCTGTGTTACGCCTTTTATGATTGTTCGTTTTCACTCCCCTTACATTATTGATGTTTTATATTTTCGACTTTATGCTTTACTAGCAATGGCTTCTAAATTAATCTAATTTCTCTATGAAATGTAAAAGTTATCGAATCTTTTGACTTATTTTTTAATTCCTTAAATATTTTTTCCGTTTCTTAATTGAATTAAATATTTATAAAATGTTTTTTAAATGCTTCTTATTTATTATAAAAAAATTGAATGCTTCAGAAAATCAGAAAACGTGCTTTAATAATCATTTGAAATTTTTTAAGCATGACTTTCACACAAAATGTGTTAAATATTTAAATTCAGTAATTATCTTTTGATGATTTCATTTACATGAACAAGACAATGTGTCGAAAAATAATTTCTGTTCAATAATTATGATTAATTAATTTTATTCTGTTCACGTTTTTAAAAAAATTAATCGTTCATTAGTTAACATTACATTTAAAGTTTATTAAAATTAGTTGTACGTGAGCTGGACACAAGCTGGTCACTCTAACCTAGAAAACATGAAACCAAGATTTGACATTTACATTTTGACTTGTTTCCTCTTTGGATAATCCTCATCCCAGAAATCGACCTTTCAGCTTCTAATCCTTAATTTTATAAAGATTAAAAAAAATCATAACAGTTAAATATTAAAAATTAAACCTTGACCATTTGATTTGGACATTGCTATTTTCCTTGTTATTGAAACCTCAAACTGTCTCAGACTTATTGATGACTATTGATTTATTCTAAGGATTTGTGACCTAGAAAATCAAGTAATTAAATATGAATATTTGATATGAGAAAATTGACCACTTTCTATTCCTTTATTTCAATATTTTTATTAAGAACTCAAATCAATAGACTATTCAGAATTTATAGAGTGTGGAAATCGAGTAAAATGAAATTGAAGTTAACTTTTTGAATTTATCAATTCTATTTCAAATCAATTCTAATTAATTTTATTAATCAACTTTGTTAGTTTATATTTTGGAAATAATGAGCATAGATTGCAAAAACGGACAGAGTTTAAGGCAATAAATATTCAAATGAATTAAAAAAATTGCATATTTGAATATTTTTGACGGACTTCAGAATTTTTAAAAATATTTTTTATCAACTAGATTTCGAAAACTAAAATTTGAAAGAAAAAATTTTTGCATAGGGCTGAAAGTTTTCTAACAATTTAGACTGGTATGCATGGGAAGTCAGTCATGATCGGCTAGTATTATTTGAGTTTTTATAGAAAAATAGGTCCCATGTCAGTTGTATAAAATTTTTAAAATTGAAAGTATTTTGAGATTCGGGACTAAGTTTTAAACTCTCAGGTAGAAAAAATTTATTTTTGAGAAAAAAGTGGGGCTTCGTTATTTAAGCGGACAAAAATTACACTTAAACCAACTTTAAATTAATTCTAATGATACAAAGATATTTTTTAGTATCAAATGGTTCTAAAAATACATCAACTTTTATTTTTAAATATGTTTTGAATTGAATTAGAGCAATTATTTGGATACCCAAATAATTGACAACGATTTGCTTCAATTAACCAAAAAAGTTAATTTAAAAATAAAAATTGATGTTTTGATACTAAGGAATATTTTTTTATCATTAGAATTCATTTAAATTTCATTTAAGAAAAAGAAAATTTTCTACCATTTGAATCTGTAGAAACTATTTGGGTTTAAAATCTCCAGTACAAACATTAATGTAGGAACAGAAATTCAAGAAATCTCTAAAATATTTTAAACTTTAAAAGACCTCAAAAAAGTTTTAGTTCCTGAGAATTTATGCACAATAGGAAATAGATTCATTTAAAATGTCTAAAATCACTAGCTATCTACATTAAAAAACGATCTAAATCATTAATTGACAGCCTTTTCGAACGAAAGCAAACTTTAAGTGCAAAAAATTTTTAGTTGACCACGACTAGTCTAAAAACCTTATCCTATATTCAGATTAATATGAATTTATTAACCAAACGTAAAAAAGAACAGAGTTTTAAAATGTTCATGAGCAAAAGAGAATTATAATCAATTTTATGTAATTAAAAATCTGGTCGATTATCGGATCAAAAAGATGAAAGTTGAATGACGTTTATCAAAAAAATAAAATTTAAAGGAATCCTCATGTGATTATTAGTTGAAGGCCGTTTAAAGTATAATCATAATGAAGCGAAACATACAGACAAAAAATTAAATGAGTCCCAAAAAAATAAAAAATAAAATAAAGTGATCGGAATATAATAAAGAAAAAATTACGATATAGAAAAATAATAACTTTTACATATTTTCAAAATGATTTGACGTGTTCTTAATAAGAATGAATTAAATTTTATTATTTCGAACCATCAAAAAATGAAGGAAAGAAGAAAAACTAGTAATAATAAGAAAATGTAATCTATAATCTTCTTATCAAAGAGTGACAGGAAAATTGGTTGGGTTTTTGGATTTCCGAACCGTTCTTTTCATTTTGATTAAGAATTTTGGAAATATTTTTATTTTGAGATGAGAATGTAAGCTATTGTGTTGCTGAAGTCAGGTTCACAAAATAACAACATATGGACATTCACTTCAAGAGAGATTTTGTATATCCGTGTATTATGTATATGCTTATAAAACGAACATAAGTATTTTTTCTCGATTCTTCCATTCTTTTCTTGTTTATTAAACTTCCTTTACTTAACATTTTCATGAATTGTCATATGCTTATATACATGCATGCATGCAGTTTTGTAAATTTTAATCTACGAATTCTGAAAATTATTAATATTCAGACGATCATTATGCTGAACAAGGATTTTTTTCTAATTAGCTTTACAGATGTCCAAAAAAATTGTTGAATTCTTAAACATCTCAATTAAGGTATGAATCTTGATTACAAATTAGTTCTCTAAATTTCCAGCTTTACTCTACTGATGGCACCTTCAAATTCATCGTTTAAAAAGGTAAAAAGTCACAGGATTTTCTAAATATTAAGACTCAACAATGTAAAATAAACGCCCAAAGTCCGTTTAAGACATCAAAAACCTTTAAAGAATAAGATAAATAAAATTTCAATAACGCCATTCGTAGCCCCAAGAAGCTAAAACTGCAGTCAGTCGATCCTTTTCAAATAAGTTTCCATGGAAGAATTGAAAGACCTTGCATGTGTAACCTTGATTCATTCTTTTTGTTTCTCTAGATATTAAATATAAATTTTAGATGATTAAAGAAATTTCAATAATCAAAATAATTAGATTTAAATGGTCAAATTAATGTTTTTTAATCAACTTGACATATTAAAGCAATAATAAATTATTAACTATAAAAGACTTAAAATCAGTACATTAAAAAAATATCAAGTCTGTAAGAAAAAAAAATAATGAAATTGATTATCGATTTATAAAGTGTATGTCTGAAATTTTTTTAGTTGATGTGTTTTAAATTGGATTTATCTTTTATTGTTTTGGTTCTAATTGGGGAATTTCTAGATTAAGGATTTGTCTTGAAGTGAGTTCCTATAAGATGATGCTTGCTTACCCTGTTTCCCCGATATAAGCCTTAGGCTTAGTAGAGTTAAAAAGTTATTTTTTCAGTGAAAAAGGCTTAGTAACGGGTAGAGGCTTAGTAAAGGGAACCAAAAATTTTGAGTCTCAAAATACTTTACTAACCCTAAGGCTTATTAACGGGAAGAGGCTTATATCGGGAAAACAGGGTACTTACCAACTTCTCTGGTACACTTCTATCAACACCTAATTTCCATGAGTTTTTGGCCACCCACGTGATCTCTTGCTCTCTACTAAATCTAACTTAAAGACCGTGCTTAACGGAGCTTGTCATGACAAGGCCATTTCAAAATATTAGTTTCATTTAGCACATTTCTTTAAAATGGTACAAAAAATTAAGACAAAAATATTTTTGATGTGTTGCGAAAAAAAGTTTTGAAGTCACTGATTTACACTAAGCCAAAGCTAGTAAATGACCTAATCTCTTCAAACCACATTAAGCCAACTTAGAATTAAGGTGTCGAAGTTAAGTTTTAAAGTTTAATTTTTTGCTAATCTGTAATGTCTCATGGTGAGTGGATAGTTTAGAATTTTATTTAAAGGGCACCAAATATGAGCAATACCTGGAGCAATAAAAATTTTTATTTAGAATAAGCCTTTCTGCAGATACTCAGGAATTGTCTCAAAATTATTTTAATCTTCTTATTTTCAGCATTAAAAAACTTAAATAATTTATAATAAAAAATAAAAAAATGATTACAAAAGCTGCTAAAAATCTTCAAAAAGTGAAATACATTATTCATAAGCAAAACTACCCTCAACTGCCCAACAACGCATAAATTACAGCGAGACACTTTCGTGACTACAATTTAACTTTTGCGCGATTCGTTTTAATAAAAATTATTGAAAACGAAATTCTTTTTGAAAAAAACATAAAAAATATGTATAAAAATAAAGCATAAAAGATATGGGCAATAATTTATGAAGTTGCTCTAATACATTCATTTGATAAATTTTTGCAATGAGGAAAGAACTAGAACCAATTAAAATCTCAATAGACCCGACTATTAGACAAATTAAGAATCTTCATAAATTGCAGACTTCAATTAACTCTTATAAGTATTAAAAATGTTCATTTTTTGTTCTTACATTTTCTCAGAAACTCATTCTTCAAACATGGCTGGTTTTTAATGCTATCCATTCCCTTATTAATTTTCGAGAAGTAAATAACTTTTGGGTTTTTTTAATATGAATTGATGTTATGTATATTTAATAGAAATTCCTTAGCCTTTTGTCTGTCTGTCAAACATTTACAGCATCAAAAAAAAATGAACAAAAAAATATAATGATAGATGATTACACAGACCTTTGAATAATATTATTAACTTTTCGATATTATGAACAATTTTCAAAATTATTATCACAGCAATTTTTAATTTTTTTCCCATTGGCCAGTCCCAAGAAACAAAAAATGTATACATAAAGATTATTTCCAAGTATTTTAAGCAATTTGTGGATATGCTGGTGATGGTTGCTGCGTTGCGTGTGACCCATAAAAAAATTAAACTTGATTGTTATCCAATTTAGTTAAAAATGATGCTGTATGATGCTGTTCTAATAAAGAACTAACGCTTTCAATGCCGCAATAGCCATTTCAGTTTTTAAAGAATTTTATACTAATTATGAGAACTAATCTTCTGTTTAATCTTTTGTTCCTTTGAGACTCAATAAGCTAAGAAAAAATTGAATAATAGACACAAAATTTCCTTCATCATTATTTTTTTTTATATCCATTTCCATTCTTTGTTTCGAATATGTTAAAAGCTTCATACAAATAATAGGCAATAGCAATAAAAATAATGTGGTTTGTACATACACAAATCATGATGAAAATTCATAACATAACGTATACGCTTTATCTTTTATCTAACAGTAAATTTCAATATAAAATGGACACCAATGATTATCAATGCAAATATCAGTGTTGTTTGGGAAAATTACAATAAAAAAACATTTTAAATATTTAGTACAACACGAAATTTCTTTTTATCAAATCAAACCGTCGCCATGAATCCATGTATGCGGCATTGTATGACTAGTAATTAAAGTAATATTTTTAGTTTTTTTTCTATATTTTCCATTTATTTTCTCTTTTCCAGTTTTTACTATAACGTTGACAAAAAAATTAGGAGTTTTTGTTGAATAGCTAAAACAGAATTTGATGTTTTTTTTTGAATTAGTTCTCTGATTTATTTTGAGAGATCTGATATCTAGTTTTTTCTTAGTCTTAAAATTGTTTAAATTTCAACATTTTGATCAACAAAAGTTTATAAAATACTCCAAAAACAAAAAAAGAATTACAATAAAACCCAGAGGGGGGACAACGCAAAATATAACGATCAAATTTTTGAAACATGTTAACTGAGATGCAACTTTTCAAGTACTGGAAAAGTGAAAAATATGCACAATTTTTGTCTAATGCCTTTTCAGTTTGAAAAAATCATTAGAAATAATCAGAAATGTGGATTACTACATTAAATCATTCAAAAATTTAAATTTGACTAGATAAATTTCAAGAAAATTGAAAAATTTTAGTTTTTACTTGGAGTACTTGAAAATTTTCATCTCAGTTAACATGTTTCAAAAATTTTACCATTAATTTTTGCGTTGTCCCCCCTCTGATAAAACCTTAATAAAATTAAAATTTAATATATGTTTAATGGCTAGTAGCAATAAACCTGAGAGTGTTCACCAGACTTCAGCATTCAAAACAAGCCCTTTAGTTTTTAATAAGATACAAACAAATTATTAAAAAATTTTTAACCAAAGTTTTAGTAACAAATTACTAAATTTGCAAGATTTTCATGAAGTCTATATACTTCACAAATGCTCCCAAAAATGACTGATTTAAGTATGAGCTTAATTTTCATACAAATAAATTACACTTTATGGCGCACAAAAAAATTAAAGTCTCAAACTTTGAGAAAGCTTTACAGTTTAGACTTAAAAAAAGCTTCATACTAAGAATAATAATTATTATAGTATGAAGCTTATTTCCAAAGAATTTTTTCAGAAATTTTAATAACTTTTTATTAAAATCTTTGAACAAATTTAGTAAAAATTATTAAAAATACATCTTAGTAACTTTTTATTAAAATTTTGTAACAAAATTATTAAATTTTTAACGGGTTTCTGAAATATGAATAAAATTGTTTAAACCCGAATATTTTTAATAACTTTTATTAAACTTTTTCATTCATTTTTAATAAAAGTTATTAACTTTTTTACATAAAATTCGATACCCAAGTTTCCACTCTATTCAGACACCACACACAACTTCTAACCACCCTCATTCCTAAATGTTGTACATCTTAATGTTAAATTTTGTTGTAATTTCTAAAAAGATTTCAATAATTTTTTGACAGCTTTCACAGATTGTCATCTTTAGATTTTTGTGTATTTAAACATATAAAATTGTTTTTAAGAGAATACAAAGTTAGACAAGCCGTTTTGACTTTCAAATTTTTATGGAAGCTAAAACAATATTTTTAGACATAACCTAAAACAAATTTAAACTAGTTCAACTGATAACAATATTACAATATATCATACCAAGATTGTCATCATGTTATTTCAAAAAGTATAAATAATCATCTAGATCATGTTATCTGGTATCAACTGCATAATTATTCTTTTGCATGATGGAACCAAATAGATAAGGTTGATTGACAAACAAAACCATTTTGTCGAAGCCCTAGCTTCATATTGCGATCATTACGATATTTTGTCACTATAGCCACAACAGTACACAAAGTGTTGGAATTATTTCGAATTATTAATAATAATAGAGATTTAGATGAAGGGTGAAAATCAATATGAGTCAGTTTATAATGTAAAAAATAATAATTTTCTATAAAATAATGGAAATTATAATAAAAATAGAGTGAAAAAATAACGATATTTTTTTGTTTATTAGACTCAAAGAGTATAGACCTTCCTTAGACACCCATCAAAACACCCAATGAATTAGAAGAGACGACGTCGTCGACACGCAATCAAACGAACTCATTCATTTCTCTGTTCTGTATCAATAAACTTGATATGCACTAATAACAACGGCCGAAAACAATTGTAGCTCGACCCCATTTTGAATTTAATGATTTGATGCAAATAAAGGGTGTTTTATATACTTATTATTATTATGCTGTTACTATTCTCCAACTCGATTTCTACTCAATTCACTATTGTTCATTTCTTTGTTCTTTCAAAATTACAAAAAAGATAGGCACCTATAATAAAATTAAAAAAAATACTTAAATGGGGTTCATTCGATTCAAAAACAGTAAAATAATGTGGAAATTCAATTGATGTTTGAAATAATGAAACAATTTCGGATACATAAAATGTTAGCATATTCATCGAGTTTATTGAGCATTAGAAACTTTAAGAGATATTCATGAGAAGCTTTTCGAGCTGCACCGAACAAGTATATATCTTTCTCATTCTAGACGATATGCGAAGAGTACAACTATATTTCGAAATTAGTTTCGACTCACTCACTCCAACAGCATTGGATGTAAGCTTCATACAACAACAATAAAGGAAGAGAAGGTAAAGCGAGAATATACACCTTTTATATTTTATTCAGAAAAACTTTTGTTTTTATTTCGGGTTGAAAATTAGTCGTGTTCGTTCGTAAAAGTGCTTGACGGAGAATAAAAAAGAATACATGTATATTATTCTGATTATTCATAGTCATTTTACGGACATTTGAACTTATTATTAAAAGTAGTTTATGTAGTGATGTTATAAATTTAAGTTTAGTTTTTTAAAATACAATATACCTAATAATAACAAATACTTACCAAACAATTCATAATACATCACAAAAATTGTGCTAAAAGGAAATTTATTAAAACAAAATAAAATGCAAATGAGTAAATGAGATGAAAAATTGAGTGTAGTAGCTACCGGCGGAGTGTCATGCTATGTTAATAATATGATGATCACGATGATGCAACTTATCATAATAAAAGAATAATAATAAGAGAGAATGCATGAGCGAGAATGAGTGAATATTATAATATATGACAAAATAGAATGTAAAATTATGGAAAAAGAAAAATGATCAGTGCTCAAATGTTTTTACTTCCGATCGTAACAATTACAAAAAGAAAATTATTGAATTTGTGCGTGACTACATCAGTTAATAGGAAAAACAAAACGCATTTGTGAGTGATGAAACTTTCTTGTCACGAACCGCTAAAGCAGTCAAGGTCGCGTTTTGCTTTAATTTTACACAAAAGTGTATCGATTGAATATTTAAAGCTTTTGATACATTTTTAATATTGATTTAAAAAGGAATAAAAAAAATAAAATTTCTACTGCTCCTATATATATGAATGAAAATGCCACACGCTATCGAGAGAGAGATATATATACATATTACTAAGAAAATTATGACAAATTGAATTTATTCTGAAGACTTTAATAATTGTGCATATCGATTCCAAATGATAATCAATCGCTCTGAGTAGTGGTGTGTTACAAAGTGAAAATGAATGTTTAATGAGAAATAAATAGTTACATTATAAATATAATGATGACAAATATTGGTGGCTATTAATATTCAGAAACAAAGTAACAAAATTTATTAAAACTAATTACATTTCACATTGATATCGAGTGGAAAAAGTCGATCTAATTGTCAATACAATTGATTAAATTTGTATATCAATCATGCAACACAAACAATTAATTATATAAATATCATTTCATATTTTATCGTTTAATAATTATGTAATTAAAATAGAGGAGAAATTTTTTTCGGAAGACGAGCAAATTTAATTCAAGAAAAATTCAAGAAGCCAGCAAGAAAACAACAGGACAGAAAAATTTATTAATAAAAGAAGGAAAATAACAAAATTTCGATATCAATTCTTATACAATGAGTCAATTGGGCACAGTTTATGCTACAAAGCGAAGAAGAAGGAATGGGAAAAGGTAAGCAATAATTTTCAGTCTGATATACCGGGAATTCGAAGAGACTTGTAAATATACACAAAAAAGGTTAATCTTTTTATAATAAGTCTTGATCACTTTGTTCAAAAAAATAAAGAGAATAATGTTTGTGTGCTACAAAATGTCAATCAAATCAAGACAAGACTTGAAAATTATACTGTGCTATGGTGCGGTATGTTATTTTTTCTTTTCTCTCCTTCTCTCTTCCTCTTTCTTCCTTTATTAACTTGATTTTCAATTAATTTTTACATCAGCAAGATCAAAGTAATAGTAATAGTATAATAGACATAAAAGTTTTTTTTTCGGGAGAGAGAAACATATGAAATCATGAGTAACACTTGTAGGAAAAATTTGACAACCTGATGTCAGTTAAAAGTCATTACTTTTGTTATATTTCTCTTGAGTTTTTTTTTTTTTGATAAACGTCAATAAGATTGTAGGTAATACCTCATTTTCTCATCATATACTTCTCAGCTTTCGATTCCCCACGATTATTAAATAAAAGAAATAAAAATAGTCAAAACGGACGCTATTTTCTATTTTTTTTTATTTCTTTTCAATTTCGGTTAAAATTTAATTTCATTTTGTCTGTCAGTTGTGGGATCAAAAATATCAAAAGTAAAGAAGGACAATGAATTTAATTTTCTTTTATCATTTCATGTTCTATTTCGTTAACTTTAATTAAAAACTAGAGAATTTTTTATTTGTATTTATTCAGCTCATGGTAAATTCTGAGCTTCAAAATTTTTTTCAATCAGAACAAATTTTTAAATTAAATTCAGATAATAATTTTATTTTGACTCTTCCTTATTTCTCTGAATTATTTGACTTTGAAATATTTCAAAGTGCCTATCATAAATAATTATTTATTCATTAATCGCCCTTATTTACTATATTCAGCTGTGTCTCAAATATGGCAATAACATATTTAAAAAATGTCTTTGCAAAAAATTTCAACTTCCCGATTTGGAAAAAAATTAAAATAAATTTAAGAGTATTGAAAATTGGTGCTAAAAATATAAGTTTAAACTAAAAGTTTTAATCTGCAATTTTATTTTGTTACTGATAAAATTTAATAATTCGTAATATTTTAAAAAAATGTTTATTTAAAGTTTATTAAAATTAAAGGTGTTAAAATTTTATTTTTACCATTGTTTATTTAGACCAGTATTTCTAAAACTGTGTTTCACGACATCTCGATAATTTCACAAGTGTACCGTGTGATTTTTATAAAATAGAAATTTTTCTAAATTTTTCAAATTTTTTTTTTTCCAGTTTTTAGTCTAAACATATTAGCGCTATTTTATCAACTAAAATTGATTCTAAATATGATTTTTTGAACCTATAGTGTGCTAACAAACCTATTAGTAATGACTGATTTCCCGAGTTTGAGAATCACTGATTTTAGACATCCCAATAAATTCAAGTTCATATAATCTTGAAATTAATGGGAAAAATTTGAACAGTATCTGACAAAGGCGTAATAAGGATAGATAAAGTTGAGCATCTGCTTAGGCGCGATTTAAATATGTAAAATTTATTAAATTCAATTGCTTTTATAAAAATGTCATTAAACATTTTGCCTGGAGTACCATGGTTACGTCCCTGGTATCTGAAAAATCAAATATTAAAACTCTTAATATATTAAATTAAATGTTTGGAAAAGGGTGTTTAGTTGTCATAGCCAGAACTATGTAAGAGATCTGGTCATTTTTCAGTATTTTTAAATAGGCTTTTATCCTCGAAAAATCCACATTGTCTATGACCAAATCTGAAGACCATTCAAAAATATTCTCGTAAATTAGGGTTTCTAGAATAAACTTTCTCATAAGACAGTGTCTTCCTACTTTTGAGTCGAAAAATATCTCGCGAAACACCCAGTGATATAGCAAAGGTTTCTGTAGCCCGGGCCTAAATCAAAAATTTGCGTCCGTAAATAAAATGTGTCGCCATTAAAATTTTTGCACTTCTTTATATGGAATTTTTTGAGTTTTTCAGACGGCGCAAAAAGTTACAAAAATGGATTTAAAATTACCTATTTTGACTTTTTAGTTATTGAGTAAGAAAATATTTATATCCCGTCATCTCTTGAACTTCCTTAAATGAATAACTTTCACCAATAAAAAATGAATTTAGAAAATTCAAATCTAAATATTTGAAATCAATTTTATCATAGAAAGGAATTTTCACGGATATTCACAAATTTAGAATTTTCGTAAAATACTAGACCTCATAATATAAGTCAACGAGCTCCTACAAAATTTCAAAGAATCTGCATTTAATATATAAATGAATGTAAAAAAATAAACAAAATAATGCAAATGAACCATAAAATATGAATAACAAATTGATTTTCAACTGGTTATTGATTGTTCAATAATATTCACATAAATAACTTCAAAAACGACCACATAAACAGTAGCTGTAAAAAAGGCGTTTCTATCTGATCAACAAAATAGCATTCATACTTGTTTCATAACAAGAAATAATAATCCTCCTATGGTGACATATTTAGTCGTTAGTTACTTACCAAGAACGAATGTAAAAAGTTGAACTATTCAATGACTGATAATTGATAATATTTTATAAGCCATAATTAAAGCATGTAGATACTAAAAAGGTTAATTTATTCATTTAACTTTTTAATTCAAGAGATTTCGGAATTAACAGCGAAAATAATAAATAAAATAAATAAAGTAATGTATTTGGTTACAAAGTTTTAAAAAATTTGATCATAAAAAACAAAAATGCCAACTAAACAAAAAATTTATAGTTATTTTTTTTGCATGTACAATACACTCAGTATGAATATTCAAGAAATATTAATAAAATATACAAGAGAAAAACACATAAATAAATTAAAGGGAGAGACGTCTTGATATTTTACCAAAATCGGCATTTTTCTGCAAATTTTTTAGTTATGTCTTGTAGAGAATGCTACTATGCAGAGCAAAGAAAAACATATAAACGGTCAACAATAAAGATTTTAAAAAAATGTATATATACATATACTATATATGCATACATGGTTAAAATATTATTAATATGTTTTCATTCCTCATATATTGTAATTCTTATTTCTTCATGCACCAGGTTTCGTTGCTGCTGCTGCTGCTAGGGTTCGTTTTCAGTTCTTCTTTATATTTTTATCGTATGAAATGAAATATCACGAAAAAGGGCAATAACAAATTATCAAATACGAATCGAAATGAAATATGAAATGAACAAGAGTATAACACAAAAAATACATTCTTATAGTGTAATTCAGTAGCTCAGGGGGGTATGCATGGCTCTTAATATTTTTTTCTTCTTTCCTTCTTTTCTTTTCTGCATCATTGTTATTATTATTTCTTTTCTGCAATTTTCTAAATGTTTTCTGTGCAAAGTCTATATGAGACCCGACGAAATGCTCATTTTTCCCCAAATAGTTATAAATTCCTCCTCATTAAAATGTTATTTAGCTCATTTTTCAGGCTCTGAAAAGTCTCATCAGCAGAAAGCAAATACAGCTACTATAAAAAAAACTTTCATGCTAAAATATCAAGGATTTTTTTTATTTCAAGACAAATTCTGATTTGAGCTACAACCGAGACATATTTTTGATTAGGAAGCACATTATCTTTCCTGTACAAAGAAAAAAGAGCGTAGAAAACGAAGAAGAATGAAAAGAAATTTAAGCTGCAGAAGAGATATTCAACAACACATGTGCATGCATTAACAATGCAGTAAAATAACCTAATTAAATTTTTTTCATCATGTATAAGTACATAATAATTATTTTATAATTATTTTCCATAAAAAATGGTTCTGCTCTAGAGCATATAGAAATTAAGCACATATGCTTGATGAATTAAATTCAATGTTTACCCTTACAGGTAATGGCAAAGAACTGAAAGTTGCACAGCAACTTATTTTTCTCCCAATATATTTATTCCTTTTCATTATTATTTATATATGTTATTGTACACATGAGGTCGTCCAAGTTAAAATGGGAAAACTGCATTTTTTACTTCTTCATCCATATTTCTGGTGTTTTAGAACTTTATATATAGTATTTGGTATTGTTGGAAAGGTCCTACTTGTGGTTATTTGATTCTGTAAGAAAATTTTCCAAAAAGCAGCACTGTGCCTTAGTGGAGAGCCTTAAAGTTGGTCAAAACCATACTTTTTCAAATCCATTTTTCAGGTATAGTTCCAAAGTAAATTTTATATTTTATGATTGTTTCTTATAGAGTAAAGTCCATACTAGAAGGCAGTGAAAAGGAAATTTGATTTGGAATTTACGTTAAAAAGATATGGAGCTGCAAAGTTTTGAAATTTTGAGATTTTTTTTTAAAAAATTTTTTTTTGCATTAAACATGTTTTGCAATAACTTTTAATGTTTTCAATGAATTTTATTTTGGTTTTTTGCAGTTAGTTTCGTTATATAAAGTCTACAATAAAAAGTGACTTAAACTGGTTTAAACCGGTTTTAACTGGTTTTAACCAGTTCTAACTGGTTTTAACTGGTTATAACCGGTATTTATTTTTGGTTTCATTTAGCTAATTTTATTAAAAATAAATACCACTTTTAAAAAATTTAGTTAGAAGTAGTTCAGTCTGAGAATGTTCAGTTTAAAACACTATATATACTTTAATTATTTGAAAATCAATCTATTAATAATATTTCACTATATGACAATTAAATTTAATTTTTTTTGTTCATTTTTGATCTTTATTGCTGTATATATTGCTACTTAATCAAACATAACATAAGTTTGAAAATTATGGCAGTGGCTTAATCGTCAGAAATAAGTGCAAAATATTTGTATTTTTTGGTGCACAAACAGACTAAACTACTTCTAACTAAATTTTTTAAAAGTGGCATTTATTTTTAATAAAATTAGCTAAATGAAACCAAAAATAAATACCGGTTATAACCAGTTAAAACCAGTTAGAACTGGTTAAAACCAGTTAAAACCGGTTTAAACCAGTTTAAGTCACTTTTTATTGTAGACTTTATATAACGAAACTAACTGCAAAAAACCAAAATAAAATTCATTGAAAACATTAAAAGTTATTGCAAAACATGTTTAATGCAAAAAAAATTTTTTAAAAAAAAATCTCAAAATTTCAAAACTTTGCAGCTCCATATCTTTTTAACGTAAATTTCAAATCAAATTTCCTTTTCACTGCCTTCTAGTATGGACTTTACTCTATAAGAAACAATCATAAAATATAAAATTTACTTTGGAACTATACCTGAAAAATGGATTTGAAAAAGTATGGTTTTGACCAACTTTAAGGCTCTCCATTAATGCACAGTGCTGCTTTTTGGAAAATTTTCTTACAGAATCAAATAGCCACAAGTAGGACCTTTCCAACAATATCAAATACTATATATAAAGTTCTAAAACACCAGAAATATGGATGAAGAAGTAAAAAATGCAGTTTTCCCATTTTAACTTGGACGACCTCACATATTAAATATGAAAATTTTCGCTCATAAAATTTGTTCCTCAAAAAATTATACATGCATACCAGTGCGAATTCTTTCTCATTTTTTTTTCGACAAGAAAGATAAAAAAAATTATAATTTCAATATTTTCTTTTTAATTCTTTTGAATTTTTTTAAAAATAAATACCAATTTAATAGTGAGAAGTTTAATATTTATCACTCATTATTGTTTTTTGAAGCTTAAGGCGCCTTTTTGATTTATTGCCTTCATATCATTTTATATTAACTTAAGGATTATTTCAATTAAAATCAATTCATGCAGAAAAATCACTTTTTTGAAACGGACTTCATTATTTTGGTACTAGAGAACCTTGTTGTGGGAATGTTGCAGATAATCAACTTGTTTTTGGGACATTCTTGAATTTCTCAAAAATGAACGGTCACAGATAAGATTAGTCAAAAGTATGGCTTTCACACTCCCCAAAAAATCCTGAAAAATCTCAAAAAATTCCAAAAAAAGAAATAAAAAATTTGAAATGAAAGCAAAGTTTGAGGTTGTTTTCTTGTGACTTTTCATATTTAAGAGTGGAAAGGTTAATATCAGAGGAGAAGCCTGAGGAGCCAAAGATTTTTTTTTTGATTTTTTTAAAGTGAGAGTTTCTGAAGCTCTAATTTGAATTTGGACCCACCTAATTTATATTCTTACTACGCCTATGGTGAACTCCATAATATATTTATTTTTATGAAAAAATTATGTGATAAGGTATAAGTCAAGAAGTACTATTAAATGGGGGTTTAAATTTCGTATTTACTAGGGGACATCATTTGTAAACGACCTCCATCTGGCATGTGTTAAATAAATAAATTCCGGTTTGAAGACCCGCACCTATTTTAAAAAAAATCAATACAGAAATTTAAGATCACAATAATCTCAATATTATCTTAGAATCTGCAATGATATTAAATATGTGAAAATTATAAGTTCAATCAAGTCAGTCAGCACTCAAAGAAATTATAATCAACATAATTTACAAAAAATGATAAGCATATCGAGAATAATTTGCTGGTCAATGAGATGATTCAATCATTTAAATTTCATTACTCCCCAACTTCACATTAAGTCAAGGAAATTCAGCAAATAAAGAAATGCATTTGTTTTTAAAAATGCGCTAAAAATCAAGCGATAAATGCAATCAATATTCAGTGCGAAACTCATCATATTAATTATCATACCAATGATTTTCAACTCTTACTTCTTTGATTTCCATTCGTGTAGTATGTTTAAAGAAGAGAAGAAATATTGATAATGCCTTTAAAATTATACCCTTTAAAATGAAATTACCTAAAAGTATCATAATTTTTTGTAATAAAATTTATCTAAATGACATTTTTCTGATTTCAAATTTACATAAAATATTATTGAGTCATTCGATAAAGAGAGCTCCAGTCTGGTTTTTAGTATTCTGCTACTGGATCGGAAGTTATTTATAGGAATAACACAAGTTAACAATGAAGAAGTAAAAGCCTCATTATAAATAATTTTAAGAGCTCCTAATTGCATTATCTATGATTAGAACAGAATAATTGCATTAAAAATGACTAATTTGAATTTTCATAATCATATTTTCATGCATTGATGATGATTACATGATTTATAAATTAGCTGCATTCACAGAATTTTTCTGTTTATTTCATACATACATACAGACGTATAAAGACAGAGTTCAGGTAATGTTGAAAAAAAAGTTCGTTTGTATGTCTTCTGGAAACATAGAAACAAATGGAAAAAGCAAGGGCAATAACGCATTATATACTATAGAACTGCGCTAAAAATTTTTGTATAGATACCAAGCCAAGTAAAGTGACCTTGATTCAGTCTAAAATGATTTTTAGATACTGTTATATGAGAGAGCCACAAAGTATAATTTCAGTTAATTATATGAAATCAAATATCTTTTAATCATACATAGAATTTTGTTTTCTACTGTTTTGAATGCTAGAACTTCGTAATCATCAATGTGATTATGTTTGAAAAAATACAGTTATCAGCCGTCCAAAATTTTTTTGGTTCAAATTTCTTGCAAAAATCACAGTAAATTGCAATAGATTAGTTACAGTCACATGGTGATTTTTGTTGCCAGTGTTATACTCAAAAAATGCTTCATAATTATCATTTTTTTCCTTGTCTGGAATATATATTCAAATTATCTGCTGTGACGTCAATTTTTCTAAGCTGAGTTTGGAAACTTTTCAGAAAATTAACAAGATTCAGGACCACATTAACTGACTTGTGCATACCATGTTTTTGAAAATCTTTTAATTCGTGAAATCTAAATGTTGTAAAATGTGAAAATCATAGCAATCATAAATGTAAAAGTTGAATGAAAAATTCAGTTAATAAACGAATCTCAAAGATATAACACTAAAAACTCAAAGTCATCAGTAATTTGCAACAATGTAGCAAAAAAAAAAATCAAATGGAAGAGGTTCATGAGTGTGTTTTGGATTTTTTGTGGAAATTTTGAGATGCAGAAATGTTATATAATGAGCTTATCAGGTGTGTAGCCAAGAGGGGGGAGATTTGGGGGACAAATCCCCCTCGCCAAAAAAAGTCTTCAATTTGCTAGGATTTTTAAGGAAAAAATTCAAAATTTTTCATACAAAAAATTTGAAAATTCTCTCCCCCCCCCCCCCCCTCAAAAATTGTAATAGCCAGATTTGAAAAGATACTTTTTTTGAAAACTCCAAAAAGAGGCAAAAACATCCACTTCTAGTCGACTTTGAGGTCCAAAAATTTGGTCATTTTTGACAATTTAAGATTTTTTTGCTGAGCACCTGAAATGTTTTTGCGGAGCATTTTTGTGTTGCTGAAAATAGTTTAAGCACCACTGATCTAGATAAATTATTGTTAAATCACAAAAATAGCGCGCCACGCACAGTTTTCATGAAAAAAATTTACTCCACTTTCGCTTTATATGACAATATTTTGTATTTTTATTGCCGCATACTTATGGCATAAACGAATTTTTTTCCTTTAATAGACTTTAGTTTAGGATATGAAAAAATGTGATCTAATCTACTTTTTAGCCTAACTAATGTAGACACTATAGTGTAGTGCTATAAAAATTCAGCTCCAGATGATTTTAGTAAAAGTTAATACCTAGCATATTTCAACTTTTTATGATATTTTTTTTTTAAAAAATGTAACATCTACGTAAACACATTTTTTCCTTTAAAACCATATGTGCTTTTTTTCTCACTTTTTTGTGAAATACTGCTTATTATTGTGGTTGTATATGTAATCCACCCTAGACTTTTACAATTAGGATACATATTATAGCGGGTGAGTTGCTATATAATAAATACCATATTCAGTTATGTATTTTAATTATTATTGTATTAATAAGAAACTGGCATTAAGCATTAGAAGTAAATAATTATAATATAATAGAAAGAGGAAAAAAATGTTATTCAGTCTAACTTGAAAGATGGAATTGTATTTAGTGGACTATGAATAGATTTGATATCAAGTTTTTGGATAGAACCCGATAGAACATAGGATTACTAAATGTAGTTTAAATATAACATTCTGTTATGTTATTGATTAAATGTGACGTCATTAATATAACAGAAAAAGAGGCCAAGATCGATTTTTGTATGCAAATTTATTTAAATACAACCTCCTACAAACCACTGTTTTTATTATGTATAAAAATATAAATGTAGTTTCGTACATAAATGAATGCTAAAGTAACTATGTGTAGATCCAAAAGTTCGTCGAAATGTACGAAATATTTAAAATTTAAAGGGTGTACAATTTGTTGAATTACCGAATAAAAGAAAAAATCATTAATATAGTTCCTCTGCGTCGACTGTCTAGCCTAGCTTGATAGACTACACATTTGTCTAGATAGTGTTTGTTGAATGCAAAATTTCCCATATCCTTTTCCATTTAATTTCGTTCGTGGAATTTTCATTCTTTTTTTTCGTAGTCTTTTACCTTTGTTTTTGTTTCATATTCACAAATAAAAGGGAGAATGAAATTCGATTATTACTTGATAGTATGCTGCTTGTTTTCGCAATATTATATGACCTACATTTAACTGTCAAAAGTTTAATTATATTAAAGCAATTTCTTTTTTTCTGTGCTGCTTCGAAAACAAAAGGAAAACTTTTATTTTATGGTTGGAGAAGTAATAAGGGATTAATATCCAACAAAGTTATCATCGATAGTAGCTAAATTCCATAAAATACAACTCAAATAGTTTTCGGATATATCTTAATATTTTAATGCCAAATATAGAACGACAATAATAAAAAAAACTATGCTATGAATTTACATTTCAATGATAGAATTTCTTGGACTTGATGTTACTCATGATTTAATTCTGACATTTTTTATACTTTTTTTCTGTGTAAAAGCTATGAACGATATTGCTTGTTACGAAGTTGAACCAACTTATTTGAAGTAAACAAAATAGATAATACATAAATATTATCCAGGATGATAGCTTTACTTTAAAGCCACAGCAGTCTTCCTTTGCTGTCAAATATAAATCCATTCCATTTTCTGAATAAAAACCTTTTTTAATTTCTTCTTTATGATGTATCTAAGCATATATTTTTGCTTTAATATATTCTCAGTAATGTTTCAGATTGAATTTAATTTTAAAAGCTTACTTGAAGCAATTTGTCAGTCATTCATGACTTTGCTTTATGAAATATTGACAGGAACATACTATAAATATTATGATTATTGTGCTGCTTCTGTTTCTGATCTTTATCATTGCAATTCGAGATACACTTTTTACAATACAAATGATATCCCAAGTAGAGCATGATTTTGCACAATGTATGTAGACATAACTACATTAAGCTGGGAAAAATTCAGGACTTGATTTACAGTATAGTGAGTTATTCTAAAAAAATCCCAAAATGTATTTGAAGGAATCTTAAAGGGGTCCAAAATTTGATATTTTTGAATGATGTAATCTGTAAATGATGTAAATTGCCTAAAAACCGTCAATTTAACTGCCAATACAAAAATAAATTTTAATCAGAATAAGATCTTTAAACTTCGATTAGTTGTGCTGCAAAAGTATATGTTCAGCAAGAAACCTGATACGTTAGATGGCAAGTTAATTTACTTAACACAAAATTTATCAAAATTAATTGTATTGCCCCTGAAAGACACAGCTAAATATGTTATAAAAATCTATATGTATATCAATTTTGTCCTTGGGCACGGTCATTGACATTTGATTATCTTAAGTATGCATCGCTATACCATTTCATGTTAATTATGTTGAATTAATTCCATTGAATAATTCTTGCACATAATGTTTTAATTTTTATGATTTTTTTAAAAACTTGCTTCCATATTTATGCCATGACAGGCTGAATTATTCTACATAATCGTATTTTCTGATGATTTTTAATTACATTGTATTTTTTTCTTCTACTTGCAGTTTAAAGCCGCCTCCAAAGGACGGAGTCACCAAAAGTAATCCCTCAAAACGACATCGAGAAAGACTAAATGCAGAATTAGACTCATTAGCATCGCTTTTGCCATTTGAACAGAATATCCTTAGTAAACTTGATAGACTGAGCATTCTTCGTCTCTCAGTTAGTTATTTAAGAACCAAAAGTTATTTCCAAGGTAAGGAACTGTCGTTTCACTTGCAAATTAAAATATAAAATATAAAAACGTATTTTAAAGAGCTGTGTCAGAATCGTACTCGAATTTTCTCATGCTTAAGAAGTGACCAGCTTGACTGAAGGGCTTAAATCTCTTGCATGAAATCAGCGAGAAATAAATTTCAAGAACGTATTTTCGTGTAAAATTTGTCAAAACTCTCAGCATTGGTATGCTTTGGGATTACTAAAAAGGATATATTTTTTTGAGGGTTGACATTCAAAATTGTTTATTTTTCTTGATGTCGTTATGCTCAGCTATAATAATGCTATTCATTAAAATGAACAAAATATTATATGAAATAATAATATGTGGGTGTATGTGAGTATAAGCGTTAATAAATTTTTAGCGGATAAGAAAAAGAGAATTTATTAGTTGCTGATAACATCATTAACAAATCTAGAACATTTTTATGTTAATTGAAACGAAAAAATGAAGGAGAATTTTCAGCTTTCACAGTCTAAATTATTTGAAATGTTTACATATCGCACACAAAATCTCCCTAGGCAAAGCCCATGCGAGGAGAACTCACGCAGAATAATTTTGGGTATGATAAAGCGCGGAAAATGATTTATTTAATGTAAATAGTACGAATTTTAATATACTAATTTACGTAATAAAAAAAGTACGTCAACTATATTACTGCCATAGTTTTATTAAAAGCTATGATAAAAGTACTCATTCAAAAAAATGTCAGCATAAAAAAATCCAGCTGCGAGTTTAAGCTTTAATATGGTTTTTTTTGTTTTTGAAATGAAATATTTCTCGAGGAGTCTGCGTATAAAAATAGTTTTGGAAAATATGAAGAACAGCAAAAGAACAAAAAATTCTTTAAACATTAGAAAAGGTCGAGGTATAAAATAGGCTTGAAAGCATAAACAAAACACCATAAATTTTAATAACAAGCGAACATTTTCGTCTTTGATTTGAGCAAAACATGCTATTACCGCACGCCGGTTTATTATTGTTTATCAGCTGATTTAGGTTGATTCGATCACGACTGACTGTAGAATTAACGTGTTATGAATGCTTACAATTGAATGTCTGGAAACACGCTTCTGTTTCTCTTTACATATCACAAAACAAAAATGCGACATTTAATTTCAAATTCATCATTAATCAAAAACTCTTTAAATAAATTGTACATGGACTTATTGCTTCAATGAATTTTGTAAACGATAGGAGGGCATGCGCAACCAATTCCTTATAGTCATTCTGATAAGAAATGAAAAGTTTGTAAGAGAAATAGGGAAAAATTCTTCAGAAGAAAGAAAAATGAACTTCAGGAAAACAAAATGGATGATACTCAATTTTCAATAAAATAATTTTCTAAGAAATTCGATACAGTGAGAATCCTTTCTGATATTTTTTTTATAGTCTAAAAATCCAGAAGCAATTTGCATATTTATAGCTATGAATAAAAAAAATAAATTGGAAGTTTCCTTTCCATTTCCTTATATAGTTGACTTATACAGTCATAATGCTCACCACATGTAAATCAGCTTCTTACACTAGATAGAAATTGATTTTCTCAGTCTTTTCGTTTCCTTTCAAAAAATTTCTGCATTCATGTAATTTTCCAATATAGTTCAATAGACAAATAGAAGGAACAGCAAGTTTCTTTTTCTTGTTTTTTGATTCTTTTCGTATTTTATTTTTTATATCCATAAAATCGAATATTGTTACTGACTCATTTCGTAGAATTCAACTTATCATAAAATGGAAAAAAAACCTAGCCTGATCCAGTTCAAAACAATTTTCTAATCCAGTGGTTCTCAAACATTTTGGAACGCAAAATACTAAAACAGTGAACCTAATTTCTCGACACAATTTATTTTATTTAGTTCGGCACTTGAATTTTATGCAGTGTAAATTTGGTGTCATAAAATTTTGTTGCACATCTGCGATGACGTACTTTAGTGTGTCGCAAAGGTTTGATCCCAAAAAATGTAAATATCCCAATGTAACATTAGAAAATTTGTCGAGTAATTTTAAGATTTATCGGAAGTCAAGATACCTATATTCATGTTTAAGGATTTATTTAGAAAAAAGTTTATTATTAATCCTGAGTGATAGCACCTTGAAACTTAATTTATTTATTAACAATTTAAAAAATTCATGTATTTAATCTTTAGCATACGGAAATGAAAAGGCGACAGTTGCAATAAAAATTGCAGACTGTTACTGTTCATAATTCAAATGATAGGCAGTTCCAATTAATCAATCAAAAAATAAAGACATTTAAAATTTCACAAAATTAATAATTCAAGCACCCTCATAACGCGTAGTTAGGAAGTAAAATTAAATTAATTCGAAATCATCGATCAATTTTGATAAAATGAAATGATTAGGCACAGAGAGCTCCTCATAAAGGAAGAAAATAAAATTTTATTTCACCAGAAAAAAAGAATAACAAAAAAAGTTATTCTAGTGCACTTTCCATAACACACATATTGTTTATTTGGGTTAACCCATAACGTAATCTATACATAGAGTAATGTATAGTCTTTTAAAATTGATCAACGGACTGCAGAACTTACTTTTTTTCGGGGGAGTAGAATATAATGTATATCTAAGGGTGAAAACGTCTGTTATAATCAACAACGTAAAACTTTTTATACATTACAGGTATACTGCGTTATGTAAAAATTTTATATACCGAAACATATGTTGTTTTGGATTTTATAAATTACAGTTAAAACTTCAGCATGGGATATATGTTAAATAAAAAAGTATAATGCACAACAAAAAAGGTTAAAGAGATGGAATTATATCTTGAAAAGAGAATTAATGATTTTTTTCCGTCATATCTTTCAATAAGGGAAGTTAAAAGGATATTCTATTAATCATATTTAAGATTGGCCCACAACTAAAGCCTACTGCATGGTTTAATCAAAATTTACTTGATGCTACATCTACACTTCAATATCATTATATCTCCTTTTGTGATGATGAAATGAACAAAGAAAATTAAACAGGCCGATGTCAATATTCAACTAAATAAATTTATTATGTTAGCACGTGATCAACATATGTTGACTGTTGGTATGGTTAATACAATAAATAAAAATACCAAATTGAGGAAAATCAAAAACCGATTAACATATTATTGTCAAAATATTTGTTGGTTTTATTGATAGACTATTGGCATTGCATTATTATCCTCTTTCTTATATTTCCTCAAACTCAAACTAAAATAGATAGAAATTGATAGGAATGTTAAGCTATTGTAAAGCAAAAAAAAAAATGAATGTACATTGCAATGAGGGGTTCGAAAATGTTTATTGATTAATCAAACTAATTGATTTGCAATAGAAAATTTCAACATTGAGCATTGCACAATCATCATGACTTTCAAAAAAAGTTATTTCATTCCTTTTTAGTTATAAATGCGAGATAAATATTTAATTTAGCATGCATTTGTTGCTTTCTACTTAAAAACAATGAAGAAAGAGGAGAAAAGAAGGAAGAAGAGGAAAAATTCTACACCTAAATTTTCATATGCCACAAAAACCCTTGTTCAGTTTTTATTCGGATTAAGCATGCATTGTTACAAGCATTAGTTTAACAACAATACAGCAAGCAACCTCAAGGGTCATTAAATTTTATTTTGAACATCGATTTCCTTTGAAACTTCGAAGTATATAAAGTTAAATTGAAGGAAAAAAACGATTATACATTTGAAATAAAATAATGCGCCGAAAAGGGAAATTTATTAGACTTTGTCGGGCAGGTTTTATTGTTGTTAGTTGTGTTTATATGGGAATATTGATTACAGATTGTGCGTTGAAAGATGGCAAAAGTTTTTTTTCCTACCTTCTACTTCTACATAGTTACGCATTTTTCTTATATCTACGTTCCTTTCAATATATGTTTGTATAAAACTGAACAGTAAAGTACGGTACATAATCTATTAAAATAATATTTTTTTGTAGGAAAAAGGAAAAGGTATAGAAAGAAAATTAATTACTTTTTTCTTTTATTTCTTGTTAATATCCATTACAGTAGTCATGCATAAGGAAAAGGAGGAAAATGGAATGATTCATATACATCATTCACATTCACATCCATCAGACACAGCATACAGGGCGAGAGAGCTTGGAATCTTTGAAAATGGATTACTAGATTCTGATCTTTTTCTACAGGTAAATAATTTCCTCTTCTGTATTTATCTCTGGTCAATTCTATGGACGAATAATTTTCTGGTACGGATGAAATCTTTAGGTCTTTAGATCTTTGTCAAAAATTTTAAATTAATGAACATTTTCTTAATAACTTTAAATTTTGTAATGTGGACAAATTTTTTTTTAATTTAAAAACTGACTTACTATTTTAGTTACAAGATTAAAAAGGTGTACTAAGTTTATAACCAGAGCTGTCATTCTCATATTTTGAAATTTTTCCAGAACGTTAAACTTTATTTTACATACTCAAAAATATAGTTCAGAAACAAAAAACTGATTTCAATTTGAATTCTATGATGTCCACTGTTTAAAAATTCTGGACTACTGCCTTTTATGAGTGCATACCAAATAGAGTTTTTTTTGACGAAACCTTAATTTAGAACTAATAACAAACTATTAGATCATCGGCTTAAGTATAAAGTCTTATTTTAATGACGCATGTTCACTTCCATTCCAGAATAAACTTCAATGCTTTATTTCTAAACTAAGCAAAAAATAACTTAAACTTGAATTTTAAAAATCACAATGTCAAGTTAATGATATCAATTGTTGGAGCTTAAATTAAAATATCATATTCTTTGACCCGTACCTTGATGGACCTTAACAAATAAGCTACCATGATATTTTATCTGCTTCTTAAATAATTTTCATTCCTAATATTCTGAAAACCCATTTTTTGTGGAAAAATTCTATAAATCGTTCACAGAATTGACCAGCTATGACGTGAAAAATCTCTGAAATATAGCAGACATATAGAAAATTATGAAGCATTTCTTCATAATACTAATAAATTAAATAACCATTCTCTATATTTTATTGTATCAAAAAAAACCTTACATAAAGAATCTATTTTTTGATTAAAACATTTGTAACAGAAAAAAAGCTCATGGAAACCATTTAAAATTCTCATCAAAAACTCATTAGATTGCAAACGAAACTCATGCAATTTTTCCTCTTTTTGTATAAAATTAATTTCTGAATGCATTCTGAATATTTCCCGTTATGTACTCTATATGTATGTGTTTCAAAATGATTTTTAAGCTAAGAATATATTCTTTTATCAGATTTTGAATTATAGTGTATAAAAATGATAATATTAAAATCATATTAAGGCTTGAATCAATTTCTTCTTTCAGGCACTGAATGGATTTTTAATGATACTAACATGTGAAGGAGAAGTATTTTTTGCAACACATAGCATTGAAAGCTATTTAGGATTTCATCAGGTACGTTTTCATCTCTCGTATTTTTTAAGAGCTCATTTCTCATTATGTTCAACACAGAATTGTCCAAACTTTTTATTGCTGGTGTTTCATAAAGCATTAGTCGCAAATTCAATAGAATTTATAGGGCGGATCGTCTCTGAATAGTTTTATTACATTCTTGGAAAATTTTTAGAAATTTTTTGAAAATATAGTTTAAATTGGAATTATTAAATTCCCGTTAAATGTTAAGACCACGTTGTGAAATTTATATGACACAGAACTTTCATCTTATGATAAAGGCTTAAAGATCTTTAACACTTTGGTCACTACCTGTGTTTTTGATTAAAATCAGCAATTTTTGATGCAGCACAATACTCAACTTTTTTTTAAAAAAAAAATTGAAGCATATAACTAGAGCCATAGCGCAAAGTTTGAACAATACTGCACCTGCAGCATGAAGTTAGGAATGAGAAATTTCAATTGCTGATGATAAATAATGAGAAAGTAAATTTACCATTTTGCAAATTGTTATAGTAAGCAAGTTAGCAGTTATAAATTATTTTTTCGAATGATTTTTAATTTGCCGTGCTTATAAAGTTCAAAAATCGAACGTGATTCATTTCCATTATTAAAACAAACATCTTCATAAAAAAATTTATAATATATTATTTCTCTATACATTCATTTTTTATTTCATTCTTTTCTTGCAATTTTTTCTTCTTAAAAACACATTTATGATTTATTTACGGTGTAGGGAACGGAACCTGAAATAATCCCGATTGAATTTTTGTTATATTACTTTTATAAATATCTAGATGCAACTCTTCATGCGCTTTTTATGCTATAGGTTCTGTGAGATTTCAAAAATTTCATAAGCATACTGCCTTTGAATGGAATTATTTTATTAAATACTATAATATAGTATTTACTTTTTTCATAACAGTTTGTATTGTTAATGCAAGAATGATTTTCGATAAGACTCGTTTTATTTTTATTATTTTCATTTGTTTTTAATTTTTCCTCCTTTCTTTTTTTTTTCACACAGTCAGATATTGTTCATCAGTCAGTATATGAACTTGTGCACTCAGAGGACCGAGAAGAACTTCAACGTCAGCTTTTATGGAATTCATTTTTACCTCCAGATTTATCCGGAATGTCGTTATCGGAAGCATTTACATCGGATAGAATTCAATATTTAGAGAGGAGTTTTACGGTTCGGTTTCGTTGCTTACTAGACAATACTTCAGGATTTTTGGTAAGGCAAAAAAATAATTTTTTTTCTCACAACCTCAAGCTGAGTGTTAATCTGACTTTATTTTAAAACAGCGTTTGGATATTCGAGGGAGAGTCAAAATTTTACATGGACAAAATAGAAAAACCGAGGAACCTCCGTTAGCACTCTTCGCTTATTGCACGCCATTTGGACCACCAAGTTTACTTGAAATACCTCAAAAAGAAAATATGTTTAAGTCAAAACATAAACTTGATTTATCTTTAGTATCAATGGACCAAAGGTATTTTGATTTATTCTCATAGCACTTTATTTAATTTTTACTGATCATGTTAACTCGTGTATTCACAGAGGAAAGATGGCATTGGGTTATTCAGACTCAGAGTTGGCATCTTTAGGAGGCTATGATTTAGTACATTATGATGATTTGTCATATATTGCATCTGCTCACCAAGAATGTAAGAATATTTGCAACTGATCTCTTTGACTTTATAAAAATATATATATTTTTGTATTGTCTTCAAATTAGTGCTTAAAACGGGAGCATCAGGAATGATAGCTTATAGGTTTCAAAAAAAAGATGGAGACTGGCAATGGCTTCAAACAAGCTCAAGATTAGTATATAAAAACTCTAAACCAGACTTTGTGATATGCACCCATCGGCAACTTATGGAGGAGGAAGGTAGAGATCTGCTGGGAAAAAGAACTATGGATTTTAAAGTAAGTCAAATGAAATGTCATACTTTCGTTTAAATATAAATTAATTCTTCTGTCCTCAGGTTAGTTATTTAGATACGGGTTTTTCATCAAATTATTTTACTGATGCTGATCAACTTATCATACCTCCGAACAATTCACCCTCTTCGACATCAAATACACCAGTGGGAACGCAAAGAACAAATCGTCGCTACAAGACACAGCTGAGAGATTTTTTATCGACTTGCAGATCAAAGCGTAAAGTGTCACAGGCAACGAATACACAGCAGCCTATAACTGGTACGCAATTAGCAAGCCCACCCGCTGGATCAGCCGTAGTCGATTACATATCTGATCCAGTAGCAGTAGCTTACACCAATTTAAATCCAATGTATTCTTCATCGCCAGTTCCTTATGGAGCATCAACAGAAAATCTTTACATGACACATTCTAGTTCATTTTATCCTTCGCCAGAAAACTTATTTCATCAATATAGAATTCAAAGTGGATATTATCATCCATCGGAGTATCATCATCATCATCACCATCCTTCCCCCTACGTATCTAATGGTTTTTTATCGTATGATGGCTACGGTCTTGCGTCTGTGAATGCTAAAGAAGAGAAGTGGCATGAAGAAAAATATTATAATAGTGACTTGGCACATGTTAATAATGGTAGAAACATGTACGAATCATCCTCTCATCAGCCAGTATGTTAAGATTATTGAGTAATTTATTTTGTGATGCAAATTTTTTTCTTCCTCTTTCTTTCGCTGTTCCATTTGTTTTGCTTAGGTGATTCAACATCAAAATAAGCATAAGACACCTAAAAGCTCTCCTGTAAACACAATCACAACATCACCATCGCCAAATGATAATTTAATTAATAATGTAAGATCGAATCCAACGACGCCGGATATAATGCAACCAAAAATAGAAAATTCTCCATCACCAAGCCGACCATATGATCAAGTGCTACATCGACAGACAGTTCTAATGTGGGGAGCAAATCATCATAATGATGCTAATGCCTCTCCGTCAAATACTCGCTCACCCTGCCAAACACCTTCAAAATCTTTTGGAACATATAGTTCTAATGCAAGCATAAACACTCCTTTAACGCATCCGGATAAAAGTAATAAGCATATAGAAAATCAGCAAAATTCAAATCATTTAAAGTGGAATGGTAATTCGTCGACTGGAAATGGTAAAGAAGTAATATCAATTTTCCCATTACACCATGGGAATGATGTTTCATCTGCATACTCTCCATCGGCTTCGTCAAATTCTATACATTCTATTGACTCACGATATTCAAACCATAATAGACACGGCGAAATGACCAATTGCGAGGTATGGCCTTCATCTTCATACTCGCAATACCAATATTTTCCATATCACCATGTATCTAATGCACATCACCAGCACCCAACAAGCACCCAGTGAGTTTTAATTTTTTGATTTATGTATTCCTTTTTCTTTTTGTTTTTCTTTTTCCTTTATTATTTCTTAATTTTTTTACATAAATCTAATTCTTTATGTTAGGTTCTCGTTTTATAAGACATATCTGACTTATTTATTATTCTTGTATTATTATTAAAGCAATTCAATTTCATTTATATTTTCAATACACCTTCACAATTAGCTTTACTCAGTACAATAATGAATTAAAAAAGTAAATAAAAATGAGTTTGGATGGTGTATAAAGGAGCTCATTACGATATTTATTCTTTTCTTTAAACATATAGGTAGCGAATCAAAGAAGTACTGAAAATTTAAATGATTCGGCACCAATAGTAATTTATTCGCCTGTTAACAGACTTTCTGTTTTGCATCAAGAAACATCTGCTCCAACAGCAGCGTGTGTAACATCAACAGTCTACTCTATTAGTAGTAATCCCATTACATCTTTAGCTGCGCAAAACATCAATAATAATCAAGAAGATAATAGTCCACTTTTATCATTTTGCTCGGTTACGAACACCTTATTAAATCAGTAATGATAATAACAACAATATGTATACGATATACTCGAAATAATCTGATATTTATAACATCTCTTTATCTTTCACACTCTCAATGCAATAACAAAAAATTTCTTTTCAATTTTTCTTTTCTCCTTTTTCATTCATGTTCACACCGATTCAAAAATACACGTATATATATATATTGTTTTCGGCTAACAAAAACAGGGTATTGTACATTTTTTTGTGAAATGAAATTTTTTGAGAGTTTAAATTTTTCCTCATTCAGCTCAATGAGTCGATAAATACATTTTTTTGCTGTAGAAAGTTGATTCAAACATCATCATTCGGAGATATAATGACTTAATTTTCTATTATTGTAGCTAATTTCTTTTCCATTCATAATGTGAAATTTTTAATCAAATTTAACTTCAGAAGAAAAAAAAATTATTAAAGTTTTTAAATTTGTCGTGATCTTTTAAATGTTTTAAGAGGATATGTTCATTTTAGTTTTTACAATAAAAAAAATAAAATTATCATCGTTATATGCTCATAAGTAATTTTTTGCTGCTTAAGTATGAGTATTTATAATTTAGAAAACTTTTTGCAATTTTATGAGAGTTTAATACATTTGAAATTAAAAATAAATTGAAATATACTGAAATTTTATTTATACTCAAATTTTGGGTTTATTTTTTGAAATCAATAACCAAAAGTAGGCTTTTATAATTTTTTGGTTCCATTAAAAAATTAAATCAAATATTTTTAAGGTTTTTGAATCAAAAAAAATTTAAAGTTAAATGGCTTCCAATAATTTTGATAAGAATATTCCAAATAATTTCTAATGACACACAATATATTTGAGTTTGAATTTTGATCCTACTCCCGGAAATTTAACAGGACCAAGACAGGGAAAGTCTAATTCAGAGGAAGCTAATTCACTAGCTAAGTGTCTCTTAAAGCATTTGCTGTTAAATTATTAAATAGTATGGTAAATTTCTAAGTAAAAAGCTAGCTTTTTAATTTAAAAGTGAAAACTAAAACAAAATATATATGCATTTGCCTGAGAAATCGAGCCATTTTAATTTTTATATTATGCGGGAATCTTAAAAAATTTCAATTTATCAATGAATTTTATAAAAAAATTCTAGAGTGTTAAAACAAAAAAGTTTGAAATTCACTAAATCAGCCAATTTAGATTCCTCTTCCATCATTAAAATTATCAAGAATCTGAAGAATACACCCAGAAAATTCTATTTCAATGTCTGATAATTTTCATGTAGCCATGATGCTGAAAATGATTCGGTATCGCGCATGATTCTATTTTGTGCAATGAACTGTCTCTTTAACATTTAAAAGATGCCCAAAAAATGAGAGCATGTACATATAAAAAGAGGGTTATTTCGACTCATTTGAGATTCTAATTCGATACAGTGTGAACTCCGACATTTTGTGTAGCTTAATTTATTATTAGTTACTTTAAGAATATAAATGATCTGCAATATTGAAAAGATAAAGTACTTTTTTTACCATGATTGAGTTTTGAACGGTGTTGATCTACTCTTTAAAGTTGTGATTTGTCTTTAGTTTAAATCTTGTAAAATCCTCCTGACCTTAGTTCCATTTAAAGACTATCTAGAATTGTTTAAATCTGCATAGAAACAAAATATATAGAAAATGAAGTATATGATTAATAAAAAAGAATACATAGTGCAACAGACGATTATGATAATTATTATTTTTGATTTCTTATCTGAATGTGTACTTTTGATTTCAATATAAAGTGAATCTTTTGATTCTGTGATATTAAAAAATGCATTGCGTTAAATAAAAAATATGATAATATAATGAAAATAAAAGTCGAAGGAACTGCTTTATCTCCTCATGCAAAATCTCGTATTTTCGAGCGATAATAATTTGTCATCATTTAAATTAAATTAAAAACATAAAAAATATGAATAGAATCATGATGATGAAAAGAAAAATAAATCGATCCGTGTTAAGCATCCACTATTTTGCGCAAAGTTTAACGATAGCTTCCAAAAAAATTTGTTCCGACTAATTCTGTAACAAACTATTTAGCACAAAAGAACATGTTTGTAAAAAGCAATTAAGACATTCCTTTAATTCTAGTCTCTGAAATTTCTTAGAATTTATTAAATTATCAAAGTAATTTTTACCATCAATTTGTAAATTTTATTTATGAAAATGCTTGTAGAAAAAAAACTAAATTTTTTTCAACTATTAAAATTTTGAAATAAAATTTTTTTCTTAAACATATTTTATGTTTTTTTTTTATTTTTTGTTTCTTTTATTATGTAAGAAATTTGAAATATTTCAATAAATTCATAAAAACTAGAATCAAAAGATTATTGAAGATGCTTAATAAAAGCAGATGCTTTGATCAAGTTTTCTTAAAATCTCAATTTAGATTGATTTTTAGGATCAGAATGCCTGATCACATGATGTCCAATTCTCGAGGAAATCGCGGCCGCAGGATGGTTGTGTTTTTACAGACAGGAACATTTTATAAAATATTTTAAAAAACAAGGTATCAAATCTTCAAAATTTTCCAGATTTTTCGTTCAAAAGTACGGAAAAGTACCTAGTTAAAAAGAGCAGGTACTTAAAAAATTATCTGAAAGTGTCCACATAATATTCAATAAAAAGTGATCATGACATAAGCTAAATAAATTTTAAAACTTTTTGCAGGTAGTTATTTTATTAATAATGACGTTTTTTACAAAGGAATGTGTAAAAATTATTTAAAGAGTCAGTTTTCTTACTTTTTGAGATACTCAAAAAATGTTCCTGCATGTATAAATCACAAATAACAAACCTACATTGGTGTATACCTTGATGAAATAGGATTAGAAGTAAAAACTCAGAGTTATCAATTGGTATACTCAATAAATTAGACCAAGGTTTGAACAAGAGTATGATGATTAATTCTTATTAATCCGCAGTGAATCGTAGGGCAGGACATGATGAGCTGTAACAGTAATATGTGGGATGACAAAGAAATAAATACCCAAATATTTGGTATTTGGAATCCCTGATGGTAAGATATTCCAGAGATTTAAAGTTTTTTCTCGGAGTTTCCAGAAACATCGGGAGATTCCCATCGAACTTAACATTCAGTGCCGTGATATCTTTATTATCGATAAAAACATTGGAAAATTATCTTTCAGAAAAAGAGAAGGCAGTCAAATGATATCTGGCTATTCCAAAAAGCGAAGATTTATTGATTTTCTTAATAAAATTCATCAGATGGAAAAAGTTCCTTACGACAAAGTCAGAATAATGTGCTAAAGTGATCCTATGCAAACAGAAACTTCTTCAATTTTTATGAATTAATTAAATTCTCTTATTTTTCTCCGTTTCAGAGTCAGTCCAATTTTCAGGCATATGCATATATATATTTTTTCATTAAATATAAGTTGTGTCACTTGTTCAGATATGAAGTGAACAAAGCCAGCAATACATTAAAAAGAGCATCCATTAAAATGCATATTTTTTTTTGTTTTAAAGTCTTCAATGACTCCACATCTGAATAAAGAGCAGAAGGAGAGAAAATATAAATATATATAACGCAAATGTGATTCACATTTGTCGCTTGATATGTTGGCCGATACTTTTTCACCTTTTTGTTAGCGCAAATTAACGTCTGTTTCTTTAAAGGAAAGAAACGAAGAATCTTTATCAATTCACAAATCCCACTCGTATTTTTCCTTTTATTCATTCTTTATAAAGAATTACAGTAGCTGCATTTTAGAGCGACACCGAAATGTCTAATGTAAAATTCATTCGTTTTCACCATATTACGATAATACGAATTTCAACTTAAGGAGTATGTGTCTCTCTTATTCTATTAGGAATTTTAAATTCCAAAGCAAGATTAAGAAATCGAAAAAAGCAATTTAAAGAGTATGTCGAATTTTAAAAACCGAAAACCTTTTAATTGATTTTTTTCACGAGATTATGGTAGCTGCATTTTTTTAATTATTTTTCTCTTTATTTTTATTTGTTTCTTTCGCTCTTTGCTGAAACTCGTGTCAGGTGTGTGAATCTTTTCAATTTTTTTTTCTTTAAATATTTAAATTGAATGGAGCTTGAAACAATATATTTAAATTAAGTAACTTAGGTGAATGAATAATAATGGAATGGAATGCATGAGATGAGGATTATCAGCATCATATGCACATATGTATGCAAAAGGTCAAATATTCTTTCATGTGTTAATCAAGTTTATTAAAAGCATGACTTTTTGAATAACATTTTATTCTACACATTCAGCATTTGTGCTGTGAATTAGATGGTGTTTTGCGATCTTGTTAATTGCCTGCTTCATCTTTTTGAATTTTCGAAGGATTTAATCAAAAATTCGAGTTCAAAGCCAAAAGGTCAATTTCAAAAAGAATCCTTGAATACCTAAAAAATTGTTTTTCAATTAGCAAGGTAAGCTCGTTCTTATTATTTTTTAATAATTTTCAAATATTTTTCAAATAATTTTTTAGAACTTTTAGAATATTCGATGTATTGAATTGGTTGATTGAAATTTTTTTTACCAAAAAACTGCAAAATCAGAATTCATTCCTTTGTCTCAAACAAAATAAGCTAAATTTTAAAATAATTTTTCACAAATATTGATAATTGACAGTCTTGACAGAATTCAGGACATGTATCCAAAGTGTATCTTTAAAATTTCAAATAGGCTTAATCTTTTAAATAGTCCAAGAATGACTAGTTTTTTCGTGCATGATCCAAGAAATTAATTTTTGTCACTAATCAAAGCCATCCAAAGTAAGAAATATAACAGTCAAATTTTGATAACATGTTAACTAAGATGCAAGTTTTTAAGTACTAAATTTTTGAATAACTTAAATAGACAGTTTCAGTAAGTAATCAGAATTATAAATTACTTCATATCCACATCCAAAAATTTCAATTTGACTGGATAAGTTCTTAGAAAATTAAAAATTTCTAATTTTCACTTGGAGTATTTGAAAAATTACATCGCAGTTAACATGTTGTCAAAATTTAACCAATACATTTTTTGAGTTGTCTCCCCACTGGATTTTTTTAAATAAAATTTTCATTGATTTTCATATTTTCCTTTAGGTACCAAATTTTTACCTCAGCGTTAACTGATTTTTTCCAGTTTTTTCATTAATAAGATTGTTCCAGATTGTTCTACCTAAAAATGGACACCCTATTCCCAAACAGGCAAAAGGCATACTTAGTGGTACTGAAATGTGCTCAACTATTATGACACGGTACATTTGAGCATGCTCAAGTCTGTTAGCAACATTTTCTTATTTTCGATTCAGATTTATTCAAATTTTAATCACCCATCAATAAAATCATTGAAAATCTCAGAGGAAAAATGTCGATGTACTTTTCAAAAAATCATTCGAATCATCGAAATTGGAAGTGATAAAATTGCCAAATTATTTTAAAATAATAAAGCTCAAAAATTTATTTGACTGATTTGAATTTCAATCACTCAATGAAATATTTCAGAATACTTCCCAAAAACATCAGAGGGAGGGGATAACTATCAATAAATTAATGGAATATCAAAAAATACTAAGAAAAGAATTTCGTTTCAATAGCGATTGCATATAAAAGCGATGTTTCGTAGACATTTAAAGATTACACTAATGAAATTCATAGTAAAGTATTGTCGTAAATAACTATTTATGAAAACGGAAAAAACAGTCAAGCGAACAGACGCTTTGACAAAATGTGAATAATTTTCGGCGAGCTATGTGAGGAAACTGAAAGCTCAGTTTAGAAAGAGAAAGAGACAGCAAAAAATCAGACATATGTCCATCTCTTTCCAAGTTGTAAAAATGAAATAGGAATGTTTGGAAAGAGATAGTGAGCAAGAAGGAGGGACGTGAAAAGATTAATTTAGAAGAGAACAGACTTTGGCAATTTAGTCAGTTCTTTCCGATTTTACTTCATGATTTGCAATTCTTATTTTAAATTTTTAATACTATTTTATAGACTTGATACTTTGATCTTAATAAACAAAAACTTAGTAAGTTACTTGCAGTAAGTAACTCACATCATGAACAGCTCAGACAGAAGAATATAATTTCACAATTTCCTAAGCATGAGAATTAAATTTCTTTTTAAAAATGAATGCTTACTTTCCGATCTATTGCATCTCATAGAATTTTTTTTGGTACAAGATGAAAATAAGCGGAAGTTTTAAATTTTTCTTTCCGACGTCTACTTCTACTTCCCTTTCAAGATTTAATTTTCTTGATTAGTTTTTGCGAGTTTTTTTTACATGATTTGATCCTCTTAGTATGCTTCCTAGAATTTCGAAATTTATTCAAATTACCTTAAAATTCTACTTCCTATTCAATTAAATGTTAGACTCAGCTGAGATCAGTGATTTGAAATAATCGGAAGGTCGCCATTTTTAATCGATCATGTATCGAGATTTAAAGCTTGTTTCTCTTCATGTCTGTCTCACCATCACAGCATTTTTTTTTTTCAAAAGTTTCGGAAGAATCTTGCATTTTCAATAATTTAAATTTTTTTTTATAAACATTCTAATATCCGACATACATACATGTACATGCAAACGTTACTCTTTGTAAGCTTCGTGATTTAAATTTGCATGCATGTTATGATATGAATGAGATATACGGCAAATATATCAAAAATAAAATAATTTTCAGATAAAAAATCCTATCGTTGAACGATTAATTTATCGATTTTTATCATAATAAAGAATTCATTGAAGATAAAACAAAGAATAAATAAAACATTAATGCACATTAGGGAATAAATATTTATGGATACTCAAAAAGGAATTTCTTCTTTCAGGTTATTTTTTTCTTTTTTAAATTTGTATAATTTATAACAATTATTGCAAGCAGGTTTTTTTTTCGGTTGCTTCCGTTTGATAGTTGAGCACTTTACGTATATGCAAAATTGGATTGATACTGTCAGAAATTTTTCAAAAAATAAGTAACAACAACCACTGAGACATTCTCTTCTGCATTTATAATCATTAGCATTTAAGAATGTTTTCGAAAGAAATTTTTCAAACACATCTTGCCGATCCAATTATAAAGAGCGGAAGTGAATAATTCATTAAATTGCCACTGAATCGATCCGATAGCGTAATTTAAATTTCAATTAAAATGCACATTGGCTCTGCATACTCGAGCAAGTCACTGAGTTTATCGTAATCAATCTATAATTATAAGATGTTTTTGGCATTTTTGAGAAGGTCTTTTTTTATTGGGGTCTACTTCTCTTTCCTCTTTGAAACATATTAGCACTTTTAATGGCAGTGCAATTTTAAATGGAAATTAGACAT
Source organism: Chironomus tentans (assembly GCA_963573255.1). Taxonomy (NCBI): domain Eukaryota; kingdom Metazoa; phylum Arthropoda; class Insecta; order Diptera; family Chironomidae; genus Chironomus; species Chironomus tentans. The sequence continues at coordinate 27,215,521 of OY754303.1, read as the reverse complement.
TTCAAAATATGTATGTCTTTTCTTCTCTTCATAGGCAGCAGATGTAACTTTTCAGTTGTCAAAAAAATTTAACTTAAACCCGTTTAAACTCTTAAAAGTGATCATCATTTTCATCATATTTTTGCTTGCTTGTCCTGTTCATATTAAAATAATATCTCTCAATATTTGAGGTATATCTGCGGATATCTTCATCAAACATATGGAAATATTAATTGATGGATGATGTGTAATTGCATTTTTATTGGATAGTTTTGCATCTCATAGAAGTCAATGCTTGTCAAAAAAATGTGATATTCCGAATTCCTTCTGTTACAACCCAAGCAACCAAATGGAAGATCCAAAGAATTTCAAACAGCTTTAAACCACAATTTCCTCATTATCAAAATTGTTTGATAACCAAAGAAGTCATTCAAATATTATAAATCGTAACAAAACGTTACTTAACCACCCCAAAGAAGACAGACCTCTTTTTTAGGATACACTGGATAGTTTGCATATACGAGCGTATTATTGTGCGTGCAAAACTTAAATGAGATGTCTACTCTGATAAAAATTTTCTTGAATAATGTCATAAATTCTAAATTAAAGATTTGGCCAACTTGATCAGTATTTTACCAACTTGGTAGACATCAGATTTTATTTGAGCAGTAAAGTCGATGAATACTAGCAAAAAGTGCCCTAAATACGTAACTGTTTTCAACGGTCGTAATTTTTTTGAATTTTTCTTTTTCCTTTTCAGTTACATTTCAAATCTACTAACCGTCAGAATCACGGAGAAAAAAGTTTAAAGAGAAATTTTAATTAAACTACGTAGTATTTAATGTGAATAACAGTCGGGAAATAGTGAAAAGAACGTAATCTTTAATTAATTGTACAGTCAGCATAAATGGAGCACGTTTTAAGGGATAAAAATGAAAATGTTAGTATTTGTTAATTGCGTTTAATGAATTTTCACTTATTATGCATTAATTTTACTATAAATAAAGCATTGTAGTGAGAAAAGAAAGATTAAACTAGAAAACTGAAAGATACACGCATAAATTATTTTCTTCTAAAACTTTAAAGTGAAAATAAGTGAATAGATCTGTATGCAGTTTATTTATAATCTGGTCGCGAATAAATAAGAAGAAATTGCTTAATGCCTTAATTTACGTTTTATTCGAGTATATTTGATTGATAGGAACAGTAATTAGATGTGCAATTTACATTTTCTTCTCAATGAGATTTCTAAACAGAAAATGAATTAATTGGATCTAATGAAAATATTTAATAATTCACATAATTTTGTGAAGGGATCTTTTGTATAATTCATGCCAAGTTTTACACATTTTCGCGGATTCTATTTATACTTCCTTGCTATTCAATGACCATTTGTTTACTCACGATTTTCTCTTTTACAAACACCATGCAAATCTTCTCCTTCATAATGATGTATCTTTCGTCAATTTATATAGATATCATCTGGACAACTAGTTCTTCCGTCAAAATCCGACATGGAGAATTCATCCACCGAGAATTTAAAAGGTAAGTTAGTGATATTTAAAACTGATCAATGCTAATCAATCTGTTACTTCCAGAGAACAACAATCCCAGATCTTTGATTGAAATCGTTAGTGATACAACAAACAAATTCCAATTGGATGCCTCAACGCCTAAAAATTCCAAGAGAAGTAGTTCCTTTAAGGATGCTTCATTTAATATGAATTTTCAAAACAACGACTCTATTTCATACCAAGAGAATACTCATTTTAATGAACCGTCTGGTTTAAGCTTTATTTCTAACCAACTTAATAATCTGAAAATTAAAACAGGTAATTATAATTCTATTTGATACAAAGTGCCTGTTTCCAAATTTTTCCAATTTTCTTCTTTAATAGACGAGACAGAATCCGATGATGAGGAACAGTTCCTGTCGTTCAATGATATGAGTAATCGCATAAATGATCAAACCAGATCTGTGGAAAATCTCAACGATAATACGCTCATTCTTGAGAAGAATGAACCTGCTGTGAAAAGTACTGAAAACAATGAAAATGCCAGTCTTCAACCAAGTTTGGATATACAAGAAGAAAGGATTCAAAATTTAGAGAACAAAGAAGTTACGAGTGCAGCGTCACGTGAGTTTTATTCTAAAAGTTTGTAGCAATATTAACGATTTTTTATTAAAAGTTTAAAAATTAAATTTGAGTAAAATAATTAATTTTTAAAACCATTTTAGTCACTGCTCAAAACAGCACATTCGAAGGTATAAAAAGCAACAATGAAAATTTCACGGAATCTCTTCAACCTAGTTTGGATATACAAGAAAAGATTGAAAATCAAAATGTTGAGAAGGAACAAGTTACAAGTGAAGCATCACGTAAGTATTATTTTAAAATATTGTAGCAATATTAACAAATTTTTGTCATATCATGATTATTTTAGTATCTGCTCATGACAGCACATTCGAAGGTATCAAAAGCATCAGCAACAATGAAAATTTCACGGAATCTCTTCAACCAAGTTTGGATATGGAATTTAAAATGCCAGTATCGAGAAATTCATCGGAAAATATTGAAAATCAAAATGTTGAGAACGAGGAAGCTACTATTGCAGCATCACGTAAGTATTATTTTAAAATACCTATTGTATTAATATTAACAATTTTTTAAAATCATGATCATTTAGCATCTGCTCATGACATCACATTCGAAGGTATCAAAAACATCAGCAACATTGAAAATGCCTTAGAATCTCTTCAACCTAGTTTCGATATACAAGAAAAGATTGAAAATGTTGAGAAGGAACAAGTTACAAGTGAAGCATCACGTTAGTATTAAAATAATAATGTAATAATATTAACAAAAATTTTTAATATCATGATTATTTTAGTATCTGCTCATGACAGCACATTCGAAGGTATCAAAAGCATAAGCAACAATGAAAATTTCATGGAATCTCCTCAACCAAATTTGGGTATAGAATTTAAAATGCCAGTATCGAGGAATTCATTGGAAAATATTCAAAATAAAAATGTTGAGAACGAAGAAGCTACAAGTGCAGCATCACGTTAGTATTATTTTAAAATATTGTAGTAATTAATATTGAAATCATGATCATTTCAGTATCTGCTCATAACAGCACATTTGAAGGTATTAAAAGCAGCAATGAGAATTTCTCGGAATCTCATAACAACACATTCGATTGTATGAAAAGCATCAGCAACAATGAAAATTTTATGGAATCTTTTCAACCAAGTTTGGATGTGCAATTTAAAATGCCGACCATGCCAGTATCAAGAAAATCATCGGAAAAGATTCAAAATCAAAATTTTGAGAACGAAGTATTTACGAGTGCAGCATCATGTGAGTAATATTTTAAAAATATTAACGAATTTTTTTAAAAATTTAAAAATCAAAACAATCGCACCAATACATTCATAAGTTGTGTAATCATATTAATGACACCCACACAAATTTAAAAATTGTACACATACACATGAAATATATACAAAAATATGATAAGTACTAAGAATGTAAGAAAATAATTAGTACGAGAAATAAGAAAAATTTAAAAGTGACGTATTAAGCTAAGTGACGACCTGAAACTTGACAAATTTATACAAGTAAATATTAGTTTTGACTTTTCGCTTGATTTTGACAGTATTTAGGTATCAGAAAATTGATTTTTCTCGTATTTCTATCGAAAACATAATTTTTCCGATGTTTTCATTTTAGTTTTCATTCATTTTCATCTCAAACATGACTCATGTGGTGCTTACTAATTTATTTATATATTTTACAGACAACTTTGGTGATTCGGATTTCGATTTTCTCCAGAACTTTGGATCTAATTCGTCGGATCAAAATTTTGGGAGAGATTCCGTTTTATTAAAATTTGATCCATTATTGGCAAAGCCCGTTCCACAAACAGCATCGAATTTTGAGAAGCTAGCAGAGGAGGACGAATTAGTTAGTGAGGAGACTGTACAGGAAAATTCAATAGCTGAGTGTCAACATCCCCCTATAAAACAAACACCATTGAATTTGGAGAAGTTAGTAGTGGAGGACGAATTAGTTAGTGAGACTGTACATGAAGATTCACTAGCTGAGTATCAACAGCAAGAGACAATAATCGTAGAAAATTCATTTTCGTCTGTAGCTGATGAATTTCCACAATTAATTCCTTCTGATATTAAAGATATGAGTGTGGAAATTATGAAGGATATCTCTTCTGATAACGAAAAACAGATTAATAATCTCGATTGTGAAGAAATTAAACTAAGGTGACCCATTAATCCATTATTTTATTTTGTTCATTAATGCTTTACGAATGATTTCAAACCTTTTAGTTCTATTGATCATCACGAAAACCAGAATAATAAGCTTATGGAATTGGAAAACAAAATGAGAATGGAGGCAGAACAAAGAGAAGAAGTATTACTTAAAAGGTAATTGCTTTCTCGACTTATTAAAATGTCAAACTATCACATTCATTACTATTTCCTTTTTAGGATCTCTGAGAAAGATAAACAGATATCCAAAATGAGGTAACGTCAATTGAATTTATGACGATTTATTCACACATGCTAACGACACTCTTAATTTATCATAATTCCAGCAATGTTGTAAAAGAGTACGAGAAGGCAATAGCTGAATTAATTGCAGAGAAGGAACAATTAGTACAAAGCTATGAGAAAAGATGTGCCGACTTAAAGAACGACAGTGAGATGAATGCCCAACATTTAGCGTCTTTGGAATCGACATTTTCAGACTTGCACTCGTAAGTACATGATTTATCCTCACTTATGCTCCATTATGACTATTAATGAACTCATTTGGTAATTAGGAAATACGAGAGAACTAAACAGTTAGCATCAGATCTCAAGGAACGAGAGGAGAGTACTTTACAAGATCGTAAGGCACTTATGGATAACTTAAAAATGCAGGAGGCCAGATACGAAAAGATGAAGACACACGCGATGGCGCAGTTGGAAATGTAAGTAGACATGACTTCTTGCACGACCAGTGAAACAGTGAATATTCAAATAATACTTGATTCCAAAGCATAAGTGGCTCATAAAAGTTTTATGGCAAATCGAAGAAATTTTTTGTTGATTTTCATGACGTAGAAAATTGATTTTTTTTTTACTTCATACGTGTAGACAGTGGAAAAACACAACGTAAATAGTTTAGTCAATCTTATACAATACATTTCTGTTTCTATTTTTTTTAGTGCAAACAACAAACTCGCGGAAATGCTTCGAAATCATCAGGCAGAAGTGACAAAGTTAAAAGCACAATTGAAGAAGGAAGAAATATCACGTGCATCAATAAACGATCAGCTTATTCACAAAACGAAAGAAAATGCAGAACTGGTTAAAATTTGTGATGAACTCATTGGAAATCATGGAAATTCTCACGCCGTTTAATTTCTTAATTAACTCAATTATGTATTCCTTAATTTAGTCGTTATCTATAAGTCCTTGCAATGTTGAAACATTATTACATTAATTTTCCTTCTTTGCTTTTGGCATAAAGCTATAATCTCTACTGATTAATTAATAAAACTCTACTAGTAATATATAAAATCACAGCATAAAAATGTTTTCTTATTGGATTATTTTTTTTTTGTTTTTTTAACGGAAATAATTTAAAAACTCGTTTACTTTTTTAACGGAAAATTTCAAATAGTTTACTGAATACACTCAACTTTCGTCAAATTAGTTTTATTAATTTAACTAGTAATTACAGTGCATTATATTGATTAAACAGTGAAGTCATCTATATTGACACCATTTTAACGTGCTGCATTTAAAGACGACAGTTTATTTTATCGATTAAGACGTAAAAATCAAAATTTATTGTGTTGAATTTTTTTTGTAAATTATATAAATTCCTAGAGACTTAGTTCCGCATATATGCAATTTAATTGAGTGCTGTTCCCCCTTTATGACTGTTTATCTATCTAAAATACCAAAATTAATAAGCTTTATTTTTGAGTGAAGACTTTAAAAGAAAGAATTATGTACGCGAAAATATCTAAATTTGTAAATATTGAAGAATATGCTGCCAATTTTGAATCTGACTTGAACAAAGGTAAAATAGAAGTCATTAGAGCATACTTTTAATCAATAGAAAGTAGATAATAATTGTTACAACCTGATTTATGCGTCGTTAAAGATGAAACAGCAAAGAACTTTTGGAGTAAACAAATTCTGATACTGATTGAAAATTTTATTAAGCAAATAAGGAGTATTGAGGATGACGACGACAACAATAAGGATAACAACATACATCATGGGACGAAGGAAGAGAGAATCAATAAATTTCAGACTGAATATCACACGAACGTAAATCTATTAATGGAAGAGTTAGGTGTCAAAGTATATCTTTTTGAGATAAACAGGAAGAAAAAATAATGTTATCATTTTTTCCCACTTTAGTCCGACTAAATTCCTCAGCATACGTCATCTTTTACAACTTAATGAAGAATTATTAAAAAAGTATGAATTTGGAGATATCTGGCGATATCATAAGCTGGAAGAAAATAGAAAGGCTTTATCATTGTTGGATAATAGATTACAAGAAATTGAGACTATAAACAATACTTATAATAGATTCGAAACCTTATTTTATGGATTGTTATCAGCCAACATATTTGATTCTGGTATTATCTCACATTTCATAATCTTTTAACCACACATGACTATCATGTTTAATAATATAAATATTGAAATACAATTTATAGGGGCAACGGCTGTGCAACAGATACTAAAAGAGAACAAAAACTTTAATTTTGGAGATGCTATGCTCAAAGTTCAAAGACGGCCTTGGTTAGTGGATAATTTTGATAGTTTTATGGAAGTTTTAATGCAGGTATATTGTGTATTAATAACATCCAGTAAAGAATTTTTCCAATGATAAGATAAATTTTTTTAGGGAAAGATAAAGTGTATTACATTCTTTGCGGATAACTGTGGAATTGATTTATGCTTAGGAGTACTTCCTTTAATTGTTGAGTTTCTAAAATTAGACATTAAAGTTATTTTATGTGCAAATTCTGGGCCAAGTCTCAACGATATTACGATAAATGAGTTGATAAAAGTAATTGAAACGGCTGGCGAATTCTGTGACCTTATTAAAAGTAGCTGCGAAAATGAAAACTTAATTCTATGTGAGAATGGACAAAAAGGCTGTTGTCTCAACTTTTTGGAGATTGACGAGTAATAAGCTCTGACTTTATCAACACAAAAAAAGAGATAATTAATTAATTTATCACAATTTATGCTTCAGGAAACTTCTTGATCTGATGATCTCCAACAAAGTTGATTTAATTGTGATTGAAGGCGTAGGACGAAGTATTCATTCAAATTTCAACGCTAAATTCAAATGTCAAAGCCTGAAGCTAGCTGTAATTAAGGTGAGTTAAAAAAAGTTTTCAAAAAAATCATAAATTTCAAAAACTTTTTGAAATTTTTTAAATTAAATTTAAATCATGAATTAAAATTGAAAACGATCGAATGATATTGATTTTTAAGTAAAAAGAGATATTTTTTTATTATTGCAGAACAAATTCTTAGCTGAAGGCCTAGGTGGTAAAATTTTCGATGCAATATGTAAATTTGAATGCTACAAATAATTAATAATTTTCATAATTTGTTTCTTATATGATTTCTCATTGGAAGAAGTAAAATAATTTTAAATATTTGACTTTTATTATTCTTAAAATATGATTTTACTATTAAATACAATCAACAATTGCGAATTAAATTCTTAAAAATAGCCTATTTTAAAAATATATATATATCCAAAATTGCTTTCTATTTTTCCATTCTTTTGTTTTGTTTTATCATTTTACCTTGAATCAATTTCCACTGAAAATATTTTTTGTAAAAATATTTCAATCGCACAGATGAGTGTAAAAAACCAGTTTTATGACGTCATCGCGAGCAGCGATCAGTGTGAGAGAGGGAAGTGAGTCATCGGGAAAAAAATTATGGCAACAAACAGTTTTTGCGACTGAAGCGTCTCAATTTTTAATCGAAATGTGACATCCACTATCATGATGGTCAATTACTTGCTTTTTAAGGTCAAATACATGTTGCTTTAAATTTAATAACACTGAACCAAGTTCACCGTTCTCAACCTTCAATATTTTAACACGATCCTCCAATTTGGATATTCTTTCTGTAAATGACGAAATATTTAAATGCTGTTCCGCAAGCAGGCTTAACACATTTACAACTTACCTAGTTTTCGTTTTCTGCATTTTGATGCTGCTACGCGATTTCTTTGTCTCTTTCGCTCAAGCTTTATCCTTTCTTGTGACTCCATATCAATTGGATTAAGGTTCTGTTGTGCAGGACTTGCTGGCTCGGGCTCCTCTTTAATCTGTTGAAGGAGCATATTTGAATTATCTGATTCTGAGTAATTTATTCCACCACCACTCATGCTTGGTGCGTTCTGAATTGCAGATTTTACTTGATTTCCCGTCTCACGAGTTTTTATTTTATTTAAAGCTTCTTCAAATCCTTTCGCGTAGTCTTCTTGCTCCGTTGTAATCTAAAATAATTAATATTATTAATAATTTTTTTTTTCTCTCGCGCTCATATCTGAATCATTCATAAGCATATCTATGTACCACATCCTTTCCATTATTATTATTATTATTTTAGTGTCTACTTACTTTTGAAGGCTGAAAGACGGCTTGAGAATTTGACGGAGTTTGCATTGATGATGGTGTCTGTAGTGTCTCTGTATTCAAAATGAAATTCTCAAGCTCGGGACTTTTTATGATCATTTTTTCCACATCGGGAGTTGACAAGAGGAGAGCATTAGAATTAATTTTTTTATTTAAATCGAGTGTTAATGGTCGTTTCATTATTGGTTCACTAGACTTCTGCTCGTTATGTTTATTATCCTTATTGTTACTATTGTTCGGATTGTTATTATAACTCCTCATTTTTGGTAAAAATATTTTATAATAATTTAAGCACTTTAAAATCCGTGTCTATCTGTAAAAGTTTAAAAAAATACTATTTCTGAATTGATGATTCATCCGCAGATATATAATAAGACTGAAGCTTTCTGATATTGATTCGAAATTAATTTCGAACATCGAAAGCTGCCGAGAAATTTGAAACTAAAATTTGAAAAAAAGACGTTAAAATTAACGGCTAAATGGGAGAAGCTCTAAGGAAATGTAAAAACTTTTAAAATGAATTAAATAAAAATATTCTAGGAGAAATAAAAATGCTAGGATTCTTATCTATGTTGCAAACAAATTTAAACGAATTTTATTCTAATATTTCAACATTATACTACATAACATCATAAAGAAAAAACATATATTCCTCATTATTTAAAACGAAAAAAAAACTTAAAAAATTTGCCAACAAGTATGCTATAGCCAGTTGTTTTTTTTTTATTAACCAATGATATAACTATTTACGTTTCCATTTCTTTCTGACAGAATTAATTTATAAAACTCAATTCAACTCGTCTTCGTATTTTTAAAGTTTTCAACCCGGTAACGGACTTTAATTTTCATTTTTTTTTCTTCTTGTATCATTATATATAATTCAAAAATTTCATCTAAAATAGTTGTATTTAGTACGTAATGCGTGAATTCTATTATTTACTTTTCACCAAAAACATTCTATCACTACAAGTTGCTTAACTCTGCTATGTATTTTTTTTTATTATATTGTATGAGTAATGTTCAATCAAAATAATCAGACTCTCTATGATAAAACAAAGACCCTATCAATTATAAAACTGATAAACTACAATATTCTTTCATTTTTCTTACTTTTTTCTTTAATCTGTGACAGTTTTCCATCCTTTTTTTCTTTCTTTGGTATCAAATTTTATAAATTTGATGATCAAAAGCTCTAAAAAATGGGTAAACTTCAGGCTACTTTTTTTATTTCTTCACACAAATTAAAATCATAATATATGCAAAATTATTACTTGAAAATTCTACTCTATCTTGAGTACGTTACTTTAATTAGGTATAATGAAAAAAATGAGAGAATAGAAAGAAGTAAAATATTTTAATAGAATCAGAGCTGTTAGGGTGGTTTTATCCTTTGGAATTTGATGCATAATCCAAGTCATCAAATTATTGATGGAACTGACACTAAAATGTTGTCAACTTGATCAATTTTTTGATCACTTGGGTAACTGCTCAATACATGATTCACAAAATACTTTTGAGCATGGCGTGGACACTCACGAAAATCTCTTCTTTTCGTAAGACTGCTCACGCCATGCTTCTGAACCAGAATATGCAATTCAGGAAGAATTCGCTCTAAAACTCGATTTTCTAGAGAAAATTTAATCTAAATTAACATGTGACTTGAGCCTTAAATTTTATGTATCACATTCTATTTGTACTAACCTTTAGTAACTAGAAGAGTGTTGCAGCTGAATGCACTAAATTAAGCCTATATGTACATATTTTTCCATATCAATGAACTGCACAATTTATCTCAATTTATGGATCTAATCTCTAATTCTTTTTTTTATTATTGTATAGTTTGCAAAAGTTTTAATTAAATAAATATCAAAAATTTTAGAATTTTTTTTGCAAAAATACTTGTGTTGTAGGATCCAATAATGTCCAATAATGAAGGAATATGTACAAAGTAGCTTGCATGCTCTGCATCATAAGGAAGGTAATCGCATTTCCAAATTTCAGTCATCTAACAACTCTGATTAGATTTTCATTAAAATATTTTTTTAGACATATTGCCACTAAATGATATGAGACTCTATTATAATCAAATTATAATAAAAAATGAAGGAGGACAATCAACTGTTTATTTTTTTTTTCGTGGCAGTAATGCAGAAACTAATTTCAAACAATTAAAATTATTATTTTTAATTTTTTCTTCTCCTTTTCTTCTTATTTTTGCAATAAATTTAAAATATTTCCGCATTGAAACAAATTTATACATTAATGCATAATAACTACAATATTATTTTTTGGATTTCACTGTATTTTTTTTAAATGACGTACAACTTAATTTCTCAAAAAGATAATAAAACCTGAGCAGTACACAAAAATTCCATGGAAGTCATGTGGTCGTCAGATCAGAGGCAATCAACTGACTTTCATGAAATTTGACGCTACTCGGGAAATAAAATATTAGAATTAAAAAAAAAGAAAAAAATTATTTGGAAGATTTTTTTTGTTTTCATAAAAATTGTTCGAAAACAAATTAAAAACAATTTCTTTTTCTATGCACCCTTATAGAAAAGATGTAAGCAAAACATATAGTGCTTCCAATATATATGTTGTCTACACCTACTTATTCAATAAATTTTGCAAAAATCGATAGATGTATAATAATTACAATTTGTTTTTGTAAAAGTGTTTGTAAAAGAAATTCTATAGTAGTATTCAACTAAAGGAAGAAAAAAAAACATAACTATAAATTTAAATGGTGGTTCTTTAGAAAGGTTTTAAGCTCCCGAAGCTTTACGTCTTCATCTCATTTTTTTTGATTTTAACTGAAAGCTTTGTAGCAAATTAAGTCTTATAACATTCGACATATAACATTAATATTGATGTTTTTAATTATATTATTTCCTCATAAAATAACGTTTAATTACACCTCCTGATATTTAGATAGACGTGATCTTAGCTCCATATTCTCCTGTTTAAGCTGCTCTACTTCACGGTGTAAATTCATATTCTAAAATAATTTAAAAAAAATTTCACACTTTAGTACCTTTTTTGTTTCGATTCTGGTCCTAACACACAAAGAGCATGCTCCTTCCCCCCGCCCGCCAGTGAGTGTACTCGCGAGCACGCTCGTTGTCTGTTAATGTGTTACCAATATATTTGTTCATACATGAATACTTGACAACTAGAATCGAAGCATAAACTAGTTAGTTGTCATTTTTGTCATTTCCAACAGAAAAAAGTATAATTTGGAAACTCGAACCCACGTCCTACCACCACTGAACTATAAGTCACATACAAATTATACCCTTTTCTGTTTCTCTTGCACTACAATGATTTATCGTTGCACATGTCATTACATGGAATTCTAATTCCAACAAAGAACACGTCGCTTAATCAAATTAAGTCAAATGCCAATTACTTTAGTTTAACTTTTGAGTTTAAAATTTTTGTGTAGCACAGCGCAGAATTGTATGAACAAACACATAAATCTTGAGATTGCTCTTACCTCTTTTTCTAAGAAACCTGCTCGAAGAGCTATTTGATTTTCTTTCATTCGGCGTGCATCCCGTGAACGTTTAGCAGCCATATTGTTCTTTCGTCTACGAGCCCAATATTTGTCGTCTTTCATCTCATCGGGCACAAACTGTTTGCGAGACTTTTTAATCATTGGTGATGGTTTTAATTCCTCATCGGAAAAAGCACGAGTACGAGGATCAAAGTCACGTGTTGAGGACATTGAAAATGCTGTAACATTAAAAACTAACAATTACTATTTAGAGGGACATGTCCTCAAATAATAAAAAAATTAATGTAGAAACGGAAAATTGACTACCGTATAGTCAATAGACAGTAACTTATATTTCTTTTATCATAATAATTCAAAATTATAGTTTGGGACAGAATGACTGCATTGGAGCGAAGAAATATTTTTCCCTCGATACTTACTGGAGTCTGCAGGAGAAGGTGGATTGTTCATTGAATCGGGACTCATACAATCTGAAGGAGACGGAGATCTTTCTCGTTTTGTGACTGGCCCCAAGCCCAACGAGAGGCCATGACCTAAGTTGTCATTGCGATTATTTGTACCTCCACCACCAATATTTGTTGAATGACCTAAGTGACTGCTCGGTAATCCATCGACCGGTATTCCATTCTCTGATAAAAATTCATCCAAATCGGCATACTGGGATAAATTTCAATAAAATTTGTATTATTTTTTGATGAACAATAACGATTTTAAATTTTAAAAACAAAAAAAATATTGGCATATGAATATATGTAAAAGTTACAGGCGTTAATTTAAATACACATTATTAAGGAACTACAGAAATCGTTTTATCAAACTTAGAGGAGCTTTTTAGATCATTCGATTCGAATAGTGAGATTTGGTAGAATTTTGGCACTTTTAAGACTGATAATTCAAAATTAATTTAATTGGATATCTCGTCCTGAACTAGGTTTCATTCAATGCCCGCACACTATCGTAAATATCGTAAAAAATGCGATTTTTACGATTTTTTAGCAATCAAAAATCGTAAAAAATCACAATTCTAGGGCCTTGGATTTATTAGATTTTTTTGAATACTATAGACAACTAAATTAGGTCAAGGCTTAGGATAATCTTGAATTGTCCCTTTTCCAAGGAATGTGCTTTAGCCCTACTTTTTACAAACTATGACATGTGTAATCTCTTAAGCTCTAAATAATTACTATAAAAGCTCTACAATTCAGGTTGTTAGAATTTTTTTCGAGGAAATAATAATTAGTCATTTGTAGAACTTCATTTTCAATCCTGGATTCAAAAGGTTGTTTCAACATAAAAGCTGAGATTAACTATTTTTTTACCACAGATGTTTGGGAGTGGTCAGAAATTTTTCGAGAGTTTTCTCAAATTTTTTTTGAATTAATGGAATTTTCTCTAATTCAATCAAATGTCATGTTTGCCACGAAAATATACCTAGATTTAACAATTTTGAAAATGAACATGATAAATTAGGAAAGGACGTTGTCAACTTTTTAGCATAACAGAAGTGAAAGCAGCGCCCAAAATTCAATACCACAGTATCATTTTTCATCATATTTTTTTTTTTGAATTTAGAAATTTTGAAGACATATTTCTTGGACAGCAGAAAATTAATTTATGCTCCGAAAAATTTATCCATTAGGATCGTCCAATAAGAAAGTTTGAATGTGTTAAATTTAACAAAATTATTAAAAGTTAATTTAGAAACAAAAAAATCTACAATCTGTTAGTATAAAGTTAATTTTTCTTCTTATTTGTGTTTAAAGTGGAAATTCTTTTGCATACGTTAGCTTCTTTATTAATTTAATGCATTATTAATATTATTGCTATAAGGTCTTTAATGAGAAATAAAAAATAAAAATCTTAGAAAATTATTTAATTAATTAAAGCAGTGAGAGAGAGAGAGAAAAAAAATCATAAATTATGAAATAAGAAAGTTGATGATAGTCGAATTTATGTTATTTACAACAAACAACACTCACTTGATGTACTTTTAAGTCTGTATCGTATGGTAATGTTTTATCCCATAAATTTGGTCCTAAAAATGCAGCTTGTGCCTCTACGTTCCAAGGGTCTCCATCCTCTTTATGTTTATCATCACCACATATATCTTTATTATTTGTTTTGCCTGAAAATAGAAAGACTACTTTTAACTATAGATTTGTATGTTTAAAATGTTCACATCAGATTGGTTCACAGTTTTGCCTTGCATAGGTACATGAATTTTTCATTGTTAATTACAGCAATATGATCATGATGTCGTTATTATCTTAAAGCTATCAAACAGACAATACAATAGTTTCTAATCATTACATCATCAGAACTCTAATTTGTGTATCGAAGTTATTATTGCATAATTATTAATGGATTATTGCTTAACAAAAGAAACAACAAAAAAAGTAGAAAATTTTTTTGGAAAATTTTTCTTCATTTCTTTTACAATTTATGCTTAATTAAACAACTGTCTTCCGCAAAACTTACAAACACATTCAAATTTAAGTCGAGTTTAAAGAAAGAAAGAAAAAAATTAAATAGGAAGTAAAAAATATTATAACATCTTATTTCCCAAATGAAAGTAAAAACCGAAGAAAAAGAAATAAAGAAACACGAATAACTAAATCGATTATATGTAAAAGAAAGCGAGAGTTTTTTTTTCTTCTCCGGTTTCACTACTATTAACACTACTACACTATGTATTAAGCTTTGCATAGAAAACACCATTAAATATATTTGGGAGCTTTTATACCAAGTGAATGAGTGTTTAAAGTCGCTCTATGATTTGCGGAAGAAACAGTGCATTTACTATCATTATAAAGCAGCAATTCTTTATAGCTTACATAATATAAAATTGTTAAGACATGATATTTTTTTTTATTTATAATTTGTTTTAGTTCTTTCCTTGATTCTTGTACATTTTTTTCTTTAAAGCTTTAATTTTACATATATTTATGTACGAGAAAGTTTACATTTTTAATGCCACAAAAATTTTGATAAGTTTCAGGTTTTAATGGATTTTCCTAATTAGCTCAATGTCATGACACTTGGTAATGGACGTTAGGAAATAAAAAATCAACCAGTATGATTGTGCTATTAGACCGTCATGTGTACGTGCTTTTTCGATAGACTTAGAGAGAGAGTGACCAAATAGCTTGAAAAAAGGAAAGAAATGAAAAGACTGACAATCTTACTTGAACTTGAAGAGGGCAAAAAATGGAATTTGTTGTTTGAATGAGTTGGTAAATGTCAAGCTGGTTAGCAAGCAAAATTTCATTTTTTGTGGCTCAGAAATTTTATCTTTTGATAATGGAATGAGATTTTTGGGTGAATTCTGTGACTTTTTGAAGAGTCGAAATTATTTTAAAATCAGAAAACTCTTAGAAATCAAGAGTTTGGTAAGTTTCTGATTTTTGAAATGCAATATTGGTTTCGGAACTTTTTAAGTGATGTTTAGGGATGCATACATTTTTTGAGGGACTATTTTCTCAAAAATTCAATTTCAAATTGACGAAATTTGCTATCTGAATTTTAACTCAACTTTGGTTAAGCCACTGAAACCGTCGATCACTGGTATGAATGTCATAATACTGGACATCCACAAAAATAAAGGACAAACCTCTTGATTCCTTTCAAACGTTTAAAATTCCTATCAAATTAATAAGGAACTAACATATTCAATTAGAAACTATTTTGAATATATCAATATCCATATGGTATATGCCTCTAATATATTTTTATTGATTTCTCTCAGTTTCACAAATGACTAAGGGATTGAAAGCAGAAAAATGAAATCTTCAACAAGCTTTAAAACCTAATAATTTCATATTAGCGACCATTAGTAACTATTTATGGTTCGATCTAGATCCTATCTAACAAATCAACCCCAAATCAAGTGTGGGATTTAAGTTTAAGCTGAGTTTGAAATTAAATATGAAGAACTGTCACTTTACGCACATTCATGAAATACATTCTCAGAAGCATGTGGGTTGATTCAAGTAGAAATCAAATACTTGAAAGTGCGTAAATTTATCGACCGTCTATAGATTTCATTTTTATGTGAATATATTAAATTAAATGAATTAAATTAAATTGCAATTGAACCCGACTATGGCTTAGCTGTCAGTCATGCAGTTACAATTAGTTTATCCTCGTGTCCTATATTCAGATCCGTCTACTCATGATATGATCCCTAAATTCATATCTAGTTCCCTTCAAATTTAATCGAGAAACATTGAAGCAATTTATCCAAACCAGGCTAACTGTCTACAAACAACAGAGTCGCAAATATCAAGCAAATTGTGCGTACAATACTAAAGAAAGTGCCATTACATCTTCTCTTAGTAGATTAGTCGAAATAAAAATTTTGAAATGTGCGTGAAATTATTCGCAAAACATTCCCAAAAAAAAAAGAATTTAGCATAAACATAATTCCATCAAAATTGTTGTGGCTGCGGAACGAAACTCACGAAAAGTGAGAGTGTTGATATAAATTTACATCATTTCTCCATTTTGATCGTTATTTTAACAATCTCTTGGTACATAAAGACATCGTTTTTTTGTGTGGATGAAGTTAAGCTTATCTATTGACAATATATATTGTTTTTAAAGCAATCAGAGATTCTTAAGACATAACATTTCCTATTTATATATGTTTTCATTAACTTTAAAATTGTTAAACATGTCCAACTACTTTCAAGGTTTATTTATTGTCTTTATATATATCTTAAGCTGTGATGTATACATACATAGGCATAAAATCCACTTTATATACAGCCATTTCTTTTTACAAAGAGAAAGTTTTCTTAAATGTGTTTGGATTTCATCATTCGTATTGCAGCACATTCAAGATTGAGTAATATCATTTCCATTAAATAGATAAAAGTCTATGCATAATGTTGAAATTTTTTACAAATTCCTGCACATTTCCATCACTTTCTTTTGATGGTCATCGTGGTATGAAAATTAGAACCTTCAATTTGCTCGCCTTTCAATGGCCACAATTCTGGTTTTTTTTCTTAATTTCTTCTATGTAGCGAAGACAAAAGATTTCATAATATTGAAATTGAAAGTAAAAACTGTATAGCTTTCTCTGTGGAAGAAAGACTGGTTTTTTACATTTACGAATTTCGGAAATAAATAAAACTATGAAGCTTGAAAATTTCGTCACGGAAGTATATTTTTTTTTCCTCTCTTGTGTACATTGCCTGTATATAGTTAGTTGGGTGTACAAGAGAGGTAAGTAAGCGAGTTTATGTGTAAGTCCCTTATAATTTACATTTCTAATTTACGATTAACGTTACCATTCAAGTACGCATGATGCTGTCTCCATAATTGTTGCACTTGATACTGCGTCCAACGACTATTATCTTCATTAGATCCATTATTGTCATTTGGATTATTTGTTGTACCATTCGTGTTATTGCCGATATTTTGTATATTCGTCTGGTGCTGAGTATTATTATTATTATTATTATTGTTATTATGGAGAGCTTGTAAAAGTTGTGTTGTTGGTGGCAAAGATTGAGAACTTTGATTTGAACTTCCGATAAGTATGCCGTTGTTTTGATTGTTGTTGTTATTAAGAGAAGTAAGTTGATGTAAATTGTGTGCAACTTGAAGGGGCAATAAAGGTGGTTGCATAGTCAAAAGTTGGTTATTTGTGCCATTATTGTTATTATTATTATTGTTCGAATGAATAAGAGATGTTGTATTTGGCGATCCAATAATCATTGAAACCGGCGGAAGCTGCTGATATTCCATAATTTGTTGTTGGGAAATTTTAAATTATATTTTTTTTTCTTTTTTTCTGATTTTGATTCTGTCGTTATCCAAAAATTAATTCACCAAAAAATATTAAACCAAAAAGATATCCGATTCTATTAAGTCTTTCTCAGCTATCCTCATTAAACTTTAGCACAAAAATCATTTTTAATTTCTTTCTTTTATTCTTCATTTAAAAGCTTTTCATAATGTCTCTTTTTTTTTAAGAAAAAAAAAGTCTCTCAATCTCACAGCATTAGAACATCCTTCGTGACTTGTAGATTCTTTTAAAATAAATTTAATTACATTTCTTTTCTCATTTGCATCATAATTTTGAGGTTGAAATTGAGATGAGAAACTATTGCTATTGAATTTATTCTACACACAGTATACAAACAAAATAAGAATAATCTAAAGTAATAAAATTTGACCTTGTATATTTGTATATGCTATTCCATGCGTTTCAATATGAATATTTTTTTTTGTTTTGAATACATGTAGATGTGTAGATTCTATCATTCAGTTCTAATACTTTGCAAATTTCATGTGTTGAGTATACATTCAAAAACAATAGCTTCCAACATTCTCAATATGCCTCCTCTATTTATTTTTATATCTGTATGTATATTATGAGCAATTAAAATTGTCATTTATATTTTTTTTATTTTTGATTAAATCTTTTCACAGGTTGCAAATCGCACATAAATAATTTTTGTTTTCAATAATTCACTCTTTTTTGTCGCTCTTGCTGCTTCTTTTCTTCTTCCCAATAATATTATCACTTATCATTTATTTTCTATTAATTTAAATATTTTTTTCTATTCTTTCGATTTCTATTTATTCACGAGCAAATACGATTAGATTCTACAGCCCAAAAAAAAAGTCACTCAACGGCACCAACTGCAAAATTCACATCTAACTCGAACGCAAATTCTCCCGATAGTGAATGTTGCGTTTACATTCAACCGGAATCAAAAATGAAATGCAAAGCAGCACTAGGAAGAGAAGTTTTTGAAACTTTTTACTTCCCACCATTGCGACTTTTTTTTTCTTTCATTTCTTTTCGCTTGTTGAAAGAAATGGTTTGAAAATGAATCAAATTTTTCTTTCTTTTCCTTCTTGTACAAATGTATTTTTCAGTATTTTGTAGGCACAGTATACGAAAATTTAATGAAGAAAAAAAAAGTTTGTATGGATCCTCTCTTTACACTCAACCAACTCGACTGTTTCACTGTTTTCTATACACAAACTCGACATTGGTATGTGTGTGAGAGCAATTTAAAAAGCTTCTCGTGTATAATTCGAGTGATTTTCATAGGTATATACACATCTCTAGGTATTTAAAAGTTATTTGATAACAGAAAAAAAAATTAAACTGGATGAGAAATACTCAGATCAATTCTGACTGATGTAAAATTAGTCATGCAATTCTGTTGCTAAAAGCTTCTCTCTCTTTCTCTCGAGCAACAACAGCAGCAGCAGCACATCTCAATTCTATTTCTCAGCATATGAAAGTCCATTAGTCCATATATATAAATTAGATGCTGAGACTATTCCTTTCAATATACACGAAAGGTAGGTATTTGAAAAATATTCATCCAATAAAATCCACCAAATTATTCGTACAGAAACTGGTTTTTATTAAATTTCACTTTTTAATAAAAATGAAAACGAAAGTTTTTTTTATGTACCTACACCAATACTAAGGAAATATTTTGGAATTATGACACAATATGTTTTGTGAATCTTATACAAGAATTTGAAAATTTATTATTGTTTATTACTAGAGGCAATAGCATTTATGCTCACTGATAATATGAAGCTATTCCTGAGAGATTTGCATGGAACGACGAAATCCATACATTTAATAATATTTTTTTTTATTAAGCTAATGTTTGTAATTCATTTCGTATTCACGTGTGTTCGTATTCTCATTTGATTTATTAAATTTTTATTTCAATTAATTTGTTTATGCCATTTCTTTTCTATTCATGATTAAATTTTATTTTATTAAGTTCATTTTGAACGATTCTTCCGATATGCATAGTTCTTAAAGGAAATCGATATACATGTGGAAAATTTTCATTCGACAGCTTTCGTCATGTGTCGGTAAAATGCGTGGAATGAAATGTGATTCTGTCATTAGGGATCGATCATTTATGACGTCTATCGAATATTCCTTAAAAGGTCTATTGTTTTACTAGCATCTCTGTTCACTAATGACGTAGTGAACGACTCCTTAATACTTCCAGATACTTTAGAAAATTCAGATTTTTTAGTTTTATCTTTGACAGCTGCCACTTGTTGAAGAAATAATTAAAATCTTAGAACAATGCTCTCGCTTTTAGAATACTTAAAAAACAGTGATTTCTAACCTTCCTGTATTTTTGCAATCATTATCAACTGACCAAATGAATAAATCTTCTTTTTACCGCAAATAAGTGAATTAATTTATTTCGTTTTTGACCGAAAGTATCCAAGACAAATAAAAATGCAATAATTATAGTAGCTTTTGTAGATGTGAGTTAAAAATTGATATAGAATCATTTAGGTATGTAAATGAGACACATAAATGTTCTGTTAATTGGATTATTTAAAATGCTTTTTCAAAAAAAATGCGAAGATAGTAAACACAATATGATTTTGAAGAATATCTTTATTTTCATTAATTTACTATGATAAAATGACTACTCTCTATTTGAATGCTAGGTCAGGGTCAGATGGTGGGTTTGATGGGTTTAAATTTGTCCCATGTTAAAACTATTTTTAATAACATAATTGAAACTAGGGATTTCAATACCGGTCCAAAATTTCAATCCCGGGATTACGGTATTGAAAATTCTTGATCCCGGGATCCCGGGATCAATACCGGGATTGGTATCGAGTCAAAAAAGATATCAAAATGTGCTCAAAAAGATTAAAACTAATTAAATTTTGGTTTTTTTGGTTCTTTTATATTGAAAAGAGTTTTTATACTTGATTAATGAATTAAAATTTTAATCTCAATAATTTTAAACTCTTTCTTCACCTTTCGTTTTCAAATTTAGTTTTAGAAGAATTTAGAAGAAGAATGCTCTTTTTAAAACAAAATGTTTTAAATTTAAATTTTCTGATGGAACTTTTATGTTGAATTTAATATCTTTCTCGAGCTTTTTCTAATGTTATAGTTTGAATATAAACTTATAAAATTTTACCCTTCATTTTACTCTTTTAATTTAAAATATTTAGAAAAATTCATCTTTAAAATTACAGATTCGATATTAATAATTAAAGCTAAACTTCAACTTAGATTTATTGAATAAAAAATGAAAAAAAAAATGAAGTTTACAAAATTTTGCAATTAAGATTAACCCCAAGTCCTCTGGACTAACAAAGTAAAATACTTATTTTTGTACTAAAATTTGAATTTAGTACTACTTATTTTATTATTATTATTGCTTTATTTACTTATTTGCGAACAAAAGCCGTTACAAAATCATACCCTTTAGAAAAATACAGAATAAATAGAAATATTGGATTTTTGTTGCTATTTTTCCTTACTTTGTTACAAAGTAAAATAAAATAATGAATTGAATTATCTAAATTCTTTAATATTAATTAAAAAGAACCATAAAATTGATGAGAATAAGACAAACTAAATTTTGCTCCTACGACTTTGGAATAGCTATTAAAAATTTAATATTTAACTAACTATTCTAAATATTTGACAAAAAAAAAGACGAAAAACTTTCAAAATATTATTATTTTACACTAAAATATTAAAAAAATTGTAAAATATCTACAGAAATTCTCAATACCGTAATCCCGGGATTGAAGCTTTTCTAATCCCGGGATTACGGTATTGAAAAATCGGTCCGGATCCCGGGATCCCGGTTTTCGGTATCCCGGGATTGAAATCCCTAATTTGAAACGTAATTACTTATTTTCGTGCTCTTAAAATTGTCTTAAAATTGAGCTCTCTTAAAATTGAGCTGAAGTGGCTCGGTGGCGTGATGGTTTAGTACTTCGGTACCTAATTACTGAACATTAACATAACGATGTTGGTTTTGAGACTCCGGATAAATTATTTTTGGCTTGTCGCTTTTCGAATCATATGTACTGGAAACGGAGCTCACATCCTCCCTTTGTAGGATTAAATTTAATCCAAGAAGTGGTCCGGATTGAATGATAAAGTTTTTGATCTAGCCTTGAGTCTGACCCCTCCCAAGTGGTGAACCCATACTCGGTAAACTACCACTAACCACATGAAAATTATATTAAACTCACAACTATCAATCTTGAATTATCAAACTAAACCGACATTTTTTACAAAATGAAAAAAATATAGTTGGACTTACTTGAACACTTTATTTTGAGAGATAAAGCTAATATTGACTAATATGGAGCCAAAATTTTGCGACTCTTAAGAAGCACATTTTAAAATCATAAGTACAATAAAATTTTGAAAATTTTTCTAAATTCTGATTCAATGTTACACATTGTCTAATTTGTTCCATACATACATTTTTGATTGTATGTCAATAAGAAGCACGAAAAAGCGTTCTCGTCCTTACGAATTCATGTATACAAAGTCATGAAGGTAAATTCCCTAGTGTCCACTTAGAACATAAAAGCAACATTTTAAGGATAATGCTACAACATTAGGGTCTATTAAACTACTCATATAATGCCCATTAAAGTTCGAAAACTTTCATTGAATTTTACGGGAATCAAAATTAAGATTAAGTTGAATATCTCGTATGCGAGAAAACGTAAAACATATTCAATTTATAGTGATTACTTTATGAATTAAATATGAACATCAATTTAATTTATGAGAAGATAAAAATAGAAAAAAATTCTTATCGCCAAACCTTGATAGTAAACTCTTTTGAAGTGTTGGGATTGCATCTGATGTGCTAATTGTGAATGATTTTCAATAATTGCCTGTGAAATGGACGAGCTTGAAGACGGCAAAAGAGATTCATTTTGTTGAGATGATGAGTTTGGTGCCAATACGACTCCATAATGATTATCATTATAGAATCTCTGATAAGTGTTTCCTGTAAAATTCCACTGTGATGAATGCTGATTCGGAGGTTGATTAGAGTTATGAATGTAGGGTTTGTTTTTATTTTCACTATTATTCCTAATAATTTGTTCATGACTATTCATATCTTGATTTTGTCTCGATTGATTCATGCCTTGATTATGATCTGAATTCATCCAATGATTGATATTTTTAGTTGTATCATTTTCAGTAGTGTTATGATAATAGTGATTAGTTGATGAAGGTGAAATATTTGTTGAAATGTCTTGACTAGCATAGTAATCCGTACTATTACAATTTGATTCTGATCCCATTTTCATTATATTTTTTTTTACTTTTTTTTTAAGTTTTTCTGTTTTTATAACTTCTCATAGCTTTTTTCTCTTAACTTTTAAAGAAACAAAAAGAGCTTTGCATTAAAACTTGAACTTTTTGCTACTAATATCTTTTTATTCTATCAATTTTCTATGCTATAAAATTTATAACATAAAATTGTTAGAATATTTCGTTTTTTTTTAAATATTCTTTAACAACACTTAGCTTTTGATATAATATGAATTTTATATTAACCCATTAATTATATTCACACTCCATAAAGCAATTTATCTCTGTTGTTTTTTCTTTGTTTATTTTATTTTTTTATTATTAAAAATTCATTTATCCGAAATGATGAATTTGCAACTTAATCAACTCACGATCACCGTTTATAATATAATAAAAGAGATATGAAAAATTCTTAACATTTCCTTTCTACTCGGTACGTGCTACCGTTGTATATTATTTTATGAAACTGACTGAGCATTCTGTAGGGAGGAGTTTTGTCACGCGGAATTCGTTGTGAATCGTCACACAGTCCTGGAGTATCAGCAGTACTAATACTAATAGGAAGCACAAGTAAATCTTGACAACAAATATTTTATTTCAATAGTCACGTGGCAAACAATGAGTGAGTGCGAATCTCTCTCTATACTTTCATAGATAGGGCTTCTGAAATATCGTAGTTGTTCAAAAATCGCAGTTTTATGGATTTTTAAAATGTCGAAAAATTAAAAATTCTTGACATCAAAATTTTTTAAAACTTCGTATTTTCTTCGAACGTGCAATTTTGGATCAAAAATCGAAATCAGAAACCCTATTCATAGCACAGAAAAAAATATTAATTCAATTAAATCATTTTTTATTCTCCTCTACAACTTTAAAACTTGACAAAACAATAATTTTTCGATACTATTAATTATAGAGTTTCAGCCTTTTCATCCAGCATAATTAGAAACATTTTTCTCTTTCCACTTTTCTCTTGTTTTCTTTTCTATGGTGAACATCACAAGGATAACGGAACGAAAATAAATGAATCACGTGTAATCAACATGTGAGAATACAGTCGTATTGTTGCGTATGCTGTGCTGTGATACACATTGTGGAAAACGTATGTATACAATGTTTTTGTCCTTTTCTAAATATAAAAAAATTTCCATGGAAATTTCAGCTATTTTGTGCATTATTAATTTTATATCTATGCTGCTCTTAGAGCAGTGCTCTATGAAAAAGGACTTTAAGGCATGATTTCTATTAATCTACCGTGGGTTTTTAAAAAATTGGCGTTCTCTGCGTTCTTTTATTAATCGAATGCTGTGTAGCAGACTCAAATTTTGCTTTGTTCTGAATTTTTAAAAAAGAAAAATTCTCAATATGAACTCAACTTGTGTAAAGGTGCAGATCAACGTGACTTGATGCTGTGCCTCGTGATTATCAATGAATTTTCAGGATGGGCCCGTATCATATTTATAATAAATATATTGGTGCTTGAAATTTTTTTGTTTTATATCCAACCAATAACATTCATGTTTGTTTTTAACTCAAATTCGGCAAATTTAATTATAATTTTCAATTTCTTTGACAAACTTAAACAAACGCAATTGTTTTTTATTAAATGTGGATGATTTCCTTGTAAAACTGATTGGGTCGGTTGGATACTGATATGAAACCTAATCCTCAGCACATTTTGTAAATACTTATCAGTTGTCATAGATACAAGTGTGATAATCTTAAGTATTTGATTTGGATTTTTTTTACAAAACGTGGTATTTCTTACTATTTATAGAAAGTAAAGTTAACGAGTTTGATGGTAATTTCATGATACTTTGGAACTGCATCCAATTGTGTACCTTTGACATTGGGAAGTCCCAATACTAGCATTACGGGGACGTTTTTGCGAGGGAAGTGAAATTTGAAGCTTTGTGACAATATTCGGTAAAATTTTCATACATATAAAGTTTAAGTTTGTCGTAATTTGTGAATTACATTCTGCAAAAAAAAACCCTGTTTATAAGAATTTTGACTAATTATTTATTTCAAACAAATAGATTTTCAAAACTCATTTTGATGTTTATTAAGGCTTTACATCTGTAAGTAGTGATTTGAAAAAGTAAATCTAAAGGGTCGTTCATAAATGACGTACATCTCAGACTCTTTTTATTTGATCCTATTTACTTTTCAACCACGAACGTGGTAGCAATTCTTAAACATGTTTTATTTTCTTTCCGTAATATTTTGTGAACTATGTATTAAACTGAATTACCTGTATTGCCAATAAATAAATAATAATAATAATACATCATGACTCTATTCATTTTTGGTAAGGAAAGCTCGAAATTCCCTTACCCCCTAAAAATTGAACATCATTTGTGAACGACCCGTAAAGTATCAAAATAAAAAAAATAAATCTGTGAAAAAAAGATTTCACAGTTCAGCTTTTTGCGAGCGCGAAAAAATTTCGACTATCAAACAAGTCATGTGATTTCTTTCATGAGTCATTCTAATCATGTACCTGGTAGTGCATACCGTAAATCAGTAGTAATTATTAATTAAATTCGTGAATTTGTACAATTGTATGATTTACGCGAATAGGTTAAAAAATATAATTTTAAATTCTTATTTTAAGCAACTTGATCTTCGATTTCATGATTATAAACTCAAATTAATAAACCGATTTAACAGCGGGTCAGTAGTGTGCTACAAGAATATATTCTAGTACAAAATTATCACTTTTTTGAGGTTCTTTAAAAATATTGGTCAAATCGTTTCTAACAAAAAAAAAGTTTTATAGTCTTTATATTGGATATTATTTTCAAAAACGGAAATTCCTTACACAAAACTGTTCCAGGCAGGAACTCTCAGGTTCTTAAACCCTTGAACCTAAAATCGAAAATTGGTACGCAAAATAAAAGCTAGTTCAAAACTCGAAAAATTTATATTTATACAGATAAATAAGAGGGAAAAATATTTAGTCCCCATCTCGAAAATTTCTTGCAACTAATATACTAATCCGAAGGTCGATTCAATCGATCTTTTTTAAATTTAATTAAATTATCTGATCAAGGCAAATCAAGGGTTTCGAAAGTCGGGAATATTCCCGGGAACTCAGAATTTGGAAATCTTGATTCCCAAAGTTGTTTTGAACTTTTTTCATCAGTGAAAATAATTCCTTTAAATAAGTTCTAGAGATGACCAAATAAATTACTCAAATATACTTCTTATAGAATTTTTTAAAACTTTTATATTCTTTGTTTACTAAAAGCCTTTTTTATTCGGACACATAAATCACAAGCAAAGAAACAGAACTTTAAAACTTGCAAATCATATATTATTAATAATTAATGAATTAAAAAGTAAAAACAGGCAGTTTTGGTTTCATTTAAGAAGCCGGGAATATTTTCGTTCTTATAGCCCCAAGGGCGTAGCCAGAAATTTTTCCAGGTTTGACACCCAAAACCCTCCCTGGGGTTACACCTCTGTATAACCCTTATCTCGTATCTGAATCTGATCACAAAGAATTTCAATTAATTTATCTTATACGTGAAAAACTGAATCAAATCAAAGCTTAGAAAATAAAATTTCAAATATTAGATTCGAAATCTAGTCAAAATATTTGTGTTTATATTTATTATTTTGTATTTTAAAAAATGATTTACCACACCTTGCATTTCGGACTCGATTTGATAAGTTCGAAAGAAAAATCTGTTTAAACGTTGAACATCCTTAACCCGGCTGGCTAATAATTTTCTTAATAAAACTTCACTATAATTTATTTATCACACATGCGAGTATTAATCTGAATTTGTTCTAATAGCCGCATCGAAAAGCTCACTTGCAGTAGAAAATTATAGATACAAATAAATAAAAAGATTCAAAATATTAAAAGTACAACGAGGAAAAATCTTTTCATTCATTATTTAAAGGTATAGTCGAATACAAATGCGAATGAAGTATAATAAAAACATACTTAGCGAAAAAAGAAAATATTCTCCGATGACGTATTCTAACCTTAGTATTTTATTTATTTTTTGACGATTATAGTAAAGTATTTAAATGTGTATGCATTGGCAGAGTAGACATTTTTTCTAATATATAGTAACAAAGCGATTAGATAAAAAATTGCTTGCAAAAATTTCTATTTTAAAAATTAAAATTTAAAGAAACGAAGGTAGATAGAATCGTAAAGCTATCGAGAGAGCATTTTTTTCGTACTATGTATATTTTTATTCGAGGAAAATCGATAAAATACAATAAAACAAAATATTCTAGTACGTACTATGAAAGGGAGAATTTCATATTTTTATTTTTTTTTTCTCGTTCATCAGCAAAAATATATATGTATAGACAGCAGAAATATGTGTATATATATTTAAACGCTAATTTTTCAATTGAACTTTTCTCTATACTAAACATTTTCTTTCATCGTATGACGTTAAAATTATTGTTACTGATCTATGTTTTCTATCTGCCTACATTGAAGATTTCAAAGTGTAAAAATATCTGATGTTCGTGTGTGCGTCAAAAGCAAGATCACATGAGTTAAAATGAAATGAAAAAAAAAAAACAAAAAAAAATCAAAGTATCGATTTTTGCTATAGAGTATTTGGCTTATATAGCTTTTGATTTTTATTTTAATTGTACGTTTCATTTAGAATATACTACACACTTAAATTAATGACAATTAATGATATAATGTAAACTATATAGTTATTAGTTATATGAGTAAATGTAGCACATGGAAGTAATCATCATAGAGTTGATGCTTACCATTCGTTCCACTGATCAGTGGATAGTTGTCTCGTGCTCCTCCAATTAATGACTTTAATCCTGATTCAATTAAATTCGGTGAAGACGTTCTGTCGCTCATGTTTTATGTTGTGTTTTTAAAGTTTTTTCTCTTAGTTCTCTTAATTTTTTTTTTTAAGTTCTCTTCAGTTGTTTTTGTAAAACTTTTAATAATAATTAATATAACTCGTTATCAACTAGTTAACAATACTTAGCATTTAGTCTTAATTGATTTCAAATTTCTAATAGCACTATACGGTGGAAAACTCTTCATAAAAGTAATCCAATAATATTATTTTTATTTCACTATTTTTTGTATTTTTCTTTCAGTAGAATTTTTGTTGAGAATTCTAATCAATCTTATAAGGTATATTATTAACAATTTATTGCACTTTTGTTCTGAATGAGCTGTCAGGTCTTAACACAGTTTCTTTGAATCATCAACAACAATTAGTATAGTTCAGTTAAAAGTTAAAGAAAATTCTGTCACAACCGAAATATTTTCCTTAAAAACGTTTCTCTTCTTTTTTTTTGTCAAGAGAAGTTTTCCATCAAAAAAATAAAAAAAAATTTATGTAGGAAAAAAATCACAATTAATTTTAATTGGACAATTTTAGATTGATTGATTCTGTTTTATTGCTGTCAAGCAATCCGGAAAGTCAATGATTCTTAGTTTAGAAAGATATTAAAGTAAAACTATGTGCAATATATGAAATATTTACAATTATTTTTATGAAATTATCGATGGAAAATTCTGAAAATTCACTTGGTATTGCACATAATGAAAAGCTAGTACGGCATTTTAAATTTTTTTCCTTCTAAACATTTTTCGTACAAAAATATCAATTGATTTGGTGTTGATTTCACTTCACTAAGTTTAAAATAAGTTGTTCAATGCTTCTTGAATATTCAGTCAGGTTCTTTTACTCTAATTAACTATTCTTTAAATCAAAACTTCAAGGAATTATTTTAACAAGTCACATGAACAATTTTTTAATGGTTCGCGATTGACACATTTGCGGCAGTTTTTAAACTCTCGATTTATTTTTTAATCACTTGAATTTTTTGTCAAAAAAACTAGGTTTTTCATTCGAATTCTTTATTTTATGATCATTTGACCCTGAATTACATTATTTCATAAAGATTGACTTGCTTCTTGTAGGAATTTTAAGAATATTCTCAATATTTTCCTATTAGAATTGATTCTTATAAGATAAAGTCCTTCTTAATCCTGTTCAACATGCTAATAAGAATATTTTTCAATCCTCAAAAGTTTCTCAAATCCTGCAAATTAATAAAATATTCTACATTACATGCCGACTAAATCGCCACACATTTTAACTTTCATACCACAAATCGTCGTTTGGCCGCTATCAATGTACTAGATTATTGGTAAAGTACGTGAATCAACATCAAACAAACAACTTTTCCTTGATAGCACTTTGTAAATATTTTTTGAGATGTTTATGATTTAGTAATTTAAAGATTATGAAATTTTTAATTAGATGTAACACAATAATTACAATACATCGTCTCTATGCTGTCTTTCTATAAGTCTATTATGCTATGTCTGTCTCACAATCTTAGTTTCAAATAAGACTCGTGTTTCTTCTGTCTGCAGTTAGTTTCAAGTTACCGACGATTATCAAGAAATATAATCAGCAACTATAAGTAAATATTATGAGCTCGTGCTCTTTGCCTTATTAAAAACATTATGATTAAAAGATTACTTCGTTTTATTGTAAATTAATGATTTA
Organism: Chironomus tentans; assembly: GCA_963573255.1. NCBI lineage: Eukaryota > Metazoa > Arthropoda > Insecta > Diptera > Chironomidae > Chironomus > Chironomus tentans. The sequence continues at coordinate 27,185,679 of OY754303.1, read as the reverse complement.
ATGTCATGTACAAAAAACTATCAATAAAATGCACTTTTTCATGAAAATTGAATTCTTGTCTCTTTGGTTTGTGACTCCTTCCGTCTTTTCGTCCAACTCATACCCATAAAACCCTAAATGAATTATCATCATTTTCCACATGCGTCTCCTTTGAATTCTTTATTCGCTCCAAATCGCTTCTTTTCAATGCTTGCAGTTCATTGCTTTTTGAAAATCGATTTTCTACTAAGGCATCTGAGGGCACAGGTAATCCAATTTCGTGAAATGAGCTCATTGACGAGAAACCGCTTTCGTCCTCTGTCGCAGAGGATCTCTTGGACGATTTATGGAAATTCACATTTTTCTTAACTTCCGTGGAATTTGATATGAGAGTGACATTTTCAAAATTTGATTTCGTTGAATTGGGCGAGTCGTCGGTGCTTCCGAATGACATTTGTAACTCATTTTCAAAGGGCGATGAGGATGAGCAGTCAGAGAGTTGTTGGAAAGTATCATGATTCTTAATTTTATCATGCATAGATTGTGACAATAATGGTTCGTGGGTACATAAAAAGTTCTGCACGGTTCTGTGCAATCGGAAAGCCTCTTTTGATAACTTTTGGATATCTATTTGATCGGTTGATAAATCTAATGTTAATAAATTCTCTTCTGTTTTATTTTCGAAATTCTTTTTCGGTCTTCGCCTACAATTATATGAGATCATAATAAATAGCAGGTATGAAAAAAATAATTAAAATCTAGTTTCATCTAATTACCATGTGAAATCTTTAAAGCTATTATATGATAAATCGCTGAGAAATGTTCCAGACTTCTGTTTAGCACTATAGGGCGTGCTACAATTTAGATTTGTACTGCTTCGAGTTCTAATTCCATCCAATTCATTAATTTGTAAAAATGCTTCATTATATGACAACTTGTCCTTCTTTATGAATGATATACTTTTTGATCGCTCTATTTTCCCCTGTTCCTGCTGTTGATGCCATATATCAAAACTTGTATGACACTTTTCAAGATACCTTGACACCTCTTCTAAAATAGCCCGGTACATGTGACGACTATTTTCCACCTACATATTCAAAATAAAATAAAAAGAAGAAGAAATTATTGATGAGTGTCAATATTTTTACAAAATCAGCAACAAAATTATATTATACCTGCTTTAATTGCCATTCTAAAGTCTCTATTTTCGTTAATAGTACCGTGTTTTGTACTGAGCTCTTGTCATGCTTTGGATCCATTCCTGTATTAAGCCGCCTATTTTCTTCAATCAAATTTTGACATTCCTTATGTAAATGAAAATAAAAAATAAAACAAATAAATTAATATTCTTGTAAATTATAATGTGTGCAGCATGTGCATTTTTTCTTTCATTATTGTCTATAGCTTAAAAATCATCATTGTCATACTTTCTATTTCTACTTTATCTAATAAGCCCATGATTTCAACAAAAAGTGTCAGAGTCCACAGCATAATCAGAAATCTGCATTATAATTATGTTAGAAACGCCTTGCTACCATTGTAAAATCTCGTAAATGCCTGCCTTTTGCTTCTTCTTGTTATAAAAATTTTTTAAGAATATTTTTGTAAATTTTTTACATAGTTAAATAAAACCAACAAAAATATAATATTTTGAAATGTATAAATCTTTGCGACCGGATACACAACGACGACGACTTCAGACTTCATGCATCATAGCCCGTGCGGAAACTTCATTGTTGCCATTGTTTGAGTAGTATGTAATATATATTTAGAGCAATAAATGAAGTAAAATATTTCTGTTGATTTTGTATTTTATCATGAAGGTATTAAATTTCCTACTGTCACTTGTTGATTGCGGTTGAATAATTATAATTGAATAGATCAATTAAAAATGCATGAAGATATGTCTCAGTAAATGTAGAGTATGGAATATGGTTGTTACATCAGCAAGGGAATTCGGTGGATTATTTAGAACATACGTCATGTATTAAGGTAGTTAATTAAATTACCACACATACAATGACTCACCACGAATATTATGAGAGTATTTTTTTATGTTCTACATACAAAAGAAAGTAACATTTTTTCCTCTATTTAAGAGAACAATCATCATTTAAGGTGAATCACAATGTTCACACCGTTTCTAACTGTATGAAAATTTATACAAAAAAAGACTCAAATACTAGCGTGAAATGTAAAGTTGGTATTGTATGGAAATTTCAGAGAAAAATTCTATTATAGTAATTTAATGTAAAACACCGACAGGAAAAATCGAAAAAAAATCTTAATGTATGTGAAATTTCGGTTCATTCTTCTTTGAAAGGAAATGGTAATTAATTGAATTATCAACGTGTTTTCCACAGAACTTTATACAAAATTACCTTCTACACGTTTTTTCCATTCAAAATTATTTTTCAATTCCACTCTGACAAATATGTTCTGTGACAAGTCATTGGAATCTTTATTGTATTATTCTTTCTTTAAATTTGATTATTACTTTAAAATCATTTTCAATTTTACTATTTTAAAAGGGCAAGATCAGTAAAAAAGGGAAAAAAATTTCAAATGGACATATCTCTGCTTTGCAGCATTCAATTGACATGATTCTTTCGCAGGCTGATAGCTTAGTTCAGAAAGTTTGTTCTAATGTTACATTTTTCAAAATGGCGATCTGATAAGTTAACATAATTAATGAAACTATATTTCAAATCAATTTTTCTTTATGAAGGAAGCAAGAAAAATAGTCAAAATCTTTGCAAAAGTTGTAAATTTTGCTATTTTCTTTCATATGAACAGACTATTACCATCAAAAATTGGTTATATTTAACTAAATTAACCAAAAACTAAATTACTTGCGAAATTCCTTAATTCATCAAAAATGTCAACTTTCTTCACAGCAATATAGCTACAAAGTGATTTAAAAGCCTTTTGTTATTGTTTTGTATCAAAATAAGCCTTTAAGATGAGTTAATTTAATTAAAAAAATATTGCAATTTACAATGAGCAACAAAATTTGCTTAGTTTTTGCTCAAAAGTTTAAATTTTTTGTGACCGTTACAAAATTTTTGGCTGGTTATTTTCATTTAATTAACTTTTTTAGCTTTATCCTTAAGATTCACTACTTTTTCTTTTGTGATATGATACATATGATTCAAAGCTATTGTTTCAGATCAAAAAATCATAACAAAAATGAGTAATCAATGAGTTATTACAAATTTTACAAATTTCATCATAACTTGGTTAATTATAGTAGAATTTGAAATTTTCTTTTTTAATCTTGAAGATAATCAGGTTAGCTATCTTTTTTGTAAATAAAGCAAGTTTCTAAATCATTTCCTTCACATAAAATTTTTAATCTGAAAATTTTAAATGTTAATTAAATTAACTTAAAAAGTCGCCATTTTGAAATTTTTTTACTTAAAACTTACTATTTAAGGTGATCAATTAGCTAGTGAAAGAATTATATTAATTGGTAAATAGGTTGCAGAGATATTGCGTTTGCAATAAAATACAAACTCACATTTCCCTAAAATTGTTCGTGACGCTAGGCACTTTTAATTAACTTTTAGTTCCAACGGTAAAGCCTAGTGCTATATGTTATACAACAAAATGTAGGTCTCGGCGAGTGCTATAAGAAAATTATAAGACTTTATTACTTTATCTGCACCAATACCTAAAAAAATTCAAATAACTGCTCAGCGTCACGAACAATTCATTTTTGATCTTGCCCAAAAATGTTTTTAAAAAATAAGAAAGTAAATAATCTGCTTAAACTATTCACAATAAGGCTCAAAATGTTATGAGAGGATAATAACACAAATGCTTTCGTTAACAGAAAGATTAAAATCAATAATGAGCATTAAATACTGCAAAATTTGCAGCAATCATCATCTTTTGTTCCAAAAAGCAATATTTCAGCATAAAGTTTGAAATTTAATCAACCGCTAAATTAAAATTCCGATTAATTCTGTCAAAGCCCTTCAAAAATAGCCAATTTGCACATTTGTTTTTCATTCAAACAAAAAAGTTGTCTTTCAATTAAATAATTTACAATTTTTTTTGTTAGTCATAAATGACAATGACCAACATTAGCTTAATTTTTTTTACAAGTATTGATCATTTTATATTCCAACTGCAAAGTATCTTATTATGAAAGCTCTTTTTGTTGCATAAAAATATACGGAAATTATATATCAATGTGAATATATGGTATTTAATTATTTTATGGTATTAGCAGTTATGAGAAGAAAAAAATAATAACAACTTTAATGACTTCATACAAATAAAGATCATTCTTGTGACTCTATTAGTCTCTGTTCAATTAAAATTAGCGAGAAGTAAATAAATAAGTAAAATGAAAATCTTTTGAGAAGAAATTAAAATTTTTTTGTATGCAACTTGAAGAAAATTTTTTTTAGAAAGCTGAATATCGTGATTACAAAAGTGAAAATGCATTTAAGAATTAAAAGCTTTCGATAAAAAACGAACAGCTATGATTTTTTTTTTGTTTCTATCTTTACACATTCATTTAAATAAATCTTTTTATTGGTTTAAGTATTTCATTTCATTCTTATTCTTTGTAGAAGAGGAAGAATTTCTTAAAATACCACGTAAATATAAAATATTTCTCTAAAATATGCATAGATATGGAACTTTCTTCTTTTCATCTATTTTTAAAATCATCATCATCATCAAACATCAAGCAGTGAGAGAGACAATAAAAAGCAATTTTTTACCTTTCTTAGCCGTAGAATTTCTGCATCATTTGAAGAGTCAATAGCACAATTTCCATTCAAGACCTTTTTGGAAGAGAAAATAGTAAAATAAAATCAATCGAAGTTTATGAAGTAATTATAGTAAATGAAATTATAAGTGCAAGAAGTAACACGATGTAGTCAGTCGATTCATTGTTTTGCTTGATCTTTATTTATTGATTAAGGTCGTGGAAGAGAAGATGATAAAGAGAAAAGAAATTGGGTCAAATTTGACTTCTTACCTGATGTTTCTTTTTCGTTATACTCCACAATTGCTTCTCTTTATCTTCATCTGACTTATTGAATCCATTGTCACTTAAAAATTTATTGGTAAAATACTTTTCATTCACTTCAACATCATTTTTATCATCACTAAATTCACTGCATTCAATTGCTAATTGCTTTGATTTCTCATCAAATTCTATTATTTCCGTATTATCAGATAGAGAACGGGCAAAGGAACTTTTAAAATCGATTGAAATTCTTTCACCGTTTATTTCACTTTTCTCAAAATCTTCACATGATTCCATTTTGATTTAGAAATTTTTTTTCTTAAATTCTCTATGTTTTTTGCATATTTTTAAAATAACACATCCGAACAAATTGAACGATCAAATTCAACTCATTCAAGAAGTTCAGTAAATAAAGTAGAAGAGCATAACTCTTCAAGAGCTTTCTTGCTCACTATTTGATTTTGTCGAGTACGTTACAGAATGCTATTTTCTTCTATTGACTCAGCTGACATTTCATAATTGAAGATAAAGATTGAGTTATGCTGGTTTTACGGCTCATTAAAAAGTGCTGATTTAATGAAACACAAAATGTTATGCTGATTTAGTGGAAATTATTACAAATTGATCCAGATTCTAGCTGTAACTATTTGAAGAGGAACACTTCAAACAACTTTCCACGCAATGTTAGCTTAATTAATTAATAAGTCAACAGTTCCCATATAAATATTTTAATTTAATGATTCATATTTAGAATTTAGCCAGACATATGTAATTCACCTTAACTTAATGTAGAGATAAAGTATGAAAAATACAAGTAATGCAAACAATAACATATAACAAGTATAGCCTTTTCCTCGTTTACTTAATCTTAATACTTTTCCAATCGTGTTTCCCATGAAAGATCCAGTTCTGCTCATATCATCGTCCATATCATTCAGTATCTTATCCTGATATCGTACCTCATTTCCTGAATACAAATAATTAAGGCAAGAAATAATTGTTAGCCAACTGCTCATGCTGTGATTTGTTATTTACAAATATTTACCTATGTCAATTGTCAAACTTTTTAGATTTGAAATTTTACTCTTTAATTCATCAGCTAATCGATCATTTTCAGATTCTAAATCACCAGCATTTTGAGCCAATGGCTCATATCCATAATTTTGAGGCCTTCGCATCATTCTAGTTATTAATTATCTTAACAAAATCACTAAAAATCTCTCAATCACTGTTTGGAAATGACATGTCGACAAAAATATTGAAGCTTTTCGAACTGAGCAAATTTGAATTTTTCCGTTAATTTTTTGGTGAGCTTTTTCGAAAACAGAAAAATCTCAAAAACACTTTTAGTAATTAAAATAAAATTAAATAAACATGAGCATTGTAATTTAAATTATAAAATCTAGAATTCTAAACATTAGCCATAAGATGTTATTGATATAAAACAATGAAGATGAAAAAAATTTAACAGTCACAAATGACTTGAATGCCCTGCGAGCATCCTATGCTTAGTGATAAAGAAAAATTCAGTCTTATTAGAAAATCTTGATTATTTCTTTTTCGATTATTTCGGGAAAAATGTTAAAAAACAAGAAAGGTATGTTAAATTTCTACCGAAATTGTGTCTTATTGTTTGAATATCATTTGGGATATGAAATTAAATTTCTTTCAATTATATTAAAAATTAAAATTGAAATGTGCGAAAAGCTGAGAATTTTTTTTTTCGTTTGTATGTATTTCAATTTGCATATTTTTGTCCGTATTATATAGATATATATGTGACTTGTTGCTTCTCAAGGCCAAATTTGTGTTTTTAGTGTCTTCAAGTTTTCAAATTTTTTAATGTGATAACATGATAATAATAAAATGTCTACAACAAATAGAATCCTAAATAATCTGATAAAAAATTATGCGAAATTATAATCGACTGCTCTCCTATATACATTTAAACATTTTCTTAACAAATATTTTTTTTTATATAAATACGTAAATATATGTATTTGTAAATTAAAGAAAAAAAAACACTGTGTCCCATATTATGACATCATCATACATTTCGACTACTGCCTCAAACAAGTACATTTTATTGAAAAAGATGATAAATATTAAAACAAGTGCTTTACATGAAGAAATAAGAATTTTTTGCATTTCGTTCATTTTAGTGATAACAATTATAAAGTTCATGATAAAAAAATAATAATTTTTGAGTTCGGTGAAAAGGAATTCGCGCTACTTGTTGTTCATTAGAAATGGAAAGAGAATGAAGAGAGAGAAAAAATCGATCTAATAAGATTTGTTAGTGTAAATTGATTCGATTATACAATTGGATAAACTTGCTTCATGACGTTCTTTAAATACCAAAGTTGTTAGGTGCCAAAATCATAACTTCTTTTATTAACTAACTCAAAAAACCAGTAAAATGTAACACGACATGATAACAGCAAACAAATAAATAATAATAACAATTCACGGGTCATTAATTAAGCAATTATTCGTTCAGTGTGAGAGAGAGAGGTAAATGAGCTAAAATATTATGTTGATATGTCTAAAATAAACAAATCATGATGAAGATAAAAATATTATAAATCCTTTCACATCTTATAATCATTTCCGTATTCTTAACAATATTTCCGCTTGTGTTATTCAGTTTTCATCTATTTTGCGCAATTTTGTATCCAGGCAACATGTCTTTTAAAAAATATACATGTGTGTGTGTGTTAGTGTTAAAGCAGTCATCTCAAAATGCATGCATACATGACAATCTTCTATTTGACTGTATCATGATTAGACATGAGCTTCGACAAGAAATTTCTACTCGTTAGAAGTATTTATATATAAATTGATGGCAAAAATGACGTTTATTAAAAATAAGATTTTAAAATCCTTTTCTTCTTTTCTGTGAGCTATAGTGCCCTATAGTGATTCAAAGGTTCGTTGTGTTTTGGTACCTTAAAACTCTAAGAGTTGTCATATGGGTGACCTTGTAAAAATGCAAAGTTAAATCATTTAAGTGTTTGGCTAGATATTACCTTAACCTAGGCATTGTCTACTAAGTCACTACATATGATAGGCATTCTTTGTGATAACTTCTGTATGTTGTCTATATTTTTATAAAATTTTTTAATATTCTTCATAGTTTTTCGTAAAAGTTGCTAGGCATGCCGCCAAAGCAATGGTTCTCAAACTCTACGTGGCACTAGTGTGCGGTGAGAGTGTCACAGGTGTACCACGAAATTTTTATGAATGTGATTTCTCACGAAATTTCCAGTCTTGAAATTGTTCGAGCTACGAAAATCTACTTGATACCACTGGACTACTTTACCAACTTAAATAAAATATAAAAATGCATTTATAAGACTGTAGTGTGTTTCCAAATTTTCAAAATTGTAGTTAGTGCAGCAAAAAAGTTTCAGAAAAACTGGGCTAGAAAGAGGTAATGTCTATTTTAGGTAATACCAAGACATTTATTTGGCTTTAGCAGGACAAATTATCACTCTTTCGAATTAAAGATACTGGGAATTTAGTAGAGTAGTGATATGCAGAAAAAAATATTGTCAATAGTGTGGTTTGGATCCGACTACAGGTTGTAGATTCAAGTGTTGTGCAAAATGCTCATCATTATTATACCTGTGATAATTAAAACAAGAAATTTATAATACAGTCCCCAATTATCTTTTTAAAAATATTTCATACTTTTTGTGTTACTTTTTCGGTCAGCTCTTAATTTCAAATTAGGACATTTGCTTTAGGGACATTCAAATGTTTCCCAATCAAATGTTTGAGAATCATTCAAAATATAATAACTGTGTACCAAGGCTCCTGCAGACGTAATCTTATAATATTTTTTGTATGGAGATTATTTGAATCAGCGGGACCCATGCTGTGTACCGTATTTGGTCAAAATCATATTTTCTTTAGTATCAAATTGTTTTCGTTTAGACGATCTTTTTGCTAATATAGAATCCAAATTCCAAAAAAAAATGCTTCCGCACATAAAGTATCCAATACCCTAGCAAATACCTAATACATAGGTACTAATTAAATATTCATGAGATGAGTTTAAAATTGAAAAAATGATATCTGAGTGAAAATCCCAACTTTCTTGCCCAAACCCCCAATCACTGCGATCTTAGATGAATTGAACTAGAAATAAAAGTTTATCTGTAAACAGCTGTAAACATACACAAAACACATAGCATATAAATACCAAAACAAAAATTATTATGAATTTATTAAAGCTGACGAAAATAAATCAAAACTTTTTTTTCGCATGTGCTCTGTTATTTTACGTTTAACACTTAATAATAATTATAATCTGTCAACATTTATCACCATCAGGTTGGAAAAACATTTGATCGGTAATTGATTTTTATCGATGTGAATGAGCTTACATGCTGTTTTGAGGCAAAGAATCAAAAGATGTTAATACACTAATTTTTCGTTATATAAATAGCAAAATTGTACAGCAATATTGAGTGAATATCTTTTTATAAACTTTTCTTCTGCTTTATTTTTCTTGAAGATTCAAACTGAAAAAACCGATTCAAAAATAAAAAAGATGAGAAATTATTTTTAAACGAACACTAAATTTGTAAAAATTTTATAAATATTCTTTTGTAAGGCTAAGAGTTAAGCAGGAAAGTCTATAGACTACTTCTCAGTTACAGTTTAAATGTTTCAAGCGAAACACGGATTTCTCGATAAAATAGTCGCAATTAATTTATATCTGTACGCAGAATTGAATATCTAATGATAAGAAAGTGTTGAGCGAATATTGCTGTAAAGCATTATTGTAGGCATTGTGAATTAATGAAGAAAAAAAATTCATAAAAGTGAATTTTCAAAAATAAAATAATTAAAAATATGAAATAAAAAATTATCATAGTGAAAAAATTGATAAGCCAAAAAAAAAATGATAAAAAATATGTATGAAAAATCTTGTAAAAAGTTTAAAATCCTTAACAAAACAGTGACATCACATTTCACCAATCGCTCAGAGCTACTCACCAAAAACTGGTAATGTCTTTTGCCAAAAGATGTCTCCACATATATTTCTTCACTTATGTTTTCGATCGTTCTTAATTTCCGCTCAAGAATGCGAAAGAAAATTACAATATAATTTGCATTGTTATGCTGTAGAATGAGATCATTATTGAGTAAAAGTTTTTTGAATGACGAAGAGTCCTTTTGAAAATTGACCAAGTGCCAGACAAAGAAATTTATATTTAGAATTCAAAAAAAAAAAACATTAATCATTTGATCAATCAGTGAAGTGCAGTTTTTTGTTGATATCGTTGCTAATTCCTCCCAAACATCTTTTTGTTTTGAATCTTTGCAGGCGATGTTTTTCATTGGAAAATTTTAAATTGTAAGTAGCACCTGCAATAACCATATATCTTCATCTCTCTCTCTTTCCTTATATACAATTCACAATCGTTATTTATGTCTGGTTTTATAAAGCCACATGGCACGCGTCTGTATCCATAAAAGAATTTTTCTCAATCTTGCACAAAATAATGTTATGAAAAATGAGCAGCCTCTGCTGTCTCTAAGACGAAGAAATTATAAATGTTGATGATGAATGCATGTTTGTGCTGTAAAAATCAAACTGAACGAATTCTCATATTTTTTCTTTAATTCCTTTACAAAACGATATCTTACAAATAATATGTACAAGATCAATACTTCTAAAATTAGAAAACACACGTGCTATATCATGATAACCCCTACATTATTCTCTGCTACGGCATCTTCGTCATCGTTTACAACAATATAAAGCATATAATGACAACAAAATAAAAAAAAAGTATTCAGAGATTTAAAATCAGTTTGTGACAAGAAAATGAAGACAAAAAAAAAGTTTAAGGCAACAAATAATAATGAAAAGAAAATGACATTTTCACTCTGTAGAGCGACAACAAAATATCTTAAAACGTAGTTTTTTGGAAAAATTGTTACAAACCTTTTCAAGCAGAGACAACGATCGTGATTCGAGAAAAAGAAATGGCGTTTTTTAATTGCTTAAAATTGAATCGCTGCCAAAAAATCTTTTAAAGAAAATATGTGTATATAAACACATGCATTGAATTGCTTATATATCTCGGCGATGTATAAATCGACACATACAAAATGGTAGTTTTTCATAACAAAAAAATTAATAATGAATGGAAAATTGGCAAAAAAAATGTCTCATGAGTCGCTCGGCATGAATCATTTTCGGTACAAAATTTGATTCACTTTTCTTCAGATCTAACGCACGCACACAGCAGATCATCAAGATTTTTTTTAACGTAAGCCAAGATTGTTTTCCATGTAAAATCAGTTATTACACAGACCGAAAATTTTCCATCAAGGAATGCGTTCGTACGAATGCGTAAGGTATGTGATTAATTAAACGCGATGTTGTATGGAACAGGAAAAAGATGACATTATGTAAATCTTCCGAGAAAATATAAGAATTTACTTCAGAATATATCAGAGAATGTAAAAATGAGTTTTCATAAATTTCACACTTTTCTTCTACTGCTACGGCTGTTTCGGTGTTTTCTATAAATAAATTGGAAGATTCAGATTCAGTCAGTCGGGCTTGGTACACACACAAGCATTTTTGTCGGGGGATATAGAAGTAAATAAAGAAAATTATATAAGAAAAATTTTCTTTCTCTGAAAAATGTAAGTGCGATTGTTTAAATAAACTTTAAAATATAACATTCATCGTTAGACGTTGAGCGGTTCCTGTGTCCCATCGTAAAAATGTATTTAGTGTATTAAAAAAAGAGATGGTTCAAATTGAAAGAAAAGTAAAAGCAACTCTTAAGTGAAAATAGATTTTTATAAATAATCAAAAAATTTATTTTTGGTCCAAACGGATTTAATAAAGTAAAGTATATTTTTTTCGTGGATATTTTTATATATATATGTAGTACGTTAATTGTGCTTTTGTGTAATTTTTAAATTCGGAAGAAAAATATTATAAATATCTCTGAAAGGAGTAGTGTAAATGTTCGAAGCATATAGTGCTAGACTTTCGATAGACAATTCTCTAATTATAATGAACAAACATTCAGATATATATGCATATAGGCGGTAATAATAGACATGATTTTATTTGCGTATCGAAGGTACTTTCTCATTTCTTTTTCTTCTCTTTAATAAATTATGTACACATATAAAGACACACAATTTTAAAGAACAGATCATCACATCCTAGACATGAGAACATCTGTTAAGGAAAGTTGACACTCCTTTTTCAAAGTGTTTATGGATTTAAATTACCGGAAATATTTCAAATTAAATCGCATTTTGAAAAACGTCGTCGGCTGCGAAAAGAAATTTAAATTTTGTTCACAATTCCCTAGAATTTCTCTCTTGGTGATCTTTCACGTTATTCACATATTACTAATGAAATTTTTTTTCTTATTCCTTACGTTGATCATCGTGATCATCAGCAAGAATAAGAATTTACTAGATTTTATTCTGCTTTTTTTAAAAGAAAAATAATATTCGTGATATATTTAAATATTTTTGAAAATTCAGTGAATTATTTTGGATTTCATAAAATTGTGAAAATAGTGAAATGGAAAAATACCAGAAAATAAGAAATTAATAGTGCAAAAGAATTCATTTGAGGCTTCCAATCTTATCATATCGTGTAGAATCTTCTATAAATTTTATTTATTTAAATTTAATAAAGAAAGGCAAGTTACATTCCAATCAATCGGCCATATGTCACGGTCAGTTAGCCACCGTGAGGTTCTTAACTTATTCCGTCAAATGTACACACATATTCAGGTCTTTCAATTCAAAATTTACTGTATTTCAATTCATATAGTGGAACCTATTCAAGGTAACGAGTAGAAATTAGTGCAACGATTTTTCGGGCAACTGCAGATAACATAATTACAAACAGCTTAAGACATCCAAACTTCATTAATTATTCATTTGAGTTATAGACATCAGTAGCAACATGAAGATGAATTTTAAAATCTAGGGGAAATATTTATTTTACTTATTTTGTTTTTGAACATGTGTACAGGCAGGCAGGCAGGCAGGCAGGGAGAAAGAGAATAAGAAATCCTACACATTAATGTTTATACTGAAATGGTTAAGTAAAGGAAAAATCTTGAAATTTATGACGAATGTATGGATTATTTTTTCTTATGTTCATGATACGAACATAAAAATTAAAGCGTGAGTTCATCTCAATCTCATAATGAAAAGCAGAAAGTCGTCTACATCTGTTTAAAAGAAGAAGGGCCACGCGTATCTTGCAATTCATAATTCTTGCTTCCGCTATTCGTTCTTCCCTCATTTCTTAAGACACTAAGTGTCTTCCTTAATTTGAACACACGAAAACACGAGAAAAGAGGGAAATTATTGTACATGCGGCATCAATATATTATATTTTTTTCTGAATAAACTCCATAAAACGTCCATTCATCTTTGAAGTACTTCATTTCGAAAAATGCATTTGACTATATTTTATATAAAAGCTAAATAATAAAGCTGAAATGAAATTGTCACTCCGCATAAAAGCTTTAGCTGTTGACGCCAGGTGAAGAAAGGTACAAAAAAAAGGAAAAAAATCGAATTGAAATAAATACAACAATTTTGTTTTCTATTATATACTTCTACATAGTATGTAGAGTATGAAAAAAATATATCTTCAATTAGGTCATTTTATTAAAAAATAAATAAATAAAAAATAAGTAATGTAGGAGATCATGACTTAAAAATGCATCCATGGAGCTGGGAAAATATTTGAGTCCCATGGACGGAACATTTAAGAATGACGATAAAGAGAAAAATCACTGTATCATCCCATACAGAGATAAAAATTCAAGGAGGATAAATTGTTGTTAATTTTCATCATTCTTTGCTTTGATTTACTACTTTAGCATTATTATGAGCTATGCTAAGGAATTCAGCTCATTTAATTCTCATTTCTCAATAGTTTTTTTTTCCTTTTTGTTTTGAACATTATGACACTAATATATAATATGGTAGAAGTATAAAGTATGAATAGGAAAAAATATCTCACTTGATGTGCAAAGAGAGTTGCGCCTTTCAGACAAAAAAAAAGTCTCTCTGAGCATATAAAAGTTTTATAAGGGTGGAAAATATAGTCGTCTCTTTTCTTATATTGAATTTTTCCTATACAAAAATGTTCTCTATACACTGAATTGACGTAAAAGCAGAAACTGTGAAGAAGAAAAATGTGTTCTTTCGTTTTTTTTTTGATAACCACAATTCTCATATGTTCATTCAGTCGTTATTTGTTTGCTGTGACTGATGTACTTCTGTCTTGACGCAATTTTTGTAAGCAGAAGTGAATAAGTGAAAAATCCAAATGTTATTTAAATCACGTTACAAAAAAAGAATATAATGAATAATATTTTTATAATGATATATATTTAAAATTTTATTATCAAGTATAGCTGATACACAGAGAGAGATATAAATTATTTTATTCTTAAAGAACAAATGAAAAAGTTGAAAATGAAATGATTAGTAAAATACTGCTTCATAGCTGTGATCTAAAATAGAATTAAAACAAAAAAATAAAAAATATATACACACATTGATTAAGAACGAAATGGATAATTATATATAGTGAATTAAATGTACATATAAAAAAATAAAAGGATTATTCTTTAAATAATTCAACTCTATACTGAAGTATAGACTGAGAAGAGCGAGAGAAAATCAAGGAAAATATAGATTTTTCAAAACAAAAAAATCAATACTAATTGAGAAGAAAACTAGTAATGAAGCGATCACGCTTCATGGGTATATTCACACCGTTTCAAATTTTTCATTCACAGCATAGTATTATGTTACTAACAGGACTTACGAAAAATCGTAATGCTTCAGCTTATTTAGTCAAAAATATCAAAAATAGAGAAAAAAATGAGTTTGACGTAGCTTTTAGCCCCTCGAAATCCAAAATGGCGTCAGTTCCATATTCAGGCACAGCTAAGGAGCCTACATACCAAATTTCAGCTCATTTGGTCAAAGTTAAAGCAAAAACCAATTTGGTGTAGCTTCTAGCCCCTCGAAATCCAAAATGGCATCGGTTCCATATTCAGGCACAGCTAAGGAACCTACATACCAAATTTCAGCTCATTTGGTCAAAGTTAAAGCAAAAACCAATTTGGCGTAGCTTCTAGCCCCTCGAAATCCAAAATGGCGTCGGTTCCATATTCAGACACAACAAAGGAATCTACATACCAAATTTCAGCTCATTTGGTCAAAGTTAAAGCAAAAATCAATTTGGCGTAGCTTTTGGCCCCTCGAAATCCAAAATGGCGTCGGTTCCATATTCATGCATAGCAAAGGAACCTACATACCAAATTTCAGCTCATTTGGTCAAAATTAAAGCAAAAATCAATTTTGCGTAGCTTCTAGCCCCTCGAAATCCAAAATGGCGTCGGTTCCATATTCAGACACAACAAAGGAACCTACATACCAAATTTCAGCTCATTTGGTCAAAGTTAAAGCAAAAATCAATTTTGCGTAGCTTATAGCCCCTCGAAATCCAAAATGGCGTCGGTTCCATATTCAGGCACAGCTAAGGAACCTACATACCAAATTTCAGCTCATTTGGTCAAAACATTCCTTTTCTATGAAAAAAATAAAATGTGTTTTGCAATAATCGGCTATAATTTGACCAAAAATCGCACCTTTTCGTTCCGTGTGCCTTACTGGATGCATCCCATGACTCCAAAAACAATACAGTTCTTGCCATACCCGATATCTATCAGATGCAAAAAACCAGAAGTCTCAATATTGAGTTTGAATCGAGTTATCGCACCGATTAACTAACTAACTAACTTGCTAAAGGACAGAAAGTGTTTTTTTGCGATTTCTCGGCACTGGAAGCACCAATCAAGATGCGGGTTTCACTGTTAAATTGGTAATTTTAGGCACAGACTTTCCATACTGAACACTATGGGTCGATTCCGTAAGCTTGAAGCAGCAAGTCCAAAAAAGTAGTTTCACTGAAATACCAAAAACAATATATTCACACACAATTAAATTGGTGTGAATATGATAAAAAAAAACTGAATGTTAGTGAATGAAAGTACTGTACGGAGGAATTCTTTAAAGCATATATGCTAGTTGTTGTCACATGAAATGAGAAAATATTGATACACGTTTATTTTAATTTTGCACCATCAAGAGAATTTAAAAAATAATAATAAAAGAGTTAAACGTGACTTTTGTGTAACGTGTGTTTTAAACACTTTTATGTTCAAAAAAATCTAAAACATTTTATGCTCAATCGGATCTCTTCACATAACATATATCACTTGAACTCATAGTGAAGGTATTTTATTATTAATTTTTTCTCTATCGATAATTCAAATTCACATTTCTTATCAAAAAAAATAGCAACTTATCATTTTTGGCAACGTCACTGATATTGGTACATACTCATAACTTAAATTTTTTTACTTTTTTTTTGTTTTCATTATTATTGTACATACACATGTGCACATTCAAAGACCTGAAAGCTACGGAGCTTAAAAGTATTTTGTTTGATTAATGAAAAAAACTCCATTTTTTCAATTTTTGTTAAGGTAGCTCAGAGTTTCAGTATGACCTCTACGTCATTGTATTCATACACAAATAAATTTATCTGATGAAAATGGAATTTTGACAATTTTGTTAATACAGAAGAATTACGCGCCTAATTATTTTAATAAATTTCTTATAATTCCGTCTTTATTCAAACATTTTTGCCGTATTTTAGATTAAAAAAGGATATTTAAAGATTTCTTTGAAATTTAATAATTATTCCGGCAAGAGTCTAATTAAGTAAATTTTTAATCATCATCCTTGTGACCTTATCCTTATAAATTTGATGTTTTCAATTCTACTATCGCAAAAAATTGTACTTTAAAGATTTAAAATAAAATTGTTCTTAAGTCCATAATCTTTTATCGTAAGGCACTTGATAATTCCAATCGACAAATGATTTTTGGAAAGCATACACACATTGGCAAATAAGTAAATAAAAGAATAATACTGGATAAATTAACATTTAACCATTTCCGTGTCAAAAAGTCACAGAAAAGTTCAAATTATGCCGATTGAAATTAAAAATTTGTTTAATGATGCCTGTCTGTGTTTACAAGCTTTTTAGTTTTTAATTTCCATAATTTTGTTTGACAACTATATTAGAGGAAATTATAAAAGCAGTGACTAACTTCCACATTAATGCAGACAATTAAAGAATTTCAAGTTTAAATCCAACTTTTCCTCCTAATTAAATTTTCCGTTTAAAAAAATTAGTGGAAATACCCATTTTTATTGATTTTTCACATATTTTCAATGCCGCACGCAGTTTGTTATTTTTTCTCTCTTTCTTATGTACAGCAGTATGTACAAAAATACATGTATAAATAGCCCTTATTCGCCTACTCTTCTACCCTCATAAATATATAGAAAGTAGAAAGAAACATTCATACATACACACAAAATAAGATATAAAAAGCTCTGTGCACGTTTTCAATATCTATTTTTATTCAGATGAACTTTTGAAGTTTTTAAACAATCACAAATCTCTGAAAGTATTGCATTTTTTATCGAAAGCTTCTGAAATATCGCAAAAGTGTATACAAAAATATATATCACATCAATTTAATCTTTTATTACCGAGACTAACTTTCTTTTTTTTCAATAATGAATATTTTATTACTTGAATAAGATGAAAATGACGCAAGTACTTCCTTTAGGAGACAGATGGATGACGTAGATGAACGGAATTATAAATTATATCCTTCATTATACATTTATGATTGTTCCTATAGCTTCTCTCTCTCTCTCATTTTTTCTGATATTTTCCTTTTTTCTTCTTCATTCAGTCGTTCATTTATTTATTTATTCCTTGCTTTTTCTAAGCATTCTCAAGTATATAGACTCATGTATATACACATTAATACATATATTCAAACTCGTGTGTACGTGAATTCAAGTATTAAATTCATTTATTTTCATGCGAAAGCTTTCCGAGGAGTCATTGCACAAGTTTTCTTTTTAAAGGTAGTGAAATAATGTTTTGTATAAAAGAAATTAGAAAAAATGGCATTGAGTAGACCTTGAAATTAATGCAGTGGTTATTAGTAAAACTAAAGCACAAGGATATGAACTTTGTAAGGTTTTTCGCATAACTTTCTTGACTTTTTTTTCCTTATATATCTTTAGTTCAGTCTTATTACATAACAAATCGTAAATATTCTACTGTATGCTGATGACTTTTTTTGCTGTTTTGCGAGAACTTTTTTTTTAAAAACAATTTTTGGAAAGCGCTAAAACGCGAAGAGCGTTCTTGATATTTGGAATAATTTCATTGAAAGTATTGATTCATAATACAACGGTACTATATGCATACAATCAAAATACATCCTTGATACTAAAGTATTCACATTAATATTGCAAGTTCACACAAAAAAATTCGACAATAACCTTTAGCAAAAGATTACAAACATTAAAGTGTCACAATGTATATTAATTATTTTTTAATTTTACTTTTTTAATTTTAGGATTTACATAAAGTAATCAAATTAAATTTGTTTACGAAAGAGCATTTGTTTTGAGAAGAAGACCAACACTGCATAAGAATTATTTTATAAAACAACCGGCTTGTACGTAATCATTTGGATGATATAGAAAGCAAGGAACAACGCACTTTTTTTCGGGGAGAGAACGCGTTACGAAATCTTGGATAGCAAGTAACGCAGCAAGGTTTTTTTTTTGTTAAAAAAGGACAAATATTGGATTTACAAAATTTGGAAAGAGTTTCTAGTGACAGCATAAATTTGTGAATATTTAAAAAATTGAACATTTAATTGTGCCATTATGGGTAGGAAAAAAATTCAAATTTCCCGCATCACAGATGAACGAAATAGACAAGTAAGAGTGCTATTGAGTCATGCCGAAATGTTTTGAAATTCAATGAAATTTACCATTTTTCAGGTCACATTTAACAAGAGAAAATTTGGTGTCATGAAAAAAGCATATGAGCTATCAGTTTTGTGTGATTGTGAAATAGCATTAATAATTTTCTCCAGCAGTAACAAATTATATCAATATGCAAGTACAGATATGGATAAAGTTTTACTTAAGTACACAGAATACAATGAACCACATGAATCGCTAACTAATAAGAATATAATTGAGGTAATTTTTCATCATTATTAAATCCATTCAAATGTGTAATGGAAATCACTGTGTGTCTTATCATTTGTAGAAGGAAAATAAGAATGGAACAATGTCACCGGATTCACCCGAACCTGAGGAAAGCTACACATTAACACCTCGGACAGAAGCAAAATATAATAAAATTGATGAAGATTTTCAAATGATGATGCAGAGAAATCAACTGGCATCTAATCGCACAATGGGCAGCGCCGCAAATAGTTATTCTCTACCAGTTTCAGTTCCTGTCTCTTACAATGACGCAAATTTACTTCAAGCGAGCCCTCAAATGGCACATCACAATATCAGTCCTCGTCCTTCAAGTTCTGAAACTGACTCAGGTAATTACTCATTTTTTTGCTTGTGATGTGATGTCTCTGTTTAATATTTAATATTATTTCCCATGAAATTTCAGCTTTTCCAAATACAATGCTTGAAATGTCAAATGGATATCCGTCATCACCACTCGGTCCATCACCTAGTCCTAGTCCTGGGCTTATTGGTCACCATAATAATAAATGTAAGAAGAAAAAATGATTTCATTCAACTGTTTGTGCAACTCTTAACTAAATTGTCAATTTGACTTTTACAGCACATCACCTAATACATAGTAAACAACATTCGCCATCTAATCGAAGTACAAATCTAAGAGTTGTTATACCTTCAACTCCAACATCATCATCTAATCTGACATCAGATGATTTAAATTATTCAGAGGTAAGAGTTCCCTATCTCGATTCATTTAAAATATGTACATTACATAAAAGATTTTTATGTAAAATGTGTATGTAATATAATATATATGTAGCATGGTCGACTAGCCAACACATTAAATACTCCTGTTGTTGCTCTACAGACTCCTATTGTACCGAGTATGAATTCTTATCCTGTAAGTTCATTTGGTGCTCAAGATTTTTCTATGACGTCATCCGACCTAAACATGATAACTTCGTGGAACTCATCGCACCAAAATTTAAGTGCATCATTACACAACAGGTATGTACTTCACAATAATCTTTGAAAAAGCTCTCAATTGTTATTGATCAGCCATCTCCTGTTTCAATTTGACATTTATAGTGGAATACCTCATTTGGCTGTCTCAAATAGTACGCCACCGCCTTCCTCCACATCACCTATACCAGTAAAAATAAAAGCCGAACCGATATCACCTCCCCGTGATCAAATGCTTAGTCAGCAGCAACAGTCATTAAGTGCATCACTTGGTGGAAATCATGCAGGTTCTTTAGGTAGCACTCTAAATCATTCTCATTTAATGAATTCACGGCCATCCTCAACCGGTCATTTAACACCTACTACAATCGGTTAGTACTTTTTTTATTTTAAGTCTGGATTGAAAAAATATTAAATTGTATATTCAACACATTTCTAGGATCATCAACAACGCCACACTCACCAATCAGTCACAGTCACAATCAGTCAATTGGTGGTTTATCGTCACACTTACCAGACTACGAAAATGCATCACATGCAAAGCGACCGCGGATTTCAGAGGGATGGGCCACATAGCCAAACAACATAGGTGCTGTTAATAATAATTATTTGAATGTCAATCAATTTCAACAAAATTGTATGAACAATGGTAAGACTTTACTCAACAGCAACAACAACAATAACAACATCAATTCAATAAATCTATCATCAGTATCATCTGATGTTAACAATATCTATTATCATCGACATAATATTTCAAATAGTGTCATAAAGATGAGTGAACAATACAATAATTGCATGTGTTAAGTTCATTTCATGAAATGAATATGAAACGATTACATCACAAGGATATAGAAGAAAAAATTGAATGCAAGAAGGATTGAGAAACGTAACGTTTATGTTGGCAAAAAAGGTGCAATTGATTTAAATGAAAAAAAAAGTATGGAAAAATATTGATTCATTCAGATGAAGAGAAATAGTCATTTTCACATTTATTATTTTACATTACTTTAAATTTCCATATAAATGGATTATATAGTAACTATGTGCAAATATAAAATTTAAGTTTAATTGTCTAAAAATTGTGGATTTTTAAAAAATGAAAGAAAAAAAAAGTTCTAGAAAAGTGCCATTTATATGGTATTCGAAAAAATGAAAAATATCACCGTAGATAATTGATTCAGTTAAGCGAATACGTACATTTGAATTATTGCATAAAATGCAACTTCACACATTTTTCTTTTGTGTATAAAGATGATACCATAAATTAAAACTTATGGATTTTCTTCAAATTCCTAATTTGATTTAAACTTGTTGACGTAGATTTGAGTTCAAAAATAATCTTTTTGATCATTTAAATTTGAGTTTGCAACGTAGTCTAGAATAATATATAGATTTATTACAAAAAAAAAATAAAGGGCGATAACATCTTGAATGTGAAAAGCTTAAAGAGATAATTAATTAGACAAAAAAAGCACGATTAAAAAAAGAGCATAAACATGATCGATATTAAAATTAAAATGTAGGTGTAATAAAAAAAACAAAATATTGAAAAATATAAAGGAACTTCCGCCCCTAGCCAAAGTATAAATCTTAAAAAAAACATACAATTTAGGATGTTATTGGATAGTGCACACAAAACCATACTAATGCTCTAAATTTTCCGAGCCGCCATACTTCATGATTTCACATAACATAAAATGATGAAATTTGTAATATTAAAAGAATACATGTCTAATGGAAAAAAAAATGTATGAAAAATCGAGGATATGTGCAATGTGTACTTACTTGAAAAAAATATATAAAAGAAAAAAAATTGTGAAAATGATTATATATAAAGATATATATCTATATATTTAATGTTATTTACGGAAAAATTGGGTACAAATGTATTAGAAATATTAAAAAAAAATGAAAAAAAAAAATGATTTTTGATAAATGATGAATTAAAATCACAAAATGTGAACCTTGAGTGCAGAAATTTAAGAAACAAAATAATGTTATAATCATTAGAAAATTTAAAAGAAAAATTGACAGCGCATTTTCTCCGTCAAATGATCACAAACTTTCGATATAATTTACAATTCTTATTTTTGGAAATCGCAATGATACAGAAATGAAGCCGAAAAGTACTCAAATTTCATGGTAACCAGGGAATTTTTATACTTTTCGGGATGAATTTACTCCATCAATTTGCTGCCAATAAATATTGTGAAACATAGAAAAATTGTATAGAAATCAGGATAAAATATCTCTGGGAGTAGATGCTGTGACAGACGGAATAATGTGTGAAACGTAAAGACACATTAGTGTCTAACTGAAAATGCGCTTAAATTACAATTGAAGGAGGATTGGAGTTAAAAAAATTGTAATTTAAATATCTCAATATACATAAATGAAAGCACATTGCATATGTGAGTCGAAAGAAAAATCAATATGTACTACGTTTTTACTGTCATATGTTCGATTTTATTCTTTCATCATTTACCATTAATGTGTTAGTGTGTGTCATCGACAGGAAAGCTGGACATTGATGTCAGAATCTTAGCATGTTGCTAACAGACAGATGCACGTGAAAAAGTACAGTAGAGTGAAGGAAAAAAACAAGGATATTTAAACAAATTTCCACTAACACTACACAGAAATTTAAATGAAAATGCTCGTTACACTATTTTTTTTCGTTAGCTTCAATTTGTTTGTTTCTTTTAGAATTTCAATTCAGTCTTTTTCTTCTTTAATGATAAATACAATTAAATAAGTTTTATTTTATAATTACCTATTAGTAATTTGTAGATACTCAATTGAAAGCATTGAATGTGAAGATGCTTGTTAAGGTAGATGTGAAAAAAAGTTTTTGTCGATATAGGTGGAATTGTGTGCCATTGTGTTTTGTTTTATCTTTACTTCTTTTTTTTTTGATAATATAAATATCAATAATTTTAAATCTTTGAATTGATGATTGAAATTAGATTCATATTGAGTTAGATTTCATCATACTTAAGGTGTACCTATTTAGAAGAATTTGATAGATTTTTCTCAAGAAAATACTCGGATACCTGAGAAGTGTGTTGAGAAAACAATTGAGATCGATAATGAACAAAATATGTACTAGAAAGTAACTTTCCAAAATTTTGTGTCCAAATCCAATTTACCTCCCCCCAAAAAAAAAGTCTGTCAAATTTTTTTAAAGCTGACGCACCTTCCACATAATGATAATGAGTTTTTCTTTTTCGTTTTTATTGCAATGTGTGTATTTTCTTCTTTTTTTCTTTCTTTAATTTATAGCTGATCATTATTACTACCTATTATAAATTTTATAGTTATTATTTGCTGTAATATTAAAACAACACCTCAGACTCAATTGTAATGTTAAAAAATATAGAGAATAAATATCATCATATATACATGCATATATATAATGATTTCACATATATGTAATGATAAAAAAATAGTCAATAGATAAGGATCAATTCATTAAATTTAAAAAAAGAAAGAAAAAAAAATTATGAGAAGAAAAAAAAATCAATGTTCTCTAAGTCTTTACTGGATACTGTACTCTATTCATAAAAGAAATTAGAAATATGAAAAAAGAAGAAAAGGATGTGGCTTAGTAAACACTAAGTTAGTATTCTCTATAATGTTCTGGTAGCTTTTATTTCCTTTTTATTTTAAATTCATTTCTTTTAAAAGAAAAAGAAAAATTTTATCTTAAAAATTGAAAATTCTTTTTTTTCTAATTGTCTAGAGATTATACATATTTAGTTATTATAATTTTAATATTGTTTAATAAAAAGTTTTGATTGAAAACTTATTTTTTATTTTATTTTATTTTATTCTTATCATTTCTGCTCTATTTTCCTTATTTCCCATTTTTATTATTCTTTGAACTCCTGAGTGGTATTTTTCTGATCAACAATGATCTCTTTTTATATAAAATAATCCTCTGAGAAAACTAAAGGATTCATAAATGTGTCAATTGCAAAAAAAAGATCATGAGAATTATCCTCTGAATTGGAATGTCTTTGAAGTAGCTATTTAAGCTACTATTCTTGTAGTTACCATAGAAGAAATTAGAGCTAGCTCAGTGTTTGTCAAACTATGCTTCGTGACACACTAGTGTGTCGCGACGTCATCGCAATCTAAAATTGTTTGGCAACACACAAAACAAGTGGTAAGAAGTTTGAAAACACTGAACTAGCTGATAAAAGATCATCCAAATAAAAATCTCTAATAATTATAGTACAACAACTTTTCGTAGCTATGACATCAGAGCGAATCATAAGATGAGGCTATACATTTTCCTTTATATACGACACGTGAATTTAATCGCGTGGCAATCTTATAAATTGCTATCTAATGCCACTCGGGATATAAATAAAATACATCTTCTCTTCATATATAATCTTCTCTTCTCTTGTAAAAAGCACAGAAAGTTTGAAACTTTAACCTGAGACCTAATCAATCACTACTTGTTAATTACCTCCATAAACCTTTTGTAGATGCCTTAATGAATTGTGCCTATTTTTATTGCGAAAATGGACGAACAAATTTTTATTTGAGGAAAACTTTACATTTCGTCAGTCATCATGTTTCCCCTTTTCTGTTATTGTGTTATGTTTTCGTTTGGTTTTCTCTAATGAAATCCTAACAAAAAAAAAGTAAAACTTCTTCAACTTTAAACAAAAAATAAATAAATATGTGAAGAATCATGGGGACAGGGTCTTAAATTTAAAAAAAAAATCGATATTACAAATAATTGTTTTGTGCCTAAAACCAACTGAAAAAAATTTCCGATTGTCTCGAATTTTCCAAGTTAAAAGACATTAAAGTACGAAAGATGTTTCATTTTTATTTTCTTCTACTTTAATGATGGGACCATTTACAAATTCCTTAGTAATATGTTGTTGAATATTTGAATTTAAAATTCAAATGTTTAGCAAGGAAAGTCAACTTGGGTAGAAAATATTCAGTTTGATTGGCAGTTCTAAATTTCAGTCGATAAAGTGATATTCTTCTGTGTAGCTTATTAGGCTTTTCAAATCAAATTTGAAGACATTTAAATTTAAAAAAATATTGAATTCTATGACTATAGACAGTTCTAAACAGAAGTTGACTTTCCTTTATAATCTTGTTCTATTTCATATTTATTTCTCATAATCATTGAAGAAAAAAAAATCATATGAGAATAAGAAAAATTGTGTATAATAAGCTCAAAAATTATGATAAAGTTCAATTTCCATAAAGGGTCATTCACAAAGGATGTCCACAAAAAATAGGATCTTTTCGCACTCACAAAATATTTTTCCATGGAAACTCCCCTCCCCCTAAATATTGGACATCATTTGTGAACGACCCTTAATGTTCACCCAAGAAAAAACTTAAATTTCCTTTGAAACCTTTTGAAGAAAGATGAAAAATTCGTTATTTTAAACATATTTTCAGGATCTATCGAATTCTTCCATCATAGTTAAAAAAATACTCAAGAATATATTTATGTTTAATGTTTAAAAAAAATGTCAATTTATGATTTACATGAATGAATATGTACGATGTTATGTTGATTAAAGAAATTATAGAATTACTTGAATGAAATACCATATCACATTTTAAATTTAGGTATACATTAAATATAATATACGCACGATTGGAAAAAAATATTAATTTAAAAAAATGATGATTCTATCAAAAGTTGTATTGAACATAAAATTTATTTAATGTTGAATTAATGTTGCTCCAAATGACTAAATTACATCTAATTGTTTATGGAAAAAAATGAAGTCGTATTTTGATAATTGTTCGCCACTCGCCCTAAAAAGTGACCTCTCAATAATCAATTTTATACAAGATAAATGAAAGCCTTTCAATTCAAACTTACTTTAATTACACTACGACGAAAGAGAATTTACTGATTTGATATGTTTCTACAAAAAAATACCATCACTGCTGTTCTAGTAGTACAAAAGCGAATTTTGTAAAATAAAAAAAATATATATAGAATATATATCGACCTTTATAATATACATACACAGCAGACATATATATTCTGGAAGCGATTTTAAGGTAGAGTTTGAATTTGTAAGGATTAAAATACTATCTATAGTTTCTATGTAAATTGAAGACGTAAACTTAATACACATTGTAACTTAAAGAGGAAAAAAATTATCTTGCAAATGTAATAAAAGTATTTTCTGTAAAAATAATTGAGTTTCAACTTGTTCTTTCACTTTCAGACTTTTGCATAAATAATTTACAAACTTTATTTATTTTTCTAAAAATAATCATTATTGATTGCTAAAGATTCATTAGCCTCACACGTGGTTACTTACTTGTCGTCAGTTTGTGTTTGCATGAGACAGCTATATATGGAAACTATAAATGGATAATGAAGCATTAATGCATGATTTGATGGAACTCAAATGATGGAATTTGCTGCTTAAAATAAATTACAAATTGATCACATGAAAACTTTATATCCATTTTAAATGAGTCTGGCAAGTCAACGATTCATATGCAATTTTACATAAACACCAATCAACAAAATTTGTGTAGCACGACACCTGATATTTTATTAGAGATGACTCAAAGAAAAGCCGCAACTATTTGAAATAAAAATTTTTTTAAAAAAATTATATTAGCGAAGTAGCGGAGACGTTTTATCATTTCTCATTCAGTCTTTTCTCACTTTTTTTTTTGTCCAAGAACTAAAATTACACGATTTCTGTCTGAAAACAATCTTACCAATAAATTTCCTTCGACTCGATCTGTTTTATTGTTTCGATTGTGTTAAAAATTCTTCTCCAATATTTGATTAAGCTATTAAATCTATATAACTTTTGATTAGGCTACCTTTTATTTTATGTCTATATTTATTCAATAATATTTTGCTACATAGGCCTTTTTCTAAGTCTATTGACGTAAGATTTTCGAGATTCGATGCGATTCTAAATTGTTTTAACAAGGTTAAAGTCACTACTATCAAATTTCAGTATTTGCGATATTGAGGAACAAAATCGTTAAATAAAAATACCTAATAAATTCAGTGAAAATTGATCATCTCAATATTAGTCACAACATTGCTTCTAGATCAAAAGTCATAGCGTCAATAATAAAAAACCAGACACCAACAAATCGGCTAGTGTTGTCTATTGTATCCGCTTTGAAGAATTTATTAATCCAAACTGCAGTAATTTGTACTCTATCCAATAAATCTTTTGATCGACCACCATGTTATCGAAATGCGTCTTTAGAGATAACATTATCGTAAATTTCATTATAGCTTCCATGTTATAAATTTTTCTTTTTTTGCCTAAAATATGACACAAGACAGTTAGTCCATCGATCAGAAAAAATTAATAAGGTTTACAAAAATGCGCCATAAACACTAACATCTCCTTTAATTAGTCTTAAAAGCAGCAATTAAAGTGCTGTAAATGATCTTCAATAAGAAACAATTTTGCCACATGATAGTCGTAAAATCTAGAGATTTGGCTGTCATTAAATTTTTATGCTTCTAGGTTAATGAATATGAACTGATAATCTCTGATGTCCGTGAAAAAATCAGGTGTGAGAAATATCAAGAGTAAGTTTCAAAATTAAAAATAATATTTCACGGTAATATTTTTATATTTTAAAAATAAAGATGATCTTTTTGCATAATTGATCGCCTTAGGAGATCCAAATATGGATGAAGATCAAATCGAATGAATCGATCTATTAAAATAACACCAATTTTAAAAAGATTTCTTCGAAAAAAGAGAATAATTCAACCGGTACAATTAAGATGTTGATACAGATTAATTATCGAAATTTATCATAAAAATTTATTATTTCCTAATATACATAATTTTAGCCTCAAATCGATACGATTACATCATATTCCGAAAAATATTAATGTCTTATTCATTCCATTGAATTATATGGTATGTGCAATAAAATCGGTATTTAGAAGCTAACTTGATTATACTATACGAAAGAAAATGAACGCCCATCCAAATAAATTTCTATATGGTTATTTATGTTTTATCTCTTGTAGACATTTGACCATCCTATAAAATCATGTTAAGGTGCGAAAATGTTCGGTTCTCCTTGCAAGAATTGAAAGAAAAAATATTTGTGAAATACAGAACGAATAAATCAAACAATCGGAGCAGGAGATATCAAAAAAGAAAGAAACCGGTAAAATGATCAGTTTTGGACCATCCGTGATCAAAGTGCATTTTTGTGACCCACTGTTGATTATTGATTTCAAAAAGAAAGAAAAAATTGTGTAGGTTTGTAAATAATGGCAACTAAGAGACCTAATTATCAGTGTCATGAGTATAATAATTCATCAACAAAAAAGGATTTCCTCATAAAACAGAAAATATATTTTGTCAAAAGACGACCATTAAAATCCAATTGGTTCTTCCATGGCGAATTAACACTGAATTAATTTGGCGAAAATTTCTGGAATTTTTTTGCTTGGTTAAAACTAGAAATTAGACATTCATCATAGAAACCGACTAATCAAAGTAAAAACATAAATCCATTAGTTTCACAAAATATCGCTAAAAAATGTTAATTCACTGAAATAATTTTGTGTTTTTCACAAAAATCTTGTACGATGACTTTTTAGTATTCAAAATGTTTATATTTAATTTTTATTCGTCTCTCCATTCATTCAACAACAGAACATAAATTAAATTTCATCTTAATTAATGCATGAATGACATGAAGTCTATTTTTATGTGTAACCGACATAAGGAAATATTTGAAATGGAGTAGACATTCGAATATGTCTTGCGCACACGTGTGTAATATTTTACGAACGACTGTGTTTGAATGAATTTCTGTAGAACGAAGAAAATAGCTGCACTCAGTTAGTTATCATCAGAAAGTTGCACGGAAAACACGTATTTGAAAATTCCCTAACGAATGAATCGTGCGGTTATTCATTGATCGATTCAAAGTAATATTTTTTTTAAACAATCTTTTATATGCAGACTTTTTTTACGGGATTTAAGCAAAAATGCAGTGTGTATGAAGCCAGAATTTTATCATCGTATCAGTACACAATTAAAGAATGAAATGACACATACCCGGAAATAAAGCAATTGCAAAAAACGACAAGTGAAAAGAAAAATTCAAACTTTTCTCTCATGTGATTTAAGAATCAATTGAATTACTTAAAAAATATTTGAAGCAAAAAAGAGCAGACACAAGATGAGACACATGGCAGTGACCGATGAAATTTAATATGACAAAGGAAAGTTGATAACATCCATATATCAAATTAAAATAAAATACGATGTGCTAAAATTTTAATATACAATTTTCACTACACAAAAATACTTTTAGATGTGATTATGTAAAAAAAATTAACGAAACGTAAAAAAAGTAGTAAAAAAAATTAATTAATATGTCATATTTAAAAATCAAGACAACAAAAAATCATATGAATATGTATCTTAAATCAATTGATTCTCGTTGCCAATCGTCAATGATTGTATGCAATTGAGACTGAATTAAAAAAACAGCGACAAAAAAAAGTAGTTCATCTTAATGAAATTAATGGAAAATCAACAGAAAAAATAAGAAGAAGAAGAAGAAAAAATGCAAAAGTGATTCTCGACAAAGTTGTTCAATAGATCAAGAATAAAAGTATAAACAGTATATAAAAAAAGGTCTCAAAGTGCCAGAAAGATTTGTGACAAAATATTGTCATTGCAAGGAAGACACAAAAAAAATAGCGAGGAGAAAAATGAAAATGTGCAAGAAAAGATATGCGTGACTATGCAAAAGTATTTATGGATAAAAAAAACTGTGAAGAGATCAAATATTGATGCCAAAAGTTAGAAGAAAATATTTAGTTATCGTGTTGGAATCTATAAAAGATGATGAAAAATAGTTTAAAAGGAAAAATAAATTTTTTTATTTTTACAAGAACACAGAAAGTAGTAAATAAACGCCTTTTAATGATTACTTAGAGTAAATAAAAGAAGTTTCGTTGCACATGTACATATAAGTCATTTTTTGTTCATGAAAAAGTGGTTCCATTTGAGGGTGGCCCTAGCTTTGCTGGGAGCCATCGTTATTCATCTAATACTGTGGCCAATATACTGCTGTGCCGGTTCTCCTATACGAAATTTACACTTTGCCAATAACGAAAATAAAATGAATTTATCTGCCGTGGATGACTCCCACCATCAAACAAATAATAGCAATAGAAATAGTTCTTACGAAATTAGTACAAATAATAATGTTGCACATAGATTTAAAAATTACCTGCATGTATCCCAATCGATGGACGAAAACAGCAATGAATCAATAATGGATAAAAATAATATTATTGAAGTTGATAGATATATTCGTAACAATGAAAAGGAACACAACAATGATTCAAGAATAACCTCAAGTATTTATGATATTTTTCTTATAAATAGTGAACAAAAAATGAAAGAAACGTCAAGGACTTTAATGAGAAATGATCGAAGTGCCAATCAATTGAATGGTAAACATAAAAAGTTAAATGGAACGAAACGGGTGAAAAGTAATAGTCGGGTAAAAGCATCCACCTTAGAAAGAAACGAAAGATCAGCAAACTTATCGCACATAACTGGAAGTGCACGGAAAATTCAATTGTACATACTATATCGCTTTCTTCAACTTATGCCTGACGGGACAGTGAACAGCACGACTGATGATTCAAACGACTATAGTAAGTTTCTATTTTTCTTCTTGAAATGATAAATGTTTTTCAATCTTTCTTAGTTTCTTTCTCCAAAAAAAAAATTTCACAATCATGTAAATTTTTCATTTCTCGTTTAAAATGTTGCTGCAGTTGCATTTTATTGAAATCAGATTAAATAGTTAGTTGATAAGATAAAAAGCATCTGACAATTTTGTGAATCAAGAATAAGAAAAGAGCGTTTAATTAAGTTATCTTTTAGAGTACGTAATTTTTTCGTCTTCGGCTTTTGTGGAGCAACGTAAATTATCTTCTTGCTATTTTTTGTGAACATGACAAGAAGTTTTTAAAAATTATTTATTTAATTTTTTTTGCATTGTAACAGATGCGTAGTTTTGACCTACTTGAAGCCTAAAGATCGCATTAAGTTTTGAGAAAATTTAACTAAATATTTTGATAAGAAATGAAAATGAGATTTCCGCGAAAATTCATTAGTTCAATCACTAATTTTTAAGTCATTGACAAAATAACAAATCAGTTTCACAAGGAAGAAATATTAAAATCTGTAGCTGTATAGACTACGAACGATCCGCAGCTGTGCGTTTTATGTAAATTTCATGAAAGTTTAATTAGTGTATGTTCTCCAAACCACAGCTCTCAAATCTAGATCTACAGCTTTAATTTGTGATCCGATCCACACTTTTAATAATACTTTTAAGCCATAAATTGTTGATTTTCGGACACATAGCCATAGCCATGATCAGCATCATAATTATCTTTTAATAAAGTACTAAGCCAATGTGCCACTAAGCCTCTTCTGCCAAAATGAATAAAAGTCATAAAAATTAATCTTAAAATGTTCTGTCCAGAAGAACTGGACATTTATTTTAAAAAATCACTCTGAGTTATGAAGAAAAAAAATCTTTATAGCCCTTCCAAAAAATATAACTTAATTATCAATAATTGGCTTACTTCATTCAAAATTTCTTCATTTATTCTTCTTTTAAGAAGTAACAAGCAAGTCGATTTTTTATTTAAAATGATGAAAATCGCTTATAAAACGACAAGGCTCTGACATATTTGCTTCTTCTTTTTTGGTGGAGCATCAGTATGTAAAAACCCATTCAGTTAAAAATGATGAAAAATGAAAATTAACAAATGCCCGCAAGAATGAAGTAAGAGATAAATTTTGCAGTCAGAATCTGACGCTCTTTCGGCAGTATTTGTTTTTCACCACTGTACTCAAATATCTATATTTATCGATTAAACTGATGATGCTTTCGTTCTCATTGTACATAGCTGATGTCTGTCTCAAAATGAAAAATGCAAAGTGTTGTTTAGTTTGGTTTAATCTCATTTTTTTTGCATTTTCTAAATTTAACATTAATGCGGTAATTAGACTTTATATATTTATTTGAGTGAGATTTTTTAAGATTGCTTTTTTCATGTATCATACAT
Source organism: Chironomus tentans (assembly GCA_963573255.1). Taxonomy (NCBI): domain Eukaryota; kingdom Metazoa; phylum Arthropoda; class Insecta; order Diptera; family Chironomidae; genus Chironomus; species Chironomus tentans. Next base: position 27,153,436 of record OY754303.1, on the reverse strand, counting down.
GTGTATTTCGAAATGTGTAAAAAAGGTGTACATACACAACATTATTACGAGTTTTTTTTTGAAAAATTATTATTATTATTATTATTGTACGTTAATTGTATTCTTTATTTTTGGTTTATCTCTTACTCAATTATTAAAAGGATCTCTCTTATTTTTAGCACATTCCATATTATGATTATTGAATACAATTTTTTATGAATACACAATCAATTCATAAGAATTATTTTTGGCAACATGAAATATTTTGTATTATGTTGGTGTATTCAATCTTAGCTGCAGCTATTTTTTTACATTTAAGTACAACCGGTAAAATTCATGAACAAATTCAATGATAATTGAAATGAAACAATGAAATGACTTAATCTTTGCCTCTACACAACATTCAAATTAAACATGCCGGCTTATTCGGTGCTGTAAACAATGAATTTAAGGCTCATATTTTATTTTAAAGATCTATAGATAATTTTTTGCTACAAATTTGAAGTTTTATTGATTTTTTTTTAACTTCATACCCATTTTCGGGATGAGTTCTTTTTTCTAAAGAGAATAAAAATTTTATGCATTTGTGACTTTGTTGGAAAATTATTGGAGATGAAATTAAAATTTAAAAGTCGTTAAGAATGTAAAATTGAAAAGATTATGATAATTTTTGGGCATAAAATGGAGCATCAGAAATGTTTATTTTAATAATAATGTGAAAAAATAAGAAGAATTATTAGCATCACTCCTTAACATGATCACCGAGTCCAATTAAATTTTTATCAAACTCCAATCGTAATGATTGCAAAAATTTAAACACGTTTCGTAAATTAACTTCAAGATAAATTTAATTTATGTGTGGTCTCACTTTGACAGTTAGTTTTACTAATAAAATTCGAGCAAAAAATATTAAGTATATGTACTCTGTAAGGGTGACTGTAGGCGAATTCTTTCGACGATCATTCACAAAAATATTCCATAGTATTTCATTCACACATGTGATTTCGACTTCTTTTTGGAATGGCAATTTTTTTTAAAGCCGACATACGAAAATAAATTATTTTACAAGCAATTACAACAGTTATAAGACTCTGTATCAAGTAGGATGCAAAGTGCGTTCATACCCACAGTTTAAATGTATGGGGCTTAAATAAATGTTAACCAAATATTTCAAGTGCATTTCTTAAATTGATAACAACATATTTCGTATAAGCGGAGCATGAGTGTGAAATTCTTTTATATTTATGAGGTTGGAAGAAATAAATTTCTTTTACTTAATGGCAGAATGGAAGAATCTGAAGTTATGTGAAGTTTCATGTATTTTCGGCACCGAAAAAGAGGTTGAATTCATTAAAAAAAATATTGATAGAAATTTCTTAGCAATGAATTTTATATTATATATTAGCTAAAATAAAAAATGCTAATGATTCGCTGACGACACCATATTTCTTTATTTTTTTCTAAATTTACTCTATGGCTATATTGAAATGTAAAAAATTAACAAAAGGAAATATAAAGTGGTTTTTTTGTGCAAAAATTCTAATTTTCAATAAATATTTTTAAATAATTTCATTCTCATCTACCTACAAAGGATTTGCCGAAAAAATAAGGAGTTTTATTTTTAAAAAAATCATTGTAAGCTGAAGCAGCTTGGTCGTGTTCTGGAGACAATATTCTTCCAGAGTCAGGGAACAGGACGAGAATATTTTGGTTCAGTTTATTTGAGTTTTTGTAGGGCAAATAGAATAACCCTTGGAAAGTTACCTGCAGAAAATTCTGAAATGTTCTTCTAACGCGTAACTAGGGATATTGAAAGATTTGTCCACCCTTTTTACCAGAAAATTCTTCAATTTGCTAGGGATATTGAGAAAAAAAACTTGAACATTCCTCTAAACATTTTCCTTACAAAAAAAAATTTAAAAACTTCCAGTGAACATTTTGCTGTTAAATACTATTAAAAACTTGAGATAATAGATTTGAGTACTCAGGTCAACCCAACCTACATTCCTTAATCCTTCATTAACCTTTACCATGGCTTACTGCCTCAAAAGATCCTCATTGATCTGAGCAGCTGAAAGTATTTGTATATGATGCATTACACCATAAAATTTTCGAGGCATTCAAATTTTGAAAAAGTTTAAGGCAATAAAATGACATTTAAAAGCCGTTAGAAAAGGTTAATCCTCTAAAATTATATAGTAAAAGTATAATAAAATATTCAAGATTGTATAATTCGTTTGAGTATGATTTATTATCATTAGTGTGAAAAGTTTTGACTTTTGAGTCATAATAAAGGATTAAACGCCACAACATCCATTACTCACGAGTGTTTAAAAATTGACGAACCCGATGAATTTGTAGCTTCAAAGAACCCATAAAATGAATTGCAAAAATATTGAATGTTTCCACAAAAATTTGAAAGAGAAAATTAGAGCATTTGCATAAATTTGAATGCTATTTAAAGTGAATGAATTCTAACTGGATATAAAATTAATATATTAACGATAAATATCACATTTCATGGATTATTAGTGATGTTAGGAAATATAAACAACATAAATTCATACTTCTTTTAGTTCTTCTTCTCCTCTCTCATAAATATGTGAACAAAAAAGATTATTAAATCATTTTTATTTGATTTTATAGTAATCTCACTAGAGATGTTTAATACTATAAAATAAACAATACAAAACACAATACAAATTCCCCCTTTACATTTTATTTAGAATACTTCTTACATCTCTCCTTTTTACGCAATTCTTTTGTGAAAACATTAATGCGTAAGATCTTTATTCACAAGATGTTATATAGCATGTTGCTCCGGTCATAATTCATTACAGAGAGATCAATCTTCATCTTCTCGGGGTTTTTCTTCTTTTTCACTCTGTGCAAAAATACGAAATTCATGCGGTAATGTAAAGGAGGAAATTTGTTTTCGTAATTTTAGCGATGAATATTACTATTATTATTTTTAAAGCATTGAGATCACCTAATTTTACAATTATCACGTAATAATATTCTTCTTAATATTACATTCAGTTTTTTTTGCATATTCACGAGCGTGTGCAACTTTAATAATGTATACAAATAAATTATTACTTCCGATTCGTTTTTGCTTTTATGTCATTGTCCCCTTTATGTTCATTGTCATCTTTGATATTGCAAAAATTAAAAAAAGAGATAGAAAAGAGAGTAGGGAGTCTGTATTGCGTGCCACAAATTTCAAATAATATTACACAATGTTCTATCTATTCAATATAGTTAATTTAATTCATCGGATGATATCAAATCATAAGATTAATGATAACATGCAGTAGTAGTAGCTTAATGTAATTACCTTTCGTCGAGTCAGGCGTTGAATGATTTGTTGAAGAGAATGAATATTAAAAAGTATCATCCTCTCCTTTTTGACGTATACCACTGCAGACAGACAATTCACCAGACGCTCGCTGGTTCGGTGCGCTGCACACAGAACGTAATATTTCATTGTGTTTGAACATTACATGTAATCTGATAGCCTTAATTCATATAATTTTTACATCATTCATATCACATCTGTCAAAGAATCAAGGCATTTGGGTTTCTGCAGTTTTCATTCATGATTTTTAACATTTCTTACGCTTGAAACTATGTCAGAACTCATATTTGATAATAAAATAGAGAAAATTTCGCTAAATGCCTGCAAAGTGAATTGTACAATGTCCTAAATAGTAAGAAAACACTCGTGTGTATATACTTCTAATGTGGCTTTTATTTTATTTAAGAGAGGAGGCAAGCAACAATTTGAAAGTATTGTATATAAGATCGAGAGAATAAAAAAAAAACAAATACACAAAAAAAAGAAGAAGTTAGAAGAAAGAAACTTATAAAAATAATTAACAAGTAGTGATTTTACAAACATTTAAATTTATAATTCAAATAAAGAATATAATGATATGCATTATTTATATTCATGCAAAAAATGTTACAACAACAATTAAAGTTTCTGATTATGCATTAAATCTCCTTTCAAATGGGCAATTTTACAAATGATTTTTTATTTTTGAGAATCTAATTACGCGTGACTTTCGCCAACGCTTGTGACATTTAGTTATCGACACATTTTGCCGTTTCTTCTTTTACAATACCATACATGTGAATAGATGTATCAATTTGATTTATCTTCATCAATCGATGATTTACCTAAAGTCGTATACCACATTTAACCTTTTTAGCGGTCAATTCAAGTTTATTGATATACCATATATGACACAATTCAACATAAAATTTGTAGACTAGATAAACGTTTCATCATGTTTTTGTTTCTCTTAAAATTCATTTGATCGTAGAGAGTCATCAAAAATGATCATTTAAAATTTAATGTCTAAAAAAATTCATTAAAGGATGAGGCAAACAACTACTCTAATTTGCAAATTTGATTGCCTTGGATGAGTAATGCTTAAAATTTTTTGCACTAAGCCGCCTATCGTGGGTATTAATTTCGACAAGGTTACTAATGCAAAAGTAAAATTTACTAATTAAAGAAGTGGCGTATTAAACACGCACAAGGTGCAGCCTTAATTAATTTTTGTTCATTTTGCAGCTTTCAAAAATCTCTTTTAAATTTTTTGAAATTAAGATAATTAAAAGTTAATAGCTTATTTACTTTCGTCCCCTTGAAACTCTCGTACCTTTCAGCAAATACACGAATTTCGAAACATTTCATAATAATTTGATGCTTATTTATTTGTAAAATTAGCTGGGGTACAAATTTAATTTCGAGAAAGAAGCATTGTGATCAAATCCATTAAATGGACATCCCACTTTCTCGAGTGAGATTTATATCTGCGATCAACGCGAAATTAAATAATAATATTTTCATGCTTCATCTGCAAAAATTATCATCATATCTGAAAAATACATTAAGATTTTTTTTTATATGAAGAGCATAAAATTTTATATGTACAAATTGTGTTTGTTTTTTATATTTACATTTTTATATTATGTCATTGTGCTATATTTTGAGAGTCTCTAAAATCTGTGCAATTTTTAATTTTCCTTTCGTTCAGATGTGTGTCAATATAAGTCGATAATTGTAGGATTAGAAATTTCATTTTGTTTTATTGGTTTTGTCACTGAATCATCCCCGAATCATACGATATGTTGATATGGCTACATATCACATAAATCTTTATGTTTCAAAAGAGATCGTTTACACTATCGATTTTCTATTACAAATTTAAATTTTGATATCGTCTAATCTGATCACTTTCGTTCACCATTCACCAGCAGTGAAATAATTTTTTGTCCTTTAATTTTCATGTTCTCTGTCATATTTTAACTAAGAATTTTTCTTTCAAAAACTGGTTTATACGGTCATCAAACTCATCTTTTATTCACACGTGCTTTATGCATTCAAACTATATTTAAACTCAATTGAGGATTTGAATTTAATTTTCAATGAAAAGTTATGTCTGGAGAATTGCCCACATATCTCTCTTAAATGTAAATTTATATGCGTACATAAATAAATAAAAGAAAAAATTTTATGAAAGTAAACTAGTTCGGAGCATTCACTAAATAGCAAAAAAAAACGCATTTCATAAATTCGCATTAATGCTTTTTTGCATTTTTTTTTGCTTATGTATTTGTTAAAATTTTTATGCTATTTTTTAGTGTTAAAAATATAATTTCAACGTTTTGTATTATCATTAAGCAAATCTTGTTGCAACTCTTCCACGAAATTTTAAACTTGTTTCATTTTATCTGTTCTTTTGTTACATTCCTTACAGTCTTTTTTATGATATTTCATACACAAGTTGCTACTTTAATTGTTAATGAATCGAATTTTTCTTGTTTTTCACTTGTTTTTAGCCATTTTACAACGTACAACAGTTAACGTTGGGCAAATTAAAATTCAAGGGGTTGCTACTTGCTTATATCTATGCATGGATAGTTGTGGAGTTGCATATGGATCTGTAAGTATAACAATCATTTTTTTAATGAATAAATTTATCAATATTTCTATTAACGATATCAATTGTCGTCAATAGAAACTTTATTGTCAGCCGACAGTAGCCTCTGGCGTCAATTTGAATTTATTGTGGAAAAATTTCACGTTCAGCGTTCTTTGTCGTGGCGTTAAACATTTTTTCTTTTTTTCATATAGTCTTTTCAGACTTTTTTCAGTGTTGCTTGTAACATTACACTTACTTTTAAAAAGGAAAAAGGTATTGAGATTTTGTCAGTTACACTTTGCTGTAGTATTCTGCATTTTTTTTTTGTTTTAAAAGTAAGTGATGTTTCCTCTTCTTAAAAATCATTTGCATTTTATTTCTGCATTAAATGTCTTGATTAAGTTTGGATTACAGCAACCCAAGATTAACTGTGTTCCTTAATGATGTGAAAAAAATTATGTAATTCCGTTTTCGAATGATTCTCTACCCCCAATTTTTTTTCGGTTATGGACAAATGAGAGCAAGTTGGCTGACAACAGCATATATAACATAAATCTTCAGCAGGAGACATGCTAATTGTTTTTAATTTTCATTTTCTAAAGGTTGAATTCACAGATGATTGTATATTCAATGAGTTTATGGGAAAAGATCACTTCAATATGTACTCTTCAGCGCTACACTCAAATGGAAAGCGTACATTTTATCTTGGTCTGAATCGACAGGGACAGCCGCGAAAAATTAAAATACCTTCGTCGAAACAACTTGGAAAACTATCGAGCAATACCAGATCATTAACAAAAATAGTAGAACAAGAAAGAGTTGATAAATTAATTACGCGTTTATATGGTGCAAACCACTTGCGACATGGATTAAAGCAACTTTGTGATACCGGGAAAGTATTGCAGGACATTAAATTGAAAGGTATAAAAAATAAACCGAAGTGTAATGGCTCTGCCAAAAATAACAATAATAAGAAGAAGAAAAACAATAGTAATAAGAAACGCAAGTGTCGTGATAATGACGGAGATGGGGATCATTGTACGAAAATAAATGCAAACAACAATAATCTGAATGTAGATGATCCAACAAAAAATCATAATAGTCCTAATATCTCAACTAATAATGCAAATAATAATAGTAATAGAAATAATTTAGGAAATAACAAGAAAAAAACATCAATAAGTAATAGCCAACCGAAAAAATGTAATAATAACGATGACTGTAATAATAATAATAATAATCGAAAACTTACCAAAAAGAAATTAACAAAGAAGACCGGCCAAACGAAGAATAACTTGCACAGTAATGGAAAGCAAAATAAGAAGAAAATTGCGAAAAATGTTACAACAACTCTGAAGCCAGAAGAAGAATATGTTGATCAAGATATTATCGATTCACTTATAGTATCTGAGGAGGAAGAAGAAGAATATGGTGAAATCAATTCCTCAGCATTAGTAGGAGATTCAATGAACGCCATTGATGAGCACGATCAAAACGAATATAGTCTATGAATCTAATGGCTATTTTCATGTACAAAGTATAGTTTTTCTTAATTTAACTAAGAGTAATGTTCTTTTTTTTATAATTTATACATGTAAATATAATTCAAATCTTAAGTTAGATTATATCAATATGGGTGTAGGGTTAGCATTTTCAAATACTTACCTCATAATCTATATGTTGTAATGAAGAAGAGTAACAATTTATGTCCATCGCATAAATCAATCGATAATAATGTGTAGAAATAAAATAACTCAGGTAAGATTTGTAACGCAATTTCATATTTTTTTTATTCTCATTTCTCTTTGAATTTCTTTAATTCTTCTTTTTTTGCGATTCTAAAGACAACAAGAATAAGAAATTTTGTTAGAGACGAAAAAAAAACATACAAAAAATGTTCTGGCAAATTAAAATATACATTCTTTTTCACATGTTTCTTGAAAGCTTATGAAAATATCACATACATGTTGATTGCAGTGATGATAAGCTCATTTTCGAAAACATGCAAAGATATTAGTGCCATATTACAAATAAATGTCGATAAATTATTAAATTCATCATGAGTAGTTAGCTATATAGATACACATATTATTTATGTTACATATAAGTTGATTATTTACAAAAAAACAAAAGAAAGAAGAAATGTTCACTAATACATTCACATTTTTATATAAAAAATGTACGTTGACATTTATTTAACAATTATTCTATAATAAAATGTTCTTAAGCTTGTAGATACATACGATTATGCAACAAGTTTTTTTAATTTGCTTCTTTTATTTTTCAACTTATTTCCTTTAGTTTTTCAACTTTTCTTTCTCGTGACTAAATTATGTCGAAGAAAATCGATTTTTTTTGTAAAATTTTTTAATGATCAGTTTTATTTTACGAGAACAGCTTCTAAAAACTATATGGACTATGTACAAATAGACTTTTAGAGAATAAAAAGAGTACCAGAACATTTGTATGTCATTTTTGCATGAAACATGAATTACGTTCGGTCCTCGACGCAAAAACTTGGAGATTTTCCATAAAGATTAAGAAAATTTCAAATTTTATTTCTGATTACTTCTGAGTAGCTATTGAATTTTCAATTAGAAATTCTATTCATCCTCACTTAGGGATCTTTCAGTCATGTGGCGTCTTAAAAAACTAATTTTTAGACATGCTAGAAAAATTTTAGTGCCGCAAAATATTTTTAAAAAATTTAATGGGTTTCACTCCTTCTAGATATCCCAAAAACTCCATTTGAAGTAACTTTTGAAAATTTTTAATCTGCTAATTAATAATAATTTGATAATGAGTAAAATTTGAGAAATTAGGACATTAATCTAAGCTATAAGAATTGCGATTGTAAGAGATTCTGAGATTATTTTTTTTTGTATGATAAAGTTAGAATAAAGAGAAACACGGGAAAATTGGCGATCGTGAACTTTTCGTCGAGGCGCCGTTATTATTAATAGAAATGAAAGCCATTAAGAAGAAGGAAATAATTCTAATTTTTCACTAACACAACAGAAAATTCAAATTGCAACGATCGTTGGAAATGTAGCAGCCAACGTGTTCGTATATATAAGTGCATACTATATATACATGAAGATATTAACATTTTTTTATGTTAAGCATATTGTTCATACATTGTGTATCACTTTTTGCTAAGATTTATCTCAAAACACGAAGAAGAAAAAATAGACTAAAAATAAATCTAAAGCATTTAATAATGAATCTTAACCAATATTTTTTTGTAATTTTTGAAATAAAATCCTAGTCAAAAATAAAGTAACATTGTAAAAAGTAAACAGTTATAAATATGATGATAATAATGATGATGAAAATATAAAGTAAATAAATTGTGACAATATGGAAATTTATTTCAAATTAAAAGTATTAAACATTATTATATACATAATATATTTATTGCATATATTTACTCAATTCCTTCTATTCCAGTTTTATAATTATTCTATATATTCACTTAATTTGTTCCAATGTTTGCGATTTTTATCTCTCAACAGATGTTTTATTAATTTATTTATTTGTTTAAAAGGATGATGCATTCTTTATTAGAGTTTTTCCCACCAACCATGCGATGCTAGTGGAAGTTGTATATTCTGTTTCACATGGCATCTGATATACTTCATCTCAATTATTTACGAATTTATAATGTGCGATTGAATGCACATCACACAATGTCAGTTCGAATGGGTCAATTAAATTATAAAATTTTACCACTATCCATTGACCTCACAAAAAAATTTGCAATGTGATGTACTCAGAGCCGTATTCAAAGAAGATGGAAAGTAGGGTCAACCAAAATATTTTTTTTCAGTTTGATGGAGGATTTTAAGGAAAGAATCTACAATTTTTCGACAACACCCAAAATGTGAGGCTCTATGAAAAATATTTAGATACGCCTCTGGTTGTATTAATTATTCTTTGGCATCATTTTTTAAACCTCGGTTTTGTTAATCCTAATCTTATCTCATAATCAACTGAAATTAGTGACGAATTTTTATTGCAGATTTTTTTCAGGTGACAAAAATATTTATTTTCTGAGGAAAACCCCGTATTGTGATCAGATGCACGAGGATCAATAGCTATAATGTGGTTCATAGCTAATAAGAGGTTAATGAATATTTTTTGTCAGAACTCTGCAACTTGACCTAGACTGACAGTTTTTAATAGGACACTTCTGTCAGTAATCTTCCTGCATTTTGCATAAAAGTTTTCAGGTACTGAACTCACTTGTTTATTTAGTATTATTTAATATTTCAGTGATCATTCTTCCATCGTTACTATACTCAGTTCATCCAATAAATTCACGCGAAGATGAAGTGCAACAATCAAATGCAAAACTTAATAACAAACCTATTAAGAAAATTATACATTTGCGAAAAATACAAATTTGGCAAATGTATGCTCGACAGAGGTTATTGACCCATTTTTTTTATAATCACTTTTTCGTTATCTTTTTAAAGAATGATTTCTCATGAAAAGTCTACATGCAAAAGTCGTTGTCATAGCTTTGATGTTTTTTTGTATATTTTTTGCTATTTAAGAAGCGCGTGTAATATTTTGCAATTTTTGATTAACAATGTTTGACATTTTAGGCATTTCAATTGTGTGTAAAAAATTTTAAAGTGGCAAATTTAGTTTCGGTTCCTTGAAGATATTATTGAAAGGCCCAAATTGGCTCAATATCATTCAAGTACCATTATCTAATAACTAAAAATTTCTTTTCAAATTTGCACGTACTATTAACTCCATTCATCATCGAAGCAGAAATGTTTCTGAATCTTTTGATCATTAGTATAAATTGATACAGCACGAATAATCGATTCATGAATAGGAAAAATCAATAAATATTGTGTTAAACAATTAAACATTAAGCAACGTGTGAAAAGATGATTTGAAAATTGATGAGAAGGAACGACTGAATGTTTAAGAAGATATGAGCAAATTGAAATTAATTAGGTTAAAAAATTCGGGACTACGGAGTTGTTTGTAAGCACGAACTCATGACGTGACCTTTTTATATACTGTGAAGACAATTTGATTACAAATTTCAATTAAATTCTCGCAATTTACAAGATAAAGTGCATCGCATTTTTCATGAATTGGCTTTTCGTTTGAATTCGTTTTTGTTGGACCGCCATGTCCTTATTTTAACCTATTAAAGCCATTGACAGTAATAAGTCATGTCTAAAATGAAATGAAGATACATTTTCCATATTTGGATGTGTTTTCAGGTCGTTAAAGCAATGCTCGGTAATTTATGAGTCTAAAATCTCGAGTTTAGTGCATCTTACCTTTTAAAAGAATTTCCTAATTTTATTTTTCCTGCTAAAATTTACTTGTTCCACAAAAAGTTTTATGTGATACACATTCTACAAAAAGTCGCAATGCAAAAATCACAATTTATTTGATGCTTGTAGATTCCGGACATGGAGACTTTTCAGCAGGGGCTTAGCCAGGGGGACCCACCTCGACGCAATTTGCGGAGTTAGATATCATCCAAAAACATTTGTTTACGCCCCTGCTTTTCTCAACATCTGATTGACAAGACACGTGCGATGAAAAAAATCTTGTCATTTTTGTGCCGACTGTGAAACTAGAAAAAAAAATTTTTTTTGAACGGAGACCTGCATAGCTAATTGGATTTCTCCGTTAACTTTAAAATAATTATTCTCGGTAAATTGACTGTAGAAAAGAAAATAAACAAAAAAGCTGTTGAAAGCTTCAGTTTCTAATGCTTTCATTTAGCTATGCAAATAAAAAAAAGATTTTCCGGATTAAAAAGTTACCCATTCATTCATTCATTATTCATCTTTTATCACAGGCATGCAGATGGGTTTTTTTTATAAGTTTTTATTGCTTTTTTATAGCTTATTGTCTTAAATAAAAAATTCTCGGTTTTTAATCTTAAAGTCACGTCAACCGAATGAATATAGCGCATTTGTGATCAAAAATAGATCAACTTTATGTCGAACATCCTTTAACTGTTGATTCCGTAATGTATATATGGCTATTGTTTTATGATGTTTTGATCAGTAGATGATAATTTTTTTTACAGCTTCAGCATATCTTAATGAAAATGATATGATAATTTTCAGGTAAAATCAAAAACTTTATCAATAATTTCAAGGATTAACAAGTATTAAAAATAAAAATTTGTGATTAAATTAAAATAATAATAAAAAAATCACCGTGTCTTGATATTGTCTTGATATTCATTGAAAATAGAGCAGTTTTTGTACATTTACGGAATAAAATGTAAAATGACAATAATGTGGCTACAAAAACTGTGATATGACTGCAAGTGCATGCTACATTGTTGTCATTTTTTATTTATGTTTGTGCTATTAGGATGTAGCAAACATTCAACGAAAATGTATAACATTCAAAATAGTCTGATTCTCGAGTTATGTTGGAAACATCATACCTTTCAGTCAGTCAACGTGAACATTCTAATGCACAAAAGAATTATTCCTTAGAAATAAATTTAATTTTGTTTTTCGCAAAAAAAAATCTACTCAGTTTCTTTAATACATTTCTTGCAAGCATTATTTACATGTGAGAGAGGAAACGTAAATTAATTTTAATTATTTTATTATACAAAAACATGAGCGCGAAGTTAAAAGGCAATTTATTTTATTTAAACTTTGTATAAAAATATAAAAGGAAACCCATTGGTAAATGAAAAATTATAATCGACGAGCATTTGCATATTACACAGAAAGTGACATCGAAAGAATTTTACAAACACAACCTTTTATGAGTTCATTTCGTGTTTAGAATTCATTTCATTCTAACCACGAGAATCACTTGAATTCAGTGTTGTTAAAAAATATGTCCGTAACATCTGGTCAACATTTTTGTCAGATCAACTATCTGACCTCAGACACCCGGCAAATATTCTTCATCTGGTTGTCTTGGTATCATTTTTATCTCAGATATGGCTATTTATAATGATCCAGATATGATCTACGTAACAAACATATCTGAGCCATATTGTGTCTGGAGCAGGCAAACAACCAAACAACAACACTGCTTGAATTAAATGGTTTTTAACACTTGCTCTTTTCTTAATGACAATTTGACGGACTCTTGTCTTCAACGGACACATTTCTATCCTATTAACTTAAATTTGTTAGCCTTTATATTTCATGGAAACGGACTGTGCTGCACGACAAGGAATCTGTTTCTTTTTCTCTTTCTGGAAAATGACATATGCCATTTTTAATAAATTGATTGTGTACAAATTTATATGCATATTAATTTTTTTGCCAAAAATTTGTGAAATTTTACGCAATTATGATAATTATAATCACTCTTGGACAGAATAATGTTTAGTTTGATTAATTAATATGTCTTTTTTATCCACTTCTTTTGTAAATTGTCATCTTTTGCGGGAAAATAATTTACATAAATAATCAATTGATTTAATTAGTTTCTCTTAAGAGGTTCAATAAATTTTTTAAAACTTTTTTGCATTCCTATTTTTTGTGTATGTTATATTTCTTAAAGATACGCTAGTTTTTTTTTTATTTTATATACATTTTAGATTTATTTCTATGATAGACATTTTTAATATATCCATAAACTCCTATGTAAATCCATTTCTTGCTTCATGCTTCAGTACAATATCAGTCTGTTAGTTATGTAGGAGCTACAATTATCATTTTATGTTTTTCGGATTCTCTAATTAAGGAATTTTTATTTTATATATTTTTATTCTGTTATAAAAAAGCTCTTAACTGCAATAAATTTTTAAATAAATTTGGTTCAAAAAAAATATTTTTTTTTATTTGTCAAAAAAATTCATTCTGAAGAATGAAAAAAAAGTGAAGTATCATGACGTAATAAACTACCTGCTGTGTCACTGCATGACTAAATTTTATTGGCGTTTAAAAATCAATATTACTAGATAAGAAATTTAGTACCCATTTGAATATAATTTTAGTATAGTTTAATATTCAAATATCATTCTAGACTATATTGATTTATATTACAAACTTGTTTCAATTCTCAGTGAAAGTTATGGCAGCAAATATTAAATACTGCTTAATTGGAATCCTCGACATTCACAAAAACGCCACGATAAATTCTCAATAAAATATTTTTTACGATTAGATCAAAACAAATACGTTGGCCACGTTTGATATGGAATATGCCGTTTTCAGACTGATTTGTCGACTGGCTCATCGGCTGTTTAAATCAATAAGGATCAGTTTTATTGTCGCGTAAATTTTCTAAACTGATGTTTATGATTATTTTTAGATTATACTGTCGACATAATAATTAATAAGGAATGATTTCAAACCAGAAGATGTCAATTCTCAGATTGATGTTCCATTAGCACACATGGAGATGATTTTAAATTTATTTCTTTTGGTAAAATCAGAACGTGACTTTTTATGTGATGAGCAAAATATTTTTATGCTGCATATGTCATAAAAATGCGCTTATGTTTCTGTCCTAAAAGTAGGCTTGTAATTTGACTTTTTGTTTTAAACAAAAGTCGTTCTTTATCTTTAAATTATAGAGATATCCAAATTCCAAATAAATTATTGATTTTGATCCTCGAAATCGAGATAAATTGTCAGTAAGCGTGTGATCAAAAGAGCGCATTTACTTTCTTTCATATGGATTTTATATGATGAAGATTATTTGTTTATAGGCATAGAATCTACCTCCTATGGAGAATAAAGAATTTTTTTCATATTCCATTTTGATCTTGTATCCCATAATAAAGTGAAACAATTAAAATATTTACACTTATGTCATCGGTTTATAATTTTTATTAATGATCTTCCTTCTGATGGGCTGCAAAATTAAGATCAGATCCAAAAAATATTTGTTTTAGTCATTTGGTTTCATTTTTCATCTTTTCAACAATTTAAAAGATTTATTACAATCAAGTTTATTATCTACAAGAAGTTTGTTGGGTATTTGAAAGCGATTTGGTCTGTTCATGTGAGCATTTTTATTTTCATTTGTTTTAAATTTATGTTTTCCATTGGAACTAAAACATTTCACCAAATAGCGAGAGAGATACATAAAAAGGCTTATATGAAAGAGTTAAAAATGACAAATGTATCATTTTTACATGTTTTATGCTCAGAAATGATTGATCATGTTCCGTAACAACGGAATCGATAAAAACACGTGCCAGACTTGTGCTGTTTATTCATTCTTTCATGTCATCATCTGTAGTGGGACTCTTTTCTTTCTTTCTTTTTTTGTTTTGTTTTGTTGTTTGAAACATCAATTGGAGAAGAGGTTATGCCATATGCAAGATATCCTTTAAAAATAAAATTTTAAAATGTCACTTTAATTACGGTAATTTCAACAAAAGACATAAATTTTGTTCAAATCTTAGGTACTAAACTATTTAGTGAACATTCATATTAAAAATCTTACTTATGGAGAACATATTGTGGGACAGATTAGTTGAATTATTAATAACTTGTGGTCTAGAAGTAATTTTTCGAAAGCATTTTAAAACGTATAAAATTTATCACCTCATTAAAAGGGGATAATCCAAAAGGGTAATGGTTTTCATATCATAAATCTAACACAGCAAGCGCATGCATAGCATTAACATATATGTTAACACAATATTCTATGATACTTAAATGTTTCTATTTATTCTGCTGTTTTACTACTCACTTCAATTTTAAAATAAAAGTAAAAATGTAAATAAATACCTACCTATTAACATTATTATTCAAATACACATTAAGTACGGCTTCATCATAAAACAGCTGATTAATTTTCAACAGTGTTGCTATCGGTGTGCTTGCCTTAGACAGCCAAAATATGAGCAAAGACCTACTTTCTGAGACACAAACATCACTCGCCTTGACGACAAAAATTATGTTTGTGTTGGAATTAGGATTCAATGTAGTATCTGAGTGCAACAATAGAATTGTTCGAGTGCATAAGTAAGGAGTCGTTAGGATATTATGTAACGTTAAAAAAATTGGGAAAATTTAATATTAATTGTAACAAAACTTTAATCACCTCCCTCCCTCCTAAGCGTTACGTAATATCCAAACGTCCCTTAGTATATTATGTAATGCAAAAAGAAAAAAATTTCTTTTTTCAACAATTGCCGAACCTCAGACCCCACCCGCCTAAAATGTACGTTAGCATTATAAGTGAGCGGCACCATACAGAAAATAATGTAATTAACGTATGGCATTTGACCATATATGAGATGTCGCTTGACTAGCCTACATTCTACACTGAGCAGGGGCGTAGCCAGAAAAAAAACTTAGGGGGTCCAAAAAGTTTTTAGTTCTTGTACTCATATTTTTGTACTTTTTGTTAATTCCAACGGTGCTTGAATGATTAAACTCTAAATTAGAGCTTCAGAAAAAAAATTTCATCTAAAAAAATTTTGAGGGTGGTCCGGACCCCCTTGAACCCCTCCCTGGCTACGCCTGATACGGATGCCTAAGTGTATGGGTTGAAATGGCCTCTGCACTGAGTAATGTCTACTAAAATCTATAATCTAAACTGATGCATTTTTTTCTGAGTTAGCAACACTGATTTTTATTATTTGTAATTTGCTTTTCTTATTCTTTTTGGAAGGGAAAAATTACATGAAAAAAAGAGAATCAACATAATTTTACCGTCTTGACATTGAATCACTCTAAATTTAATTGCAAGAAAAACTAAATGTCTAATTCTGTTCAAATTCAAATCAAATTAAATCTATGAAAGGAGTTTGTATATTTACAAAATATCACTGAAACGTTAAAAGTATCGTATTTCTAAACATGTATAATGCACAACAAAAAAAAAACTAAAACTGTCGAAGCCTGTCAATAGATGTTATTTTTCCTTTTTTAACAAAAAAAAAATGTTTGAAAGGAAATAATTTGTTGTGTTACGTTTAATTTACAAAATACTTTCCATTTTGTGTGAAGGATTTTCCATAACAATTAATCACTGAGATACACATTTACGCAAGCAAGGATTCCAATAGTTCAGAAAGGAGCATATGTTTTAAATTAATTTCTCTTTTATTTTTCCCGATACCCGTGATAATTTGTTAAAGAACTTTACATCCATATCATTAATTTCTTTTAAAAAAACGATATTTAGCAATACTGAAGCTAGAAAGAGAGCATCATCCTTCGAATACTTGAGAAAGTTACATAAAAAATCCTCAATTAATTATGTGTAATCATCTCTTCTGTATCATATTACTTAATAAATAAAAATATCTGTACCGATTAATCAAATAAGTAGATTCAATTAATAACAATAATGTATCAGAGTTTAATTATATCCTCAGTGAAAAGCTTCTCTTTAAAATTATAGCATTTGTTCTAGTTCACCTAAAAATTATAGCACCACGTGAGAGGAAGCTTTAGACATTTGAAATTTAAAAATACGTTAGTGGATATAACGAAATGGAAGCTGCTGACATGGAAAAAAACTTGCTGACCGAGTCAAATTTAATTAACTTTCGTCACCAAATATTAGTTTAATTAGAGAAAAATTGTAAGACAATTTTTTACGTGGTCTCTGTAAGTTGTACTCCATTTTTGTATGGATAGTCGATTGTTAAAAACAAGAGAGCTAAATAAAAGCGCAAAACTAGTAATGTGTCCACGGGCTGTGAAAAGGCAGTGCATATTTCTGAATTACTGCGCACAAAAAACTGACGGTCAAAAAGTATTTGAAAAATAAAGGGGTCATTCATTTATGACGTCCATCAAAAAATGGGATTTTTAGACCCCCTTGCCCTCCCTTGTCACAAAATTTTAATTCAAAAATTTTCTTTAATTGAGTCTTTGCACATGAAAATGAGACTCACGATTTTTTTTAGTTTTGGCTTAATAAAATATTAGAATGTTGTTTGGTTAATCTAATTCACTTAATATATAGTTATTTACTTTAAAGATCAGTACACAGTGTGTCGTACCAAATTGTATGTAGTTCAACAGTTTCAAACCTCAGAGTTCCAACCCTTGTTAATATAATTAAGTTTACTTTACAAATTCATATAGCTGAAATCAAGAGCTTTCCGAAAATATATGCAGAAAATATGCAGATTCTTGGTTTTATTAAGCCAAAACAAAAAATCCAATATTAGCATGGTTTGATAACTCTTAAAAAGAAATCAGTGAAGAATCACAAAATCTGAGACCCCCCCCCTCCCCCTAAATCATGGACGAAATAAGTGAATGACCCCAAATGTTTAAAAAATGTACCCCTTCTCTTACACACATTTTAAACTGGATGATAAAGACTATGGACGGACAGACACATGGACAAAACGCAGACAACGTTCCTTTTTCTTAAATTTTATTAGAAAAGTAAACAATAACATTTGGAAAACGAATAGTCAAAAATTTAAAAAAAAAACTATATTTAATTAATAACTAGGCATTATGAGTGATTCAAAGAAAGTGATAGAAATTGATAAGTCATCTTTAGTGACATTAAAAGCAGAATTATATAGATTGAAGAAATCGGAAGAGCTAAAAACTAGAGATCATAATCCAATTAAGAAAATAAATACTTCAAAAATAATTTCGTCACCTGTAAATAATAATACAAAAGTTATTGAAGTTGATGACAGCATCGAATTAGCTAGATCAAAGAGGATTTTGGAGCAGAAAGCAAAGTATTATGAGCGGATGTCAAAAAATAAAGTCAATTCTACTTTAATACTTTTTGGGAACAAGAAAGATGATGACATTCGAAGAGATGAAACAGATTAGTAAGTTTATTATTTCCCGTTCTGTATTAATCAATAATCATTTCAACTAATTAATGTGCTTATTGTTGCTTTTTCTTCAGTATTGAATTCACAGATTGCTTTGGTCGAACGCGGAAGGTTGAGAAAAGTGAATATGACAAGATCCGAGATGAAAGAGATGAAATTATTCAACAGCCAACAGAAGTAGAACAAAATGATACAGTAGAGGAAATTGGCGACAGCTTTTTAAAACAAAGAGAAGAGTGGAGGAAGCAAGAAGAAGTGAATAAGGAACGCGGAGAACTCCATTACCAAGATATTTTGTTTGATGGTGAGTAATTTCTTCATTACTAATTAGCCAGCGATAATTACCTACTCAAACAGAAAGAAAACCCATGCGTGCATGCTTTTTGTTCACATTTAGATTTATTTACGTATCTTTATTTCCTTTGATTAATTATAAAATAGTATAAAATGGCATATTTTTGTATGTTCGTGATGCTTACTATTCTATTAATACACTAATTTTTCATTTTATTAAAAATCCTAAAAGCGCACTATTAAACTTATTGAATCAATTATTCGTGCCAATCATGAAAATAACAATCGTTTTACTATTAGTAAAGTAAGTGTCTCATTCAGTACTTACTCAAAGCCAATCACAAAAGGCAACATTAGATCGATTCAAACTTAAAATCTATAATGCATAAATTTCTTTGGCATTGAACTTTTTTGTCTTCTAATATTTCTAAGTGTACCTACACTAATTAGTAGTATCTAGGTTGTATCAAAATTGGACACATCAAGTTTCTCTTTTTAAGGAATTTAATTTTTGCAGCATAATAAAATTTTGTTCGTACTTTCTTATCTAATAATTTTTTTGTGCTGTTGTGCAAATATCATATCAAATAGATTTATGAGCCCACTTGAGTAGTATAGCTACTATAATTTAATAGGCGTGATAGCTTAAAATTTAAATTTTTTTTGTCAATATGCACTTTATCATGGCTGATAAGAATTTTAAACGGAATGTACGAAAAATCAGATTTTTACATAACAAAAAATCTACATAGGAAATCGTTAAAATTTACACGTCGTAGGTGATAACATTTAATAAATGAAGGAAAAAAAACATCGATACATGACTATAGCTTGTTGTAACGTAAAAAAAATATATAGCAGGGTATAAATTAGAAACCTGCATTCTACTCGGTCGAAAAGCAAATAAAATAAAACAAAAAATTATTCAGAAAACTTGATTTTAAATCGCGCGGCGATAATAAAATAATTTGTGGGAGATGAAAACATTAATCAACACTTTTTCTCTTTCCTGAATTATAAAATTTTTAATTTGTTCAACTAAAACATGCTTGTAAATTTCTCTCACAATTATTGACTTTTTTAGTCATTATATCTTTGGGCTCATTTACAAATTACGTCCATAAAAATGAATTGCTGGTCGTCAGCCCTAACACAAAATATTGGGCTCGATATCATTTGACAATGGATAATGTCAAATCTTCTATATGAAAATTGTGTGACATATAAGAAGGAGGGTCTATAAACCAGCACTTCCTATGGACGTCATAAGTGAACGACCTCTCATCTGATGTATAGATTTTAAAAAAAAGCAGATGGGCAATAATAATAATAAAAACTCTTATCTCATAATACAAAATCAGTCTTGGAATGTACGTACAATTAAAATATATCCTTAATTTACATAATCGACGATGAGTTTAAATAAGATACTGCAAAAGTTATGGCACAATATATGAAAACTAGCTGACTTAAATTAAAATTGACAGCTATATTAATTGAGGGCTGCATCGTTGACACTGTTACTTTAACAAATTCATTAAGCTTCTCGGTTGTCTCATCTTTGTCATTCTCGTCATCATATGCAGTATGAACAATTGAAGAGTCGACAATTTGTGTTATTGTTGATGTGAAAATATTTTGCTCAAAATCATCGCCATCTCCAGATTCCTGGTCATTTTCGTCAGAATCGTCTTCTGTATCGTCCTCGGTAAAGGTGTGCAAATTATCAGTATTTTTGGCTCTTTCTCCATTACACAGCCCCTGATTACAAATACAAACATTCTCTCCATTGACTATTCGGCAGTCATTAAGAGATACATCAGAACATGTTCTCGTTACTTCAACTAAAAGGAAGAAAAAACATACATGATTAAATAATTACACACGTGAATTTCATTTTATTATTTCTTACGTCCAATTTTCGTCATGCATCCTGGATAGCCTTTCGGACATTCAATTGCATATGCTTCTTTCGCATGGTCTAATAATTGGTCGAAACCCTCGCAAGTCTTTTGTATCTTTTCCGATGCATTCAGAAATTTCTCATCAATAAACGGTTGTTCCGATTCGGGACCGCACACATAACATTTATGGACCGGTGAGCCAATGCATCTCATTATGAAAATTACTGATAAAGATGAAAAGTGATCAATTATATTTAAGCTCTTATTAGTGCATTAAAGTAGTCAAATTGTAAGATAGAAGGGTCATTTTGACTGCGAGCTATGCTGATCAATTATAACTTATAAGTATGTCGATTCAAATTCACTTTGGTTGAGCTTTATTTTTTCAGCATAGCAGCTCAGATATTTTGTTAAATGATAAAAACCCGTCGTAAAATGTCATGAGTTGTTTATTCTAATGCATTGATATTTTATTCGGCAAAATACATCCAAGGATGATTCTTTCTCAAATAAATCTATGTCTTATGGGGTCGTTCACTTGTTACGTTACGCAAAAAAACGAATTTTCAGACCCCCTCCCCCCTTGTTACAAATTTTCCAAGAAAATTTTTTTCTTTGTTTGACCTGTTACAAAATCTTAGACCCCCCTCCCCCTTAAAAAGTGAACGTAATAAGTGAACGACCCCTATACCAGTGGTGGACAACCTTTTTTTGCCACCATCGAATAATATCTGGTCACCATCACTGTTCTTATACTGTTGTTTCTCATGAGAACATGAGCAAGTCAGTAAAATGCGCTCTAGACTTAATTACCAAAGAGTATAAGAATGAGGAGTATAAATTAAATTAAATTCTAATACGAATGAATATGCTCAGAGGTAATATAAACAAACCATGATCGAATCAAACATAATTTTAGAGGAACCGGTTTTGTGATAGTTTTTTTATAGATAGATTTCTGCCGTTTATTTAATTTAGCTCCTCCAAATGTGGCATCATTTTGTAAATATTCATTCAGAAATGTTGGAAAATGATTTTAATTATAATCGGATTAAAATCGATAAAAAAAGACACTTGACGATGGTAGTAACAAGGCTCTTTTTGTCAACAAATTTGTTATGTCATTAAGACACTATTTATTGCTCAATGAGTTGAAAGATGTTCAATCAGATATTTTAAGAATGACTAAATTAAGGAAAGATGTGAATATTTATAAATTAAAATAAACATTTTTTAGGTGTCATTATGAGTTTGAGCTCTTTCAAGCTTCAAGCTTTCCTTCACGATTATTTATGCGTTCCAATAAAAGACAGAAATGAAAATAATCTTTTTCCTGTTAAAAATATCAACTAGGAAAATATACTTAGCAAATAAATAATAGGAGAGCAAAAATTCTCTTCATTACAATTCCTCAATGTTTTCCTCTGACATGAACTGTAATTTTCTTTTTAGTTTATTTTTAGCAGAGTTGTGGATTTTTTGCATAACATCATTTTTTGTTTTCTCCTCCCAATATGAATGAATGAATGAATGATTTTCAAATAACAATAATCGCGAGTGGAATTATGAAGATGAAAATTTTCAAGTGCCATGAAGTGAAGACATGAAAATAAGATTATATGGGAAGTGATAAGATAAATTTAACGCATTTCCATCTTTTATTTTACTATTCTTTTCCCACTCTCGTACGCTTTTCATCATCATAGCATATACATCGTTATAAGATAAATATTTTACCATGATATTTGACGTGCCTTTGCAAAGAAATGCTCTAGTGTATTCGTTTTGACTTGACAAAAATTGTATCTTTATGATTATTTATTTGGGAAGAGAGGATTATAAGAAATACAAGTTTTATGAGTCTAGTCTTATGTAATAAAGTTCAGGAATAGAAATTAATAGCCAGGAGAATAAAATTTTCGTCTCCAAAATAATATTTTTATAGTCACGAGCATTTCAAGACACAACTTGTTTACGACTCTTTCGAAAATAACTCAGAATTACATAGAATCTTGGACACAAATGACATCAGAGCTGATTCCAAACACCGTCTCTAAGTGGTCATTTGTAAGTGCTCTCGATATGTTCTTAAGGAAGTCTTGTTTTTCTACTTTACTAATGATATTTTTATTTTAAATGTTTAATTCCGTTTAGAACAACGTCTATGAAAATTTCTTGGTGCTATAGCAAACCAAAAAGACACAAGATTAAGACTGTAAATCATTTCACTTCACAATTTATATTTGATTAATGTTTGAGAGTTGTTTTCTTAAGCAATAAAGATACTTTATGTGCTGTCTGTGACAATGACTTCCTTTTCATGATTTTTGTCGTACTAATTTGCAGATCTTGGATCCATAAATGTCTATGAAATATTCAAAACCAATGCCTTTTGAACTTTCTGATTTGCAAAATATTTGACGTACAACCAGACATTTTTCATGGAGACTTGATCAAGCTCGAGGTCAAATTTCCTAACGTTAATAATTGGACGAAATATGTAGCCTTTCTATAAAAATTCTATGTAAATATTGAGTCTGATGGTATCATGAAATCTACTTAGCACTTCATTCACATCCACTTCAAAATTTCAACGAACATAGGCACAAAACATAATAAGATGCCGCATGAAATGCGCTTTCACTCATAAGCATTAGATTACAATCGAATTAAACTCGTTTACTTCTATCATGCTCAATGATTTTTTTTTTTTGAAAAAAATAATTTATATTCAAATTAAATAACTCTATTTCCCAAATCAAAATCAAAACTGAAATGATTGTACCTTTGATGTTGAGTATAAACAAATACAATTTGTTACACTGGCAGGCAGGCAGTGAGAGAAGAAAAAATATGAAACTGTGAACCGACATGTGAAATGAAACCTGATTTTCTAACTCAATAGCGATGCGTTCTTAATCAATCATTAATTGAAAAAAATGAAAATTGTTTTATACAATAGAGTTAAGATAAATTCATAGAATATTTTTTGTTGTTTCCATTTTTGGAGTTACGATAAATTTATTATTACTGACACATGCACTGATAAAAGAATTAATGATCTATATAATTAAATAAGCACTTCTAACGTTTAATGTGCTGCGAGTGGTCTCGAAATGTGTTTCGAATTTTGATCGCCGTCTCTTTTCAATGAATTTTAGATGATTCGTATATTTACTTTAACATTTTTTGATGTGAATCATTATACAATAATTGAATTTGAGACTAACAGAGACATTTTGATAGTTTACAAGTGAAAAATTAACATATGTTGGATGAGATGGGATGAGAATTAAAAGGCAGATGTCTGATGACATTTTAAATAGTTTTAATTAATTCTTTCTTGTGTCTGAATAATCTGCATAATTAATGGATTTTAAATCATTTCTGTGAAAAATTTTCCTCACATTTAATTGTTTAGAACATTGTGCAATTGTGACTAATATTTCGTAGGAAAAAAATTCGTGGGAATTCCCCGGAAAAGCCATAAAAGCATTTTTGTTTATATTACTTGATATATTATATTATTGTTAAGTTGTTAATCTCCTTAGTATGCTGCATAGCTTAGATTTAGATCAGGGTTGCAAATTGTCACAGATCTGTGCACAGGCAATGGCACCTGTGGTCGCAACTCTGATTTAGATTATGTCAAAATTTCCATTGCTCAAAATAGACACTCCAGACGATTTCCTTTTCACATAAAACTAGGTGCTTTTTAAAATCCAAAAGCTTTGATAATCGATGATCCAAAAAAAAATATGGGTATTTAAAAATTCAAATAGCAAAATTGTCAAGTCTGACTGATGGCACAAATTCAATGCACTCAATTTAATATGAATTAAGCAATTATTTTATTCTCATTTATAGTATAATAAATTGTTTCATGACTAGATCGAATGCCTTTAAACGCCTTTTCTACACGTTCTTTTCTCTAGTCATGACACTGACAACATGACATCCAGTCAGAACATGCCACCCAAAGTGAATTTGATCAATTTATTTTATTTAAATCGCATATTTATTTCTGCCAACATCCGTTTTTGGCTAATTGTTATGAGCATGGTTTCACTTTACATTACTCGAGTAAGCATCTCACTTTCAGACGCGAACACACAAAAGGCATTTATTGCTGTAAAGATTTATATCACCCTACATAACTCCTTTGATATATTCACAATTTGAGTTGGATTTTTTTTGGGATGGTATAATATATGTTATTTATTTATTTATTTTTCTATTCACCTAAATACACAGTAAACAGCCTCAGCATTTTAGAGTAAAAAATACTATCAACTTTCAGCTTCCTCCTCATGTTGCACAAAAGAGAAAAATATTCGTTGTTTGACCAATCACATAAAAATTTATTCTATCATCTGTTCAAACATTACACATATATTAATTTAATGCACATTGATTTTATTTTCCTCCTTCGTCATTGTTTTTTTCTTTCTTTTCACTACTACCCAATCTACTCCTCACGGAAAACAAAAATTCAATAATTTCGTCTGTGAGATTTTTGAGAGAAAACAGATAAAAATTGCATGGAAGCTTCCGTATGAAAACAAAATATCATGCGAATAGAATGAAAAGGCGACTGTTTCATAGTGATGCTTCCCAAAGACTGACTGAATGATATATTTTTCTTCTGTGAGAGAGGTGCTGTGTGTGTGAAAGAGAATCATGTAGTCTGTATCTCAATTTTTCTTTTCTCCTTGTTCATTTTCTGTTCCTTTAGATCTCTCCAATTGTAGTCCACATGCTAATCTTATCTTTCTTTCTTTTTTTTTTCTTTTCTATTTACACAGAGGCAAGACTTCATGGAACAGCGTGGTACAAATTCTCTCAAGATCACGAAGAGCGTAAAATTCAACAAGAAAATCTCGTAAAGATGCGAGAGAAAACTGAACAGGCGCAAAGTCAACGTGCAGAGTTAAAAAAGCACCGGGATGATATCATTAAAAATCGAATTAAGCTTGCGAAAGAACGAATGAGAAATAAACTCGGACTACCCGTTGAGCAAACTGACAATGACGATAGTAAGTGATACAAGGCTTATAAATAAATATTTTTTTATACTCATTTAAGGTCTCTATTTATTTAAGAAGTTGCAGCAGATGATAAGAGCAATGATGACAGACAAAAAGCAAATGAAATGGCTGAAAAAGATGCCGAAAAGGAATTGCAGAGGGAAATGGAGAGGAAGCGGCATATACGGTATGTTGAAATGGAATTTTTTAAGCATAATGAGCTCATTTCGCTTAAATGGACTATCATGACCTATTCAATACTTACTGAGAATCTAGCTTGGAACAGCTTCAAGCATGGCCATATATTTTATATCAACTCCTTTTAAGGCACTATTCTTAAATCTACATTCAATTTATTGATGAAATTCCGAATTGTTTGAATACTTTCCCATACTTAAATTGCTGAATGACAGACATTTGGCGAGAATTATACACTTTTTACATATTTACAGTAGGAGCTGATTGTAGTTAATTAAAGATAAATTTGCTCAGCACTTGATTAATAGCTTTTAGATCTAGCAATAATAATCAATCCATTGATCTTTTAATTTCATTCACTAATTCGCACTTAATTTATTTTATTTATAGACCTTGGGATAAAGGTAAATTGACGGGAACAGTGCAATCCGATGAGTCAGACGAAGAGAGATGGGTGCCGAAAAAAGAGAAATTTGCTATGTCACAAGACGAGTGGAATGAGAAGCAAAGATTGCAAAGAGTTAATGAATTCGCACCTGTTTATGATCAAAAGCCTTCATCATCAAAATACAAGGAGAGAAGTAATCCTGCCGACAATCTGGAACAATCGGTTGCTGCAAATTTAAGATTTATTCGAGCGAAATTTGATAAAAGGAATTAAGTTTATTTAATTAAATAAAGTGAATTTTTTTATTCGCAGAAAAATGAAGCTTTTTGTAACATTAATTCTGGATTTTAATAATTAATTCATTAAGTTTGTGTCATTAAATTCTCATTGAGTCAAATACCTTTAATTTTATTAAGTTTCTAAAATTCAAAAATCATTTGCAAGTATGGTGATCCAAACAAATTTACAACAATTTTAGACAGGTATTCCAATATATTTAGGTATACATAAGTGAGTAAGTGAAAGAAAAACAAAATGTAGAGGAATTAAAAAAAAATAATAAGTAGAAAGAAGAGAAAAGTTCAAATTATTTAGTTTTCGTAGCTACTTAATTTGAGTAATTAGAACTTTTTAGTATATTCAATAGAATAAGAAAGTTTAACGGAATGAGATATTCTTGAAATGACTAATGCGCCTTCCTTGTCAAAATATAAAGACTTTTCAATGTAAAAGTTCAACGAGACCGAAAAATCTAAAACTGTCTTCAAAAATAAATCCACAAATTACAAGATCTCATTGTTTAAATTGCTAGACCAAAAACACTGCAAAAAGAGCACAATTAAAATTAATTAGTCGTCTGTCCTTGAAAAGTAAGCTTCTTAAGAATATTTACCTTGTTATCACGTACATACTCTTATTCTCCCATCTGACCGTACAGGATCCGTCTGTGTCGTTATTCCAAAAGCAACTAGAAGCAGTATGTAATCCAGCCCCATTCTTCTGCATTATCAAGCATGTAACAATGTATTTATAAGGCTTTTGTTGCTTTGTCAATGTATTTAAGCAATTTTCGACGATATTTCCAGTCCATGAGTTAACTGTAATGAATCATTTGAACGTTAATTGAAAAAGTTAGCAAATTAAGCAAAACAAATTATTAATTACCTTTGTCGTGCTGATAAGCATTTCCACCTATCGTGTTCTCTATAGCTTCCTTAATAATTTTGGAGACATCATCAACGATAAATTGGTTCTGCAAAAGAGGCATGACAAGTTTTTATGAGTGCTTATTCCACAATTGTTCTATCAAAACTAAACTTGAAGGAGGAAATTATTGAGCAGAAAATAGCTATAGCAATATTTTATATCCTGTTAAAAATAATGTGAGGGAATCTTGGTGTTCAAAATCATATTAGTGAACGTTCACATGCAATGTAAATCTCCTCCTCCTTTCTTGTTCGTTCCTTGGATAAAAATATAGTCGTCTCTTCAACATTTTCAGGCACTGTAAAATGTTTGAAGTTGAGGAAAAGCCATGAAATTTAGGTAGAAACTGTATTCTTGGATAGCATAAAGCATTTGTTTATATGATAAAAATTTCATTTCAAGTTACAGCTGTGGATCAAACAGACTAGATTATATTTAAAAGATTACTGGTGTGTTGAATACGGAATAAAATTGCGAATAAGGAACAGCAAAAAAAGTTTGATCGATAAATTTAGTATGTTATATGGTAATATTTTCACTATCCATTTATAACTTTTATCAAGAGTAATATATTTATTGTTTTAATGAACATATTTAAATAGGAATGTGAAGATATTCATGCTCAATGGATCATAAGAACTTCAATTTCATGACTTTATGACTCATAAAATGCCGAATATTATTTTAACCATTATTCCTTCATTTTTTCATACCATTCTTATTTTTGTTTACTTACTTCTTCTCCGTCCATGATTTCCGTTTCTGCTTACTAATAGATTTTAACCAATTTAGTCACCAAGTAGCGTTTAATTCCTTTGCTTTTAACACTTTTTTTTGCTGAAAATTTTCAATGATTGAAAAATTATTATTTTTTCGCTCAAAACTTACTCTGTTTCATTAATTACGTAATATTTGTATGCTTAACTCACTTTCTATATAGTTTATATGGCTACGAGTTTAATGGAAAAGGATTAATTTTAATAAAATTTAAGAGCAAACAAATTCTCGTCGAATAAATGATATAAATTTTTAAATTGAAATTGACCGTTAAAAATAGCACTATTCATAACGAACTTTTAAATTTTGAAATATTGTCCCTTGTGAAAAGAAGTATAAGAAAATAATTTTTTTGACGGAGAAGTAGTTAAATTAAAAAATTTCATGTTTAAAGTACTGTAATCAGACTAATAAGTAGCTGAAGTGATACATAAAGATCAATTGTATTAGGATAAGAAGAAATTTTTAATAATTGACGAGATTTAGGGATAGAATAAAGTTGGCATTTTTTTATGCGTAAAAATTTTACTTTGTGCATAAAAAAGTCCACAAAAAATGTTTAAATGGACTCTATAATAACGCAAGTAAATAGAGAAGATGAGCAATTGAATGCTTTCGCGAACGATAAAGGTAAGGATGGGAGGAAAATTGTGGAAATGGATTGATAACAAGATACTGAAATTGTTGTGAGGGGATTGAAAGATAGGTGTTGACTTTTTTCAGGGCTTTTGAATTTTATTTACTACAGCCTTGGATTCACATATATTTTCTAAAAATAAACCTACACAGTGGCATTAATAAATTCAAAAAATAGCATTACATATTTTCTTCGATTTAATATTAAAATTCTAATAATTCAAGCTCGATTCATTCATGATTTTTCATACTACTAGTATTAAATTATATATTTTCATACACTTGAACAACAGCAAGCAAGCAGTATATAAATATATATAGGCAAATCACTGTATAAATCAAAACAATTCTCAGCTCTTCACTATTTTTTTTTAATTTTATTTTAGATAAAATTAGTTTCATATGAATTATATTACGGACGAAGCGCATATATTCTTAAAATAGATTTACACAAGTGAAATTATGCTGAGAAAAAAAAATTGTTTAATATAGTATTGATCTTAAATCGGGAATTGAGTCATATTTGTTTAAATTAACTAATTAATCGCGCTACATTTTCGCTACAGATAAGGGAGCGAGAGAACAAAAAAAAATGTACATTTCTATATGCTTATTTCATTTCAATATACTACAGTACTCTCTGTGCTTCCACATACACGAATTTTTGCGATTTATGTATTAATTTTTTTCCTATATCCATTGCATCCCATTATGACATTTGTTAACTAATCGTAATCTTTATCTTCCTATCACGAAACCAAAAAATTCATAAATCAAGGAACTATCGAAGAAAATGTAACAAAAAAATCAAAAAGACGAATATGGGAGACAGTTTTTTGTTGCTGGCGACAACGGAGTGCTTCTATAACTCGCCGTACCAAATCAAATCAGAATGGTGGATCGATAGAAGGGCTTTCTTCAACGCAAACCATAGGACAAGCAAGTGGGCTTACGTGCAACAATAGTCAAAATCGATATTTACTTCCGCCAGTTAGACATTCGGATATGCATAAAAAATGTATGGTTATTGATTTAGATGAAACACTTGTGCATAGTAGTTTTAAAGTAAGTAGAATTGCATGAGCCAACTTCTTATCAATGATTGACCGTTGGTCGTGTTTTCTTTGTAGCCAATTCCAAATGCAGATTTCATTGTTCCCGTGGAGATTGACGGAACAATTCATCAAGTCTACGTTCTTAAACGTCCTTATGTCGACGAATTCTTAAAGAAGATGGGCGAGCTATACGAATGTGTACTATTCACAGCTAGTTTAGCAAAATATGCAGATCCTGTGGCCGATCTTTTAGATCAGTAAGTGCTTCATATATATATATATATATTATTTTCATTGATAATTTTCATCCACACAGATGGAATGTCTTTCGAGCTCGTCTGTTCCGTGAATCTTGTGTTTATCACGGTGGCAATTATGTAAAGGATTTGAACAAACTAGGTCGAGATCTACAGAAAATCGTGATTGTAGATAATAGTCCAGCTAGCTACATTTTCCATCCTGAAAATGCAGTACCAGTAAAGAGCTGGTTTGACGATATCAGCGATACCGAACTTTTGGAATTGATTCCGTTATTTGAGAAATTAAGTAAAGTGGACTCTGTTTATACAATACTGTCTAGTAAAAATACAAACTCAAATTCTAATTTAATAACACAAACAACATTAACATCGTCGTCGTCAATAATAACATGCTCGCAACAGCAACCAAACGAGAATACGTAACATTTAAGGATTAAAATAGGAATGAAAAAATTTTTCTTGTTGTTCTTTCATGGTTAAAGTTTTTTGTATATTTCGAATGCGTGCATATACATCAAAAAAAAAATATTAAGATGTAAAAATTATATGTTTTTGTTATGAATATATATTATTTGTGACAAACAAATGAGAAGTGATGTAGTTTTTCAAAAGCATTTCCGTACATCTTGTGACCACAACCTACGTTTTTTTTTAAAAAAAAAGCTCAGCTTCAGTTAAAATTTTTATATAGACTTCTAGTGTGACAGATTGATTGGTTTTCGACATATCATTTGCATATCTTAATCGATAATTAGAAATGACTCATAAAAGTGATAGATAAAGTTTTGTACGGAATTACTGTCTTTCCTGTCGTGGACTGTCTTCCCATCATCTACATTTTTTCTTCGCACAACGTCCTCCTTCTCTTTGTCCTCACTACTTCATATACTTACTCCATGCTATCTATGCTTTTGGAAAATTACTCAAAAGTAGTTATATATATATTTATACATACTTATACATACAATATAATATAGGGGGAATGAATAGGTAGCATATTTTAAACCGCTCTTTCATTCTTTATTTATTTATTAGTACAATAATTCATACATAAAACATAGAATCGTGCATGTTTATTTCGAAATTTAAATGATGTTGTCTGGAAAAATGGCATAAAATATTATCAGAAATTATTTAGTCTAACACATTTCAAATTTTCTGCTAACTAATGCTTCTAAAATTGTCAGATCCTGGGATTAATCCATAAATCAGTCAGTTGATTGATTTATATACTTTTCATTTTGGAGGCAAAATTGACGTATGTTAATCATACACAAAAATTATGATTCTTCTTATAAAAGGAGTCGTTGAAGTTTGATGTCCATGGATGTCACTTGTGAACGACCCCTAACAAGTTAATTAACGCAATTACTAATATTAGTTTATCCGTCATTCGATGAAAAAAATAAAATAGAACTTAGTAACGAGAATTCTTTCAGACTACCGACATTTCATAAAATGTCAGTTACAAAAATTTTTGAATTTTTTTTGACGGTTGAAAGCAAAATCTTATTTAGCTTGTTTCGTAATAAATTAAGTATTTAACTGGCTTGTTACATAAAATTAAACATTCTTATCAACTTTTATATGTTTTGGTACTCGAGTTAGTTAGTTAAACACACAAATTTAAGCTTAACAAATATTCACAACATATGTAAACAAAAAATGTGAATGTGTTATGGAAATTTTTCATGAATTTAATTTATAATGAAAAATTGCTTCGATTTACCTATTTTGATGTAAAAAACTGATTAAAAGCTCAAAAGAATGTTGAAGATTATGGTTATTTATAGAAATCATTACTAAAACAAACAGAAATAATAATTTTTAGCTTTAAATTTTTTGTTTGTTTACATTGTTTTTAACGGTCTAATAAAATTCAAATTTTCGGTTCTAATTAGGCTTTCCTGATTTCCCGGTCTCGATAATTTTCGAGACTCAAGACCAAAATTAAAATTTAAATATCTTGGATGTCATTTAATTTTTTTTACAAATTTTTGATTAGAACGATTAATAATTACTTAAGCAATGATTTTAAACTATAATTTCTCAAAAGTATCCAGGTACATCAATGATATTTGAATTTTAATTTGGCCTCGAGTCTCGAAAATCTGTCGAGACCGAGACTTCGGGAAAGCATAGTTCTAATATCGAAGAAATCGAAATTAATATCGAAGAAATTCGAAATGAAATGTCGGTAGTCTGAATTCTTTTAACAAATAATTTTATAAACTTCAAGATTCGGTTCCGAAAAAGTTTAAATTCGAAAATATGATTTATTCTGATGCGAAATAAATTTAAAAACAAACTTAATCATTAATTAATTATTTTTTTATTAATAAGATTCCTATTTATATATAATTTTTTATTATTATTATTTCTCTAATAATGTTTTATCAATTTTTTCTGAAATATTTTCTTTAAAACTGTTGCAATCTAGTAAAGTTAAACGAGGTTTCTTATTCAGCTTCGATCTTACGAAATTCTTCAAGCATCTACAATAGAACTGCTCACTGTTAAAATTTTGCTTAATGTACATAATAATATGATAATAGAATAATCCAACAAATTATCTTTAAACCTCACAAATTCTTATCAAAACTTGAAGATTGCGTAACTTTGGAGCTGAAGATCGACCAAACTAAGTAAAAACAAAAGGGCTTCTAAGTATAATTTTTTATGAATGTAATAGAGAAAATTTTTAATATTAAGGGAAATCTGTCAATTTTTCACTAACACGAACATTTTCATAAGAAAAGTTGAAATTGCAATGAATGATATCATTTTTGTGGCATGTGTCCCTCAAAAAATAATTAATTCTAATTTCCAACAACAACAGCAGCAAAGAAACCTTATCAATATAATTTTGTTTTTGAGTCTCAAAAATGAATGAAAAAATATAGCAGTATTTAATACAATACTGATTCCGGACTTAAAGCTTTATGATTTTTAAAAACGCATTTCATAAGTTGTAATCAGTTAAGTTATTAATAGCACTTTCGAGTAATTCTTAGGGGGTTGTTCACTTGTGACGTCTAATTTATCGGTGGAAAGTGGAAGGGGGCTGCAGAAAATAGAAGCAAGATTAAACGTCATTTGTAAACGATCCCCAGATGAAAATCTTAATCATTAATATAATTTTTCTTCTCTTCATCACAATCAGGGGCGTATCCATGAGGTTTCTAAGGTTAAATTTAACCAAATTCCCCATACCCCGCTAAAAAATTTACGTCCATACAAAAAAATTTAACTTCCCCAGCACATATACAATTTCTGGACCCTCCCCTGATCATCGTTGATGTATAAATAGATGCCATGTTTTTGTTTAATTGTCTTTTGCATTTTATCAGTAAAATTATTGTTCTTAACTTATTTCGTCATAGCTGAAGGCTGAAAATGAGAAAGAAATTCATTAGATGTAGAATTTTTGGATACATATAGAATTATATAATGTTTTCGGTGAATTCTAAATGCATCATGTCATCAACCTATAAAATATATAAACTTAATAACGATAAACTAAAATTGCAAAAGAATATCAATTTTATATTATAAAAAATAAAAATAACAGATGTAAAAAAATATTAATAAAAATTTTTATAAGAATATATCAAAAATGGATTTACTCAATGATCGACAGTCTGTTCTAGTTATTTTCAGATAAGCAGTTCAGCACCAAAACAGAAAAGATAAAAAAAAAATCATCTATGTGTCATGTTTCAATAATCGTATGACAGCTACATTTCCTATCACTCGATTGAGTTTAGCCGTTGCTATGACCTTGAGTAAAAACGGCCTTGACATCATCCGTGCTGTTGATTTTGAGTCATAAAAAATTGATTGAATTTCCAGTTTTCTTTTTCTTTTTTAGTTAGAATCTTTTGATAACCTTTACAGCTGATTTGGATTCTTTAAGTAATTAAGATGCTTTTTTTGTAATTGGGCAATTCCATGAGTGAAGGGAACTGGCGAAAATCAAGTTGTAATATTTTTTTACTTGTTTCAGTTCAAATTTCTGAAAACCGTTAAAAATTTTCTTCAATTAATGATTAAATAATTTCTTTAGATAATTAGTTAAGTTATAGCAACATAAATCAATGAAGTTTTAATCTATCAATATTTTAAAATTAATTCAATATCTTTACAAGCCTTAATGAAATTTTTGGGAAATTTGAAAATGATTTTTTTGTAGTGTTAACATAGCGACAAGTTCAATTTTCTTAAAAGTAAGTTAAAAATGTCAAAATAGGCCAAGAGAGGATAGAAAAAACACAATCACATTAAAGGACATTAAAGATTTTCACGCTAAATTCCTTCTTAATGTCGAAGAATGATGATTCAGCGGATGCAAGCAATGGTTAATTAGTCTTTAATCAGTAATAAAGTCACTTTCGGAATGTCTAATCGGTTTTTATAATCACAATCGAGGTTATAATTTTCACTTTTGGGTAAATGTCAATTTTTAATGATTTATGCTTGCTACTTTTATTCAATTCGATTTTGTGTATACTGTAATCGAAGTTATTAATTAATTACAACTAAATTTAAGTGCTTAAACTAAATATTTCAACTATTTATTCAAATTTATGATATTGTATGCTTGTATGTTTATTCTGTCCCCTGTTTCGTAGTTTTTCTCCCCTCTTTCTCCTTTGCCTACAAATATTTAAGTGAGTAAATAATCTGAAAAATCATTTTTTAGACAAAAATTCTCCGCTTATTAGAATGTGGCATGAGTTTTATTTTATTTCAACGAGGTATCAATTCAGCAGATCCTTTTGTACCTAAACAGCAACATGGACTTACAATTTTGATGTTAAATAGATGAGAATTTCGACAACAATCAACCTTCATTGGAATCAGACGCATTTTAAAAATTGAGAGGAATTTAGAGATCAATTGCTGTGCGGTAAGTTATTTTACAAATTAAGAATACTTCCTGAACAAGGAATAAGTTCTAGAATAGCGCAATTAATTAGTTTATTCATCATTTCTTTTTAGCCAGTTATCAAAACTTTCGATCATTCAAGAAAAATAACATCACTCAGTTCTTTACGTTTTATTGGATATGATGCAGCATAAATATTCTGCTGTGAAATATCGTTTGTGCTGATCTTGACTCGTGATGATTGTGCAAATCTGTTTGGACATTCTTCAAAAATTCAACGCCTACTAAGACAACGAAAGATAAGTCATAAAAAATCATAAAGTTTTGAGACATTTTCAACAATTGGTGAGTTTACTTTAAATATTTCATTTTCATTATTTCGAAATGAATTCTTCTGGATGCTTCACATAAGTGGCTGAAATTGGTTCAGCCAATCCCGTTTTTAGTGCATCTTCTCAAAGCAAAAAGACTATTGTACGTGTGTCTGTAGTCTGTTGGGTAGCTCATTTTCCAGTTTAAGCTTTTTCGATGCGTTTTTTTAGGGTTAGGAAACATACAGTTTGCAAACAGTTTGTAAATTTTCAAAACGAAAATTTCCGTTAAAAGTAAAGCATGATTCAGTGTAATTTTTGAACTTTTACCGACTTATATCAAGTAATTCATTATTTCCTTCAATTGTGTATACTTAAACATGGCTAAAACACTACAATTAAGCTAAAAATTGCAATTTTCTACAAAAAAATTTCAAAGCGAATCCGCAAAAAATACAGAATTTTGATTTCAGTTTTTGCTTTAATTGCGTATATTTTAACGAAAATTGATAATGATTATGTTATTAATCAGCTAACGAAACATGGCTAAAGTGATTCTAGCATTGTTAATTAGTTAAAGTGCTTAATTTTAGCAAAAAAAATCTTTGTAATAAAAAAGCTTTGTAACGGTTATTTTTGTTTTGAAAATTTACAAACTGTTTGCAAAGTGTGTGTGACGTTGGCCAGAACAGGTTCTCCAATCTTCAATTCGATTGGAGAACCTGTTCTGGCCAACGTCACACACACTTTGCAAACCGTATGTAAATTTCCGAACTCTAGTTTTTTGCTTAAAATGTCATAATTTATGGATCATAATCTGGTATGAAGAGAGATTTCTTGGATCGGTCATTTCCTCTGCTAGAACCAGCCAAAACACTTTCAAAAGTGGCTTACGTAAAGCTTATTTAAGGGCAATTCCATGAGAAGATTTCATTGTTTACATTTGAGTTTAATCCATGTCACATGAGGCAAGAAATATAAAATTTAAAATATTTCTTTTTACGGATCTTTACTGAATGTTATATAATTAATGAATGTTAATATAATTAACTTAAACTAATTTTCTTTTAAAAATCTGTATTTTAAACTAGTTAAACATTAGTTTAAATAAGAATAAATGAAGAAATTAGCGTTTTCAATTTTATCATTTTGTATTTTTTCGTGGAAAAATTTCTCTCCGTTACTTAGTAACATCGTATTGAGCTTCAGAAGAATTGAAATTGTAGCTTAATTAAACGCTTTTGAATAGTTCTAATGATTGAATATGCTAGCTAGACCTTTTTCATTAATCGAGTAAACATTATTTCGTTTATTAGACTTTTTCTGTTTAGTTGCTTGTTTTCGTCAGCTTCTTCTATTTGATTTTGAAATACATGTCTACAATTAGCTGGAAATTTTTTCAGAAATTTTACTACTTTACTTACTAACCTATTAAGCGCAGATAGCAGTGCAACTAAAGGTTAACAACAAAAATTATTTTTAATGTTTACATTTTCGCCACAACGAGTTTTCATGTATTTTTCAAAAGATATTTTTATTCAATATTTCTCCTGATGCAATAAAGCAATAGCTTAATGGCAACAATTTTTTTCTTATTTTCTATAAAGTAAACGTTTTTGCATCAGGTTGGAGCTATAACTTTTTCATCTTCATTTGAACAATTTTAACCAATTCACATCTGTTTTTGTTAATAATCTTTGTTGAATTCCTCTAAAGTACAAAATATTCATGATTGTCTAATTTCACACACTGTAATTGGAATAAATCGGATTCGACGAATTTGTTTTAATTCCACTTTATTGGAAGATGAATTTTTTTAACTAACAATAGAAATATAATTAACGAGGTGAACACTCTAAAGGTTCAGAACAAAAAGAAAGAATAATCCAGGGGAAAG
Organism: Chironomus tentans; assembly: GCA_963573255.1. NCBI lineage: Eukaryota > Metazoa > Arthropoda > Insecta > Diptera > Chironomidae > Chironomus > Chironomus tentans. Next base: position 27,115,932 of record OY754303.1, on the reverse strand, counting down.
GGGATGGGCACTTTAAAGCTTAGCTTCTTATTGCTTTTAAGGATACTTGCCGTGATTCAAATTCGAGAAGTGAGAACTGAGTGTAAATGATTTTAATGTAATTTCAATGAATTAACAAATATTAATGAGTTTTAATTTATTCAATTAATTCCTTATATAACTGTCATTATATTCAATGACAATACACAGAACTTTACTAATCAAAAGTTATTATCTAAGTAGTCTCGAGAGCAAAATCTTCCGTTAATTCGTATAAAAATTTGTGTTTCTGTTTATGAGCACTAATTCACTTAAATGAAATATTATGCACTCACTAGGGTTCTTTTAGTATTTTTTAGAATGCCTTTTTAATTAAATCAAATTTTATTTCAACACATGTTTTCCCGCTGACCTCCATTCTACGTTCTTTCTCTTCTCCTTCTCAACCGTCTTTTTCAATTCAAAATTCTTAGTACAATGCAGCCAACTTCAGGTTGTTAATTCAAAAATATTCCACCGTGTTTCTCCAATCCGAAGCTAATTTCAGAACAATTTGAAATTTTTTACCAGTACGAAAATTTACACACAATATAATTTAAAAAATTTTTACGTTTAGATTAAACACATTTTCAACTTTTTTGAAATAATTACGAGTAAAAATTTAAAGATTAGTTTATATTTAAAGCTATGCTATGATTTTTAATGACATTTTGATTGAATATGGGCCCAATATTTAATAAAACTTTCGTCGTTCTATTTTGTAAACATTGGTAAACATTAGAAGATGAAATTTTGTTTTATTGAATTTAATTATATTTATCTACAAGCCAGATAGTTTTAATTAACTTATTTACTTAAAAAATCATATTCTTTGTGTGTTCATCTACTTTATATGTTGATTTATTTAACAGAAATTGAGTTTTTATAAGATTTCATTATAAAATTTAACGGAACGAATGTACTAAAATAAGGAGTACTAAAAATTCATTATTTCAAATTTTGTACTAAAATAAAGAAAACCGTTACGTCTCGTGAGTACTTGGGCTTTTATCAATTCCAAATGAACATGAGCAGCATTAGATCAGATTGGTTCAAAAGTCCTTTGTGGAGTTTTGAGACAGATTATCACAGTCAATAACCTGAATTTGCAATTCTTCCTTGTAGTTCTAGTAGCAATGATGCTTATTGTGGAATTTTGAGAAAGATTATCACAGTCAAGAACCTGAACATGGAAAAGTTCCAGGATAGCGCAATTAATGACTTTTTTTCTTTATCTTTTCTTTTTAGCAAGATCCAATTATCGAAACTTCCAATTATTCAAGAAAAATGACTCAGTTTTTTTCGTGTTGTTGGATATAATGCAGCATAAGACATCGATTTTAAAAAAGCTTGTGTGCTGCTCTTGACTGGTGACGATTGTGCAGATCTATTTGGGTGACATTCTTCAAAAATTCAACGCCTACTAAGAAAACTGAAAAGAAATCAGACAGTTTTCAGACATTTTCAATAATTGGTGAGTTTGAAGAATTTATTTTTATTATTTTGAATTGAAATTTTCTTCTGGATCCTTCACATAAGTGACTGAAATTGCCTCAGTCAATCCCGTTTTTTAATGGAAAATACTAGTATCCACGATTTTTCATACATGTGTTTGCAGTCTGCCGTGTAGCTCATACAGTTTAAGTTTTTTCGGTGTGGTTTTTTGCTTAAAATGTGTATTATAGCCTTTATTTTATTGGTCGTAGGCTGGATTGACGATAGATTTTTTCGATCGGTCACTTCCTCTGCTGGAAGCAGCCAAAACATTTCCAAAAGTGGCTTACGTTACATTATAAATACGTTCGTAAAATTAGGTAACATATAATTTCACGCTACGAGGGGGATTGAACAAGGGGGTACGAGGGGGCTCTTGGAAGTTGAGGGAGGGGGTAAATTTTTTGTATCTTTTATTTCTCAAATATTTTTGACTGTTGATTTTCAAAAAAAATTTAACCGTTATTTTTTCAAAAACTAGTGGACGCGTTACTAGTTTAGACATTTGTACAATTTTATGGATATTAACATTAGATTCGATTTAAGCTTATGTGCCGCTAATTGATAAGGGATTTTCTTCTTGTGTGAATAATTTTCTCCTTCCTTTCAAGTAAATTCATGGTTAATACATAATTCCTGTTATTTAAATAAAAAAGAAAATTTGATTTTTGAAAGACTAAGTATGTGAAATTCCGATAAAAAATACACCCCTTAGATCTTTCTTTGTGGAATTATCAGGAAAATAAACTCGTCGTTATTTTATTTTATCTTAACAGGCAGATGTCAGATTAGTTTTTTTGGATATTTCAACAATTATACCAAGTGCAATAGCTGGTAAGGAATGTTGATAAAGAAATGTTTAAATTGTTTTAACGCCAAGCATTGACTTACAAAGCGTCAGGAAAAGCAGGCACACAAGGTTGTGAAACGAAAACAAAATCGACAAAGAATTCTAAATGTCACAAGTGCTACTAAAAAATGTTATCAAAATGACATTGGAAAATAACGAATTAGCGGAACGCCGATTATTATCAAATACAAATTAAAAGAATTGTTTGAGAGATCTACAGAACACTGTACAAAATCGTAAGCAAACTCACATCACTGCAAAATAAATTAAACAACTAGATAAATGTCATAAGATTATAAGGGATTGAGAATGTTTTCATCTAAACTAGGTAAGTAAATACTTAAATTTTATTTTTTGGAAGAATATTTAAGTTTTTTGGGGTATTTTCTTAAAACCCCTAGCAAATTAATGAAAATTTTTCGTAGATTGGGTGGGATTTATCCTCCAATATTTAAATAATATCTGAAAGTTTCGTCAATTTTTGTTAAGATCAAACATGTTTTTTCAACCCTACGTACTAATTTGTAATGCTAACTTTTTTTATTCGTTCAAAAACACGACCCAAAAAGTTAATACCATGAGAGAATGGAACTGAAAAATTTTAGTACAATTTTTTTTTAGCTTTTTCCTAAATATGCATATTTTCATGTCACTTTTTAAAGTCTTTTTATTAAGCATTAAGTTTTATTATTCATCATTCAACAATTGAATATGATTCACAACGGATAGAAATCGTGTCTAGAGGTTCAAATAATTAATCAAAGCTTTGATGGCTAAATAAGTCGAAAATTAAGAAAAATTAAATCAAGATAAAATTTCTCACTCGCGGAATTACTCAACAGCAGTTTTGCTCTGAAAAATTTGAAAGAAAAAAGTAAAAACTTTGATAAAATAATAACAAAAAGTTTAAACTCCCTCCATTAATCCCTTTTTCTAAACTGTCCTAAACTTCTGTCTTTATAAGTCTAAAAGCATACGTTGTTTCTGAAAATGTTTAATCCGAAATTTCATTTTTAAAAAAATTATAATATACTTCAATTAAGCATGTATAACATTGGATAACATCACATCCCATTGAATTATTTCATAGTAACAACTCTGCAGCTTGATAAACAATAAGAGAGACATAATTGCATTACTCAGACACTCCATGCTCCATTTATTCTCTTGCTCTGAGAGGAAAATGTGATCATGATCTTCTCTTAATTTTTATTGACTTAAGTTGAGATGACGGTACGAGAATTGAGCAAAAACCTCAGTCTTTCATCAGTCTTCAAACGAATCGGTTGAAAAATATAAAAGGAGGAAATTATTTCAATAAAGTTGTATAATTAAGAATATATTCAGTTGTAAAAGTATTGCATTTGTGTGTTGTGCAAAGTGAAAAGGAATGAAAGAAGCACTTGAATAAGAATAAATAAAAACAAAAATAAGAAGGAACGCTAACTTTATTGAAACAAAAAAATAAAAATCACAAAGAAAAGAAAGAATTTTTTAAAATATAAATTCTACTTCTTTTAGTACCTTAAGCTTTTTATTGACTATAGAAAATGAGTTTTTGCCATGACTGTAAATAGCTGGTGAGTTTTTGATTGAAAAATAAGCAGACGCTTTTCTCAATTTCCATCGTTTCTTTTCCGAAAGAAACTTTTCTCAATTTCCATGAGATATTCAGTAAAAAAATTAGGTTAATGACTATTTACTTAATGAATTCATTGAATTTTAGTAACATCTGCAAATTCGTACCTTCAGCTCGCGAAGCTTATTATACAGAAAAGAAAAAAATCGAAAGTGGAATTTCCTACGTGTAACACCTTCTATGTGTGTTAAAAACAGTAAAGACCGTCTATAAATACATTCAAATAAGTCAATATGCACATCATTTAAAACAATTTAGTGTCATTGTATTTTTTTTACATTTTCTTAGAAAATTTAGAAATTTGTAACTTTTCTGGTACTGCTTAATTTAACTAATAGAATTAAAAAAAATAATTTTCTTGCTTACTCAGTAAAATCTGTAGCTTTTAAAAATCAATCATAGCATCAATCACCATTATTATCAGCAATCGATCATAACTGTTATTAACACGCTTGATAATAATCATGATGTACATTATTCAGCCTTCAGCGATACAATAATTCAAGCCATAAATCTTCCTGGCATCATCCAATGATAATAACTTTTTATGTGGATGCAAAGCTGCTGCAATTTTTTTCCAATATGATCTAAGATACAGAAAAATGAATGTGTATTGAAAAATGATATCATTTGCTGTTAATACCACAGTGCATGTGGCAAAGCTTTACTGCAACGTACAGGGACGTTTGAATCATTTTACTTGTCATACAATTTTGAATATTTTTTACAAGCTTTAAATTATCTTTAATTTATTTCTTTTTTGCTGCTTACGATAATTGATCAGTTAAATGAAAATCCGTTTTGAAGATGAACAAAAAGATTTAAACAACCCGAGCAAAACACTGTAAAATTGGAATTTTGCTTGACATGGGCAGATTTGACCTTTACTTCAATTCAATGTGTGCAAAATGACAATTCCATTCCGGCATGTCTTAATGGAAAACTATGGACATGGTTCAATAATATAATTTTATTCATATGTCCTGTTTCTGATTAAGAGTAGATCAAGATTTCTGATTAATACCTATTGATAGACAAACCTTTTTTTATCACAGCACACTTTTTATTAAAAACTTTTTTAAAAAGATATTTTTATCCGGAAAACATTTTTAGCACGTCTTGCTTTACGTTTGAGTGCTGCTTAAACTATGCTCCGCGACACACTAATTTTTTACCCAAATGTGTCGTGACTTTTGTTTTCAAATTTTTAGTGTGTCGCCTGCTGAAAAGTTTGAGAAACACTGTTTTACTTTAATTGGAGATTCATGATTGTCACTTTGATGATCTAAGAGTTGCACAAATACATTTAGCCAATTGCCTTAATAAAAAATAAAATTTACTTTCTCAAGTTTATCTTTGTGCGATGATCTTGTGATTTTTTATTTGTTAATACATCTAAACATCAATCAGCAAAAAAATTTATTTTTTCAACATTCCGGTAATAACACCAATTATTTTTGCACTAATATTGAGTCTTTATATCTTGGGATGTCTTTTTTGAGCATCAAGGATAATCCTACAATTATCATTTCATCAATCAGAATTGAGGATTATTATATTTAAGAATGAGAATAAAATTTTTCTCACAAGAAATCACTCACAGTTTTCTTATACCATAATTTATCGCTTATACGTATAAAAAAGTAAGTCTAAATTTTACTAGCGATTTATTAAAAGAAAAAGAGATTTAAATAAAAAAAATGAATGATGATCATTTTTATTACACGCGTTAAAATCATGAATTAAAAAATTAGTGAGTAATATATGGCTTAGGTGATATTCCAAAAATTTATCTGCAGAGCATCTTGGAAATAAAAGAATATTTATGAATGATAGAAGAAAATGTTTGTGTTCCAAACTCTCAGTGCAACAACAGCATTCTTAATTAAAATCTCAGGTTGAAAAACGTATTCGTGTGTAGGAAAGAGAATTTATTCAATTTGCAGAAATATTCATTCAGTCTTGCTTTAGACTTCGAGTGGATCAGTCGCAATAAAACAGAGGAGAAACCGCCGCGTGAGTTTAATTGATACACAGGTGAATGTGATATATCTGCAGAGAATCTTGGAAATAAAAGAATATTTGTGAATGGTAGAAGAAAATATTTGTGCTCTAAACTCTCAGTGCAACAACAGCATTCTCAATTAAAATCTCAGATTGAAAACGTATTCGTGTGGTGGAGAGAGAATTTATCCAATTGGACAGAAATATTCATTCAGTCTTTCTTTAGACTTCGAGTGGATCAGTCGCAATAAAACAGAGGAGAAACCGCCGTGTGAATTAAATTGATACACAAATACATATAAATTTCTATATGTGTGCAATTTGTTAGTGTTTTACAAAGTGAAAAAAAGCAAAAGAAGAAAAGAAAAAGAAATATAAAATCTGAAGGAAAGAAGTAAAGATTTTAATAAAGTTAAAATTACATGAAGTTGAGCTACAGAAAATAAAATTAAATAAAATAAGAAAAAAAAGTTGTGGAAACCTATTGTATTTAAAAGAGCAAAGAAAAAAATTTCACTTTGGATTATATTTTTGCTATGGGTGCTATTTAATCTCATAGCACTTAAACTTTGGTGAGTTTTTATTTTTTTAATACCATTTGCCACAAACGAGATCATTTTTCGAGTATTTTAAACGATTTCTAAATTAATATTGATAACTTTAAAGCCTTATTAGGTAAAATTTCTAGTATTTCATGGAAAAAATGTTGTGGGAAAGATCAAAGAAATTTTTATTACAAGAATCTATAAATGGAACTTCAAATAAAACTTATTTCTTAAAAAAATTAAATGCTTAAAGTGCGATGAATTGCTCCACTCACGCAAGACCTTCATCGGAGTAGAAAAAATAAAAGTAAGCTTACTCAACACTACCGAATGAAACGTTTATCAAATCATAGATGGAAATGCCAAGATTTTGAAAAAAAAACAAGACTAGAGCTAAAAATATGTGTATTTGTAATATCCAAGATATTTTCTGAGACGATGAAGAAAATTCAGATTTAAGCAGAAATTTAAAATAGTTGATTAGTCACAAAATTATAATGTAATTCATGTATTGAGTGAGAATAGGATGAGCTAAGCGAAAATATATAAAATACGGTAATTTTCAATAGTGCCTTTATATATTCTTATTCGAAATATTATTATTACACCATCCATTGCAAACAACAGAAAGAAGAACCAATGATTATTTTCTTGCTTCTCACTCAGCTTAATTATAGGTATTATTCACTAAGGTTCTTGAAAGAATTTGCCATTTCACCTCTTCGTCATCGCAGTTCAATGCCACAACCGTGATGTAATTTTTCATTAAATATTCATAATCATCAAATCTCCGTTGAATGATGCAATAACTTTTTAACGCCCACAACAATCATACCATTAACAGTTGAACAGTCTTGAAACTGTCGCGATGGCGACTAAAAATTTGCATTAACGCCCAAGCATCAAATATTTCTGCTTCACACAATTCAGACGCTGAACTTCATAAATTAAGGAAAAGGTACATAGCCTTAAATATATATATATTCTTAGCATGTGGTTAGATTTTTCGAAAAATCTTCGATAATCTTTGTCCAATTGTGATTTATAATTAATGATTGTAGAAATTTCTAAAGAAACTTCTTCACTTTTTTCTAACTAAATATTACAATTGAGTTATTTTGAATAAATAAAATGTTGGATAATCCTATTCGTCTGGAATATTAATGAGGTACGATTTTTGTCTCTCGTACAGAAAAGGAAGTGGCAAATGAAAAAAGTTCAAAAAATATATATATGAAAACGGGATTTGTTTAAAACTTCAATATGTGTGATGGGAAATGACTCATTTCTTTCCATATTTTTTTTCTCTACTGTTCGCTCACGAAGTCAATAGTCTTAATACAAACCCAAGAAATACAATGAAATGTGAATACAACAAAATATACGCGCAGGCAAAAGTTACCAACAATATTACAAGCAAAATTTTATAATAGAATTGAGGTTTCATGCCATTACTTGAATTTAAGTCTTTTAATTCAATTGAATTTTAAGCTTCAATTTCATTTGAAATCTTTTGGAAACATATCGATTATCTTCTTAGCAATTAATTCTGTTTTCATGTTGAAATAAATTATAAATTAGATATATTAGAAATAAGATAAATTAGATTTATAATCGAACAAACTGCTACAATGACTTCGACAAGAAATTGCAACATTAAGATTATCTTTTTCATCAATAGAAATCCTTTTCTCTTTTCGTGAGAAGAAAGTGCGAAAAAAGGAAAGTGTTTCAAAATAAGTTTCTAAGACATGAACACAATACTTCAGTCTGTGATGAATTATATTGTATAATCGAATTGTGTGATTGCCAAGTAGTCGAAAATTTACCAAACGCCACTCCCGCATTATAATAGAATTTGCTTTTCACGCAATTGAATTCAATGTGTATGCATGTATTTAAAATACAGCAAACACCTACATGCTATAAAATATTCAGAGTTCTTGACATTAATTATTATTTGTCTACTTAAGATTACGGATGCCAAAATTTTCGACTGTTATATAAGGAAGTCTTGGTTTGTTTTAGCCAGGGGGAAGATAACAGGGCGTAAAAAAAAGCGTAAAATAAAAGCGGAAAAAGCGTAAAAAGTGTAAAAAAAAGTGGAAAAAGCGTAAAAAGTGTAAAAAAAAGCGGAAAAAGCGTAAAAAGTGTAAAAAAGCGTAAAAAACGTAAAAATAATATTTTGCATTTAAAAAAGATTTATTAACAAAATATGACGTTTTTTGCAAGTTTTTTGAGTTTTGTAACTATATTAAGAAGTTTTAATCATTTATCTACACTTTAGAAAAAATTATTTGTGCAATCTTTCATGGAAACCTTTACATAATAGTTTTTATGGCCAACATATTAATAATATAACAAAAGATTCACACGTAAATAACGGTGTGAATATAAAAATCTTTAGTAAACAAAAACCTTCAATTTTCCAAAAAATAAAAAATATGATATATTATATATTTTTGGAAAGTTCCTACTTTCGGCTATTCAAAAAAGTTAATTATACTTTATTAATATATCCAGGGTCGGAATGATTGATTTAAACGGATTTTGGTAGATATTTTTAAGCATAATTTTTTGAACATAAAAGTTTTTTGATTACATAAATTTTGAATTTTAAAAATATCTAGCTGATCCGTAGGAAAAATGCATAATCTTTGCAACAAAATTTAGTTAATTTAAGCACTTAAAGGCTAATGTGTTTATTCAAAACAGCTGAAATTCACACTGAAATGCATAAAACGATTCATCATGAAAAAACGTAAACAAAAAAAGGTTTTACGTAACTGAAATCTCTACACTTGCGCTTTTCAGGATTTGAGTAAAATACCGCGGTTTTTCAGTTTTATCCATTAAAATTTTTGATGTTTCTAGGATGTGAAAACTTTCAAAAACATTGAAAATTACAAAGTTTTGTAATTTTGTTAAAACAATGTACTACTTTTTCTTTATATACCTATGTATTTCATTTTAATCATGAAATATGATGATTTTGTTTATTGTTGTACAATCACAATATGGGCAAATCCACGAATAAACGGTACTGAATATTTTTGATGCAAAATTTTTTAACATTGTAAATAAATGTTTAAAATCGGATTTTCTCTTTAATTATTCACTTAAAGTTTGTATTCAACATTCAATTTATAATATTTTTAACTCTACTATGTACTGTCATCATTGTTTGATGATAAAAAAGGCTAGTTATTGTTAAAAACTTGATTAAATTTTGTAAATAAATAAAAGTGTGTTTTGTAATAATGAGTTAAAAAGGCAACATAGAAACGCTATTTTCATCAATTTCTCTTTAATTACACATCATTTATTAGCAAAAACTATATTTTACTAAAGCCTGAACGAGCGAAATTCAATTCTATGTGTTTCCTACTATTTTCAATGTGTCTACAGACGAAATTTTAAATAAATAAAATAATATTTTTTTGTAGAGGCAACATAGAAACGCTCTCTAAATTGAAATAACTCATTAATTAAAGCAATTTTATAAGAAATATATATACAGAACGAAAGAAATCACGTTTCTTTACAAACTAGAAGTTTAAGACATTGGAAATTTAAAATAGTTTTCGAGTTTTACATGAAAATGTAAAAAAGTCTACAAAAATTCTTTCGTGGATTTGCCCATATACCTAATTCTACATCAGAAAAAATTTGAATTTTTCTTGCTCTGCAAAATAGATAATCCGAAAATGAGGATTATCCACTTTAGTGAAAACAGCCCTTATTATATAATTTTAGATTGGTTTATTTTAAACCAAAAGTGAGTTTTCGTTATGCACAGTTCAACAGCAACTAAAAAGTGAAATTGTCATTTAAAAAATCCAGAATAATCCACTTTTTTAATATAATTCCATTTCTTTCAGTTCTGATAAAAAACAGAATTTCAGGTTTAATCTTCCTCAAAATTGAACATTTTTGGTAATTTTGCTTTGAGTTGTCAGAAAATAAGAAAAATAATATTTTAATCTGCACAAAAATAATTGAAAAATAATATATTTATATTGATATGCTTTAAATATATGAAAAAGTAGTCAAATTTATTAAAAAGATAAAAAATTCTTCAAAATATGTAAAAAAGCGTAAAAAGCGTAAAAAAAGCGTAAAAAGCGTAAAAAAAAGCGTAAAAAGCGTAAAAAAGCGTAAAAAGTGTAAAAAGCCTAAAATTTTCCACCCTAAATTTTTGGGCGTAAAAATTTTACGCCCTGTTATCTTCCCCCTGGTTTAATGTCTTCTTATTATATCATTTTCGTTAAGTAGAAGATTTTGGATGTAATTAATCTATTAAGTTATGCATATTGAGAAAGAATTTCATATTACATATGCGTTAAGCGGATTTCAGTCATTTCCTGCATCTATTCTCGAGACTTGATTAGTAAACATAAATTTTATAGCCTTCTGAAACAAATTTACTGCAATTCATACATTTTTTTTTGTAAAAAAAAGATAATAATCTTTAACTCTAACGTAAACTTCACAACTGAGATTAGTTCGGGGGAAAAAATGTTACTGCTATTGTCTTAGTGGCTATTTTATATGCATTTCCATTCACAGTATGCATAAATGATGTTTGTATGAGGTCGATATTACTAGCAGATAAATGCTAATGATATATAATGGATGTACATACCCAGAACAAACTTTTATTTCTGAAAAATAACATTTTTCCTGTTATAATTCTAAACATTAATCATTATTTCGCTCTAAGGAGTTACTCTCTGATATTTCTGAAGACAAGAAGTTTCATATGGTGTTTTATTAAGCATATACTCACCTCTAGTCTATTCAATGTCTTATAGTTCATATAGTCACGCACTAGCGATCATTATCAGCTATTACTACTGTTATGGTGTGTCAATTTCATTGAAAATTTAATCGTTTATACTTACTCCTTAAATTTATTTGAATGTACGTTCTTGTGCTGTGCAAAAATAAAATGATAGCGGTTACGTCATACCTTTATTAAACATTCTTAGTCAGTTTTTATTGCTTTTTAAAATTCATAAATTTTGTACGGAGAAAATCCCGAGACAGTTCTTTTTATTGCTATTGAATGCTTTTATGCTCACTGTGCTAAAGATCAAGTAATATGAAGGAATGAATAGCATTCACCTCTTCAAAATGACAGTGAGTCATTTACTTGTTTTCAACAATCTCCAAAAGTGAAAAATGATGTTTAAAAATATATTTTTCTCGAAATGTCTCTGGCTCTTTTTATGGGGGTGTGCTGAAAAATTTAATAGTTCAAAGTATTACGAAATGCCAAAAAAGATTTCAAACCGTTTGCAAAACAGTTTGTTTTATATTTGGTTATCCCATTAATAAAACTCCAGGATCTTTCTTTACTGCAATCTTATTTAGTTCCCAAAATATGATTAATAATGTTCTTATTAGCTTTTGATCTTAATTTTTCAATCAATAGATGTCTATATTAGACTTAATCTCCATAAATGTCAAAATCATCAGAATTTATTAGTTTTAAAATACTTTTGATCCAATTAGACGCCAAAAGAATTTCGAGATTAGACTTTTACTTTCAAATAAAGTTGAAGAATTCTCATGGAATTTTTATTCGATCCGCATACGCATTCCTAGTCATTGCTACATGATTTTATGTGATTACATCAATTGCATCATCATTTTAATTTCCATATAAGTACATAAAGTAATTTATTATTAATCAGTTTATTTTATGGTTGTCCTACAAATACCTTCTTTATAAAAAATAAATAAATAAATAAATAAGTATTTAATTCGTGTATAATCATGATGAATCAAGAGCTTAATAACATTTTAACAGATCAAGTAAAAACGATCTTGAAGATTCAAGTTACCAAATATGAAATTTTCGATGCGACTATAGTCAAAGATATTTTTGTGCAAAGGCACTAATCCATTTGACTTGTTCATGTATTGAACTTTAAATTCGAAAAGATCAAGAATGAGCATTTATACGTAGCGAAGACGAAAAGGATGAGAAAAAGAATAACTGAAAGAAGTACATGTTGCAAAACAAGTTCGTAGGTTTTAGTAGTATATGTTAAATTCTGATAAGAATGAATATTATAGATTTTAATAGAATTCTTGTTGATGCAGTTTATTGAACGAGTTGTGTAAAAAAAATATTCAAAATTAAAATAGCAAGCTTAAAAACATTATTTCTCGTTTTTCTTAGAATTCTTTCTTAGAAGCTTTAGTAACAAGAATACAAGAATAATGGAGCTGTTTAATTTCTTTAGATAGCTCGCTTAAAATCTTTTATACGAGGCTTGAGCATTGTGAAAGATTAACTTTTTATACTTTCAAAGTCAATATCTAACTAATAAGAAAAGATGAATATATTATTATTAATTCATACATAAATTAGAACTTTTGTAAAGAATTCTTAAAGTTTTTGACTCGTCTTCAGAATACAGTCCATGGGCTGCAATCATTCATCATTATTCCATTCCACTGTTTTTCGCACATATACACTGATTATATTGACAGAGAGGAAGAAAATTTACTATATAAAAAAATATTTTTTTAAAAAAACCACGTTTTTCCCGTGGACTAAAAAGTAGAAAATAATTTTTATTTTGTATTTGTCAGAAATTAATTTTAAATTTTCAGATTTTATTTTAAAAATTTTATCCTCTTCCATGAATTCATGATCGTCTATGAATTGCGAATTAGTACACTTCAAAATTATCGTATAGTTCGACTACTAAAAACGTGGGCGCATTTTATAAGAAGTTATAAATTTAATTAGGGTTTCAAATTTACAAAATTTCAATTGAGAAATTCAGTATTACAGTATAGTATAGAAATTTCTTAAGTTACTTCTTTTAAAATGCGCCCACGTTTTTAGTAGTCGAACTATACGATAATTTTGAAGTGTACTAATTCGCAATTCATAGACGATCATGAATTCATGGAAGAGGATAAAATTTTTAAAATAAAATCTGAAAATTTAAAATTAATTTCTGACAAATACAAAATAAAAATTATTTTCTACTTTTTAGTCCACGGGAAAAACGTGGTTTTTTTAAAAAAATATTTTTTTATATAGTAAATTATTTTCTGCTTTTTAGTCTTTCGATGATACTGTTGAATCAAATCACAACATTTCTTAAGATTTATTTATGATCAAAGTAATCATTGAGATTCTTTGAAGTTATTGATGAATAATTGATGAAATTGTTAATTATTGGGATATTATTCTCTAAAGAAAGTGTCATTTGAAATACAGCTCACTATTAAAGTTATTGTTATTGCTACATTTTTCAGATAAATATAACTTTTAGACTAAAAATCAAGTATTTTACTATTTTGTTCATATGATTGATAATAAGTTGACAGTTTATTGATCACAGTAGTGTTGGACTCCACTTCGCTCCACTTCGCTCCGCTTCGTTCGTCCAACTGTTATAGATCACAGTAGTGTTGGACTCCACTTCGCTTCGCTTCGTTCGTCCAACTGTTATAGATCACAAGAGTGTTGGACTCCACTTCGCTCCGCTTCGTTCGTCCAACTGTTATAGATCACAGTAGTGTTGGACTCCACTTCGCTTCGCTTCGTTCGTCCAACTGTTATAGATCACAAGAGTGTTGGACTCCACTTCGCTTCGCTTCGTTCGTCCAACTGTTATAGATCACAAGGGTTAACTCAAATTTTTTCATATATCCGCAGTCTACTAATGACTTTGGAAAATTTTCACGCCTTCACTCCCTACGCTTAGTTCAAATTACGTTCGAACTTTTATATTCTATTATTATTACTCAAATCACCAACACTTTCTCACATATCTGCAGTCTTCTAAGGACTTTGGAAAATTTTCACACCTTCACTCGCTACGCTACGTTCAGGATGTAAAAATTTGTGAGCTACGCTCAACTTAGTTCGAACTACATTCGAACTTTTATATTCGAGCTCCGCTCGAACTATTATTACTCAAATCACCAACACTTTCTCACATATCCGCAGTCTTCTAAGGACTTTGGAAAATTTTCACACCTTCACTCGCTACGCTACGTTCAGGATGTAAAAATTTGTGAGCTACGCTCAACTTAGTTCGAACTACATTCACTCGCTACGCTACGTTCAGGATGTAAAAATTTGTGAGCTACGCTCAACTTAGTTCGAACAACGTTCCAACTTTTATATTCGAGCTCCGCTCGAACTATTATTACTCAAATCACCAACACTTTCTCACATATCCGCAGTCTTCTAAGGACTTTGGAAAATTTTCACACCTTCACTCGCTACGCTACGTTCAGGATGTAAAAATTTGTGAGCTACGCTCAACTTAGTTCGAACTACGTTCGAACTTTTATATTCGAGCTCCGCTCGAACTATTATTACTCAAATCACCAACACTTTCTCACATATTCGCAGTCTTCTAAGGACTTTGGAAAATTTTCACACCTTCACTCGCTACGCTACGTTCAGGACGTAAAAATTTGTGAGCTACGCTCAACTTAGTTCGAACTACGTTCGAACTTTTATATTCGAGCTCCGCTCGAACTATTATTACTCAAATCACCAACACTTTCTCACATATCCACAGTATTCTAACTACTTTGGTAAAATTTTCACACCTTCACTCGCTACGCTACGTTCAGGATGTAAAAATTTTTGAGCTCAACTTAGTTCTTACTTACATGGATCGCAGTAGAGTCGAGCTTGAGCTACGCTCGCTCGACTTGTTAAGAATTACAGTTCATACGTAATTCATACGGAGATCCAGTAAACATCTACAGCCTGCAGGTCCAATAAAAATTAGATCCAGATCCTGTCTCCAATAAAAATGAGATACAGTAATCTAGATCCTCTATATCCTATAAAATGAGATGCAGTTGGTCTATATTCATTCAAACAATATCTTTAAGTAAAATTCACTTTACGTAATTTCACTTTACATAATTTTACTTAACGTAACATAAACAAAAGTGTTATCAGTTCCATACTCAGGCACAGCTAAGGAACCTCCATACCAAATTTCAGCTCATTTTGTCAAAATACATCACATTTATAACTAAAAGTTTTACGGATAGACCGAGCTTCACTGGGTGTTAATTTGAGGATTTTCAAGCTTTTGAGTCTTGTGTGCTCAATTTAGCAAGTTCCTTCAAGTCCCATTTTCAATTTTGACTCTCCTTGAACTCCATTACATAATTTTCATATACAGTCGAAATTTTCAAAAATCATAGCAACCTTTGAATTTCACATTTTGTATGGAAAAGAAGGTTTTTTGCTTTTTTAGAAGAAACGGCTGTTTCTACCATGCCCAAAATCTAATCAGTTCTTCTGTAGGGTGGCAGATTGAATACAAAAAATTAGAAGTCTTAACGATGTCTCGTTTTGGCTATTTCTTGTTCATTAACTTGTTTGTTTGCTTACAGAAAGTGTATTTCTTGATTTTCTCGGCAATGCCTCAACCAATTCCAATTCCGTTTATTGATAATGATGTAGAATTTCAGGCACAAACTTTTTTGCAGAGAACATTTTTGACTGTTTTACTTCAATTTACGCTGTAATTCCTCACAAAATACGAATAACTGATTTCTTAATCAGAGCAAAAACAAAACTCACAGCCGTAAACTGTTTTGTCCCCAAAAATATATTCATCAATATCAACCTATGAAACGAGTTTACACAATATTTTGAGTCAAACAGTTGTACGACTATAGATTTTAGTGACAAAAATATACGTATAAAGAAAGATTTTTGCTCTTGTGAAGTATATCGAATTTCATACAAAAAATCAAAATTCACTCTTTTTTGTACTTTTTAGCTGTTCTATTATTTAGAAAAATGTAATTATGCATATATAAATCATGAAACATCGTAAAATATCAAAAAAGTGTAAAAAAAAATCTAAAAAATTAAAAAAAGTTTTTGTCATTGGTGAGATTTGAACCCATGACATTTCAGAAAAATCAAATGTTCTTCAAGAATGTCCATGAGAAAATGACATCATTGATATTGGATTATTTTCTCATATAGAAATTCATAAATTAAATTATACTATAATTAAGTAATTTTGTGATTCCAAAATGCTAAAATATTGTATTGTCATCCAAAATACGTATGCATGAAAAATTTCAGCTCGATTGGAGCAGTAGAAGTGGTCGAAAAATCGATTACAAGATTTGACCAAGACAAACAAACAAACAGAAAGACAGACAAGAAAGCAAGTTAAGAAAAACGTGGTAATAAAAAGAGAGATAAAGAAGTCATGTCTTTTGTACATATAATGCACGACAATGTTATTAAGTTCTCTCTTCTTATAATTTTAGAGGTCTCAAGGTCTAAATTATTTTCTTATGGTTTTCATCTTCATTCTTTTATTCTTTAGTTATTCTGTTTTTTTATGACTCAAAGGAAACGAGACGAAAATATTATTAACTAAAATAGAGTCTGTATTGAATGCATTTATTTTTTTCTAAAATGGAAATACAAAAGTATGTACAAGAAATAAAATGAAAAAATGGGTCTTGAGAATTTCTCACTATAATGAATTATACATTGTTGTCATCTATCATTCATTCATTCATTCATTTGCCTTTTTTGTTTCATTCTGGTTGATTCAGACATCGTACATTTCGCTAAAATTATTTTCAAAAACGTGTAAACATGCTTATGTCTCTGCCTTTTTGCCTCCCATATAATTTTCAAGGGATTTCGACTCTGCAGTGCTGTGTATGAATTGAAACTTTATAAGTCGTGAGAATGATTCTTGAATTGAAGATGAAACCAATAAACTTTTTGATTGTGGAATATTAAATCGAATGCTTGAAATATTTCAATAAAGTAGGTGTATCTGTTCCATTTCATATAACTAACTATATAACGATATTCCTGTTATTTATAACAACAGTAGTCATCATTGTTACTGGAAATATCTAATAAGAATATGAATTTTAAATTTCATAACTTGGCCCAATTACTTAACTGCTCTATATTATATTAGTTCTATTGTTTAAGTTTCTTTCAACGAAGATAGCTTATTATATAATAGATATATTATGATTTTGTTCAGACTAGTCTTATTTATAGAATTTTCGACAACCCACATACGCGAAAATATCATGACATTCGTATTCTGCTCTCATGATCTTGAAAATTGAAAAGAAATATTTTCTTGTCATCTGATTACCTTGAACATTCCGAGGAGCAATGCTTAGTTACCGTAATTGTTTATATTCCTTAAGAATCTTAATGTGCTTGTAGTTAAAATATGTTATGCAATAATTGATAGCTAATTATTTAATTAATATAAAAGTTTTATATCTGTCAAAGACAACTGCCATGAAGAAACAATCTGTAAACTATAATTTAAACTCTTTATGTTCTTATTTTAAGTTTTAAATACAACTTGATCTCAGCAACTTTATTAAATTAATTGTTATTATTTCGATACAAAGTGTTCTTTTAAATATTACGATCATACTCTGCGAGGGTTTTACTGGTCATGTACAAAAATGGCAAAAAACGGGTTCTCGAAATCTCACCAATGATAGATTTTTATACATATATATATATATATATATATATATATATAGACTAAATTTTAATTGATTTCAACTTGAATAATCTTTTATTACTGAGATACAGAAAATTAATTCCATTATATACCATAAAAGATGTTATAATAAAAGTTATCAGTACTAAATTGATTTTATAAATTTTATTGTAGCACGAGGTATATTCTGCGTAACGGTGAAAATTCATATTAATAGTTTTATTTGCAAGCTATAATTTCTGTTTATAAATATATCCATTTTTTTCCGGATATAAGAAATAATGAAAAAAAAATTAACTTATTTTTTCTCCAGTTCAGTTGAGTGGTAAAAAGCATTTAATTTAATTTGTGTTTCATTCTTCTGAAAGCTTATGATTTTCAGTCCATTTTATGCTATTCTTCTTGTTGCTTTTATTGCCGAACGAATAATGAAAGAGAATTGATTGATTTGAAAGAATTTCGCAAAAAAAAAATAAACTCGATGTGTTGAAACTTCTAGGCAGGCTCGTTAGAAGATATATGAAAAGCTTAAAGAAATTCTTGAACGCGAAAAAGAACTTCTTAATAAACCGTTAGTTTTATCGCATTGTGCTTAATTTACGAAGACTTCTCCTCTTATAATGCTTTAATATTCTTTTTGTTTGTACATAAACTCCTCGTATTCTGTCATATGTGCACAAAAAGCGAATAGAATGACTTCAGAAGCAGCTTAAAAATTAGATTTATAAAAAATTACGTAGTCGATGATGTAATCGTCGAAATTGTTTCTATCAAAGAAGAATCTTGGCTTATGAATATAATTTTAATGATCCAATAGAATTAGGAAGACTAGAAACAAAATCCAGCAGTTCATATTATCTCTCTAAAGATGAATTCTCTGGTAATAACGATTATGTATTTACAATGATTTTAATGCTATGTCGTTGTAAAGTAATATAAAAATACCTACAATACTTAGAAAGAATTACACAAAGTGAAGTACAAGAGAATCTCTTTTCTTTAATGTTGAAAGTGTTTGGTTCGTTTATGTTGGTTTACAACACAAACTAATACGAGGGTGATTGAACTTACTTCTGTATATACATATCCATATTTTATTTCTAAAATCAATGTTGGTTTAATTGTTTCTAAAATCATCAAATAGCTATGAACAATTTTCTCTGGTACCTAATGATTATTTCTAGAATCAGTACCATAGCAAAAAGCATTTAAAGTAATTGATTTGTCAAAAAGTTGTACCCTAAAACATAAGAACCGTAAAGTAACGTGAGATCAGAGTATTTAAAGCATAAGAATTATGCATGTTTAATGATTGTTATGAAGTTTTGTCAAGTCATTATAATACTATGCTGTAATTTTCTTTGATATGCTCGAGAAAATCCTAGAATAATTATATATTTTTCTTTGTTCTATTTTTGTCTTTCTAGTAAAATGGGAAATTCATTTCCACTAGTCCTCTTATTAATTATAACTTTTAATCTGGTAAGATAAAACTTGTGAGAAATGCATGAAAAAATTGAAAAGTAAAAGCAAATCATATCTATTATCAGGTATCGTCACAATCATCAAGTAGGAAAAACATATTTGGAAATAGGCATGAAGTATTCTTTCTAAATTTAGAAGATGGATATTTTGGATGTCAAGTCAATGAATCAGTAGAATTTTTACAAATTTACGATCTGTCAAGGCTATGTGATGGCCTTCAAGATTGTTATATGGGTTCTGATGAGTTAAGAAAAGAACTCAAGTGTACAAGTAAGTCGATGATTTAACGGAATAGCTCAATCAAAGAGCTACTCAAAAGAAGTGTAAAATTAACTTAACACTTATAATTCTTTATTAAATAGATGACTGTGACGGAGATGATGGATCAACCTGCTCTAACGGAGTGTGTTTAGACCATCAATGTCATTGTAATGATGGTTTTGGCGGATGTAACTGCCAAGTTCCAGGTTGATTTTTTTAAAACATTTCTTTCACTTAGAAAAAAACGTGCTAACATATTTTTATTATTATTGTCATTATCTCAAACATTTCAGATGAGAATGAGTGTAAATATAGACCGTGTGATGTGTTCGCACATTGTACAAATACTTTAGGTTCATTTAGTTGTACTTGCTTCCCCGGTTATACCGGTGATGGTCTTCATTGTGAAGGTATGAGTACAACCATTAATTAGAATGTAAAGAGAAAAAAAATCCTTATTATTAAAAAACATTTCTTTATTTAGATATTGACGAGTGTTTAGATCCTCATGTTGCGGCACGATGTGTTGAAAATGCTGAGTGCTGTAATTTACCAGCACATTTTGCATGCAAATGTAAACCTGGTTATGAAGGAGATGGTGAAGCCTTATGTACTGACATAGATGAGTGTTCTCGACCGGGAGCATGTGGCGTTAACACTGAGTGTATTAATACACCAGGAAATTACTCATGCACATGTAGACGAGGTTTTCAGGGAAATCCTTATGATGGATGTGTAGATATTGATGAATGTAAATTAAATCCAAATGCATGCGGCCCAGGTGCAATCTGTACAAATTTAGAAGGAAGTTATCTTTGTCACTGCCCGGACGGATTTGAAGGGTTTGATGCACAAACAACTGGCTGTGTTGATACTAATGAGTGCACTCGATCACCCTGTAGTCGAAGTGAGGAATGTGTTAACGAGATTGGCGGATATCGATGCCAACAAATCATAAGTAAGTTTTGAGTTAGTATAAAATACTTATATTTTATAATTTCAACAATTCCATTAACAGATGTTAATGAGTGCCTCAATAATCCAAAATGCGGAAAAAATGCCATATGCACAGATACGATAGGATCATTTACGTGTTCATGTAAACCAGATTATACAGGTGATCCTATGAAAGGATGTGTTGATATTGACGAATGTACTGCCCTTGAAAAACCATGCGGAAAATATGCAATATGTGAAAATGCATCACCTGGATATAATTGTAAATGCTTGCAAGGTTATAGAGCTGCACCCGATGCCAAAAATGCTTGTGAACAAGCTGATGTTGAAATTGGCTGTCACAGTAACTTTGACTGTACAAATAATGCCGAGTGTGTTGATGGACAGTGCTTCTGTCAAGAAGGTTTTGAAGCATTAGGAACCAATTGTGTAGATGTGGATGAATGTAAAAGACAAGAAAACATTTGCGGACCTCGAGCCAACTGTATTAATATACAAGGAGGTACAAATACTAAATAAAAACATTTTGATGACATTTTTAATCTATTAAATTTTCTTTAAAATTAGGATATAAATGTGAATGTGAAGCAGGACTTATAGGAACACCACCAAGACTTCCATGTAAAGAACCATGCGTCAATGTTGAATGCGGGGCACATGCTTACTGCCAAGCTGAAGATAATGAAGCATTTTGTATTTGTGAAAAAGGCTGGACATTTTTACCATCTGACATTTCTAAAGGATGTGTTGACATTGATGAATGTGACATCTCTCATGGACCATTCGGAATGTGTGGAACCAATGCATTGTGTAGAAATCTAGACGGAAGTTATGAATGTTCTTGTAAACCTGGATTTACTGGAGATGCTAGCAAACAATGTTTCGATATTGACGAATGTTCTCAAACAATCAATCCATGTGATGCAAATTCTGTATGTCAAAATGAACCTGGTGGATTTAAATGCATATGCCCCGACGATTTAATTGCTATTGAAGATTCTGATCCAACAAAAATAAAGTGTATTGCTGTTGTTTCATGCAAAACTAACAACGATTGTCCCGGAAATGCAATTTGTGATCCACATAAGCGTTGTCTTTGCCCCGAGCCGAATATTGGAAACGATTGTAGACATCCATGCGAAGAGCTCAATTGTGGTCCAAATGCTAAATGTTTAATGTCAAATGGAGTTGGTACATGCTTATGTGCAGATGGCTACATTAATTCAGGAGGAACTTGTATAGATATCAATGAGTGCTTAAATAATCCTTGTGGAGTAAAAGCAATTTGCAATAATCATGCCGGTGGCTATACTTGTCAATGTCCAAACGGAATGTCTGGAGATCCATACAAAGGAGGATGTAACGATGTTAGAAAAATTGTATCGTGTAGTGATAAAAATCCATGCCCTACTGGCGAAAAGTGTGTTTCAAATGCGGGAGGTGCAAATGTCTGTGTTTGTACACAAGGTCATACAAGAGATCGTGTTTCGCAACAGTGTCGTGATGTTGATGAGTGTATTGAAAATGCAAAACCACCATGCGGATTGAACGCTCTGTGTACAAACTTACCAGGAAGCTATGAATGTATTTGCGCTGAAAATTATTACGGAAATCCATATGAAATTTGTGAACAATGTGACAGTCCAGAATGTAGATGTCAACCACCATACACATTAGTAGGCAAAAATTGCATCTTGGCTGGATGTTCAGATAAGCAAAAATGTCCACCTGGTGCAGAGTGTATATCAATAACTGGAGGTGTTTCTTACTGCGCTTGTCCAAAAGGATTCAGAACACAGCCCGATGGATCATGCGTTGATATTGATGAATGTCATGAAAATTCACAATCATGTGGATATGATGCAATGTGTCAGAACACAGTTGGTGGTATGTAACTCATTTAAAATATGCTAAAAACTTTTCTTTTAAAAATATACGTTTTTACAGGATTTACATGTACATGTCCACCCGATTATGATGGAGATCCTTATCATGGCTTATGTTCACCAGCATACAAACGCTGTACAGCAGACAATGAATGTGGTGCAAATGAAAAATGTGTACAACCAGGAGAATGTATCTGCCCGCCGCCATTCTTTGTTGATGCTGGAAACGCATGTACCAATCCATGTGAAAGATTCTTATGTGGAATAAATGCTAAATGTACACCAACAAATCGTAAGATCTTTCAAATAATTTGTCTGAAACTTTAATTTAAACGTATGATTATTATTTTTTAGCTCCACAATGTATGTGTGAAGCTGGATTCAAAGGAGGTAAATTATTTAATAAAGTCATTTAAATTGACATTTTTCTACAGAAATTTTAAATTTATCTCACAGATCCTCTCCAAGGATGCGATAGTATAGATGAATGTTCAACTAGTCCATGTGCTTATGGTGCACAATGTATTAATCAAAAAGGAGGATACCTTTGTCAGTGTCCATCAGGAATGTCTGGAGATCCATATAAGACTGGATGTAACTATGTTGATCCTATTCGTGGCAAAACTGAATGTACAACAAATCAAGATTGCGCTTCAAATCTTCTCTGTGATCAAGGATCATGTATTAGTGCATGTACAAATCTTTTGTGCGGCCCAAACGCATTTTGTGAACCTGAGAATCACGCAGGTAAAATTTTGAAATTAAATTATATTGTGGTAAAAATCTAATTTTTATATTGATTAATCTGACATGCTTAAAGGATGGTGTCGCTGCAAAGTTGGATTTGTTGAAGGACAAAATGGAGAATGCACGTCACGTAAGTACCCCTCACTCTACTAATGAAATTTAACAAGACAATATCAGTTAACGGAAAAAATTATTATTAATTGTGTTTTAATATGGTAATTAATTTACAAAATCTAATTGATAATGTCTCACATACATGTTTTTCACACATTCATAAGAATTTAATTAATACTAATAAATAACTTTTCACATCTAACACAATAATAAATTCATGTAGCGTGCACGGATTTCCACTGCGCACAAGGAGCACTATGTATCTTAACAACCACAGGACCAACTTGCAAATGTCCATTAGGGCAAACAGGAAATCCATTCCCCGGAGGTTCTTGTAGTGTAGATCAATGTTCAACTCAACGCCCATGCTTAGAGCCACAAGTTTGTGTTCAAGGTCGTTGTAAGCACAAATGTGATGGAGTTTTATGCGGAGTGGGTGCAATTTGTGATTCAAATACAGGAAAATGTATCTGTGAACCAAATTTCGTGGGAAGTCCGGATTCAATCTGTATGCCGCCGATTACAATGCCATCATGTCAGCCAGCTTGTGGAGAAAATGCTCACTGCGAATATCGTCAGTTTGAAACGTTTTGCGTTTGTAATAGTGGTACATTTGGTAACCCTTATGAAGCTTGTCAAACTGAAAAGATCAAAAAATGTACGGAGAAATCTTGTGGAGAAAATGCTATATGTATTCAAGGAGCTAATATTGAGTGTCAATGTAAAACTGGATTTAATGGAAATCCATACACAAATTGTTATGATATTAATGAATGTTCGACACAAATTTGTGGTGAAAATGCTGTTTGTATTAATACCATAGGTTCATTTGATTGTAAATGCAAAGAAAATTATATTGGAAATCCATTCGATATGTGCTCATTGGTTGAAAATAATCTTTGCAATGACCCCAAAACTTGCAAGTGTGATTCAAAAAAAGTTTCATGTCCCATTGGTTATAAATGTGAAAGGGGACGATGCAAGAATTTATGTGATAATAAAAAATGCGGACCTCATGCTGCATGCAACTCAAACAATGGCGAATGCTCATGTGTTCAAGGGTATGTAGGAAATCCAAATGATTTATCAAAAGGTTGTTCAGCAACAGGTCAATGTAATACGGATTTAGATTGCAAAGATTCAGAAATTTGCTTTAAAAATGGACGAGGATTAAGAAAATGTGTTGATGGATGTTCAAAACTTCAATGTGGGCCTAATTCAGTATGTGTGACTACGGAACATAAATCTAGTTGCTTCTGTCTAGATGGCAGTTTTAGAGGTAATCCTTATGACAATAATAAAGGATGCCAAGTTGAAGCAAAAGTAATAACACCAACCGGCTGTGATGCAGTTGCATGTGGTAAAAATGAAGTTTGTAAGATTGGAGACAAAGGACCAATATGCTATTGTGATGTCCTTTATGTCTGGAATCCAGTTAGTTCTGCTTGTGAAAAACCATCACTTCCAGAGTGTTCTAATGACAATGAATGTTCAGAAAGTGATGCATGTCGTCCAGATGATTTGGGAGTTTTAAAATGTCAACCTGCATGCGCAGAATTCAACTGTCCTCAAAATTCAGTTTGTGTTGCTGAAAGACACAGTGGCTCATGCGTTTGCTTAACTGGATATAGTGGACATGTTAATGATCGTTATGGATGCCGAAATGAACCGAATAATGAATGTACAACAAGTGCGCAATGTACTGAATCAGAAATGTGTATCAAACAGCAAGGAATATCTAAATGTGTATCTGCATGTAGTCCAGTTAAATGTGGTAAAAATGCTATCTGTATCACAAACAATCACGTAGGACAATGTCAATGTGTAAACGGTGGATTTATCGGCGATCCTTATGATAATTTCAAAGGATGTGAAAAAGTTCCATGTGTGTATAATGAAGACTGTCCGCCAACACAACTTTGCAATAGAATGACAAATAAATGTTTCGATATTTGTCAACCTGACAGTTGCGGAAACAATGCTATTTGTGTAGTTCGTGAGAATGAAAGAGCAAGTTTATGCCGTTGTCAACCAGGTTTTCGTGCAAATCCCATCCCAGAAGTCGGTTGTGTACAAGACGAACAATGTACTTCAACTAGTTGTCATCCTTCTGCAATTTGTGAAGTCACTGCAAACGGTCCGGTATGCAAGTGTCCAACATCAAAACATGTAGGAGACCCATACACAAAAGGATGTATTCTACAAATTGAAGGAGAATGTGCAAGTAATGAAGAGTGTCCTCCCCTAGGTTTTGTATGTAAAAACAGAAAATGCATCAATGTTTGTGAAAAAGAATGTGGACCTAATGCGCTTTGTAAAGTAAATTCGAAAGGAAAGCCAGAATGTTCATGCCCTGGAAGGTTTGTGCCTTTGTCAGGAAACCCTAAAGATGGCTGCTTAAGAGCTTCAGAAAAATGTGCAAGTGACAGCGAATGTGGAAACGGAGTTTGTGATCATGGACATTGCAGATTCGTTTGCAAAAAATCAAATGACTGTTTAGATGGTGAGAAGTGTATTAACAATTTGTGTACACTTTCATGTATTCATAATTC
This sequence comes from Chironomus tentans, assembly GCA_963573255.1. NCBI lineage: Eukaryota > Metazoa > Arthropoda > Insecta > Diptera > Chironomidae > Chironomus > Chironomus tentans. The sequence continues at coordinate 27,089,858 of OY754303.1, read as the reverse complement.
AAATTGTAATCAAGATCAAGTGTGTATGAATTCCGTATGTGAATTTGGATGTAGAAATAGTAATAATTGTCCAAATAATGAAGCTTGCATTGACAACAAGTGTCAAAATCCATGTGAATTAAACGTGTGTGGACCAAACACGAAATGTGAAGTACGAAATCATAAGATCACATGTGAATGTCCAAAAGGATTTGAGCCTAATCCAACACCCGACCAAGGATGTATAAGAGTTCCTACAAGTTGTCAGAATAATCGACAATGTCCAAAATCATTTGAATGTGTTTCTGGTCGATGTAATTTAATTTGCAAGACTGATTCAAATTGTGCTGTAGGAGAAAGATGCTCGAACGGAATGTGCTCTAAAATATGCTATACAAGCAACAATTGCTTACCAGGTGAAATTTGTATTAACAATTTGTGTGAAGCGGGATGTCAATCTGATGCTGACTGTCCTCATTTACAAATCTGTCGTCAAACAAAATGCGTGTGCGATAAAGGATTTATTGATACGCCAAATGGATGTGCTGATATAGATGAATGCTTAGATAATCCCTGCCACTCTTCTGCTGTATGTGAAAACACATTAGGTTCATACCGTTGTCTTTGCCCAGATTCTCAAGTTGGAGATCCGTATGGTAGCAGTGGATGCAAAAAATCAGATGAATGTAAAATAAATTCTGACTGTGCCAATAACTTGTTGTGTGAAAACAAAAAATGTATCGATCCATGTGCTCTTGGCACTAAGCAATGCAGTAATAATGCAATATGTCAAATAGATGATCATATTCCAACATGTTTGTGCCCTATTGGATATTTAGGTGACCCAGAAAAACCAGAAATTGGATGCTTCCGTGTTGAATGCACAAATTCTGATGATTGTCCAATGAATAAGGCATGTGATTTAGAAAGAAATCGATGCATGAATCCTTGCGATTTTGTCTCATGTGGAAAAGGAGTATGTCAAGTTGACGATCATGATCCTACTTGTGTGTGCTATGAAGGATATATGTTAACTAATGAGAAATGTGAAGATATCAATGAATGTAAACAAAATCCGTGTCATGCAAGTGCAATTTGTGAGAATGTTCCAGGAAATTACATTTGTTCCTGCCCAAAGAATATGATTGGTGATCCTGTTTATGAAGGTTGTCGCTTGCAAAATGAATGTTTCTCGGACGGAGATTGTCCGGAATCAGCAGCCTGTAGCAATGATAAAAAATGTATCAACCTTTGTGAAGTATCAAATATTTGTGGTAAAAACTCAGTATGCAGTATGCGTGATCATAAGATAACTTGTTCATGTGGACAAAATACCAGAGGTGACCCAATGATTCAATGCGATCAAATTGAATGCTCTGATGATGTTGATTGCGATTTGATGAAATCATGTGTAAACTCAAAATGCCTGGACAGTTGCTCCTTACCAAATGCATGTGGAAAAAATGCTGTCTGCAGCACAAACAATCATGTAAGAACATGCGAATGTTTACCAGGATTTACTGGCAATCCAATGTTGGGCTGTATATCTATCCAATATTGCAGTTCTGATAAAGAGGTAAATACTTTTAGACTATTTGTTGATTTTTTTTTTCTCGAAAAACACACAGATCGATGAAAAAATAGACTTATGTCATGATAAAAAATATTTTGAACTTTAGAAATCAAAATAAAGAATATGGACTTTTTAGAATTTGAACTCATAACTGAGCAAAACTCTCATGTGAACTCAATCCTTAAACTACCATAAACCTTCAAATTTCGCAATTATTCCAAAATATTTTTCTTTCATAACAGTAGTCTGTTTTTTCATTGTTCTCAGTGTGCTTTTCGAAAAAAAACTTTCGAAGTTTGTTTACCTTGTGGTTAATATAAAAAACTTTATTCTATGTTTAATTAGTGTGCCACTGGTGGAACAAAATGTAGTAATAGCGGCTTATGTTCAACAATCTGTGCTAATTCAAGAGATTGCCTCAATGATCAACTTTGCATCAATTCAGTTTGCCTTCCAACATGTAAAAGTAACACGACATGCCCTCAAAATCAATACTGTTTAAATAATATTTGCACACTTGAACCCAAATGTCTCACCGATGATGACTGCGACATTGATGAATATTGTATTAAAGAATCTGGAAAATCTGAATGTAAGAGTGTTTGCAGTTCACGCTTCTTGTGCGGACGAAACGCTGATTGTGTAGCTAGGAATCATTTAGCTGAATGTCAATGTAAGCCAGGATATTATTTAGATGGAAAAACATGCAAAAAGATTGAATGTACATCAAACGATGACTGCAGTGGAGATAAGAAATGCGAAAATAATGTCTGCAAGATTGTATGCTTAATGGCAAATCAATGCGGAGCAAATAGTCTTTGCATTGGAGAAAATCATGAAATGAGTATGTTATAATTTATGATTCTTATTTTAATTTACTAATAAATTTTCTCTAAAAAAAACAATAGCATGCCAATGTACTCCTGGTTATAGTGGCGATCCTAAAGTTCAATGTAATTTGATTGATTATTGTGAAAGTAATCCTTGCGGCCCAGGAAGTGCTTGCAAAAATACAAGAGGTTCTTATAGATGCTTCTGCAAAGGCTCAGATATGGTGGGCGATCCGTACACGATTGGATGTCGCAAAGCTGTTGAATGTCAAATAAATGATGACTGTCCAAAATCTGCAAAATGTGTTCATGAGAATGGAGAACCAAAATGTCGGGATGTCTGTGAAGGTGTAACATGTGGAAGAAATGCAGAATGTTCTAGTGAAAATCATGCAAGCTTATGCGTATGTCGTGATGGATATGAAGGAAATCCAAAAGACCGCGTCCATGGATGTAAACCAATTCCAATACCATGTCAGAACAACAACGAATGCCAAAATGATGCTTATTGTAACGGATCTATCTGCAAACCATTATGTCACTTGGATAATGAATGTCAACCAAACCAAGTTTGTTTGAGTAATCAATGCATAAATCCTTGTGAAATTTCATCAAATAGTTGCGGATTGAACGCCGACTGCACTACAAATAATCATGTTAAAAGTAAATCAGTTTAATTATTTTATTACTTAATTTGCTAAAATTATTTTTTTTCGTATAGCATGCTCATGTCCAGATGGTTTTACTGGAAATTCAGAAGTTGAATGTGTTCGAATTCCAGTAGCTTGTATAACATCGAATGACTGTAGTGACGGAAAAGCATGCATTGATTCCATGTGCTTACCAGGCTGTCAAAATGATCAAGAATGCGCACTTAATGAGAAATGTATAAGCAATCAATGTATGTTGACATGCCGTGTAGATAATGATTGCTTTTTGGGACATATTTGTCTGCATAATCGCTGTGAAATCGGATGTCACAATAATGAAGACTGTTCACCAAGTGAATCATGTAGCAATAATAAATGTAGACCACTTTGTGAGGACAATGTTTGTGGACCAAATGCCTTCTGTAGCGTTGTTAATCAAAAAGCTACTTGCTCTTGCGGCACTGGAATGGTTGCAAGTCCAACAGCAAAAATTGGTTGTGTGAGATCACCTCCAATTACATGCTCAGAAAATAGAGATTGTACTTCAGATCAAGCTTGCTTTAATGGGTTATGTTATCAACTTTGTGGAAATGATCAGCAATGTTTGAATAATGAGCATTGTGACAACGGAGCATGTAAACCAATGTGTCATAGAGATGGAGATTGTAATAGAGGAGAAATCTGTAAAGGATTTACTTGTGTCACAGGTTGTCGATCAAATCTTGGTTGTTCTTCAAATTTGGCTTGTGTAAATAATCAATGCACGGATCTATGTCGACAGAACTTGGAATGTGGAATTAATACAGAATGCACAATGGTTAATCATAAAGCAACATGTAAATGTATAAAAGGTTTAATTGGAGATCCATCAGTTGGTTGTAAATATCCAATTACTTCATGCCAAAATGATCAAGAATGCGTTACTGGTCAATCATGTTATGGAAATCAGTGTAGAGTGAAGTGTGGAAGTAACCAAAATTGCTTATCTGATGAAAAATGTGTTAAAGGAATATGCAGATCTGTTTGTAATTCAGATGGTGAATGCGATTCTGGCTTCATTTGTAGGAATAGACAATGTGAAGTCGGATGCAGAAGTGACAATGCCTGTGCTGATAATGAAGCATGTATTAATAATCAATGTACTGATCCTTGCCAAACTAATAATCAATGTGGCACTTGTGCTGAATGTAAAGTCTTCAATCATGGTATGCAATGTACTTGTAAACAAAATATGTTTGGAGATCCTCTCGTTCGGTGTACAATGTCACTTGAATCATGTCATTCAAACTGCGAATGTGATGAATCTAAAAGATATTGCATTAACAAATGCAAAGCAACTAAAGATTGTTCATGCGGTCAAGTATGTTCAAGAGGAATATGCCGACATCAATGTGATCAACGAAAATGTGCAACTGGTCAGATCTGTAAAGATACAAGAGAAGGACAAATTTGCATCGAAGGATGTAAAGCTAGTTCAGATTGTTCTGATGATATGGTTTGTGCAAATGGAAAATGCAAAAATGCATGTGATAATGTGAAATGTGGTAAAGATGCAGTTTGTCGAATTACTGATCACAAAGGTAACATTTAGTTTTTTTTTATTTTTAAGTTTTAATCATTAATATTCAATATTTCAATAGCTATTTGTTTGTGTCCTGATGGATACACTGGTCAACCAAGTACAAAATGTATTCCATTTGAATGCAATACCAATCAAGATTGTGATTTCGATAAAAAGTGTGTTGAAGGATCCTGTAAAAATCCATGTCTTGAGAGACTGATTTGCGGAGTTAATGCACAATGTAGATCCGAAAATCATGAAGCCAACTGTGTTTGCTTACAAAATTATGTTGGTGACGCAAAAGTTCTTTGTGAAGAGTCGAAAGTTGCTCTCTGCCAATCTAACTCGTGCGGAATAAATGCAATGTGTAGAGTTGACTCAGATAGAACGATTGGATGTTACTGCCCACCTCTTTATCCAAATGGAGATCCGAAAAAAGAATGTAAATCACTTGAAATATTTCTTTAATTCTTTCTTCCTTCTTTTCAGATTGAAAGCATCAAATGTGTGCATCAAATGATATTAAACAAACGTTTCATGTTTACTAATATTCGTTAATAACTTCAAAATTCATTTTGCACATATCTAATGTTCTTTAAGATATAAAGACTTATCTATAATATCTTAACATCTTTATTGATTTTTATTTATACTATTCTATTCACTAAATTGCTTCACTTTACATTTGTTTTCACAGGCACAAGTTATCAGAAACCACAGGACTGTAGAGTAACAGGTTGTAAGGAAGGAGAATGTGTAGCGTATGGTAGAGACTATGTCTGCAAGCAGAGTGAGTACAAAAGAAAATTAAAATTTATTGAAATATTTTTGCTTTATTTAGTATCATATAGTTTTTACAAAGCACGAGCAATTAAAAATCATTTTTAATTTTTAATTATTCAATTTTACTCGCATACATAGAATAACTTTTTTGATATAATACAAAATATAAGAAGATGTGAAGATAAAAGGATGTGTAATCATTGGCTAATAGGATAAATTAAAAAATTGATTAATTAGTTGACTAAATTTAAAATATTCACATTTTCACATTAGTTATTCACATATGTTTGGTTGTCATTTTTAATCATATTTTTGTACCATTTTCGATGTAAAGTTATTATTTTTTTTTTGTTTTCAAAATTTTGTTTCTTTGCTATAACATTGTTCGTTGCTTAAGAATATTATTCACATTGTCATGATAAAACATACACAAATTTTTAACATCTTAAAAAAAACATTCAAGCATCTGAACAAAATGAATTTTTAAATCGAAATTTCATTTGAATCAATATCATCAATGTCACTGTCGAATTCCCAATCTGCCTATTATTTATAATTTTTAAAATTTAATTTATTCTTTCCTGTATGCCTTTCATCCCTCATCATCCCATCCCATAATACAAAATTGTGCAAAAAAAATTTTGTTACATTTTATTTAGTTTTTTTTTGTTTGTTTTCAAACCAACAGTGATAAACGCACGTTCTGTAGTTAATCTGAATATTGTTTTCTGTAAATAGATGGTTAAAATTGATATTTATTTTAGTTAGTTTTAAGTACAAATATGAAAAGTGTTCAGATCCAAAATTATCATATTCTATGAATAGTCAGATTGGGAATTGTGTGGACGGGGCATTCTCACATAGAAGTTGAAATTAGTTTGCAATTAGGCTCGGATGTATACTTGTACAGTTTTTACATGTATTTTTTAAAATTCTTGAAATGTGTGTTTGAAGTGAGAAATTTATAGTAAAGCTTGCGCATTTTCCAATTATAGCACCATATATGCATACATAAATTTCTATGTAAATACTTTTCCTAAGTCTATAAAAATGTGTATTTTTCCTTTTTCCATATTTCACTTTTTCCGATATTTTCTCAAATCGCATTTTTTTGTTAAAAAAAATACAAGACACAAAAATCCTCAAAAAAGTCTGATGTTTACAAAAAGACTATACGATGAGTCCAATCCTTTTATTTCCGGGCACGAGCGCATGTGTTGGATGTTCATTTATTCCCTCGTTACAATGAAGATATTGTGAGAAGAAATCCCTTACACACAGTTCTCCAATTTGTCGCTTTTAATTTCCTTTTTTGAAAAGAAAAAAAGAGTCATAGAAAAACTTTAGATTAGATAGAATTTTATTTTTTTACAAATCTCTTTTTGTTAATATTACAATTTTTGTTTATTCTTTTGCAACAACACATTATGTATAATCATTCACCCGATCTACATCACCGATCAATACAAATTCTATTCACTTCTTTTATAATATGATAAAAAAAAATTACATACACGAATACAAATAATATTTATTTGTGAAAATCTCCCATCACACTCTAACAAATATTAACATTGGCAAAACAAATAGGCCGAGATTGTTTAAGCGATAATGATTGTCCAAGTGAAATGGCTTGCACGAATATAGGCAAATGTATTGATCCATGTGCAAGGCGTGATTTTTGTGGATCAAACGCTCTCTGTAAAACAATATTACATCGACCACGCTGTTCGTGCCCCAGCTGTCATGTTGGACGTCCTGAAAAGAAATGTATACCTGAACCAAATTGTGAAGAGATGACAACTCTTAGTCCAAGAATACCGGATACAGTTTTATGCCAAACCCATAATGATTGTCATGATAACTTAGTTTGCTCAAATAATGGAATTTGTGAAGATCCATGCGCAAAAATTTATTGTGAGGAATCGAAAAAATGTGTTGTGACTCGACATAATCCAGTCTGCGTATGCAAATTTGGCTTTGTTGTCAATGATAATGGAGAATTAACATGTGCAAATGAAAAGAAAGAATGCTCCTCTAATGATGAATGCGAATCTAATATGGCTTGCATATCAGGAAGATGTAGAAATCCATGTGGTCCAACATCACAAAAATTATCACCATGTCCTCCAGATAAAAGTTGTTCTGTTTTAAATCACAAAGCCGTTTGCATTTGCATGGAAGATTGCGCTCCATCTATATCCATATGTTTACGTGATAATGGCTGTCCAGAGGGTTTGGCATGTCGCAATTTCCGCTGTGTAAATCCATGTGACACAGCAACATGTGCAGAAGACTCTCCATGCTACGTTGAAGATCATAGACCAATTTGTAAATTCTGCCCTCCAGGATTTGTTAAAGATTTTAAAAGCGGATGTCTGAAAGGTAAAATTTAGATGAAAGCGGTTAGCGCTGTTTCAATTCAAACTCCTTTTCAACAAAAAATTAAAAACTTATACCTTTCTCTTCTACTTGTCTAAAAAAAATTTCCTTCAACTATCACAAATTAGAATACACAATTTACAAAATAGCTTAAAATTCAATTGTCAGTTAGCAAAATTACGAATAGCAGATGTACAATTACCATTATAATTAATAATTTTCCTTAATTATTTTCTCAAAACTGCCTCATAAATTGACTTTATAATTTATAAATAAAAAAAATCTTGTACAAATCTTATTCTCTTAAACGATGCTTTATAATGCATATTTTATGAATATTACTGAGTTTCTGATTAGCTACAGCTTTTTGACAAAAAAATGTTCGTGTCAATAATTTTTTTAAAAATTAAAACAAAATAATTTGTTTTCACACGTTCACACATGCTCATGCTCACCTTTCAACAATCCTACAATTAAACTATACACTTGTGCTTTATTATTCTACGTTCTCTGTCTATAACCTATAATTATCTTTAAACTATTCTCTTCTCTCCATCCCATTTGGCTAGGGAAAATGAGTATTCTGCCACAAAAATATTCGTTTATTCGTCCTATTCAAAAGAATTAAAAACAATCTCCTAATAACGCTTTATCCACTCTTTTAAGCTTATTGCTATTTATGCACTGATATAAATAATATTATTATCAATTTTTATGTAGATACATTAGATATATTACTATATAATTATTATAAATATATATATATATATAAAAATGTTGAAAAATTTCACAGCCAATGAAGACAAAATTAGCAAGCAAAATTGCTCGAAAAATGCGGATTGTGAAGATACGATGCAGTGTCTTCAAGGAGTATGTTTCAATCCATGTTCTGCTACAGTTTGTGGCGAATCTGCTACATGCTACGTTAAAAACCACTCCCTAAATTGTATACCTTACCTTAATCCTAGTACTAAACCTAGTAGTTTAAAGCCTAAAGAGTCGAAAGTAATATCTTCTCAAATTGAACAAAGTCATGAAAGTACTCCTCAAGATCAAATAACTGAAATACCTCAATATAATAAAGACTTTGAGATCACTACGTCAGTTGATAAATTAAACAATGCAACTGTTGAATCAGAAAATTTAATTAGCAACACCGAAGCTACATCATATACAGTGAGTTCTGAAACTACAGACAAGGTTACGAAAGAAACCAATCTTGTAGATTCAACGAGTCAAACTACAAGCACTCCAATGAAAACAACATTATCAGAAAAGGATCTAGAAACTACCACGCAGTTTGATGAATCATCTTCTTTGAGCTCTGAAACTACAGAAAAAAAAACAAAAGAAACCAAACTTGTAGATGCAACAAGTCAAACTACAAGCACTCCAATGAAAACAGCATTATCAGAAAAGGATCTAGAAACCACCACTCAGTTTGATGAATCATATACAATGAGTTCTGAAACTACAGACAAAGTTACGAAAGGAACCAAACTTGTAGATTCAACAAGTCAAACTACAGGAACTCAAATGAAAACAACATTATCAGAAAAGGATCTAGAAACCACCACTAAGTTTGATGAATCAAATACAGTGAGTTCTGAAACTACAGACAAAGTTACGAAGGGAACCAATCGTGTAGATTCAACAAGTCAAACTACAGGAACTCAAATGAAAACAACATTATCAGAAAAGGATCTAGAAACCACCACTCAGTTTGTTGAATCATATACAGTGAGTTCTGAAACTACAGACAAAGTTACGAAGGGAACCAATCTTGTAGATTCAACAAGTCAAACTACAGGAACTCAAAAGAAAACAACATTATCAGAAAAGGATCTAGAAACCACCACTCAGTTTGATGAATCATATACAATGAGTTCTGAAACTACCGACAAAGTTATGAAAGGAACCAAACTTGTAGATTCAACAACTCAAACTACAGGAACTCAAATGAAAACAACATTATCAGAAAAGGATCTAGAAACCACCACTAAGTTTGATGATTCATATACAATGAGTTCTGAAACTACAGAAAAAGTTACGAAAGGAACCAAACTTGTAGATTCAACAAGTCAAACTACAGGAACTCAAATGAAAACAACATTATCAGAAAAGGATCTAGAAACCACCACTAAGTTTGCTGAATCATATACAGTGAGTTCTGAAACTACAGACAAAGTTACGAAGGGAACCAATCGTGTAGATTCAACAAGTCAAACTACAGGAACTCAAATGAAAACAACATTATCAGAAAAGGATCTAGAAACCACCACTCAGTTTGTTGAATCATATACAGTGAGTTCTGAAACTACCGACAAAGTTACGAAAGGAACCAATCTTGTAGATTCAACAACTCAAACTACAGGAACTCAAATGAAAACAACATTATCAGAAAAGGATCTAGAAACCACCACTAAGTTTGATGATTCATATACAATGAGTTCTGAAACTACAGAAAAAGTTACGAAAGGAACCAAACTTGTAGATTCAACAAGTCAAACTACAGGAACTCAAATGAAAACAACATTATCAGAAAAGGATCTAGAAACCAACACTCAGTTTGATGAATCATATACAATGAGTTCTGAAACTACAGAAAAAATAACAAATAGAACTAAACCCGTGGATTCAACAAGTCAAACTACAGGAACTCAAATGAAAACAACATTATCCGAAAAGGATCTAGAAACCACCACGCAGCTTGATGAATCATCTTCTTTGAGCTCTGAAACTACAGAAAAAATAACAAAAGAAACTAAACCTTTGGATTCAACAAGTCAAACTACACGCACTCCAATGATAACATCAACATCAGAAAAGGATCTAGAAACCACCACACAGTTTGATGAATCATATACAATGAGTTCTGAAACTACAGACAAAGTTACGAAGGGAACCAATCTTGTAGATTCAACAAGTCAAACTACAGGAACTCAAATGAAAACAACATTATCAGAAAAGGATCTAGAAACCACCACTCAGTTTGTTGAATCATATACAGTGAGTTCTGAAACTACCGACAAAGTTACGAAAGGAACCAATCTTGTAGATTCAACAAGTCAAACTACAGGAACTCAAAAGAAAACAACATTATCAGAAAAGGATCTAGAAACCACCACTAAGTTTGATGAATCATATACAATGAGTTCTGAAACTACCGACAAAGTTATGAAAGGAACCAAACTTGTAGATTCAACAAGTCAAACTACAGGAACTCAAATGAAAACAACATTATCAGAAAAGGATCTAGAAACCACCACTCAGTTTGATGAATCATATACAATGAGTTCTGAAACTACCGACAAAGTTACGAAAGGAACCAATCTTGTAGATTCAACAAGTCAAACTACAGGAACTCAAAAGAAAACAACATTATCAGAAAAGGATCTAGAAACCACCACTCAGTTTGATGAATCATATACAATGAGTTCTGAAACTACCGACAAAGTTATGAAAGGAACCAAACTTGTAGATTCAACAAGTCAAACTACAGGAACTCAAATGAAAACAACATTATCAGAAAAGGATCTAGAAAGCACCACACAGTTTGATGAATCATATACAATGAGTTCTGAAACTACAGAAAAAATAACAAATAGAACTAAACCTGTGGATTCAACAAGTCAAACTACAGGAACTCAAATGAAAACAACTTTATCAGAAAAGGATCTAGAAACCACCACTCAGTTTGTTGAATCATATACAGTGAGTTCTGAAACTACAGACAAAGTTACGAAAGGAACCAAACTTGTAGATTCAACAAGTCAAACTACAGGAACTAAAATGAAAACAACTTTATCAGAAAAGGATCTAGAAACCACCACTCAGTTTGTTGAATCATATACAGTGAGTTCTGAAACTACCGACAAAGTTACGAAAGGAACCAATCTTGTAGATTCAACAAGTCAAACTACAGGAACTCAAAAGAAAACAACATTATCAGAAAAGGATCTAGAAACCACCACTCAGTTTGATGAATCATATACAATGAGTTCTGAAACTACCGACAAAGTTATGAAAGGAACCAAACTTGTAGATTCAACAAGTCAAACTACAGGAACTCAAATGAAAACAACATTATCAGAAAAGGATCTAGAAAGCACCACACAGTTTGATGAATCATATACAATGAGTTCTGAAGCTACAGAAAAAATAACAAATAGAACTAAACCTGTGGATTCAACAAGTCAAACTACAGGAACTCAAATGAAAACAACTTTATCAGAAAAGGATCTAGAAACCACCACTCAGTTTGTTGAATCATATACAGTGAGTTCTGAAACTACAGACAAAGTTACGAAAGGAACCAAACTTGTAGATTCAACAAGTCAAACTACAGGAACTCAAATGAAAACAACTTTATCAGAAAAGGATCTAGAAAGCACCACACAGTTTGATGAATCATATACAATGAGTTCTGAAACTACAGAAAAAATAACAAATAGAACTAAACCTGTGGATTCAACAAGTCAAACTACAGGAACTCAAATGAAAACAACTTTATCAGAAAAGGATCTAGAAACCACCACTCAGTTTGTTGAATCATATACAGTGAGTTCTGAAACTACAGACAAAGTTACGAAAGGAACCAAACTTGTAGATTCAACAAGTCAAACTACAGGAACTCAAATGAAAACAACTTTATCAGAAAAGGATCTAGAAACCACCACTCAAATTGATGAATCATATACAGTGAGTTCTGAAACTACAGACAAAGTTACGAAAGGAACCAAACTTGTAGATTCAACAGGTCAAACTACAGGAACTCAAATGAAAACAACATTATCAGAAAAGGTTCTAGAAACCACCACTAAGTTTGCTGAATCATATACAGTGAGTTCTGAAACTACAGAAAAAATAGCAAAAGGAACTAGACCTGTGGATTCAACAGTTCAAACTACAAGCACTCCAATGAAAGCAACATCAGAAAAGGATCTAGAAACCACCACTCAGTTTGATAAATCATTTACAGTGAGTTCTGAATCTACAGACAAAGTTACGAAAGGAACCATACTTGTAGATGCAACAAGTCAAACTACAAGCACTCCAATGAAAACAACATTATCAGAAAAGGATCTAGAAACCACCACTAAGTTTGCTGAATCATATACAGTGAGTTCTGAAACTACAGACAAAGTTACGAAAGGAACCAAACTTGTAGATTCAACAAGTCAAACTACAGGAACTCAAATAAAAACAACATTATCAGAAAAGGATCTAGAAACCACCACTCAGTTTGTTGAATCATATACAATGAGTTCTGAAACTACAGACAAAGTTACGAATAGAACTAAACCTGTGGATTCAACAAGTCTAACGACAGGAACTCAAATGAAAACATCAGAAAAGGATCTAGAAACCACCACTCAGTTTGATGAATCATATACAATGAGTTTTGAAACTACAGACAATGTTACGAAGGGAACCAATCGTGTAGATTCAACAAGTCAAACTACAGGAACTCAAATGAAAACAACATTATCCGAAAAGGATCTAGAAACCACCACTCAGTTTGATGAATCATATACAATGAGTTTTGAAACTACAGACAATGTTACGAAGGGAACCAATCGTGTAGATTCAACAAGTCAAACTACAAGCACTCCAATGAAAACAACATTATCAGAAAAGGATCTAGAAAACACCACGCAGTTTGATGAATCATATACAGTGAGTTCTGAAACTACAGACAAAGTTACGAAAGGAACCAAACTTGTAGATGCAACAAGTCAAACTACAAGCACTCCAATGAAAACAACATTATCAGAAAAGGATCTAGAAACCACCACGCAGTTTGATGAATCATATACAGTGAGTTCTGAAACTACAGACAAAGTTACGAAAGGAACCAAACTTGTAGATTCAACAAGTCAAACTACAAGCACTCCAATGAAAACAACATTATCAGAAAAGGATCTAGAAAACACCACGCAGTTTGATGAATCATATACAGTGAGTTCTGAAACTACAGACAAAGTTACGAAAGGAACCAAACTTGTAGATGCAACAAGTCAAACTACAAGCACTCCAATGAAAACAACATTATCAGAAAAGGATCTAGAAACCACCACGCAGTTTGATGAATCATATACAGTGAGTTCTGAAACTACAGACAAAGTTACGAAAGGAACCAAACTTGTAGATTCAACAAGTCAAACTACAGGAACTCAAATAAAAACAACATTATCAGAAAAGGATCTAGAAAACACCACGCAGTTTGATGAATCATATACAGTGAGTTCTGAAACTACAGACAAAGTTACGAAAGGAACCAAACTTGTAGATGCAACAAGTCAAACTACAAGCACTCCAATGAAAACAACATTATCAGAAAAGGATCTAGAAACCACCACGCAGTTTGATGAATCATATACAGTGAGTTCTGAAACTACAGACAAAGTTACGAAAGGAACCAAACTTGTAGATGCAACAAGTCAAACTACAAGCACTCCAATGAAAACAACATTATCAGAAAAGGATCTAGAAACCACCACGCAGTTTGATGAATCATATACAGTGAGTTCTGAAACTACAGACAAAGTTACGAAAGGAACCAAACTTGTAGATTCAACAAGTCAAACTACAGGAACTCAAATAAAAACAACATTATCAGAAAAGGATCTAGAAAACACCACTCAGTTTGTTGAATCATATACAGTGAGTTCTGAAACTACAGACAAAGTTACGAATAGAACTAAACCTGTGGATTCAACAAATCAAACTACAGGAACTCAAATGAAAACAACATTATCAGAAAAGGATCTAGAAACCACCACTAAGTTTGATGATTCATATACAATGAGTTCTGAAACTACAGAAAAAGTTACGAAAGGAACCAAACTTGTAGATTCAACAAGTCAAACTACAGGAACTCAAATGAAAACAACATTATCAGAAAAGGATCTAGAAACCACCACACAGTTTGATTTATCATATACAATGAGTTCTGAAACTACAGACAAAATAACAAAACGAACCAAACCTGTGGATTCAACAAGTCAAATTGCAAGCACTCCAATGAAAACAACATCAGAAAAGGATCTAGAAACTACCACACAGTTTGATGAATCATATACAGTAAGCACTGAAATTTCAGACAAAATGACAAAAGAGACCAAAATTGTACATACAACAAATCAAAATTCAACTCTAAGGTATGAAGAAACAACTTCATTAAAAGAAACTGTATCCATTGAAAACAGTACTGATAAGAAAAAAGATGATAATGTAACTAAACATTACAGAAAAAGCGACCAAATCGACGATAAAGACGTGGAAGTTCAAACGACAACTCTTCGAGCATTTAGTATACAATATAATGATAATGTTATTGAAACTCTTGGTATAATTAATAGGACAACTCCATCTGATCATGAGTATTTAGATTTAAAAAAACCTAGTACTGAACATAATACTACTATGAAAACTCTTACAACAACTCCAAAAAGTAAAAATGAGGAAAATGAATATTTGCTGGAAAATGAAAATGTCACAACTATTGTTTCTGAAGAGACTACTGAGAGTATAGAAGTTATTACTAGTACAGACTCAAATGAATGCGTTTTCGATAACGATTGTTTAAAAAATTTCCTTTGTATTAATCAAACATGTACAGATCCTTGTTCCTATCCTTTAAATCTGAACAAATCATACGCATGTTTATGCTCTGGTGCAGATTCTGCCATTGAGATTAATTGTCGAGATGAATCAGGTAATCATAATAGAGAGATATTTTATAATATGGTCATAAAATGCTTTAGTTGAAATCAATGTTTCAATCATATCATCAAAAGACAATGTATATGATTCCGTAAATTATTGGATAAACTTTAAAGGATGTTTTTTATAGAGCCATTTAAATTCTTATAGTCTTCATTCTTCACCCATTCTCTATTATGGTGAGATTACCAAAGAAACGATAGATCTCATCAAATATGATTTACTGCAGAAGCTTCTGCAGCATGGTTTGATGCATGAAAAAGTACAAACTTAAATTTATTACTGTTCTTCCGCTGAAATTTTATATCCTCCGTTGTACCTGATCTCTTAGTACATATTCTGGACTTTTATCTCTATCGTAGTAAAGTATCATATCTAGATGATTTTAGAAACATATCATTATTTTAGTCATTATTTAGTTTTCATAGTTTTCATGTCATTATTTAGAAAAAAAATGTAGAAATTTTCATTTTTCGTAGTTTAAATTATTTATTTTTATCGTAGTGTATTTTTTCAATTTTTTTGGTTCACTTATGTATCTACAGCATTAACATTATTTATATATTAAATGCTTGTTTGGTGATGGTTTGGTGAGAGAAATATATTGAACAATATAAATTTAGAACTCAATATTCATTTCATTCATAGCTAAATAAATTTTTTTCCAAATTTTAATATTATTTGTTTAAAATGTTCAAACAAAATGTAGAAACTGGATGCCGATCAAACGAGGAATGTCCTTCACAAAAAGCTTGCATTAATAATGTATGTTTAGATGTTTGTGGCACTCCTGAACTTAATCCTTGCCGAAATCAAGATTGTCAAGTGAAGGATCATCAAGCCGTTTGTATTACAGGTATTTTTTTTTGTAAAATATTTTTGATTGTGAATTAAATTCTAAAAATTCTAAAAAAATTTAAGTTTGTCAATGCCAAAAACAAGCCGACTGTCCAAACAATGCCAAATGTGATGGATGTAATTGCATAATACGTATGTTCTGCATAATCATTTTTTTTACTGTTTAATTATATGTTAAACAACTTATTTTTAAAGAACATGATCCAATAGCTGTAGAGGGATGTGAACATTGTCCACCTGGAACGAAATGTGACGTTAGTACTGGTGCATGCATAAGAGGTATGAAATTTTTATTCCATATTGATTTGAAATCATGCTTTCTAAAATTTAAAATTAATAAAAAGCTAAGGAATGACACATGCTCATTTTTAAATACATTAATTTTTAATTGGTTTTTCGTAAGTATGGATTTAAATATATTCAAAATTTTAATCATCTTTATTCAGAATACAAAATTTTCTTTCTATTTTAAATATAATAAAACCAACGCATTCCTTATTAAATCACATGCAAAAATATTTAATGCACTAACTAATACTAATTCATTCATAATCTTATCAATAACCAGAACCATTGATGCCAAAAAAACCTGAACTGTGTAGTTCGGATAATGATTGCATCGAGACAGAAACTTGTTATATGGGCTTTTGTGTTGATCCATGTCAATTCCAAAATGTGTGCCCTGATAACGCTATTTGCATTTCAAAGTTACACCGGCCCATATGCATTTGTAAAAATGGGGAAACTGATTTAAATTGCACCTCACATGAACTCTGTAAGAACATAACTTTTAACATACACATCCATTACATATATTTAAATGTAAAAAATTTAAATGACGCTTTTATGTCACAAATTTTGGTTGAAAGTTGTTATTGAATTTGTATAAAATACTTATAAGTATTTAGCACAATTTTTAAATGTTTCCCTTTTTGTGTGTCCCCACTTGTGTTTTCTATATATGCACAGTATGCACGAACAACGAAAATTGCTCACCTAATGAAGCTTGTATAGACAATATATGTCAGCAACCTTGCGATGTACATAGTCCTTGTGCACAAAATGCAGTTTGTCTAAACGTCAATCATGGATGCGATTGCGTTTGTGAGGATGGCTTTGAAGGAAATGGTTATGCACTCTGTATTCCTGGTAAGATTAAAATATCATTCTAATAATTCGAATTCATTAAATCATATTCCATTGTCTTAAATAGCTGGAAAGAAATCTGTTTGTCAGTATAATGAAGATTGTCCACCACACCTTTATTGTGACCGATTAAACAGAGCTTGCATGAATCCATGTGTCGAAGACTTCTGTGGTGAAAATGCCGAATGTTACGTAGACAACCATAATGCACAATGTAGATGTCCAACAAATTATTACGGTAATGCTTTTGTACTTTGTATGAAGAGTGAGTCTTGTAGCGATGACAATCAATGTCCAAATTCACAAGCATGCATTAAAGGAGAGTGTGCTACACCTCCTTGTAATTGCGGTCCAAATGCTGAATGCACAATAGAATCACATAGTGCAAGATGTACCTGTCCAAAAGGTTTTAGAGGAAATCCTTTCGTTGGTTGTAATCTTAATTTGAATCCTTGTGTACCAAGTCCATGTGGTAAGGATGCCCTCTGTGAACTAGATGGTGGAAATCCAATTTGTTACTGTCCTAAAAATATGACTGGAAATCCGTTTGATAAATGTATTCCGAAGGGAAACAAATGCTCGAAAAATTCATGTGGTCCAAATAGCGAATGTATTGTTGTTAACAGAAAAATAACATGCTTCTGTCTCCCGAACTATGAAGGAAATCCTCCGAGAAAACCTTGTCAACCTCCTAAAAATCCATGTGAATCTAATATTTGTGGCCCTAACACTCAATGTTCAATTGAGAAAAATGGTTTAGCAAAATGTTCTTGTCTGTCTGGTTTTATTGAAAGTCCTAACACGATTAGAGGATGTGTTGAATCTAGAGATCCATGTGAATCAAATCCTTGCGGAACAGATGCAGTTTGTGATAGTAGTAGAACGGAAATGTGCTTCTGTCCCGGTAACAAACGAGGTAATCCCTATCGTGGATGTGAAGAACCTATACCAAGACATAGTTGTGAACCTGGCTCATGTGGTAAAAATGCTAACTGTTTTGTAACTGGTAATGAAGAAGTGCGTTGTGAATGCCAATCAGGATTTATTGGAGATCCATATGTTGGTTGTAATGAAGTTCCAAAATCTGTTTGTGACCCTAATCCATGTGGACCTGGATCTCAATGTATAGTTTCGTTTGACGGTAAAAGTATGTGCATATGTCCCGAAGGAACTCATGGTGATCCCACAAGCCTTGAAGGATGTTACAGCAGCGAATGCTTAACAGATAAAGATTGCTCCATTGATAAGGCTTGTATTGGAAGAGTTTGCAAAAATCCATGTGATGGAGCATGTGGCTACGATACCCACTGTATTGTTGAGAGACATAGACCAGGTAAGATTGCTAATTAAATGACTGATATTTAAGATAATAAATAACCAATTCCCATAGTATGTTCGTGTGTTCCTGGTTATACCGGAAATCCATATACAAGATGTTATTCAGGTGGAAGCTTACAAAATCCATGTACAAAAGGAAGTAAGAAACCAGAGTGTGCGCAGCCAGAATGTATTTTGAGTTCTGATTGTGACGATTCAAAGGCTTGCATTAATCGTAAATGTTCTGATCCTTGCAAAAATGTATGTGGAATCAACACTCAATGTCGGGTAGAAAGACACACTGCTATTTGTCAATGTTTACCAAATCACATGGGAGATGCATTAATTCAATGTACATTAATAAAACCTGATCGTGATATCACTCATGATCCATGTAAAACTATTCCTTCACCATGCCCACCAAATGTTAAGTGCTTTAGCTATGACAATAAAATAGCAATTTGCGATAATTGTGCTGCACCCGATTCATACAACAACCTTCAATGTAGACCACAATGTACAACAGAATCAGAATGTCCATCAAATATGGCTTGTATTAATCGCCGCTGTGAAGATCCATGTCTTAATAGTTGCGGCATTAATAGTGAATGTAGGGTTATAGGTCATAAACCCAATTGTCGCTGTATGGAAAATATGATTGGTAATCCATACGAAGGTTGCAAATATCCTTCAGAAGATGATACGAAAGCAACATGTGGCGATAAAATTTGTGGAAGTAATGCTGAATGTACTCAAAAGGGAAGAATATTCAAGTGTGTATGCCAAAAAGACTTCTATGGAGATCCCCTTGTAGGATGTCGACCTGAGTGCAGTATAAACTCTGAATGTCCTAGTAATAAAGCTTGTGTTCGTAACCGTTGCATAAATCCTTGCGATGAGAATATTTGTGGTACTGGCGCACGTTGTGAAGCAAAGAATCATAGAGGAGTTTGTACTTGTCTTGAAAATCATACAGGAAATGCTTACTTGATGTGTACCCAAGTATCAAAAGACATAACACCATCAAAACCTCAAAACACATGTGGACCTCCATCACCTTGTGGACCATATAGTAAATGTACAGTTAGCAGTAGTGGTATTGCTGCTTGTTCTTGTCAACCAGGAATGAAAGGTTCTCCTCCATCATGTCAACCAGAATGTTCACTGAGCTCAGACTGTAGTCAACATGAATCCTGTATACGCAATCGTTGCGTTAATCCATGTAGCGAAAGAATATGTGGAAGTGGAGCACGGTGTGATGTTAAAAATCATAATCCAATTTGTACATGTAATCCTGGTTTAAGAGGTGATCCTTTCGATTCATGTAACCCATATGAAGAACCAATTAAAGCACATCCTTGCGATCCTAGTCCATGCGGACCCAACAGCATTTGTAGAGAAGATAATAAGCGACCGGTATGTTCTTGTATGGCAAATATGTTAGGTGGACCACCAAATTGTCACCCAGAATGTGTTTTACACTCAGATTGTTCTCAAAATCAAGTCTGTTCAAATCTTCGTTGTCAAGATCCATGTCTTTTGAATCCTTGTGGCAAAAATAGCGAATGCCGAGTCACATCCCACACTCTCATTTGTAGTTGTAAACGTGGATATCAAGGTGATGCATTTACAGGATGTGTTGAAGTATTTGAAGACATTTCAGATAAAAAGAATAATCCTTGTGAACCAAATCCATGTGCAATTAATTCCCAATGCTCTGTGATTGATACTAACAGATTTAAATGTTCTTGTATTCCACCATATCGAGGAGATCCTTATAATACTGGATGCACTCCTGAATGCACAACAAATAGCGACTGTCCATATGACTTAAGTTGCCATAATTATGTGTGTAGAGATCCTTGTCCCGGAGTATGTGGAAAGAAAGCATACTGTGAAGTACACAACCACGTTGTAAACTGTCAATGTGAACCAGGGTATATTGGTAACGCATTTGAAGGCTGTAAAAAAGAATCCGTTACACCGAAAATTCCTCAAAATCCATGTTCTCCAGAAAGAAACCCATGTGGTCCAAATAGCCAATGTAGAGAAAGTAGTGATGGAAGACCTGTTTGTTCATGTTTACCTGATATGAGAGGCTCTCCACCCAACTGCCGTCCGGAATGCTCTGTCAATTCTGATTGTCAAACCAGTGAAGCTTGTATTCAAAGAAAATGTATAAATCCATGTAAAACAAGTGGAAGATGCGGAATTAATAGTGAATGTCGAGTACACAATCATAATATTTATTGTACTTGTTTACCAAATTATGTAGGTGATCCATTTATCATGTGCAACCCGAAAAGTAAGCTGAAAATTTCAAATTGAATGAATTATGTGAATAAAATATAATTTCTGTTTCTCGTTATTTCGTGTAGAAGAAGAAGACCCAACTTTCCCATGTCAACCATCTCCATGTGGACCCAATAGTCAATGTCAAGAATTAAACAACAAAGCAAGTTGTAAATGTTTACCAGATATGTTAGGAGCACCACCAAATTGCCGACCAGAATGTTCATTTGTACAAGATTGCCCTCCATCACGAACTTGTATATCTGGACGTTGTGTTGATCCTTGCATTGGAGCATGCGGAAACAATGCTGTATGTTCGGTTCACAACCATGTTCCAAATTGTGAATGTACATCACCTCAATATAAAGGAGATCCTTACAGTGGGTGTGTCTACGAAGGTAAGTGCTTTTTTAAAAGTTTCCTTCCTTGTTTTGTCATTTTAGAAATTGTAAATATATTTTTTTGGATCCTTCCTTATAAATTTTTTATTTCCTTCATTTGTAAATATTTCTATTCCTATTCGCTTTAAAAATCAGTTCAACTGAAAGATGATCCTAAGCCTTGTGAACCCTCTCCTTGTGGTGCAAATGCTATTTGTAAGCAAAGAAATGGTGTTGGTTCTTGTAGTTGCATGGAAAACTTTTATGGAGATCCATATATAAATTGTAGACCTGAATGCATTTTAAATTCTGATTGCGAAAACTCAAAAGCATGCATAAACAACAAATGTATCGATGTATGTTTAGGCATTTGTGGCTTAAACGCCAGATGTGAAGTAATTAATCATTCGCCAACATGTTATTGCAATGATAATTTCGTTGGAAATCCTTATCAAAAATGCTCGAAAAAACCAGATTGTAAGATAAATTAGGGTTAAATTTTTGAAATGTTGGCTTTAAAACATATTAATTTCAGTGACATATTTACCGCCTGCTCCCACTCCTTGTCAGAAAAACCCTTGTGGTGCAAATGCTATTTGTAAGGAAAGAAATGGTGTTGGTTCCTGTATTTGTCAAGAAAATTATTATGGCGATCCTTACGTAGCTTGCAAGCCAGAATGTGTCACTAATAGCGATTGTTCTCTAGACAAAGCATGTAATTCTAATTTACGTTGTTACAATCCATGCTCAGTGCATGATACATGCGGTTTAGGAGCACAATGTAAAGTAGTAAGACACAATCCTGTTTGTGTTTGTCAACCTGGCTTGACAGGTGATCCATTCGTTAAATGTTTCGTTGAAAGAAGTAAGAAAAATTAAAATGAACCAAATTTAAAGGTTAGAAATAACGAGCCATTATTTTTTTCATAGAACCTATAGAAAATGAACCTATAAATCCATGTCAACCTTCACCTTGTGGACCCAATAGTCAATGCAAAGAAGGACCAAATGGTCACGCTGTATGCTCGTGCATACCAAACATGTTAGGTTCTCCTCCGACGTGTAGGCCTGAATGTACATCTGATGATCAATGTCAATCAAATATGGCATGCTTGAACTTAAAATGTATAGATCCATGTCACGCAAATTCATGTGGCAAAAGTGCTCAATGTAGAGTTCAAAATCATAAATTTAGTTGCTACTGCTTAGAAGGTTTCTCAGGTGACCCATATACTGCATGTTCGGTTACACAAAGTAAGCTTTTTATTGTATCTTCTAATCATAGATATTAAGTTGTTTTGGAAACTAACATCTCAGATTTACTTTTTGAGAAAACATCTTCGACGAATGTTGTAGTTTTGCTTTTATATCTTTTTGCAATTACATAATTTATCTGAAGCTACTTTCTCAGTAAATCATGGTATATTTTTCATTTATGTATTATTCTAAGAACTTTTGTAACTTTCTTAGTTCCTGCGTATAATGAACCAATTCAACCTTGCAATCCATCGCCATGTGGTGCAAATGCCTTTTGCACGGAACGTAATGGTGTAGGATCTTGCAGATGTATCGAAAATTATTTCGGTGATCCATATATAGGTTGTAGGCCTGAATGTGTTACAAGCTCCGATTGTCCATCGAATAAAGCCTGCTATCAAAATAAATGTAAAGATGTTTGTAACGGAGCATGCGCAGATTTTGCTCAATGCGTTGGTATCAATCATGTTCCAATGTGTTACTGTATTGATGGATATACTGGTGACGCTCGTTCAATCTGCTACGAAATTCCGAAAATTAGTAAGGACGCTTTTTTCTTAGTATAAAATAACTTTTTCTTTAAAAGATTCCAAGACTTTCAATAAGGTTTTCTTGCTCTCGAGAATTCATAATTTGAATTTCTTTGATTTTTAATGAAATAATAAAAGTAACCAATTTTGATCATAACGAACCCAGTAACACTTACAAGTTATCAAAACTGTCCAACTTTACGGATTTTATAATTGCTTTTGTTTAGTTCCAACAAATCCTTGTCATCCTTCACCATGTGGACCCAATAGTCAATGTAGAAAAAGTCCAAATGGCCATGCGATATGTTCGTGTTTATCAGGCATGATTGGATCACCTCCGTCTTGTCGTCCAGAATGTTATACGAGTGATGAATGTGACTTTTCTAAAGCATGTTTAAACAGCAAATGCGTTAATCCATGCGATGATAATCCATGTGCAAGAAAAAACTCTATTTGTACTGTAACAAATCACAATGCAATTTGTACTTGCAAGAATGGCTATATTGGAGATCCATTTATGCAATGTACATCAAAACCAATTTATGAAGAACCCATCCAAGACCCATGTCAACCATCTCCATGTGGACCATATTCTGAATGTAGAAATATTGGAAATACAGCTGCATGCTCGTGTCTTGTTGGTTATGTAGGAAAAGCACCAAACTGTCGTCCAGAATGCGTATATAATGCAGACTGTCCATTAAATCTTGCATGTGTTAATTACAAATGTAAAGATCCCTGTATAGGCGTATGTGGTATAAACAGCAATTGTCGTGTTCACATGCACTCTGCAGTTTGTGTTTGCATTCCTGGTTATACGGGTGATCCTTTTAGTGCATGCTCACCTGTACCAATTAGTAAGCTCTTTAACAGTCGAAATTTCTATATTTTAAATTTTATTTCAATTTATTATATTATTCCATTAATTACATTATATCAATGCTTACAAATATCACAGCAAGTATGAATTCATATCATTTGTATGTATATTTATTAAGGTTTATGTAGCATATACATACTTTTTCCAATTTTTTTTTCTACTATAATCATATGATTCTATTCCATGGTTCTTAGACTTGATAAATTTTCTTTCCTGTAAGACTATATTTTCCTTTCATTTCACTTTTAATTAATGAACTTTAGCAATGAAATGTCCCAAGAATAATTTTTTATAAATATCAACTTAATTTAAAAATATTTGAAACTAATTTAATTTCTTCGCAAAATTTAGCTCCTCCAGTTGATGATCACACAGATCCTTGCAATCCATCGCCGTGCGGATCAAACGCTGTTTGTAAACAACAGAATGGAGCAGGATCATGCGCTTGCATAGATGACTTTTTCGGAGATCCATACATTGGTTGTCGACCTGAATGTACAACAAACGCAGAATGCCCAACTGACATGGCTTGTAGCAATCAGAAATGTAAAAATCCATGTCTAGGAGTTTGTGGTTTTAACGCAGAATGTCGTGTCCTCTCTCATAAACCTCTTTGTACTTGTATAGAAGGTTATGAAGGAGAGCCGACAAGAGGATGTACCCAAAGAGAAATATGTAAGACAAACTTTATTTCAAATAGTCTAAAATATTATTTAACTTACAAATCATACTATATTTAATATTTAGCTACCCCAAGACCGATCCCATGTAATCCTTCACCTTGCGGTCCAAATAGCCAATGTAGAGAAGTGAACAATCAAGCTGTTTGTACCTGTTTGCCAAACTATATCGGATCACCTCCATCCTGTCGACCAGAATGTTATACAAGTTCAGACTGTGATCAAGATAAATCTTGTATTGATCAGAAATGTAAAAATCCATGCAGGGAAAGTTCACCATGCGCGAAACAAAATTCTCGTTGCACTGTTATTAATCACAATCCAATATGTACATGTGAGAATAAATATACTGGTGATCCGTTTAATAATTGTGTTCGAATCATCGAAGACAGTAAGTAGTTTCTAAATATACTGTTAGGTTTCTCATGAAATTAACGTTTTTAAACCTATTCCTTAAGGTACTATTAAGCCACAAAATCCATGTGTTCCATCACCTTGCGGTCCGAATTCACAATGTAGAGAAACGCCAACTAGACAAGCGATATGCTCATGCTTACCAAACTATATTGGCATTGCTCCTAATTGTAGACCCGAATGTACAAGCAGTAACGAATGCTCAAACAACTTGGCGTGTATAAATAATCGTTGTATACCACCATGTGATAACAATCCATGCGCAAGAAATGCAGAATGCAGAAATATCAATCACAATCCTATCTGTACATGCCAGGATGGTTTTGAAGGAGATCCTACTGATCAATGTAACCCAATTCCTTTAAGTAAGTATATTTATTTTATAGCTGTTTATAAATCATGAATTTTAAATATTTTCCTTGATTATAATAAAAACAGCAACGGCAAGAACGCCAGAATTAAGAGTATGTGAGACAGGAATTTGTGGAGTAAATGCGGAATGTCGAGAACGAAATGGTGCAGGTAAGTTTGATACCTAACACTTATTCATTAAAATTATTAAAATATAAATAATCTGTAATAACTCATAAATACCCGAAACGTAACCACCAAAATTTCCATTTTATTAAAGCTGCTTGTTTCTGCTTACCGAATTTCTTTGGAGATCCATATACTGGTTGTAATAGAGAATGTGAATTAAATAGTGATTGCAAACCACATCTTGCATGTAGTAAAAATTATAAATGTGAAGATCCATGTCCTGGCGTATGCGGAATTAATGCCCGCTGTACTGTTCTTAATCATATTCCAACTTGTGAGTGTCCCAAAGGAATGATAGGAGATCCATTTTCAATATGTAGAGACGAACCAATCACACCGAAACAAAATCCATGTAGTCCATCACCTTGCGGACCTTATAGTCAATGCAAAGAAGGTCCAAATGGTCAATCAATTTGTACTTGCTTAGAAGGTTATTCTGGAAAAGTTCCAAATTGTAGACCTGAATGTGTCTCTAATTCTGAATGTCCTTCAAATTTGGCATGTATTAATTTGCGTTGTGTCGATCCTTGTCCAAACACTTGTGGAATCAATGGAAGATGTGAGGTACGAAGCCATTCTCCAATTTGTTCTTGTAGAGAAGGATATACTGGAGATCCTTTTGTCCAATGTACACGAATACGTAAGCATATAATAAATGTTTTGATTTTTTCATATTACTAAAATAAAATTTCATAATTGGAAAATAAAGCTTATGAAGACGTGACTACTCAAAGGCCCGTATCTTGTACTCCCAATCCTTGTGGACCCCATTCATCATGTAAAATTATTAATAACAATCACGTATGCTCCTGTTTGCCTGATATGAAAGGTTCTCCACCAAATTGTGCTCCTGAATGTTTAGTTCATTCAGACTGTTCAGCATATCTTACTTGCATCAATAACAAATGTAAAGATCCATGTGTTGGCTCATGTACTGCATATAGTGAATGCAAAGTTGTTTCGCATACTCCGATTTGTAGTTGTATGAATGGATATACTGGTGATCCATTTACATCTTGTAATCCAATCACCACAACAACAGCTAAGCCCTACTCCTCTGATCCTTGCGATGGGTTATGTGGACCAAATTCAAACTGTAATAATGGAGTTTGTACATGTATTTCTGAATATCAGGGAGATCCATACAAAGGTTGTAGACCAGAATGCATGTCAAATATTGAATGTCCGCGTAACAAAGCATGTATGCAAAATCGTTGTATCAATCCATGCGTTAACATTTGCGGAGAAAACGCATTGTGTGAAGTTGTTAATCACTTAGGAGTCTGCTCGTGTCCTGAACATATGGAGGGTATAAAACTTATTCTTAATTCATTAACTTTTTTTAAACATCCATCCTTAAATTTTTTATAGGAAATCCATTTGTAAGATGTATTCCTAAACGCGAAGATGTAATATCAAGAGATCCTTGTCAACCTTCCCCATGTGGTCCATACAGTCAATGTAGAGTTGTTAATAATAATCAAGCAGTTTGCTCATGTATAGAAGGCTATATAGGTTCAGCACCAAATTGTAGACCCGAATGCATTCTGAGCTCAGAATGTCCCCAATCTTTGTCTTGTATAAATTCCAAATGTGTAGATCCCTGTGATGGAGCATGTGGTATCGAAGCTAGATGTGAAGTTCGAAATCATAGTCCGATTTGTAGTTGCAAACCACATATGACTGGTAATAAACTTATTATATTTCTTTATTTTTATCCACAATAAATCAAAATAAAATTGATTACATCAATAGGAGATCCATTCAAGCGATGTTATGAAAAACAAGTTCCAGATATTCCTGTAGATAAATCACAACCGTGCGTTCCTTCCCCTTGCGGACCCAATAGTCAATGCAAAGAAGGACCAAATGGTCAACCTATTTGTTCATGTCAGACTGGTTACTTTGGAAATCCACCAAAGTGCAGACCTCAATGTAGCGTCAATGCTGACTGTCCAAGTGATAAAATCTGTGATCAAAATAAATGTATTAATCCATGTCCGAATCCTTGTGGTGAAAACACCGAATGTAAGGTTGTTGCACATTCAATAACATGCAACTGTCAAGAAAATACTGTTGGAGATCCTTTCTATCGCTGCACACCAGTTATAAAATACGAAGAACCTATCAAGGTCTGCGAACCGAATCCATGTGGCTATAATGCTGAGTGTATTGAAAGAAACGGTGTCGGATCTTGCAGATGTATACCAGATCATTTCGGAGATCCTTATCAAGGATGTAGACCTGAGTGTGTTACTTCTTCTGATTGTATTTTAAGTTTAGCTTGTATAAATTCAAAATGTAAAAATCCTTGCTTGGGTGCATGTGTTCAAAATAGTGAATGTCAGGTTGTCAATCATGTTCCATCATGTACGTGCAAAAAAGATTATGAGGGAGATCCTTTGGATAAATGTACACCAGTATATAATGAACCAGTTACAAGGCAGCCAGAAAATCCTTGCAACCCATCACCTTGCGGACCCAATAGTCAATGCAAAGTAACAAGTAATAATCATCCTGTTTGTACTTGTATTGAAAATTACATCGGATCACCGCCAAATTGTAAACCAGAATGCGTTGCTAATTCTGAATGCCGTTCGGTAGATGCCTGTATTAACAATCGCTGTAAATCTCCATGTAGATCTGACTTATGTGGTCAAAATTCTGAATGTGAAGTGCGAAACCATAGCCCAGTCTGTAAATGTAAAGATGGTTATGAAGGTAAATTCTAAAGTCTCCTTATAACTTCAAACCAAGATTAAAGATGGACCAATACGAAATGCTAACGACCACGATTGACCATGCTAAATTTAGCACACTAATACACAATGTTTTTGTGCTGTTAATACTCAATATACCTAATAGACAAAGAGCACGTTAAGAGCCAGTTAATTTTTTGTCTGAGCGTACTCACGTGAGCATGCTCTCCCATACAAAAGTTGATGCCACTACTTTATCCTAAAAAGTAAAATAAACTTTACCATAAAATACGCATGCATATATAAAATGAACACACTCTGAGCACACTCTAGAGCATACTTACTGAGCATGCTCAAGAGTGTGTTCACTGAGCATGTTCAAATAAAATAAAAATTTAAAAAATTAATTAAGTTAACTAATTTTTCTTGAGTTAACTGGAACTTTTTGAGTATTTTAAGCGCATTTTTGAAACTTGTTTTAAAAAGGTAGCTTAATAATGCACTTTGTCTGTTCGGTCGGTCGGTCGGTCGTTCGGTCGGTCGGAACACACTAAAAACTTTTGATCTAGACATCGTAGAGAGTTCTAGTTTTTTGCATTAGTTCCGTGCCATCGAGTTATTGGCCCCCCGGACATTTAAAAATCTCAAAACCAACGCTAAATAGTATAATTAATGATTTTTTGTTTTTAATACGGTGTAACCTGTCAAAATTTTATTTTACCTCTATAATTTCACCATTACCTCTATAATTTCAAATTTTTTAAGCCTTAAGAAAATTTGAATTTCAAAAAACCGTTAAATGACAAACCATTTTAATATATGAAAATTCACCGCAAAATTGTTAATTATACTATAATTAATAATTTTCAAGTGAATTTACGCGGGAAATTTTCAAATATATTTTGACCGTTAGAAAATTTGAATTTCAAAAAACCGTTAAATGACAAACCATTTTAATATATGAAAATTCTCCGCAAAATTGTTAATTATACTATAATTAATAATTTTCAAGTGAATTTACGCGGGAAATTTTCAAATATATTTTGACCGTTAGAAAATTTGAATTTCAAAAAACCGTTAAATGACAAACCATTTTAATATATGAAAATTCTCCGCAAAATTGTTAATTATACTATAATTAATGATTTTCAAGTGAATTTACGCGGGAAATTTTCAAATATATTTTGATCGTTAGAAAATTTGAATGTCAAAAAAAACCGTTATCGAGCCGTCGAATTTATTTAAGTCACAAAATATTCATGATTGACTTATTTGATACACAGTACTTTGCTAATCAAATACTGATCGCTAACACAAAAATGCGCTGAAGTCCCTCGATCTATAACACGAGGACTTTCTTTAAATTTTTAATAGTTGTGTTAGTAAAATTAATTTTTATTTAATTAAAAATTTGATACTTCGAAATTTTTTCCGTCACCCATCTTTGTTTGAATTGCTTCTTGCGTTGCTTAACTTTCGAGATCTTGCATTTTTCCTTGAAGTCACCATCTGTAAATATATAATAATAAAAATATGGCAAAAGACATATTTAAATTATTACATTTTTAAACATGCTAATTTCAAGGAATAAAGATTCTATAACATTTAGGACACAACTGACAAATCATAAGTTAACTTAATTAACTTTTTTCCTTCAAAATATCTGAGCATGCTCAGTATATGCTCAAGAGCATGCTCAAGAATGTACTAAGATGAGCATGATCGAATTTAATCTGATGTACTCAAGAGCATGCTCAGTGAGTACACTCAGATGAGCATACTCTTTTGAAAAAGTCGCGCTTTTTAAGTATACTCACAGTGTGTTCATGAGCATGCTCAATAAGCATGCTCAAGAGAGTACATTAAGAAAAATTTATGAATCACGTTGTTATGCTCAGAATGTGCTTAAGAGTATGAATATATAAATATAAATATGATATAAATGAGCATACTCTCTAAAGTGCTCAATTTTGTGAGCACGTTCAATGTCTAGCTAGGGTATGGAGTATAAATTTTTGCAATATATCGGTGCGTTCTATGAAAAATTAGCCGGTTTGAAAGGGTGTCTTGAAATCTTAATAACTTTTTACTAGAATAAGCTATCAATGTAAACTAAAAACCATTTGGAGCATAATACGAGTAGATAATTTTGGAAAAGTTTCACTTTTCCAGGCTTACTGGAAGTTGCTTTTATAAGCCGCGGAATAAATTGAAAAAATTCAAAATTTTGCATCAAATTTTGAGTTTAAGTTTTTGAAACATTCTTCCATGGCACTAATTAAACTAAAGTACTTTTGCCAGGGGGAAGATAACAGGGCGTAAAATTTTTTGGGCGTAAAAAAAAGCGTAAAATAAAAGCGGAAAAAGTGTAAAAAAAAGTGGAAAAAGCGTAAAAAGTGTAAAAAAAAGCGGAAAAAGCGTAAAAAGTGTAAAAAAGCGTAAAAAACGTAAAAATAATATTTTGCATTTAAAAAAGATTTATTAACAAAATATGACGTTTTTTGCAAGTTTTTTGAGTTTTGTAACTATATTAAGAAGTTTTAATCATTTATCTACACTTTAGAAAAAATTATTTGTGCAATCTTTCATGGAAATCTTTACATAATAGTTTTTATGGCCAACATATTAATAATATAACAAAAGATTCACACGTAAATAACGGTGTGAATATAAAAATCTTTAGTAAACAAAAACCTTCAATTTTCCAAAAAATAAAAAATATGATATATTATATATTTTTGGAAAGTTCCTACTTTCGGCTATTCAAAAAAGTTAATTATACTTTATTAATATATCCAGGGTCGGAACACGAGGTCTTGGAATCATGAGTAAAACCATACTTTTAGAATGCTTTGATTTGTTATGTTCTGCCAAGCTGAAAATTTCTTAATTAGACTTTTATAATAAAGCTTTTAGCGTACTTAAATGCAGTACAGAGATATTTGAAATACAACTCTGTATAAGCGAAATATAAATTTTCCAACTCTGGCTACTTTTGTATGAGATTTTCACAAAAACGAGCATAACTAATTACAGGAATCCCAATATAAGACAACGGTACTTTATTTTTCGATATTTGGTACCTTATTTTTCGAAAGCGGGAAATTTATGTTCGAAAGTCATTTGTTTACATTTTTGAAGTTAAATTTCATTCCATTATTTTTTGCTTTATTTGATGTAATTGAACTCTTTTAATGGTTTTAGTGCATTAATAGATGTCAATTAATTCTTTTAATATTGCTTTGCAATAGTAAAACGCATTGAATGGTTCAAAATTTCCAATTTTTTATTTCGAATGTTTTTTCGAAAACAATTTTTTTTTTGTAAACAAACATAAGAAAAAGTGCGGGAAAATTCAAATTTACGAAAAAATAACGTGTTTCTCTCTCGTTGTCTTATATTGGCAGGAATCAAATTCTTGATTGATTTAAACGGATTTTGGTAGATATTTTTAAGCATAATTTTTTGAACATAAAAGTTTTTTGATTACATAAATTTTGAATTTTAAAAATATCTAGCTGATCCGTAGGAAAAATACATAATCTTTGTAACAAAATTTAGTTAATTTAAGCACTTAAAGGCTAATGTGTTTATTCAGAACATCTGAATTTCACACTGAAATGCATAAAACGATTCATCATGAAGTTTTGTAATTTTGTTAAAACAATGTACTACTTTTTCTTTATATAAATATCCGACTACCGCCATCTCATTTTCGAATACTTCGAAATTACTTCGAAATTAATATCGAATTCTTCGAACATCAAAACAATAGAAATTTTTTTTCATCAAAATTTTGCTCTTTTTGCATTCTTTAATTAAGTTTTTGCACCATGAAACTAAACATTCACACTAAATGAACCATTTAATCAACTCAATAACCAATATTTCATAGAATTCAATTAGAAAATTAACAAAAACATTTTCTGAAATTTTCTTTGTTTATGTTTATGTTTTGATCTTCAATTAAAAAAATGTCAAAAATTCTCATTTTAAACAGCTTTAGTAAGTTAATTAAGTAGTCTGGAGTTTAGAAAATGATTATTTTCATTGATCTAAAAGGATAAATGCAAAAAATGTCATGAAACAAGCATTTATAGATTTATTTTTTAACGGCAAAAAATATTTTGAAAATATTCAAAAATTTCGAATAACTGACGTTTTTGAGATGGCGGTAGTCTGATAAATATGATCAGGGGCGTATTCAGGGGGGGGGGGGGGGTTTGGGGGTCAAACCCCCCCCCCCCTTTTTTGGAAAAATTTCTTCAATTTGCTAGGGTTTTTTGAAAAAAAATCCTAAAACCCCTACCTAAATTTTTCCGTCCATACAAAAAAATTTCAAAACCCCCCCCTAAAAAAATTTCTGGATACGCCCCTGAATATGATGATTTTGTTTATTGTTGTACAATCACAATATGGGCAAATCCCCGAATAAACGGTACTGAATATTTTTGATGCAAAATTTTTTAACAGTGTAAATAAATGTTTAAAATCGGATTTTCTCTTTAATTATTCACTTAAAGTTTGTATTCAACATTCAATTTATAATATTTTTAACTCTACTATGTACTGTCATCATTGTTTGATGATAAAAAAGGCTAGTTATTGTTAAAAACTTGACTAAATTTTGTAAACAAATAACAATAACATAGAAACGCTATTTTCATCAATTTCTCTTTAATTACACATCATTTATTAGCAAAAACTATATTTTACTAAAGCCTGAACGAGCGAAATTCAATTCTATGTGTTTCCTACTATTTTCAATGTGTCTACAGGCGAAATTTTAAATTAATAAAATAATATTTTTTTGTAGAGGCAACATAGAAACGCTCTCCAAATTGAAATAACTCATTAATTAAAGCACTTTTATAAGAAATATATATACAGAACGAAAGAAATCAGGTTTCTTTACAAACTAGAAGTTTAAGACATTGGAAATTTAAAATAGTTTTTGAGTTTTTCATGAAAATGTAAAAAAGTCTACAAAAATTCTTTCGTGGATTTGCCCATATACCTAATTCTACATCAGAAAAAATTTGAATTTTTCTTGCTCTGCAAAATAGATAATCCGAAAATGAGGATTATCCACTTTAGTGAAAACAGCCCTTATTATATAATTTTAGATTGGTTTATTTTAAACCAAAAGTGAGTTTTCGTTATGCACAGTTCAACAGCAACTAAAAAGTGAAATTGTCATTTAAAAAATCCAGAATAATCCACTTTTTTAATATAATTCCATTTCTTTCAGTTCTGATAAAAAACAGAATTTCAGGTTTAATCTTCCTCAAAATTGAACATTTTTGGTAATTTTGCTTTGAGTTGTCAGAAAATAAGAAGAATAATATTTTAATCTGAACAAAAATAATTGAAAAATAATATATTTATATTGATATGCTTTAAATATATGAAAAAGTAGTCAAATTTATTAAAAAGATAAAAAATTCTTCAAAATATGTAAAAAAGCGTAAAAAGCGTAAAAAAAGCGTAAAAAGCGTAAAAAAAAGCGTAAAAAGCGTAAAAAAGCGTAAAAAGTGTAAAAAGCGTAAAATTTTCCACCCTAAATTTTTGGGCGTAAAAATTTTACGCCCTGTTATCTTCCCCCTGACTTTTGCAATATGGAATTTCGTCTAGTTTATTAATACATATTAATACATATAATTTCAAGATTTTTGAAAAGTTGTAATATCTTTTCAATGAAACAAGTAAATAGAAAAATATTTACGCTATCTTAGTAAGTTGTTCTTATGCTACAAAACAAGTACTATAAAGATTGGATTAGTTAAAGTAAAATTTTACCAATTTTTTCTTAAAAATCAACTTTTCAAAAATTATGAAATTTTTACATTTCGTAATGAATTTAAAATCTGTTTATGGGTAATTCCATGAGTAATCGGAACTGAAAATTTTTAGTACAAAAATTTCTTTAATTTTTTTCTGCTTAAATATACATATTTAATCACTTTTGGAAACTAAATAAGCGTTATTTTTCATTATTTGATGTGTTATCAACACTGAATCATCATAAAAGCTGCTAAATTTTGTTTAAAAATATGAAATGTGTTCTGCAATAATCGGTTGAATGCAACCGAGTTACAGGGTTTTTGTCAATTTTCTCGTTAATTACACTATAAAACCGGGATTAAACATTCAGTAGTTAGAAAAACGTTGATTATGAACACATCTTGTTAGTTTTTCCTAAATAAAAACATGTTTTTAAGGATATTTTAACAAAATCTTGACATGATTTTTTCTAATGACAACCGAGTTACGAAATTTTTTTTTAAATATCTCTTAAAATAGATCTCTAAATCACACGAATAGTACACATACTAATAGATAATGGATTTTTAAGTAGTAAAAATAAGTAATATTTAATTATACTTAAAGATTTAGAGAATTATTTAGAAAAAATAAAATTTTGTGAGCTTTTTTCACTCATGGAATTACCCTTATGTATTAATAAACTAGACGAAATTTCATATTCCAAAAGTATTTTAGTTTAATTAGTGCCATGGAAGAATGTTTCAAAAACTTAAACTCAAAATTTGATGCAAAATTTTGAATTTTTTCAATTTATTCCGCGGCTTATAAAAGCAACTTCCAGTAAGCCTGGAAAAGTGAAACTTTTCCAAAATTATCTACTCGTATTATGCTCCAAATGGTTTTTAGTTTACAGTAAAAAGTTATTAAGATTTCAAGACACCCTTTCAAACCGGCTCATTTTTCATAGAACGCACCGATAAAATTAAATTATTTTCTATCATAGTGTTAGTGTTTACAAAAAAATTAAATTTTTGAGCGTTTTTAACGGACACTTTTTTGTATCGACCCATCATGCTTCAAACTAAAATTTATAATTTCCTTTTTATATTTAAAATAGGAAATCCATTTGTACAATGTAAAAAAATAATAATGCATACTCCTTCGGAGCCAACTAATCCTTGCTTGCCCTCACCATGTGGTAGAAACAGTCAATGCAAAGAAGGTCCTAATGGCCAAGCTATATGCTCATGTCTTCCAAATATGATAGGATCCCCACCATCTTGTAGACCAGAATGTGTTGTCAATTCAGATTGTCCACAAAGTGAAGCTTGTATCAATCAGAAATGTCAAAATCCATGTCTGAATGCTTGTTCCTATAAT
Source organism: Chironomus tentans (assembly GCA_963573255.1). NCBI lineage: Eukaryota > Metazoa > Arthropoda > Insecta > Diptera > Chironomidae > Chironomus > Chironomus tentans. Next base: position 27,054,233 of record OY754303.1, on the reverse strand, counting down.
AGTGAATGCAGTGTGCAAAACCATATTGCAACTTGTGAATGTACAAAAGGCTTCACTGGAAATGCATTTGAAGGTTGCGTTCGTTTAGCTGAGCCAACCGTCCATGATCCTTGTAATCCAAGCCCTTGCGGAAGAAACGCGATTTGTGATAATGGAAATTGTTATTGTAATGATGACTATATTGGAGATCCATATGTACAATGTAGACCAGAGTGTACTTTGAGTACTGAATGTCCTTCGAATAAGGCATGTATTAGGAACCATTGTGTTGATCCTTGTGTAAATGTATGTGCACCAAATGCAGTTTGCTCTGTTTACAATCATATTCCAACGTGCAACTGTCCAAATAATATGATTGGTAAATAATTTTAATTGGTTTTCAAAAATCATTCCATTTAAACTAATATATATTTTAAATAAATAGGCGATCCGTTCGTACAATGTCGTATTCAAGATACACCTGTTCCTCAAAATCCATGTTATCCTTCACCTTGTGGACCCAACAGTCAATGTAAAGAAAGTCCAAATGGTCATGCAATTTGTTCATGCTCACAAAATATGATTGGTTCTCCTCCATCTTGCCGTCCAGAGTGTGTTATTAGTCCAGAATGTGAAATGTCTAAAGCATGCAAAAACAATAAATGTGTAGATCCATGTGGTCCAGGAGTATGTGGAATTAATGCTCGTTGCCAAGTCAAATCACATTCTCCAATATGTACTTGTATGCCTGGCTATAATGGGGATCCATTCAAGAAATGTGAATTAATTCAAGAAGAACCACTTGTTCCAAAGGCACCGTGCACTCCTAATCCATGCGGACCCAACAGCGAATGCAGAGAAATATCTAGTCTGCCGGCTTGTTCTTGTTTATCTGGCTTTGTCGGTGGTAAGGTTTCCTTCTAAAATTACGTTGCTTTATATTGTACATTAATTAATATTATACTAATCTCAGATAATTAATATTTGAAATATGAACCGTTTTACAAATATCTAAATCACTACATGATTTCTTTATTTCTTAGCTCCACCCAATTGCAGACCTGAATGCTTAGTTAACTCTGACTGTCCAAATGCTTTGGCTTGTATGAAAAATAAATGTGGCGATCCATGTGTAAATGCGTGTGGTTTTAATGCAAAGTATGTATACAAAAATGTTTATAAATTATATTTGTTTAAAAACGTAAACTTTTTCTACAGATGTTCAGTAATAAATCACAATCCAATTTGCAATTGCATTGAAGGCTTTAAAGGAAACCCATTCTATAGTTGCGAAAAAGTTACTGGTGAGTCAAAACAAGTTATCTTATTTTACACACAAAATGCCCAGTGATTATGATTTGTTTTTCTGCAAAATTGATAATTAAGCTTTTAAAAATATATTACAAAAGTGCTCAAATGCAATTTACAAATACTTAACAGGGAAAAAATTATATTTTTTGCTGGAATAATTTTTATAAAAACTTTTACGCACCATCATTGTAGACAGCTTTCAAACTTTTTAAAAAACTGCTCTATTGTAACAAAAACAGGTATTTTGCTCTATTGCACAATTTCACATTAAAAATGGCTTAAATATTTAAGTTCTAAAAAAATGAGCCGGTTTGAAAGGGTTTCTTGAAATGTTAATAACATTTTATCAGAATAAGCTATCAATGTGAATTAAAAACTATTTGGATCAAATTATGGGTAGATAATTCTGGAAAGGTTTCATTTTTCCAAGCTTACTAAAAATTACTTTCATAAGCCGTGGAAAAAATCGACAAATTTGAAAATTTTACTTCAAATTTTAAGCTCAAGTTTTTGAAACATTTTTCCATTGCACTAATTAAACTAAACTGTTTTTGCAATATGGAGTTTTATCTAGTTTATTAATACAATAATACATAAACAGATTTTTAATTCATTGCGGAATATAAACAAAATTAGGGATTTTATAAAATCCCGTAATTACTCATCAAAAAATTTAAGATTTTTTAAAAGTTATAATATTTCTTTAATAGAACAAGAAAATAGAAAACTAATTATGATATCTTCCCTTGCAGCAAAGAAATTTTCTTTCTGAATTCCTTACAAATTCGTTCGGAAAATCGAAAGATTTTGGGTGGAAAATTTTTTCTGGCAGAAAGTGACAGGAAAACAGGGTTTGTGAGGAACAAATAAAATCTTTGATTTTCAAAATCTTTCTTTTTCGTGATTTCGAAAATCTTAAGATTTTCAAAATCTTACGAAATCTCTACGTAAGATTTTTTTACGTAACAAAAATCTCTACGTAAGATTTTTGTTACGTAAACGTAATCTTTACGTAATCATTTTTTACTTTAAATTAATTAAATTTCATTATTTTCATTGAAATTTTTCTATGAATTTATTTTTACTAATCCATACGAAAAATATAGAGAAAATATAATTTTTATGAAATTTAATTAATTTAAGTGTTTTAAATCAAGCAAAATTTAATCAGATTACTTAATTAAGCATGTAAATATTATGTAAAATCGATTTTCATAAGATTTAAAACCAAAATTCTCAAGCCCAGAAAAGATTTTACTTAGAAAAAATCATTACGTAAAGATTACGTTTACGTAACAAAAATCTTACGTAGAGATTTTCGTTACGTAAAAAAATCTTACGTAAAGATTTTGTAAGATTTTGAAAATCTTAAGATTTTCGAAATCACGAAAAAGAAAGATTTTGAAAATCAAAGATTTTATTTGTTCCTCACAAACCCTGCAGGAAAATCTTCAAAATCCTGCCATTATCGTGCAGTTAAGGGCAAAATCCGGGGTGTTTTCCTCACAATTTCTTTCAAAATTCTGGCTCCGTTGCTGCAAGGGTTAGTTAGTTGTTATTAATCTACAAAACACGCACTATAAAGGTTAAATTAGTTAAAGTATATTTCTTACGAAAAAATTTGGTATGCTTTTTATGATCGCAGCCAACGTGTGCCCTTAAGTTCTTATTTTTCGAAATTCGAATTTTCGAGGTCCTTATTTTTCGAAGATTGACCGTTATAATTTTTTAATTAAAAATCTTAATTAGGTACTTGGAGATTTGTTCTTTAATATATTTGTTAATGATTGTTTCAATATTTCCATATGTAATTTAACACTAAGATAACTTTTGAGACATTAAAAACAATAATTTTCATGATTTTTCTCAAATCATAATTTCGAACTTTTTTCGATACAAAAAGTAAACATAAACAAATCAAATTTTATTTTAACAAAATCATCACATTTCCAAAGATTTGGACTATTTTTTAATGAAACAACACTCAGAATTGATCGATGAAAGCTCAATAATGAGTTTTAAATCAGTAAATTTATTGTTTATAGTCAAAAATTATATTTTGTAACAAAAATTTTGTATTTGAACTTTCCCACAAAAATTTTCCCAAAAATTCAAATTCAAATCTTTTCGATAGAAACGGTTTTTTCTTCTAAGGGCACACGTTGGGATCGCAGATTAAATCTCTTTAATATTCTCATTAGGTTTTGATTTTCTCTGCGGCTTCTGATTCACATTGATAGTTTATTCTGATAAAAATTTATTAACATTTCAAGAAGCTAGAGATGTCAAACCCAAATAGTGTCTACAGACCCAAATAGTATAAAATTTTCATACTAAAACTAACTTAAAATTAATTCAAATGATACAGAATTATTCCTTACTATCAAATTGTTCTAATAAACATTAACTTTTTTGGTTTATTAAAACAAATATTTTTCAACTATTTGGGTCATTATTTGGGTACCCAAATAGTGACCCAAATAGTTAACAACTTAAAAATAAAAGTCAATGTTTTTTAGAGCCATTTGATACTGATAATATTTAGAAAGAAAATTTACTACTATTTGGGTCTGTAGCAGTGTTGAAATCTGCCTGTTTGTCTGCATAAAGACATTTTCTTCTGCACTCTTAGAAAAAAATTAACAATTTTTCTGGTTAAATTCAGATTTTTGACTTTAACAAGAAAATTGTTGACTTTATATGGACTAAAAAATTTTTTAACAAAATTATTGTAAAGCACTTTACCAGAAATTTTGTTATTTTAACAATTAAAATTGTATATATTTTTTTCGATTAATTTTAATAATAAACTCCTTTTTTCGACTTTATATTATATTTATGACAATATGATGTCTTATTTTATGATGATCGAGTAGTTAATTGAAGAAATGATAGGAAGAATGCAAAAAAGTCATTAACAATTTAAATTGTTAAATTAACAATAAAATTGTTAAACATTTAATTAATTTTTTCTTTACCAATTTTGATTTTTCTTGACAAACTGTGAATTTTTTTACATGTTTATGGCATTATTTATTAGTTTATTTTAAAAAATGATGCAAAAATAAAATTATTAGTTGTTGAAAAATTTGTAATTTACAACGAGGTTTAAGCCATATAAATATTAATATAGAATCAACCACGTGGAGTAAAGGAACATCAGTGCGATCAGAGAAGTTAAGCAACCAAATTATGTTTTTATAATTAGATGGGTGACCAAAAATAACTAATTTTCTTATTAAATTTAACCAGAAAATTGTTAACAAATTTTTTTTTTCCAAAAAAATTAATTTAACCAGAAAAATTGTTAAAACAACAATTTTCTGGTAAAATGTGGTAAACAAATTTTTTAACAATTTTTTCTGGTAGATTCAACAATTTTTCTTGTCAACCCTATTTTAACAATTTATTTGTTAAATTTTTCATACATTTTACGAGAGTCTGGTAAAAAAATTCTAAGAGTGTGTAGATTAATTCTTCATGAAGATTCTTTAGAATCTTTTAGGAAGATTATCTTTATCTTCCGCAGATTTACATTGATCTTCCAAAAATCTTCCAAAATCTGCGGAAGATAATGTCTACATGCTCAATCATACAGTTTTGAGTGTTTAAATTGGAAAATTTAGTGAAAATTTGTAAATTCTCATATTTTGTAAACAAATATGTAAACAAAAACAAATTTTTCACAAGACAAAAAATTAAATTTTTACGCTAAATCTTTGTTAATTTATGCTGCTTATGCTTAAATATGACAAAGAATAGCATTTTTGATTTTCTAAACAGTCTAAATTTAATTAAATCAATAATTTTTCATAAATTGTAACGTATAAAATATTTCAATCCAGGGGTGGCGAACAAGTTTCCGTTGGTTTCCGAAAAATTCAAAAAAAAATTCTAAAAAAAAAATTTTTTTCTTGAGAAAAAAAAAATGCGGGATTTTTTTTAAAAATTAAAAATCCGTTAACTTAAAGCAAAATTTTAAGTGCATTTTAATTCAAATTTGTTTTGTATGAATGTATTGACTTTAATTTTCTAATTCTAAACAAAAATTAAGGAAAAAACATGATATATTCACAAAAAAATGTGTTAAAGAAAAAATAAGGTACCAAATTTTTTCAAAAAATTTTTTTAACGGAAAAATAAGGTACCAAATTTTTTCAGAAAATTTTATAACGGAAAAATAAGGTACCAAATTTTTTCAAAAAATTTTTGTAACGGGAAAATAAGGGACCTTTCGAAAATTCGAAATCGAAAGATAAGGACCGTTCGCCACCACTGGATTTCAATAATTGATAATAGTCTGGTTCATGATCTGATTATTGTTCTAGTATTTTAAAAGTCGTTAATCTGATTTTTGAGAGCTTTTCAACTTATCTATTTTTTTCAAAATTCCTAATTTTTTTATAAAATAATTTTCTCTAATCACTAAAAACCTTTCAAAAATTTTAACCACATTTAAAAAAATTATGAATTCTCATACAACTGCGTTGCTTTGCTAAAATAAGGTTACATTTTTAAAATAATAACATCAAAAACTAAAACTCAGTTCAGAAAGTAGTGAACATAGAAAGACGTTGAAAATACAATCTAAAAACTAAAATATTAAGGCAATGGTTAAATATATATAATAAACAAACAACACAAACATTAATAATAAATACACCTAAATGAAAGTGTCAAGACTTAGAAGAATTACTTAATAAAAAATTTGTCTTCCGTTCATAGAATCTCACGACGAATACCATAATCCATGTTACCCAAATCCTTGTGGCTATAATGCTGAGTGTATTGAAAGAAATGGAATAGGATCTTGCGTTTGTAAAGACAATTTCTTCGGAGATCCATATGAATCTTGTCGCCCTGAATGCGTACTCAATGCAGATTGTCCTTCTCATTTGGCTTGTGTTAACTCAAAATGCAAAGACCCATGTGCTGGAAGTTGTGGCATTTATAGTGAATGCCGTGTTGTTAATCATGTTTCAAATTGTATTTGTATGTCTGGTTATACTGGAAATCCATATTCGAATTGTTACCTCATTCAAGAAGAACGTAAGATTTTTTTTTCAATATTACTTTGCTTCATGCAAACTAACAATCCTGCTTGATCAAGACAGCGATAGTTTTAAACATATTAAAAATAAAATTTAATTCATTTAAATTTACCGCGAACAGCCACAACACCAGGTTATAAAAATCCTTGTCATCCATCTCCATGCGGTCCGAATTCACAATGCAAAGAAGGTTCGAACGGACAACCTATTTGCTCATGTCTTCCAACAATGACTGGCTCACCTCCTTCATGTCGTCCTGAATGTGTTAGCAGTTCTGAATGTGAACTTAAAAAAGCTTGTAAAAATAATCGTTGTGTTGATCCTTGTTCTGATGCAAATTGTGGTATCAATTCAAACTGTCGAGTCATATCACATTCTCCAATTTGTAGTTGCAAAGAAAAATATCAAGGCGATCCATTTGTTAGGTGCTATCCAGAAGAAAGTAAGGAAAATTTTTATTTTCCTAGTTTTATAAATTAACCCTGTTTTATGAGAATTTTCCTCAATTCAAATCTTATTGTTTATGACTTTTCATATATAGCCTTGCCAAAACCAAATGATGTACCCATTAATCCGTGCTTGCCTTCACCGTGTGGTCCAAACAGCCAATGTAAAACAGGTCTTAATGGACAAGCTATATGCTCATGTCTTCCAAATATGATAGGATCTGCCCCATCTTGTAGACCAGAATGTAAAACAAACGACGAATGTGTAGAAAGTGAAGCTTGTATAAATCAGAAATGTCAAAATCCATGTCTGAATGCTTGTTCCTATAACAGTGAATGTAGAGTGCAAAATCATATCGCAACTTGCGTATGTGCACCTGGCTTCACTGGAAATGCATTTGAGTCTTGTAATAGAATAATTGAAGATCTACCAAAAGATCCTTGTAATCCAAGCCCTTGCGGAAGAAACGCGATTTGCAACAATGGAAACTGTTATTGTAATGATGATTATATTGGAGATCCATATGTACAATGTAGACCCGAGTGTACTTTGAGTACTGAATGTCCTTCAAATAAGGCATGTGTTAGGAACCACTGTGTAGATCCTTGTATAAATAATGTTTGTGCTTCAAACGCAATTTGTACTGTTCATAATCATGTTCCAAACTGTATTTGTCCAGATAATATGATTGGTAAAAGCTCTTTATTCATAAATCAGAGATCAATTTCTAAATATCCATTTGTTTCTAATAAAAGGTGATCCGTTCGTACAATGTCGTATTCAAGATACACCCGTTCCTCAAAATCCATGCCATCCTTCACCTTGCGGACCCAATAGTCAATGTAAATTAGGACCAAATGGTCAACCTATTTGTTCATGCTCACAAAATATGATTGGTTCTCCTCCATCTTGCCGTCCAGAGTGCGTTATTAGTCCAGAATGTGAAATGTCTAAAGCATGCAAAAACAATAAATGTGTAGATCCATGTGGTCCAGGAGTATGTGGAATCAATGCTCGTTGCCAAGTCAAATCACATTCTCCAATATGTACCTGTTTACCAGGATATAATGGAGATCCATTTATAAAATGTGATATTATACGAGACGATGAACCAACCATTCCAAAGGCACCATGCACTCCAAATCCATGCGGACCCAATAGTATTTGTAAGGAAATTTCTGATTCACCTGCTTGTTCATGTCAAGAAGGTTATCTCGGCGGTAAGAAATTTAGATGTTTTGACGATTGTTGCATATCCAAAATATTTTAATTTTTATAAATTAATGTTTACCTTAGTTCCACCTAATTGCCATCCTGAATGTCTAGTTAACTCTGATTGCCCCAACTTATTAGCTTGTATGAGAAAGAAATGTGGCGATCCATGTATTAATGCATGTGGATTGAATGCTAAGTAAATCAATTAGATCTCATTTGAAAAATCTTGAATTCACATTTCACTCTTATAACTTATAGATGTTCTGTTATAAATCATAATCCTGTTTGTACATGTATTGATGGATATAAAGGTGATCCATTCTACAGCTGCGAGAGAATTTTAGGTATGTCTTTGCTTTCAAAAGAATCTTTCATTTGCGCAAAATTTGATAACAGCTTTGATATGATTAATGAACCTTACTCATTTAAATATATATATATTTTGAACACAAAAAAATTTAGAAGTTATCAATGATAATGTTACTCCTTGCCAACCGAATCCTTGTGGCTATAATGCTGAGTGTATTGAAAGAAATGGAGTAGGTTCATGCGTTTGTAAAGATAATTTCTTCGGAGATCCATATGAATCTTGTCGCCCTGAATGCGTACTCAATGCAGATTGTCCTTCTCATTTGGCTTGTGTTAACTCAAAATGCAAAGACCCATGTGCTGGAAGTTGTGGCATTTATAGTGAATGCCGTGTTGTTAATCATGTTTCAAATTGTATTTGTATGTCTGGTTATACTGGAAATCCATATTCGAATTGTTACCTCATTCAAGAAGAACGTAAGATTTTTTTTTTCAATATTACTTTGCTTCATGCAAACTAACAATCCTGCTTGATCAAGACAGCGATAGTTTTAAAAATATTAAAAATAAAATTTAATTCATTTAAATTTACCGCGAACAGCCACAACACCAGGTTATAAAAATCCTTGTCATCCATCTCCATGCGGTCCGAATTCACAATGCAAAGAAGGTTCGAACGGACAACCTATTTGCTCATGTCTTCCAACAATGACTGGCTCACCTCCTTCGTGTCGTCCTGAATGTGTTAGCAGTTCTGAATGTGAACTTAAAAAAGCTTGTAAAAATAATCGTTGTGTTGATCCTTGTTCTGATGCAAATTGTGGTATCAATTCAAACTGTCGAGTCATATCACATTCTCCAATTTGTAGTTGCAAAGAAAAATATCAAGGCGATCCATTTGTTAGGTGCTATCCAGAAGAAAGTAAGGAAAATTTTTATTTTCCTAGTTTTATAAATTAACCCTGTTTTATGAGAATTTTCCTCAATTCAAATCTTATTGTTTATGACTTTTCATATATAGCCTTGCCAAAACCAAATGATGTACCCATTAATCCGTGCTTGCCTTCACCGTGTGGTCCAAACAGCCAATGTAAAACAGGTCTTAATGGACAAGCTATATGCTCATGTCTTCCAAATATGATAGGATCTGCCCCATCTTGTAGACCAGAATGTAAAACAAACGACGAATGTGTAGAAAGTGAAGCTTGTATAAATCAGAAATGTCAAAATCCATGTCTGAATGCTTGTTCCTATAACAGTGAATGTAGAGTGCAAAATCATATCGCAACTTGCGTATGTGCACCTGGCTTCACTGGAAATGCATTTGAGTCTTGTAATAGAATAATTGAAGATCTACCAAAAGATCCTTGTAATCCAAGCCCTTGCGGAAGAAACGCGATTTGCAACAATGGAAACTGTTATTGTAATGATGATTATATTGGAGATCCATATGTACAATGTAGACCCGAGTGTACTTTGAGTACTGAATGTCCTTCAAATAAGGCATGTGTTAGGAACCACTGTGTAGATCCTTGTATAAATAATGTTTGTGCTTCAAACGCAATTTGTACTGTTCATAATCATGTTCCAAACTGTATTTGTCCAGATAATATGATTGGTAAAAGCTCTTTATTCATAAATCAGAGATCAATTTCTAAATATCCATTTGTTTCTAATAAAAGGTGATCCGTTCGTACAATGTCGTATTCAAGATACACCCGTTCCTCAAAATCCATGCCATCCTTCACCTTGCGGACCCAATAGTCAATGCAAAGTAGGACCAAATGGTCAACCTATTTGTTCGTGCTCACAAAATATGATTGGTTCTCCCCCATCTTGCCGTCCAGAGTGCGTTATTAGTCCAGAATGTGAAATGTCTAAAGCATGCAAAAACAATAAATGTGTAGATCCATGTGGTCCAGGAGTATGTGGAATCAATGCTCGTTGCCAAGTCAAATCACATTCTCCAATATGTACCTGTTTACCAGGATATAATGGAGATCCATTTATAAAATGTGATATTATACGAGACGATGAACCAATCGTTCCAAAGGCACCATGCACTCCAAATCCATGCGGACCCAATAGTATTTGTAAGGAAATTTCTGATTCACCTGCTTGTTCATGTCAAGAAGGTTATCTCGGCGGTAAGAAATTTAGATGTTTTGACGATTGTTGCATATCCAAAATATTTTAATTTTTATAAATTAATGTTTACCTTAGTTCCACCTAATTGCCATCCTGAATGTCTAGTTAACTCTGATTGCCCCAACTTATTAGCTTGTATGAGAAAGAAATGTGGCGATCCATGTATTAATGCATGTGGATTGAATGCTAAGTAAATCAATTAGATCTCATTTGAAAAATCTTGAATTCACATTTCACTCTTATAACTTATAGATGTTCTGTTATAAATCATAATCCTGTTTGTACATGTATTGATGGATATAAAGGTGATCCATTCTACAGCTGCGAGAGAATTTTAGGTATGTCTTTGCTTTCAAAAGAATCTTTCATTTGCGCAAAATTTGATAACAGCTTTGATATGATTAATGAACCTTACTCATTTAAATATATATATATTTTGAACACAAAAAAATTTAGAAGTTATCAATGATAATGTTACTCCTTGCCAACCGAATCCTTGTGGCTATAATGCTGAGTGTATTGAAAGAAATGGAGTAGGTTCATGCGTTTGTAAAGATAATTTCTTCGGAGATCCATATGAATCTTGTCGCCCTGAATGCGTACTCAATGCAGATTGTCCTTCTCATTTGGCTTGTGTTAACTCAAAATGCAAAGACCCATGTGCTGGAAGTTGTGGCATTTATAGTGAATGTCGTGTTGTTAATCATGTTGCAAATTGTATTTGTTTGTCTGGTTATACTGGAAATCCTTATTCGAATTGTTACCTCATTCAAGAAGAACGTAAGATTTTTTTTTTCAATATTACTTTGCTTCATGCAAACTAACAATCCTGCTTGATCAAGACAGCGATAGTTTTAAAAATATTAAAAATAAAATTTAATTCATTTAAATCTACCGCGAACAGCCACAACACCAGGTTATAAAAATCCTTGTCATCCATCTCCATGCGGTCCGAATTCACAATGCAAAGAAGGTTCGAACGGACAACCTATTTGCTCATGTCTTCCAACAATGACTGGCTCACCTCCTTCATGTCGTCCTGAATGTGTTAGCAGTTCTGAATGTGAACTTAAAAAAGCTTGTAAAAATAATCGTTGTGTTGATCCTTGTTCTGATGCAAATTGTGGTATCAATTCAAACTGTCGAGTCATATCACATTCGCCAATTTGTAGTTGCAAAGAAAAATATCAAGGCGATCCATTTGTTAGGTGCTATCCAGAAGAAAGTAAGGAAAATTTTTATTTTCCTAGTTTTATAAATTAACCCTGTTTTATGAGAATTTTCCTTAATTCAAATCTTATTGTTTATGACTTTTCATATATAGCCTTGCCAAAACCAAATGATGTACCCATTAATCCGTGCTTGCCTTCACCGTGTGGTCCAAACAGCCAATGTAAAACAGGTCTTAATGGACAAGCTATATGCTCATGTCTTCCAAATATGATAGGATCTGCCCCATCTTGTAGACCAGAATGTAAAACAAACGACGAATGTGTAGAAAGTGAAGCTTGTATAAATCAGAAATGTCAAAATCCATGTCTGAATGCTTGTTCCTATAACAGTGAATGTAGAGTGCAAAATCATATCGCAACTTGCGTATGTGCACCTGGCTTCACTGGAAATGCATTTGAGTCTTGTAATAGAATAATTGAAGATCTACCAAAAGATCCTTGTAATCCAAGCCCTTGCGGAAGAAACGCGATTTGCAACAATGGAAACTGTTATTGTAATGATGATTATATTGGAGATCCATATGTACAATGTAGACCCGAGTGTACTTTGAGTACTGAATGTCCTTCAAATAAGGCATGTGTTAGGAACCACTGTGTAGATCCTTGTATAAATAATGTTTGTGCTTCAAACGCAATTTGTACTGTTCATAATCATGTTCCAAACTGTATTTGTCCAGATAATATGATTGGTAAAAGCTCTTTATTCATAAATCAGAGATCAATTTCTAAATATCCATTTGTTTCTAATAAAAGGTGATCCGTTCGTACAATGTCGTATTCAAGATACACCCGTTCCTCAAAATCCATGCCATCCTTCACCTTGCGGACCCAATAGTCAATGCAAAGTAGGACCAAATGGTCAACCTATTTGTTCGTGCTCACAAAATATGATTGGTTCTCCCCCATCTTGCCGTCCAGAGTGCGTTATTAGTCCAGAATGTGAAATGTCTAAAGCATGCAAAAACAATAAATGTGTAGATCCATGTGGTCCAGGAGTATGTGGAATCAATGCTCGTTGCCAAGTCAAATCACATTCTCCAATATGTACCTGTTTACCAGGATATAATGGAGATCCATTTATAAAATGTGATATTATACGAGACGATGAACCAATCGTTCCAAAGGCGCCATGCACTCCAAATCCATGCGGACCCAATAGTATTTGTAAGGAAATTTCTGATTCACCTGCTTGTTCATGTCAAGAAGGTTATCTCGGCGGTAAGAAATTTAGATGTTTTGACGATTGTTGCATATCCAAAATATTTTAATTTTTATAAATTAATGTTTACCTTAGTTCCACCTAATTGCCATCCTGAATGTCTAGTTAACTCTGATTGCCCCAACTTATTAGCTTGTATGAGAAAGAAATGTGGCGATCCATGTATTAATGCATGTGGATTGAATGCTAAGTAAATCAATTAGATCTCATTTGAAAAATCTTGAATTCACATTTCACTCTTATAACTTATAGATGTTCTGTTATAAATCATAATCCTGTTTGTACATGTATTGATGGATATAAAGGTGATCCATTCTACAGCTGCGAGAGAATTTTAGGTATGTCTTTGCTTTCAAAAGAATCTTTCATTTGCGCAAAATTTGATAACAGCTTTGATATGATTAATGATACTTACTCATTTAAATATATATATTTTGAACACAAAAAAATTTAGAAGTTATCAATGATAATGTTACTCCTTGCCAACCGAATCCTTGTGGCTATAATGCTGAGTGTATTGAAAGAAATGGAGTAGGTTCATGCGTTTGTAAAGATAATTTCTTCGGAGATCCATATGAATCTTGTCGCCCTGAATGCGTACTCAATGCAGATTGTCCTTCTCATTTGGCTTGTGTTAACTCAAAATGCAAAGACCCATGTGCTGGAAGTTGTGGCATTTATAGTGAATGCCGTGTTGTTAATCATGTTTCAAATTGTATTTGTATGTCTGGTTATACTGGAAATCCATATTCGAATTGTTACCTCATTCAAGAAGAACGTAAGATTTTTTTTTCAATATTACTTTGCTTCATGCAAACTAACAATCCTGCTTGATCAAGACAGCGATAGTTTTAAACATATTAAAAATAAAATTTAATTCATTTAAATTTACCGCGAACAGCCACAACACCAGGTTATAAAAATCCTTGTCATCCATCTCCATGCGGTCCGAATTCACAATGCAAAGAAGGTTCGAACGGACAACCTATTTGCTCATGTCTTCCAACAATGACTGGCTCACCTCCTTCATGTCGTCCTGAATGTGTTAGCAGTTCTGAATGTGAACTTAAAAAAGCTTGTAAAAATAATCGTTGTGTTGATCCTTGTTCTGATGCAAATTGTGGTATCAATTCAAACTGTCGAGTCATATCACATTCGCCAATTTGTAGTTGCAAAGAAAAATATCAAGGCGATCCATTTGTTAGGTGCTATCCAGAAGAAAGTAAGGAAAATTTTTATTTTCCTAGTTTTATAAATTAACCCTGTTTTATGAGAATTTTCCTCAATTCAAATCTTATTGTTTATGACTTTTCATATATAGCCTTGCCAAAACCAAATGATGTACCCATTAATCCGTGCTTGCCTTCACCGTGTGGTCCAAACAGCCAATGTAAAACAGTTCTTAATGGACAAGCTATATGCTCATGTCTTCCAAATATGATAGGATCTGCCCCATCTTGTAGACCAGAATGTAAAACAAACGACGAATGTGTAGAAAGTGAAGCTTGTATAAATCAGAAATGTCAAAATCCATGTCTGAATGCTTGTTCCTATAACAGTGAATGTAGAGTGCAAAATCATATCGCAACTTGCGTATGTGCACCTGGCTTCACTGGAAATGCATTTGAGTCTTGTAATAGAATAATTGAAGATCTACCAAAAGATCCTTGTAATCCAAGCCCTTGCGGAAGAAACGCGATTTGCAACAATGGAAACTGTTATTGTAATGATGATTATATTGGAGATCCATATGTACAATGTAGACCCGAGTGTACTTTGAGTACTGAATGTCCTTCAAATAAGGCATGTGTTAGGAACCACTGTGTAGATCCTTGTATAAATAATGTTTGTGCTTCAAACGCAATTTGTACTGTTCATAATCATGTTCCAAACTGTATTTGTCCAGATAATATGATTGGTAAAAGCTCTTTATTCATAAATCAGAGATCAATTTCTAAATATCCATTTGTTTCTAATAAAAGGTGATCCGTTCGTACAATGTCGTATTCAAGATACACCCGTTCCTCAAAATCCATGCCATCCTTCACCTTGCGGACCCAATAGTCAATGCAAAGTAGGACCAAATGGTCAACCTATTTGTTCGTGCTCACAAAATATGATTGGTTCTCCCCCATCTTGCCGTCCAGAGTGCGTTATTAGTCCAGAATGTGAAATGTCTAAAGCATGCAAAAACAATAAATGTGTAGATCCATGTGGTCCAGGAGTATGTGGAATCAATGCTCGTTGCCAAGTCAAATCACATTCTCCAATATGTACCTGTTTACCAGGATATAATGGAGATCCATTTATAAAATGTGATATTATACGAGACGATGAACCAATCGTTCCAAAGGCACCATGCACTCCAAATCCATGCGGACCCAATAGTATTTGTAAGGAAATTTCTGATTCACCTGCTTG
Source organism: Chironomus tentans (assembly GCA_963573255.1). Classification (NCBI taxonomy): domain Eukaryota; kingdom Metazoa; phylum Arthropoda; class Insecta; order Diptera; family Chironomidae; genus Chironomus; species Chironomus tentans. Next base: position 27,038,901 of record OY754303.1, on the reverse strand, counting down.
TTCATGTCAAGAAGGTTATCTCGGCGGTAAGAAATTTAGATGTTTTGACGATTGTTGCATATCCAAAATATTTTAATTTTTATAAATTAATGTTTACCTTAGTTCCACCTAATTGCCATCCTGAATGTCTAGTTAACTCTGATTGCCCCAACTTATTAGCTTGTATGAGAAAGAAATGTGGCGATCCATGTATTAATGCATGTGGATTGAATGCTAAGTAAATCAATTAGATCTCATTTGAAAAATCTTGAATTCACATTTCACTCTTATAACTTATAGATGTTCTGTTATAAATCATAATCCTGTTTGTACATGTATTGATGGATATAAAGGTGATCCATTCTACAGCTGCGAGAGAATTTTAGGTATGTCTTTGCTTTCAAAAGAATCTTTCATTTGCGCAAAATTTGATAACAGCTTTGATATGATTAATGAACCTTACTCATTTAAATATATATATATTTTGAACACAAAAAAATTTAGAAGTTATCAATGATAATGTTACTCCTTGCCAACCGAATCCTTGTGGCTATAATGCTGAGTGTATTGAAAGAAATGGAGTAGGTTCATGCGTTTGTAAAGATAATTTCTTCGGAGATCCATATGAATCTTGTCGCCCTGAATGCGTACTCAATGCAGATTGTCCTTCTCATTTGGCTTGTGTTAACTCAAAATGCAAAGACCCATGTGCTGGAAGTTGTGGCATTTATAGTGAATGCCGTGTTGTTAATCATGTTTCAAATTGTATTTGTATGTCTGGTTATACTGGAAATCCATATTCGAATTGTTACCTCATTCAAGAAGAACGTAAGATTTTTTTTTCAATATTACTTTGCTTCATGCAAACTAACAATCCTGCTTGATCAAGACAGCGATAGTTTTAAACATATTAAAAATAAAATTTAATTCATTTAAATTTACCGCGAACAGCCACAACACCAGGTTATAAAAATCCTTGTCATCCATCTCCATGCGGTCCGAATTCACAATGCAAAGAAGGTTCGAACGGACAACCTATTTGCTCATGTCTTCCAACAATGACTGGCTCACCTCCTTCATGTCGTCCTGAATGTGTTAGCAGTTCTGAATGTGAACTTAAAAAAGCTTGTAAAAATAATCGTTGTGTTGATCCTTGTTCTGATGCAAATTGTGGTATCAATTCAAACTGTCGAGTCATATCACATTCGCCAATTTGTAGTTGCAAAGAAAAATATCAAGGCGATCCATTTGTTAGGTGCTATCCAGAAGAAAGTAAGGAAAATTTTTATTTTCCTAGTTTTATAAATTAACCCTGTTTTATGAGAATTTTCCTCAATTCAAATCTTATTGTTTATGACTTTTCATATATAGCCTTGCCAAAACCAAATGATGTACCCATTAATCCGTGCTTGCCTTCACCGTGTGGTCCAAACAGCCAATGTAAAACAGTTCTTAATGGACAAGCTATATGCTCATGTCTTCCAAATATGATAGGATCTGCCCCATCTTGTAGACCAGAATGTAAAACAAACGACGAATGTGTAGAAAGTGAAGCTTGTATAAATCAGAAATGTCAAAATCCATGTCTGAATGCTTGTTCCTATAACAGTGAATGTAGAGTGCAAAATCATATCGCAACTTGCGTATGTGCACCTGGCTTCACTGGAAATGCATTTGAGTCTTGTAATAGAATAATTGAAGATCTACCAAAAGATCCTTGTAATCCAAGCCCTTGCGGAAGAAACGCGATTTGCAACAATGGAAACTGTTATTGTAATGATGATTATATTGGAGATCCATATGTACAATGTAGACCCGAGTGTACTTTGAGTACTGAATGTCCTTCAAATAAGGCATGTGTTAGGAACCACTGTGTAGATCCTTGTATAAATAATGTTTGTGCTTCAAACGCAATTTGTACTGTTCATAATCATGTTCCAAACTGTATTTGTCCAGATAATATGATTGGTAAAAGCTCTTTATTCATAAATCAGAGATCAATTTCTAAATATCCATTTGTTTCTAATAAAAGGTGATCCGTTCGTACAATGTCGTATTCAAGATACACCCGTTCCTCAAAATCCATGCCATCCTTCACCTTGCGGACCCAATAGTCAATGCAAAGTAGGACCAAATGGTCAACCTATTTGTTCGTGCTCACAAAATATGATTGGTTCTCCCCCATCTTGCCGTCCAGAGTGCGTTATTAGTCCAGAATGTGAAATGTCTAAAGCATGCAAAAACAATAAATGTGTAGATCCATGTGGTCCAGGAGTATGTGGAATCAATGCTCGTTGCCAAGTCAAATCACATTCTCCAATATGTACCTGTTTACCAGGATATAATGGAGATCCATTTATAAAATGTGATATTATACGAGACGATGAACCAATCGTTCCAAAGGCACCATGCACTCCAAATCCATGCGGACCCAATAGTATTTGTAAGGAAATTTCTGATTCACCTGCTTGTTCATGTCAAGAAGGTTATCTCGGCGGTAAGAAATTTAGATGTTTTGACGATTGTTGCATATCCAAAATATTTTAATTTTTATAAATTAATGTTTACCTTAGTTCCACCTAATTGCCATCCTGAATGTCTAGTTAACTCTGATTGCCCCAACTTATTAGCTTGTATGAGAAAGAAATGTGGCGATCCATGTATTAATGCATGTGGATTGAATGCTAAGTAAATCAATTAGATCTCATTTGAAAAATCTTGAATTCACATTTCACTCTTATAACTTATAGATGTTCTGTTATAAATCATAATCCTGTTTGTACATGTATTGATGGATATAAAGGTGATCCATTCTACAGCTGCGAGAGAATTTTAGGTATGTCTTTGCTTTCAAAAGAATCTTTCATTTGCGCAAAATTTGATAACAGCTTTGATATGATTAATGAACCTTACTCATTTAAATATATATATATTTTGAACACAAAAAAATTTAGAAGTTATCAATGATAATGTTACTCCTTGCCAACCGAATCCTTGTGGCTATAATGCTGAGTGTATTGAAAGAAATGGAGTAGGTTCATGCGTTTGTAAAGATAATTTCTTCGGAGATCCATATGAATCTTGTCGCCCTGAATGCGTACTCAATGCAGATTGTCCTTCTCATTTGGCTTGTGTTAACTCAAAATGCAAAGACCCATGTGCTGGAAGTTGTGGCATTTATAGTGAATGCCGTGTTGTTAATCATGTTTCAAATTGTATTTGTATGTCTGGTTATACTGGAAATCCATATTCGAATTGTTACCTCATTCAAGAAGAACGTAAGATTTTTTTTTCAATATTACTTTGCTTCATGCAAACTAACAATCCTGCTTGATCAAGACAGCGATAGTTTTAAACATATTAAAAATAAAATTTAATTCATTTAAATTTACCGCGAACAGCCACAACACCAGGTTATAAAAATCCTTGTCATCCATCTCCATGCGGTCCGAATTCACAATGCAAAGAAGGTTCGAACGGACAACCTATTTGCTCATGTCTTCCAACAATGACTGGCTCACCTCCTTCATGTCGTCCTGAATGTGTTAGCAGTTCTGAATGTGAACTTAAAAAAGCTTGTAAAAATAATCGTTGTGTTGATCCTTGTTCTGATGCAAATTGTGGTATCAATTCAAACTGTCGAGTCATATCACATTCGCCAATTTGTAGTTGCAAAGAAAAATATCAAGGCGATCCATTTGTTAGGTGCTATCCAGAAGAAAGTAAGGAAAATTTTTATTTTCCTAGTTTTATAAATTAACCCTGTTTTATGAGAATTTTCCTTAATTCAAATCTTATTGTTTATGACTTTTCATATATAGCCTTGCCAAAACCAAATGATGTACCCATTAATCCGTGCTTGCCTTCACCGTGTGGTCCAAACAGCCAATGTAAAACAGGTCTTAATGGACAAGCTATATGCTCATGTCTTCCAAATATGATAGGATCTGCCCCATCTTGTAGACCAGAATGTAAAACAAACGACGAATGTGTAGAAAGTGAAGCTTGTATAAATCAGAAATGTCAAAATCCATGTCTGAATGCTTGTTCCTATAACAGTGAATGTAGAGTGCAAAATCATATCGCAACTTGCGTATGTGCACCTGGCTTCACTGGAAATGCATTTGAGTCTTGTAATAGAATAATTGAAGATCTACCAAAAGATCCTTGTAATCCAAGCCCTTGCGGAAGAAACGCGATTTGCAACAATGGAAACTGTTATTGTAATGATGATTATATTGGAGATCCATATGTACAATGTAGACCCGAGTGTACTTTGAGTACTGAATGTCCTTCAAATAAGGCATGTGTTAGGAACCACTGTGTAGATCCTTGTATAAATAATGTTTGTGCTTCAAACGCAATTTGTACTGTTCATAATCATGTTCCAAACTGTATTTGTCCAGATAATATGATTGGTAAAAGCTCTTTATTCATAAATCAGAGATCAATTTCTAAATATCCATTTGTTTCTAATAAAAGGTGATCCGTTCGTACAATGTCGTATTCAAGATACACCCGTTCCTCAAAATCCATGCCATCCTTCACCTTGCGGACCCAATAGTCAATGCAAAGTAGGACCAAATGGTCAACCTATTTGTTCGTGCTCACAAAATATGATTGGTTCTCCCCCATCTTGCCGTCCAGAGTGCGTTATTAGTCCAGAATGTGAAATGTCTAAAGCATGCAAAAACAATAAATGTGTAGATCCATGTGGTCCAGGAGTATGTGGAATCAATGCTCGTTGCCAAGTCAAATCACATTCTCCAATATGTACCTGTTTACCAGGATATAATGGAGATCCATTTATAAAATGTGATATTATACGAGACGATGAACCAATCGTTCCAAAGGCGCCATGCACTCCAAATCCATGCGGACCCAATAGTATTTGTAAGGAAATTTCTGATTCACCTGCTTGTTCATGTCAAGAAGGTTATCTCGGCGGTAAGAAATTTAGATGTTTTGACGATTGTTGCATATCCAAAATATTTTAATTTTTATAAATTAATGTTTACCTTAGTTCCACCTAATTGCCATCCTGAATGTCTAGTTAACTCTGATTGCCCCAACTTATTAGCTTGTATGAGAAAGAAATGTGGCGATCCATGTATTAATGCATGTGGATTGAATGCTAAGTAAATCAATTAGATCTCATTTGAAAAATCTTGAATTCACATTTCACTCTTATAACTTATAGATGTTCTGTTATAAATCATAATCCTGTTTGTACATGTATTGATGGATATAAAGGTGATCCATTCTACAGCTGCGAGAGAATTTTAGGTATGTCTTTGCTTTCAAAAGAATCTTTCATTTGCGCAAAATTTGATAACAGCTTTGATATGATTAATGATACTTACTCATTTAAATATATATATTTTGAACACAAAAAAATTTAGAAGTTATCAATGATAATGTTACTCCTTGCCAACCGAATCCTTGTGGCTATAATGCTGAGTGTATTGAAAGAAATGGAGTAGGTTCATGCGTTTGTAAAGATAATTTCTTCGGAGATCCATATGAATCTTGTCGCCCTGAATGCGTACTCAATGCAGATTGTCCTTCTCATTTGGCTTGTGTTAACTCAAAATGCAAAGACCCATGTGCTGGAAGTTGTGGCATTTATAGTGAATGCCGTGTTGTTAATCATGTTTCAAATTGTATTTGTATGTCTGGTTATACTGGAAATCCATATTCGAATTGTTACCTCATTCAAGAAGAACGTAAGATTTTTTTTTCAATATTACTTTGCTTCATGCAAACTAACAATCCTGCTTGATCAAGACAGCGATAGTTTTAAACATATTAAAAATAAAATTTAATTCATTTAAATTTACCGCGAACAGCCACAACACCAGGTTATAAAAATCCTTGTCATCCATCTCCATGCGGTCCGAATTCACAATGCAAAGAAGGTTCGAACGGACAACCTATTTGCTCATGTCTTCCAACAATGACTGGCTCACCTCCTTCATGTCGTCCTGAATGTGTTAGCAGTTCTGAATGTGAACTTAAAAAAGCTTGTAAAAATAATCGTTGTGTTGATCCTTGTTCTGATGCAAATTGTGGTATCAATTCAAACTGTCGAGTCATATCACATTCGCCAATTTGTAGTTGCAAAGAAAAATATCAAGGCGATCCATTTGTTAGGTGCTATCCAGAAGAAAGTAAGGAAAATTTTTATTTTCCTAGTTTTATAAATTAACCCTGTTTTATGAGAATTTTCCTTAATTCAAATCTTATTGTTTATGACTTTTCATATATAGCCTTGCCAAAACCAAATGATGTACCCATTAATCCGTGCTTGCCTTCACCGTGTGGTCCAAACAGCCAATGTAAAACAGGTCTTAATGGACAAGCTATATGCTCATGTCTTCCAAATATGATAGGATCTGCCCCATCTTGTAGACCAGAATGTAAAACAAACGACGAATGTGTAGAAAGTGAAGCTTGTATAAATCAGAAATGTCAAAATCCATGTCTGAATGCTTGTTCCTATAACAGTGAATGTAGAGTGCAAAATCATATCGCAACTTGCGTATGTGCACCTGGCTTCACTGGAAATGCATTTGAGTCTTGTAATAGAATAATTGAAGATCTACCAAAAGATCCTTGTAATCCAAGCCCTTGCGGAAGAAACGCGATTTGCAACAATGGAAACTGTTATTGTAATGATGATTATATTGGAGATCCATATGTACAATGTAGACCCGAGTGTACTTTGAGTACTGAATGTCCTTCAAATAAGGCATGTGTTAGGAACCACTGTGTAGATCCTTGTATAAATAATGTTTGTGCTTCAAACGCAATTTGTACTGTTCATAATCATGTTCCAAACTGTATTTGTCCAGATAATATGATTGGTAAAAGCTCTTTATTCATAAATCTGAGATCAATTTCTAAATATCCATTTGTTTCTAATAAAAGGTGATCCGTTCGTACAATGTCGTATTCAAGATACACCCGTTCCTCAAAATCCATGCCATCCTTCACCTTGCGGACCCAATAGTCAATGTAAATTAGGACCAAATGGTCAACCTATTTGCTCATGCTCACAAAATATGATTGGTTCTCCTCCATCTTGCCGTCCAGAGTGCGTTATTAGTCCAGAATGTGAAATGTCTAAAGCATGCAAAAACAATAAATGTGTAGATCCATGTGGTCCAGGAGTATGTGGAATTAATGCTCGTTGCCAAGTCAAATCACATTCTCCAATATGTACCTGTTTACCAGGATATAATGGAGATCCATTTATAAAATGTGATATTATACGAGACGATGAACCAACCATTCCAAAGGCACCATGCACTCCAAATCCATGCGGACCCAATAGTATTTGTAAGGAAGTTTCTGATTCACCTGTTTGTTCATGTCAAGAAGGTTATCTCGGCGGTAAGAAATTTAGTTGTTTTGTCGATTGTTGCATATCCAAAATATTTTAATTTTTATAAATTAATGTTTACCTTAGTTCCACCTAATTGCCATCCTGAATGTCTAGTTAACTCTGATTGCCCCAACTTATTAGCTTGTATGAGAAAGAAATGTGGCGATCCATGTACTAATGCATGTGGATTGAATGCTAAGTAAATCAATTAGATCTCATTTGAAATATCTTGAATTCACATTTCACTCTTATAACTTATAGATGTTCTGTTATAAATCATAATCCTGTTTGTACATGTATTGATGGATATAAAGGTGATCCATTCTACAGCTGCGAGAGAATTTTAGGTATGTCTTTGCTTTCAAAAGAATCTTTCATTTGCGCAAAATTTGATAACAGCTTTGATATGATTAATTATACTTACTCATTTAAATATATATATATTTTGAACACAAAAAAATTTAGAAGTTATCAATGATAATGTTACTCCTTGCCAACCGAATCCTTGTGGCTATAATGCTGAGTGTATTGAAAGAAATGGAGTAGGTTCATGCGTTTGTAAAGATAATTTCTTCGGAGATCCATATGAATCTTGTCGCCCTGAATGCGTACTCAATGCAGATTGTCCTTCTCATTTGGCTTGTGTTAACTCAAAATGCAAAGACCCATGTGCTGGAAGTTGTGGCATTTATAGTGAATGCCGTGTTGTTAATCATGTTTCAAATTGTATTTGTATGTCTGGTTATACTGGAAATCCATATTCGAATTGTTACCTCATTCAAGAAGAACGTAAGATTTTTTTTTCAATATTACTTTGCTTCATGCAAACTAACAATCCTGCTTGATCAAGACAGCGATAGTTTTAAACATATTAAAAATAAAATTTAATTCATTTAAATTTACCGCGAACAGCCACAACACCAGGTTATAAAAATCCTTGTCATCCATCTCCATGCGGTCCGAATTCACAATGCAAAGAAGGTTCGAACGGACAACCTATTTGCTCATGTCTTCCAACAATGACTGGCTCACCTCCTTCATGTCGTCCTGAATGTGTTAGCAGTTCTGAATGTGAACTTAAAAAAGCTTGTAAAAATAATCGTTGTGTTGATCCTTGTTCTGATGCAAATTGTGGTATCAATTCAAACTGTCGAGTCATATCACATTCGCCAATTTGTAGTTGCAAAGAAAAATATCAAGGCGATCCATTTGTTAGGTGCTATCCAGAAGAAAGTAAGGAAAATTTTTATTTTCCTAGTTTTATAAATTAACCCTGTTTTATGAGAATTTTCCTTAATTCAAATCTTATTGTTTATGACTTTTCATATATAGCCTTGCCAAAACCAAATGATGTACCCATTAATCCGTGCTTGCCTTCACCGTGTGGTCCAAACAGCCAATGTAAAACAGGTCTTAATGGACAAGCTATATGCTCATGTCTTCCAAATATGATAGGATCTGCCCCATCTTGTAGACCAGAATGTAAAACAAACGACGAATGTGTAGAAAGTGAAGCTTGTATAAATCAGAAATGTCAAAATCCATGTCTGAATGCTTGTTCCTATAACAGTGAATGTAGAGTGCAAAATCATATCGCAACTTGCGTATGTGCACCTGGCTTCACTGGAAATGCATTTGAGTCTTGTAATAGAATAATTGAAGATCTACCAAAAGATCCTTGTAATCCAAGCCCTTGCGGAAGAAACGCGATTTGCAACAATGGAAACTGTTATTGTAATGATGATTATATTGGAGATCCATATGTACAATGTAGACCCGAGTGTACTTTGAGTACTGAATGTCCTTCAAATAAGGCATGTGTTAGGAACCACTGTGTAGATCCTTGTATAAATAATGTTTGTGCTTCAAACGCAATTTGTACTGTTCATAATCATGTTCCAAACTGTATTTGTCCAGATAATATGATTGGTAAAAGCTCTTTATTCATAAATCAGAGATCAATTTCTAAATATCCATTTGTTTCTAATAAAAGGTGATCCGTTCGTACAATGTCGTATTCAAGATACACCCGTTCCTCAAAATCCATGCCATCCTTCACCTTGCGGACCCAATAGTCAATGCAAAGTAGGACCAAATGGTCAACCTATTTGTTCGTGCTCACAAAATATGATTGGTTCTCCCCCATCTTGCCGTCCAGAGTGCGTTATTAGTCCAGAATGTGAAATGTCTAAAGCATGCAAAAACAATAAATGTGTAGATCCATGTGGTCCAGGAGTATGTGGAATCAATGCTCGTTGCCAAGTCAAATCACATTCTCCAATATGTACCTGTTTACCAGGATATAATGGAGATCCATTTATAAAATGTGATATTATACGAGACGATGAACCAATCGTTCCAAAGGCGCCATGCACTCCAAATCCATGCGGACCCAATAGTATTTGTAAGGAAATTTCTGATTCACCTGCTTGTTCATGTCAAGAAGGTTATCTCGGCGGTAAGAAATTTAGATGTTTTGACGATTGTTGCATATCCAAAATATTTTAATTTTTATAAATTAATGTTTACCTTAGTTCCACCTAATTGCCATCCTGAATGTCTAGTTAACTCTGATTGCCCCAACTTATTAGCTTGTATGAGAAAGAAATGTGGCGATCCATGTATTAATGCATGTGGATTGAATGCTAAGTAAATCAATTAGATCTCATTTGAAAAATCTTGAATTCACATTTCACTCTTATAACTTATAGATGTTCTGTTATAAATCATAATCCTGTTTGTACATGTATTGATGGATATAAAGGTGATCCATTCTACAGCTGCGAGAGAATTTTAGGTATGTCTTTGCTTTCAAAAGAATCTTTCATTTGCGCAAAATTTGATAACAGCTTTGATATGATTAATGATACTTACTCATTTAAATATATATATTTTGAACACAAAAAAATTTAGAAGTTATCAATGATAATGTTACTCCTTGCCAACCGAATCCTTGTGGCTATAATGCTGAGTGTATTGAAAGAAATGGAGTAGGTTCATGCGTTTGTAAAGATAATTTCTTCGGAGATCCATATGAATCTTGTCGCCCTGAATGCGTACTCAATGCAGATTGTCCTTCTCATTTGGCTTGTGTTAACTCAAAATGCAAAGACCCATGTGCTGGAAGTTGTGGCATTTATAGTGAATGCCGTGTTGTTAATCATGTTTCAAATTGTATTTGTATGTCTGGTTATACTGGAAATCCATATTCGAATTGTTACCTCATTCAAGAAGAACGTAAGATTTTTTTTTCAATATTACTTTGCTTCATGCAAACTAACAATCCTGCTTGATCAAGACAGCGATAGTTTTAAACATATTAAAAATAAAATTTAATTCATTTAAATTTACCGCGAACAGCCACAACACCAGGTTATAAAAATCCTTGTCATCCATCTCCATGCGGTCCGAATTCACAATGCAAAGAAGGTTCGAACGGACAACCTATTTGCTCATGTCTTCCAACAATGACTGGCTCACCTCCTTCATGTCGTCCTGAATGTGTTAGCAGTTCTGAATGTGAACTTAAAAAAGCTTGTAAAAATAATCGTTGTGTTGATCCTTGTTCTGATGCAAATTGTGGTATCAATTCAAACTGTCGAGTCATATCACATTCGCCAATTTGTAGTTGCAAAGAAAAATATCAAGGCGATCCATTTGTTAGGTGCTATCCAGAAGAAAGTAAGGAAAATTTTTATTTTCCTAGTTTTATAAATTAACCCTGTTTTATGAGAATTTTCCTCAATTCAAATCTTATTGTTTATGACTTTTCATATATAGCCTTGCCAAAACCAAATGATGTACCCATTAATCCGTGCTTGCCTTCACCGTGTGGTCCAAACAGCCAATGTAAAACAGTTCTTAATGGACAAGCTATATGCTCATGTCTTCCAAATATGATAGGATCTGCCCCATCTTGTAGACCAGAATGTAAAACAAACGACGAATGTGTAGAAAGTGAAGCTTGTATAAATCAGAAATGTCAAAATCCATGTCTGAATGCTTGTTCCTATAACAGTGAATGTAGAGTGCAAAATCATATCGCAACTTGCGTATGTGCACCTGGCTTCACTGGAAATGCATTTGAGTCTTGTAATAGAATAATTGAAGATCTACCAAAAGATCCTTGTAATCCAAGCCCTTGCGGAAGAAACGCGATTTGCAACAATGGAAACTGTTATTGTAATGATGATTATATTGGAGATCCATATGTACAATGTAGACCCGAGTGTACTTTGAGTACTGAATGTCCTTCAAATAAGGCATGTGTTAGGAACCACTGTGTAGATCCTTGTATAAATAATGTTTGTGCTTCAAACGCAATTTGTACTGTTCATAATCATGTTCCAAACTGTATTTGTCCAGATAATATGATTGGTAAAAGCTCTTTATTCATAAATCAGAGATCAATTTCTAAATATCCATTTGTTTCTAATAAAAGGTGATCCGTTCGTACAATGTCGTATTCAAGATACACCCGTTCCTCAAAATCCATGCCATCCTTCACCTTGCGGACCCAATAGTCAATGCAAAGTAGGACCAAATGGTCAACCTATTTGTTCGTGCTCACAAAATATGATTGGTTCTCCCCCATCTTGCCGTCCAGAGTGCGTTATTAGTCCAGAATGTGAAATGTCTAAAGCATGCAAAAACAATAAATGTGTAGATCCATGTGGTCCAGGAGTATGTGGAATCAATGCTCGTTGCCAAGTCAAATCACATTCTCCAATATGTACCTGTTTACCAGGATATAATGGAGATCCATTTATAAAATGTGATATTATACGAGACGATGAACCAATCGTTCCAAAGGCACCATGCACTCCAAATCCATGCGGACCCAATAGTATTTGTAAGGAAATTTCTGATTCACCTGCTTGTTCATGTCAAGAAGGTTATCTCGGCGGTAAGAAATTTAGATGTTTTGACGATTGTTGCATATCCAAAATATTTTAATTTTTATAAATTAATGTTTACCTTAGTTCCACCTAATTGCCATCCTGAATGTCTAGTTAACTCTGATTGCCCCAACTTATTAGCTTGTATGAGAAAGAAATGTGGCGATCCATGTATTAATGCATGTGGATTGAATGCTAAGTAAATCAATTAGATCTCATTTGAAAAATCTTGAATTCACATTTCACTCTTATAACTTATAGATGTTCTGTTATAAATCATAATCCTGTTTGTACATGTATTGATGGATATAAAGGTGATCCATTCTACAGCTGCGAGAGAATTTTAGGTATGTCTTTGCTTTCAAAAGAATCTTTCATTTGCGCAAAATTTGATAACAGCTTTGATATGATTAATGAACCTTACTCATTTAAATATATATATATTTTGAACACAAAAAAATTTAGAAGTTATCAATGATAATGTTACTCCTTGCCAACCGAATCCTTGTGGCTATAATGCTGAGTGTATTGAAAGAAATGGAGTAGGTTCATGCGTTTGTAAAGATAATTTCTTCGGAGATCCATATGAATCTTGTCGCCCTGAATGCGTACTCAATGCAGATTGTCCTTCTCATTTGGCTTGTGTTAACTCAAAATGCAAAGACCCATGTGCTGGAAGTTGTGGCATTTATAGTGAATGTCGTGTTGTTAATCATGTTGCAAATTGTATTTGTTTGTCTGGTTATACTGGAAATCCTTATTCGAATTGTTACCTCATTCAAGAAGAACGTAAGATTTTTTTTTTCAATATTACTTTGCTTCATGCAAACTAACAATCCTGCTTGATCAAGACAGCGATAGTTTTAAAAATATTAAAAATAAAATTTAATTCATTTAAATCTACCGCGAACAGCCACAACACCAGGTTATAAAAATCCTTGTCATCCATCTCCATGCGGTCCGAATTCACAATGCAAAGAAGGTTCGAACGGACAACCTATTTGCTCATGTCTTCCAACAATGACTGGCTCACCTCCTTCGTGTCGTCCTGAATGTGTTAGCAGTTCTGAATGTGAACTTAAAAAAGCTTGTAAAAATAATCGTTGTGTTGATCCTTGTTCTGATGCAAATTGTGGTATCAATTCAAACTGTCGAGTCATATTACATTCGCCAATTTGTAGTTGCAAAGAAAAATATCAAGGCGATCCATTTGTTAGGTGCTATCCAGAAGAAAGTAAGGAAAATTTTTATTTTCCTAGTTTTATAAATTAACCCTGTTTTATGAGAATTTTCCTCAATTCAAATCTTATTGTTTATGACTTTTCATATATAGCCTTGCCAAAACCAAATGATGTACCCATTAATCCGTGCTTCCCTTCACCGTGTGGTCCAAACAGCCAATGTAAAACAGGTCTTAATGGACAAGCTATATGCTCATGTCTTCCAAATATGATAGGATCTGCCCCATCTTGTAGACCAGAATGTATAACAAACTCAGAATGTGTAGAAAGTGAAGCTTGTATAAATCAGAAATGTCAAAATCCATGTCTGAATACTTGTTCCTATAATAGTGAATGTAGAGTGCAAAATCATATCGCAACTTGCGTATGTGCACCTGGCTTCACTGGAAATGCATTTGAGTCTTGTAATAGAATAATTGAAGATCTTCCAAAAGATCCTTGTAATCCAAGCCCTTGCGGAAGAAACGCGATTTGCAACAATGGAAATTGTTATTGTAATGATGATTATATTGGAGATCCATATGTACAATGTAGACCCGAGTGTACTTTGAGTACTGAATGTCCTTCAAATAAGGCATGTGTTAGGAACCACTGTGTAGATCCTTGTATAAATAATGTTTGTGCTTCAAACGCAATTTGTACTGTTCATAATCATGTTCCAAACTGTATTTGTCCAGATAATATGATTGGTAAAAGCTCTTTATTCATAAATCAGAGATCAATTTCTAAATATCCATTTGTTTCTAATAAAAGGTGATCCGTTCGTACAATGTCGTATTCAAGATACACCCGTTCCTCAAAATCCATGCCATCCTTCACCTTGCGGACCCAATAGTCAATGCAAAGTAGGACCAAATGGTCAACCTATTTGTTCGTGCTCACAAAATATGATTGGTTCTCCCCCATCTTGCCGTCCAGAGTGCGTTATTAGTCCAGAATGTGAAATGTCTAAAGCATGCAAAAACAATAAATGTGTAGATCCATGTGGTCCAGGAGTATGTGGAATCAATGCTCGTTGCCAAGTCAAATCACATTCTCCAATATGTACCTGTTTACCAGGATATAATGGAGATCCATTTATAAAATGTGATATTATACGAGACGATGAACCAATCGTTCCAAAGGCACCATGCACTCCAAATCCATGCGGACCCAATAGTATTTGTAAGGAAATTTCTGATTCACCTGCTTGTTCATGTCAAGAAGGTTATCTCGGCGGTAAGAAATTTAGATGTTTTGACGATTGTTGCATATCCAAAATATTTTAATTTTTATAAATTAATGTTTACCTTAGTTCCACCTAATTGCCATCCTGAATGTCTAGTTAACTCTGATTGCCCCAACTTATTAGCTTGTATGAGAAAGAAATGTGGCGATCCATGTATTAATGCATGTGGATTGAATGCTAAGTAAATCAATTAGATCTCATTTGAAAAATCTTGAATTCACATTTCACTCTTATAACTTATAGATGTTCTGTTATAAATCATAATCCTGTTTGTACATGTATTGATGGATATAAAGGTGATCCATTCTACAGCTGCGAGAGAATTTTAGGTATGTCTTTGCTTTCAAAAGAATCTTTCATTTGCGCAAAATTTGATAACAGCTTTGATATGATTAATGAACCTTACTCATTTAAATATATATATATTTTGAACACAAAAAAATTTAGAAGTTATCAATGATAATGTTACTCCTTGCCAACCGAATCCTTGTGGCTATAATGCTGAGTGTATTGAAAGAAATGGAGTAGGTTCATGCGTTTGTAAAGATAATTTCTTCGGAGATCCATATGAATCTTGTCGCCCTGAATGCGTACTCAATGCAGATTGTCCTTCTCATTTGGCTTGTGTTAACTCAAAATGCAAAGACCCATGTGCTGGAAGTTGTGGCATTTATAGTGAATGCCGTGTTGTTAATCATGTTTCAAATTGTATTTGTATGTCTGGTTATACTGGAAATCCATATTCGAATTGTTACCTCATTCAAGAAGAACGTAAGATTTTTTTTTCAATATTACTTTGCTTCATGCAAACTAACAATCCTGCTTGATCAAGACAGCGATAGTTTTAAACATATTAAAAATAAAATTTAATTCATTTAAATTTACCGCGAACAGCCACAACACCAGGTTATAAAAATCCTTGTCATCCATCTCCATGCGGTCCGAATTCACAATGCAAAGAAGGTTCGAACGGACAACCTATTTGCTCATGTCTTCCAACAATGACTGGATCACCTCCTTCATGTCGTCCTGAATGTGTTAGCAGTTCTGAATGTGAACTTAAAAAAGCTTGTAAAAATAATCGTTGTGTTGATCCTTGTTCTGATGCAAATTGTGGTATCAATTCAAACTGTCGAGTCATATCACATTCTCCAATTTGTAGTTGCAAAGAAAAATATCAAGGCGATCCATTTGTTAGGTGCTATCCAGAAGAAAGTAAGGAAAATTTTTATTTTCCTAGTTTTATAAATTAACCCTGTTTTATGAGAATTTTCCTCAATTCAAATCTTATTGTTTATGACTTTTCATATATAGCCTTGCCAAAACCAAATGATGTACCCATTAATCCGTGCTTGCCTTCACCGTGTGGTCCAAACAGCCAATGTAAAACAGGTCTTAATGGACAAGCTATATGCTCATGTCTTCCAAATATGATAGGATCTGCCCCATCTTGTAGACCAGAATGTAAAACAAACGACGAATGTGTAGAAAGTGAAGCTTGTATAAATCAGAAATGTCAAAATCCATGTCTGAATGCTTGTTCCTATAACAGTGAATGTAGAGTGCAAAATCATATCGCAACTTGCGTATGTGCACCTGGCTTCACTGGAAATGCATTTGAGTCTTGTAATAGAATAATTGAAGATCTACCAAAAGATCCTTGTAATCCAAGCCCTTGCGGAAGAAACGCGATTTGCAACAATGGAAACTGTTATTGTAATGATGATTATATTGGAGATCCATATGTACAATGTAGACCCGAGTGTACTTTGAGTACTGAATGTCCTTCAAATAAGGCATGTGTTAGGAACCACTGTGTAGATCCTTGTATAAATAATGTTTGTGCTTCAAACGCAATTTGTACTGTTCATAATCATGTTCCAAACTGTATTTGTCCAGATAATATGATTGGTAAAAGCTCTTTATTCATAAATCAGAGATCAATTTCTAAATATCCATTTGTTTCTAATAAAAGGTGATCCGTTCGTACAATGTCGTATTCAAGATACACCCGTTCCTCAAAATCCATGCCATCCTTCACCTTGTGGACCCAATAGTCAATGCAAAGTAGGACCAAATGGTCAACCTATTTGTTCATGCTCACAAAATATGATTGGTTCTCCCCCATCTTGCCGTCCAGAGTGCGTTATTAGTCCAGAATGTGAAATGTCTAAAGCATGCAAAAACAATAAATGTGTAGATCCATGTGGTCCAGGAGTATGTGGAATCAATGCTCGTTGCCAAGTCAAATCACATTCTCCAATATGTACCTGTTTACCAGGATATAATGGAGATCCATTTATAAAATGTGATATTATACGAGACGATGAACCAACCATTGCAAAGGCACCATGCACTCCAAATCCATGCGGACCCAATAGTATTTGTAAGGAAATTTCTGATTCACCTGTTTGTTCATGTCAAGAAGGTTATCTCGGCGGTAAGAAATTTAGTTGTTTTGTCGATTGTTGCATATCCAAAATATTTTAATTTTTATAAATTAATGTTTACCTTAGTTCCACCTAATTGCCATCCTGAATGTCTAGTTAACTCTGATTGCCCCAACTTATTAGCTTGTATGAGAAAGAAATGTGGCGATCCATGTATTAATGCATGTGGATTGAATGCTAAGTAAATCAATTAGATCTCATTTGAAATATCTTGAATTCACATTTCACTCTTATAACTTATAGATGTTCTGTTATAAATCATAATCCTGTTTGTACATGTATTGATGGATATAAAGGTGATCCATTCTACAGCTGCGAGAGAATTTTAGGTATGTCTTTGCTTTCAAAAGAATCTTTCATTTGCGCAAAATTTGATAACAGCTTTGATATGATTAATGAACCTTACTCATTTAAATATATATATATTTTGAACACAAAAAAATTTAGAAGTTATCAATGATAATGTTACTCCTTGCCAACCGAATCCTTGTGGCTATAATGCTGAGTGTATTGAAAGAAATGGAGTAGGTTCATGCGTTTGTAAAGATAATTTCTTCGGAGATCCATATGAATCTTGTCGCCCTGAATGCGTACTCAATGCAGATTGTCCTTCTCATTTGGCTTGTGTTAACTCAAAATGCAAAGACCCATGTGCTGGAAGTTGTGGCATTTATAGTGAATGCCGTGTTGTTAATCATGTTTCAAATTGTATTTGTATGTCTGGTTATACTGGAAATCCATATTCGAATTGTTACCTCATTCAAGAAGAACGTAAGATTTTTTTTTCAATATTACTTTGCTTCATGCAAACTAACAATCCTGCTTGATCAAGACAGCGATAGTTTTAAACATATTAAAAATAAAATTTAATTCATTTAAATTTACCGCGAACAGCCACAACACCAGGTTATAAAAATCCTTGTCATCCATCTCCATGCGGTCCGAATTCACAATGCAAAGAAGGTTCGAACGGACAACCTATTTGCTCATGTCTTCCAACAATGACTGGCTCACCTCCTTCGTGTCGTCCTGAATGTGTTAGCAGTTCTGAATGTGAACTTAAAAAAGCTTGTAAAAATAATCGTTGTGTTGATCCTTGTTCTGATGCAAATTGTGGTATCAATTCAAACTGTCGAGTCATATTACATTCGCCAATTTGTAGTTGCAAAGAAAAATATCAAGGCGATCCATTTGTTAGGTGCTATCCAGAAGAAAGTAAGGAAAATTTTTATTTTCCTAGTTTTATAAATTAACCCTGTTTTATGAGAATTTTCCTCAATTCAAATCTTATTGTTTATGACTTTTCATATATAGCCTTGCCAAAACCAAATGATGTACCCATTAATCCGTGCTTCCCTTCACCGTGTGGTCCAAACAGCCAATGTAAAACAGGTCTTAATGGACAAGCTATATGCTCATGTCTTCCAAATATGATAGGATCTGCCCCATCTTGTAGACCAGAATGTAAAACAAACGACGAATGTGTAGAAAGTGAAGCTTGTATAAATCAGAAATGTCAAAATCCATGTCTGAATGCTTGTTCCTATAACAGTGAATGTAGAGTGCAAAATCATATCGCAACTTGCGTATGTGCACCTGGCTTCACTGGAAATGCATTTGAGTCTTGTAATAGAATAATTGAAGATCTACCAAAAGATCCTTGTAATCCAAGCCCTTGCGGAAGAAACGCGATTTGCAACAATGGAAACTGTTATTGTAATGATGATTATATTGGAGATCCATATGTACAATGTAGACCCGAGTGTACTTTGAGTACTGAATGTCCTTCAAATAAGGCATGTGTTAGGAACCACTGTGTAGATCCTTGTATAAATAATGTTTGTGCTTCAAACGCAATTTGTACTGTTCATAATCATGTTCCAAACTGTATTTGTCCAGATAATATGATTGGTAAAAGCTCTTTATTCATAAATCAGAGATCAATTTCTAAATATCCATTTGTTTCTAATAAAAGGTGATCCGTTCGTACAATGTCGTATTCAAGATACACCCGTTCCTCAAAATCCATGCCATCCTTCACCTTGCGGACCCAATAGTCAATGTAAATTAGGACCAAATGGTCAACCTATTTGCTCATGCTCACAAAATATGATTGGTTCTCCTCCATCTTGCCGTCCAGAGTGTGTTATTAGTCCAGAATGTGAAATGTCTAAAGCATGCAAAAACAATAAATGTGTAGATCCATGTGGTCCAGGAGTATGTGGAATTAATGCTCGTTGCCAAGTCAAATCTCATTCTCCAATATGTACCTGTTTACCAGGATATAATGGAGATCCATTTATAAAATGTGATATTATACGAGACGATGAACCAATCGTTCCAAAGGCACCATGCACTCCAAATCCATGCGGACCCAATAGTATTTGTAAGGAAGTTTCTGATTCACCTGTTTGTTCATGTCAAGAAGGTTATCTCGGCGGTAAGAAATTTAGTTGTTTTGTCGATTGTTGCATATCCAAAATATTTTAATTTTTATAAATTAATGTTTACCTTAGTTCCACCTAATTGCCATCCTGAATGTCTAGTTAACTCTGATTGCCCCAACTTATTAGCTTGTATGAGAAAGAAATGTGGCGATCCATGTATTAATGCATGTGGATTGAATGCTAAGTAAATCAATTAGATCTCATTTGAAATATCTTGAATTCACATTTCACTCTTATAACTTATAGATGTTCTGTTATAAATCATAATCCTGTTTGTACATGTATTGATGGATATAAAGGTGATCCATTCTACAGCTGCGAGAGAATTTTAGGTATGTCTTTGCTTTCAAAAGAATCTTTCATTTGCGCAAAATTTGATAACAGCTTTGATATGATTAATTATACTTACTCATTTAAATATATATATATTTTGAACACAAAAAAATTTAGAAGTTATCAATGATAATGTTACTCCTTGCCAACCGAATCCTTGTGGCTATAATGCTGAGTGTATTGAAAGAAATGGAGTAGGTTCATGCGTTTGTAAAGATAATTTCTTCGGAGATCCATATGAATCTTGTCGCCCTGAATGCGTACTCAATGCAGATTGTCCTTCTCATTTGGCTTGTGTTAACTCAAAATGCAAAGACCCATGTGCTGGAAGTTGTGGCATTTATAGTGAATGCCGTGTTGTTAATCATGTTTCAAATTGTATTTGTTTGTCTGGTTATACTGGAAATCCATATTCGAATTGTTACCTCATTCAAGAAGAACGTAAGATTTTTTTTTCAATATTACTTTGCTTCATGCAAACTAACAATCCTGCTTGATCAAGACAGCGATAGTTTTAAACATATTAAAAATAAAATTTAATTCATTTAAATTTACCGCGAACAGCCACAACACCAGGTTATAAAAATCCTTGTCATCCATCTCCATGCGGTCCGAATTCACAATGCAAAGAAGGTTCGAACGGACAACCTATTTGCTCATGTCTTCCAACAATGACTGGCTCACCTCCTTCGTGTCGTCCTGAATGTGTTAGCAGTTCTGAATGTGAACTTAAAAAAGCTTGTAAAAATAATCGTTGTGTTGATCCTTGTTCTGATGCAAATTGTGGTATCAATTCAAACTGTCGAGTCATATCACATTCTCCAATTTGTAGTTGCAAAGAAAAATATCAAGGCGATCCATTTGTTAGGTGCTATCCAGAAGAAAGTAAGGAAAATTTTTATTTTCCTAGTTTTATAAATTAACCCTGTTTTATGAGAATTTTCCTCAATTCAAATCTTATTGTTTATGACTTTTCATATATAGCCTTGCCAAAACCAAATGATGTACCCATTAATCCGTGCTTCCCTTCACCGTGTGGTCCAAACAGCCAATGTAAAACAGGTCTTAATGGACAAGCTATATGCTCATGTCTTCCAAATATGATAGGATCTGCCCCATCTTGTAGACCAGAATGTAAAACAAACGACGAATGTGTAGAAAGTGAAGCTTGTATAAATCAGAAATGTCAAAATCCATGTCTGAATACTTGTTCCTATAATAGTGAATGTAGAGTGCAAAATCATATCGCAACTTGCGTATGTGCACCTGGCTTCACTGGAAATGCATTTGAGTCTTGTAATAGAATAATTGAAGATCTTCCAAAAGATCCTTGTAATCCAAGCCCTTGCGGAAGAAACGCGATTTGCAACAATGGAAATTGTTATTGTAATGATGATTATATTGGAGATCCATATGTACAATGTAGACCCGAGTGTACTTTGAGTACTGAATGTCCTTCAAATAAGGCATGTGTTAGGAACCACTGTGTAGATCCTTGTATAAATAATGTTTGTGCTTCAAACGCAATTTGTACTGTTCATAATCATGTTCCAAACTGTATTTGTCCAGATAATATGATTGGTAAAAGCTCTTTATTCATAAATCTGAGATCAATTTCTAAATATCCATTTGTTTCTAATAAAAGGTGATCCGTTCGTACAATGTCGTATTCAAGATACACCCGTTCCTCAAAATCCATGCCATCCTTCACCTTGCGGACCCAATAGTCAATGTAAATTAGGACCAAATGGTCAACCTATTTGCTCATGCTCACAAAATATGATTGGTTCTCCTCCATCTTGCCGTCCAGAGTGCGTTATTAGTCCAGAATGTGAAATGTCTAAAGCATGCAAAAACAATAAATGTGTAGATCCATGTGGTCCAGGAGTATGTGGAATTAATGCTCGTTGCCAAGTCAAATCACATTCTCCAATATGTACCTGTTTACCAGGATATAATGGAGATCCATTTATAAAATGTGATATTATACGAGACGATGAACCAACCATTCCAAGGGCACCATGCACTCCAAATCCATGCGGACCCAATAGTATTTGTAAGGAAGTTTCTGATTCACCTGTTTGTTCATGTCAAGAAGGTTATCTCGGCGGTAAGAAATTTAGTTGTTTTGTCGATTGTTGCATATCCAAAATATTTTAATTTTTATAAATTAATGTTTACCTTAGTTCCACCTAATTGCCATCCTGAATGTCTAGTTAACTCTGATTGCCCCAACTTATTAGCTTGTATGAGAAAGAAATGTGGCGATCCATGTACTAATGCATGTGGATTGAATGCTAAGTAAATCAATTAGATCTCATTTGAAATATCTTGAATTCACATTTCACTCTTGTAACTTTTAGATGTTCTGTTATAAATCATAATCCTGTTTGTACGTGTATTGATGGATATAAAGGTGATCCATTTAGTAACTGTGAACTTATTAAAGGTATGCGTTGTGCAACGTTTTTGACGATCGCTTGTTTTGTAATTTTTAAACAAACTTATGAATGATATAAACTTTAATATATTTAAGTGCTCAAAAATCCTAAATTGTCTACGTTGCATTAATGGAAACATTTGAAATCTTTCTGGTAGAGATGTTTAAGATACTTACCAGTGTGTATACTTTTTCAACAAAAATGAGGAGTTTTCTCTGTGTACTATTTTTAGCACTAGTAGGGCCATATGCTCGTTCTATTCCGGGAATATCACAAACGATATTTTATGTTACGCTTACGAGAACATTTGAAAGCCTTTTTTTGGAGGCACGGATTCGAATCCTAAACAGCAATACTTTTCAATTTTTTGATTATTTTTCCTTAATTTTTTGAAACTTTATTTTAAAACATAGCTATTATTTTAATGGAGATTAAGTTTAGTGGGTTATAAGTCTGCTTGATTTTTCAGAGGACTGTCCTCTATTTTTGAAATTTATCCTCTGTCTTCTGAAAGGTTCAATTTGTCCTTTATTTTTATAAATTGTCCTCTATTTTGGTTCAAATGTCCTCTATTTCCAAAATTTTGTTGTTTTACACTAGAGAAGATGGACTTAAGTGCCTAACCAAACCTTTAGTGCCAAAAGAGTTTTTGGTTCTCTATGTTTTCAAAAAATATCTGGTCACCCTACTTATAAGTGACTTTAAATAATAAAATTCAAAATGTTTTGAATATTTGGAAAAATGTCCTGGATTTTCTTTAAAAAAATCTAGCCAATCTACTTTCAAGTGAACATATGTTAAATTTTGTAAAATAATATTCCCAAAATATTCCAAAGAAAAATAATTTTTTCATTAATTAATATCTTGAAGCTGTTATCATGTTAAAATAATCAAATTATCGATTTACAATAGCTTTATTATTATTATTTTTTTAATATATTCTATATAAACTTTTACATATTTAGAACCAGTTCAGCCGAAAGATCCTTGTACACCTTCACCTTGTGGAAGCAACACATATTGTAAAATATCTGAGCGTGGTTCTTATGCTTCGTGTGTTTGCATTGAAGATTACTTTGGTGACCCGTACACAGGCTGTAGACCCGAATGCCTTATTAACACTGACTGTCCTAGCCATATGACATGTGAAAAATACAAATGCAAAAATCCATGTACACGAAAAACTTGTGCATTAGACGCTGAGTGTAGAGTATTAAATCATATCGTCAATTGTCAATGTAGTGATGGTTTGACAGGCGATCCATACATTAATTGTTATGCAGTACCAGTCTACAATATTCCTGTTGAAAAAGATGTTTGTAACCCAAGCCCATGCGGAGTTAATTCAATTTGTAAACGATCAGGCAATTCGTTTGTTTGTGAGTGTTCTTATGGATATTCAGGAAATGCATATGGTGCTGGATGTAAACCAGAATGTACAGTTAATGCAGATTGTCCATTATCCAAATCTTGCTCTAATCATCATTGCATTGATCCTTGCATCAATGTTTGTGGATATAATGCAAGGTAAAATTTTAGTAAATAAACAATGTTTTTTTTAATTAATGCCTTTTTAATATTTTAGATGCAATGTTATTAATCATAATCCATTCTGCACATGCCCCGATAAAATGATTGGAAATCCATTTGTTGGTTGTACACCGGTATTAGAATCGAAAGATCCATGCTATCCTTCACCTTGCAAGCAAAATGGAATTTGCAGAGTAGTAAACAATGATAAAACCGTATGTCATTATCCCGAGTGTGTACAAAACGAAGATTGTCCATCAAATAAAGCCTGCTTTAATCAAATGTATTGTGCTGATCCATGCGCTAACGCTTGTGGAGAAAATGCCCTATGTAACATTATAAATCATAAAGCTGTCTGTTCATGCCCGCGAGGATATATGGGAACTCCTTTTGTTAAATGTTATGTTCGAGATACTATTCCGCCACCAAAACCTGAATGTGTTTCAGATGATGAGTGTCAAACATCTAAAACATGTATCAATAATAAATGTGTTGATCCATGTTCACTTAACAACTGTGGAAACGGTGCAAAATGCACCACTCATAGTAAGATTTTTTTATTTAATAGATAATTATCAATCGATAATCTTTAACATTATTTTAGATCATCGAAGTACATGCGTATGCCCAGAAGGTTTAACAGGAAATGCATTTGTTGGATGCTATGAATTAGGATGCCGATCTGACAACGATTGTTCTACAACTGAGGCATGTATTAATCGAGATTGTATAGATCAATGCAGAAATATCCGTTGTGGTGACAATGCGATCTGTAAAACTGAAAATCATAGATCTAGATGCCATTGTTATGATGGTTATTATGGAAATCCAAATCAAAAATGTGAATATTCAGAATGCAAAAAGAATGACGATTGCCAAAATGATCTGTCCTGTCTAAATAACAAATGTGTATCACCATGCTTGTCAAAGCAATGTGGAATAAATGCGGAATGTAAAGTCAATTATCACAATTCTATTTGTACCTGTCCACCAGGATACACAGGCGGTAAGTTTAATTTTTTTTTTTTGACTCGTATATTAATTTTAATTTTCTTTTCTTCTTCTTAACAATTTCTCTTTATTTGAATTAGATCCATTCAAATTATGTAAAAAGGAAATATATCAAGATCCAGGATGTACATCTGATGCTGAGTGTCCAAGTAATTATGCATGCTTTGAAGACGGCAATTGTAAAAATGCATGTGATGAAATCAAACCGTGTGGCAAAAATGCTATATGCAAAGTTGAAAATTCACTTCCCGTTAGAACTATGGTAATTTTGAAACATTCCTAAAATGAAGTACTAAAAAAATTTACTAATAATAAAACTGTTTAGGTCTGCGAATGTTTGCCAGGATACGAAGGAAATGCTGAAATCGAATGCAAAAAACGTATGTTAATTTGTCACATTTTTATTTTGAACGATCTTTTAGTTTTGATAACACAATCAAAATTCAAATTCAAGTATTTATTTCAGCTTATGTTTTCTGTATATTTTTTATCATTTTGTAAATAGTTTTCATAATTCGATTGTATTTAATTTCACTTCACTGTTTCACTTCAAATATTCCTTAGCTTTTTTTTACCATATTTTTAAATGTAAAACGAATTCAAAATATACTAAAATATTTATTATTGAAATACAGCACCTAAATACGAATGCCAGTCAGATGCTGATTGCAGAGATACAGATATTTGTAGAAGTGGAAAATGTAAAAACGCATGTTCACAAGAATACAACCCATGTTCACCAACTGCAGAATGCTTAGCTCGTAATCATCGTGCTGAATGTAGATGTAAAGCTGGTCTAATTGGTGATCCATTCGTACGATGTGTACAACAAGAACCACCTAAGCCAAAACCCGAATGTCAAATTAATTCAGATTGCCCATTAGACAGAGCATGTATATCAGAAAGATGTCAGGATGCTTGTATAAACGTTTGCGGAATAAACGCTGAATGTCACACAAATTATCATCGAGCAAGTAAGTTAAATGGGTACTAAAAGTTTAAATTTGAATTTTTTTAAAAAAAAATTATTTCCTTAAAATAAAACTATAGTTTGTACATGTCCGCCATCTTGGGCTGGTGATCCTCATGAAAGATGTTATAAACGTAAGTACCTAACAAATGTAATGCAAGAATATTTTAAACTTCATTATGTGACTTCTTATTATAGCCGAATGTATAGCTGACCAAGATTGTCCTTATGACAAAGCATGTATATCATCCCATTGTGTTAACCCATGTAGTTATGGAACCATAAAATGCGGAAGAGGAGCTCAATGTACTGTTCATCATCATGTAGCAACATGCGAATGTCCAAAAGGAACGCAAGGAGATGCAATGATTAGCTGCATCAGTAGTTTATGTCAATATAATGAAGATTGTGCTGATCATGAAACTTGTGATCGCTTAAATCATGTATGTCGGCCAGTTTGCAATAAGAATTCGTGTGGATTGAACGCATATTGTGAAGGAATCAATCATGGTAATTTGATTATGATAAAATTTAATTGAGCATCTTGAGATTCTAATTGAAAATAAATTTTTTTTCCAGCTGCAAAATGTCAATGTGATTACAAAGCAATAGGAAATCCATATGATGAATGCATAATAGAACGAACGCCATCATCTCGTCCAGAATGTAAAGTTGATGCTGATTGTTCATCTCAATTAGCTTGTATTTCTGAAAAATGTCAAAATCCTTGTACTGAACAAAGAAATATATGTTCACGCGATCAAACATGTTCAGTTTTAGATACCACACCTTTAAGAACTATGGTATGCAAATGTCCTTCGGATACAGTAAGCGATGTAAATGGAAACTGTGTGAAAATAATTCGAGAACCACAATGTTCAAGCGATAATAATTGTCCAAATAGTGATGTTTGTAGAAATGGAAATTGTATTCATGCATGCAGAGATCAAAATTGTGGAGTTAATGCTCAATGCTTGTCCCAAAATCATAGAGCCATTTGCAGCTGTCCTCTTAAATATGAGGGAAATCCTTATGTTGAATGTTCATACCGATTCATTGATGAACCAAAATACGAATGCTACAGCCATGACGAATGTGCAAGTGATCGTATATGCAATAATGGCAGATGTACAAATCCATGCCAAAATAGAAACGCATGTGGTGTTGGAGCTTTCTGTCATGTAGAACGTACGTATACCTTTTTTCATACTTTAATCAAAATTAAAAATTTGGCTTATTTTAATATAGGACATCAAGTTTATTGTCGATGCCCTGAGAAATTCAATGGAAATCCAGATATTCTCTGCTCGCCTGTGGATAAACCAAAGATAGGATGCAAATCTCTTACAGACTGTAGCCCTAATGAATCTTGTATAAATGAACAATGCGTTAGTCCTTGCAACTGCGGTGAAAATAGTGACTGTTTAGTTCAAGATCACATTCCCGTATGTCGATGTAAAACTGGATTTACTGGAAATCCTATTTCTGGATGTAGGAAGATCGGTTGTGCAAACGACGATGAATGTGCAAATGATCTGATATGTTACAATAATGATAAGTGTATTAATCCATGTTTGATAAATGACCCTTGTGCATTGTCTGCGACATGTTATGGAAGTAATCATAGAGCTGGTGAGTTTTAAATACATTTGATGATTAAAGCAGCTTATTTTAAAATTTTATTTTTCGAAACAGCATGTAAATGTTCACCAGGACTTGAAGGAAATCCATTTGAACGATGCGAGCGTGCAGAATGCTATTCAAATACAGATTGTCCCTACGATCATGAATGTCAGAATAAACGTTGTATCAATATCTGCAGAGAAAAGAATCCGTGCGCATCGAATGCCATATGTACAGCACAGAATCATTTTGCGGCCTGCCACTGCCCTGACTATTTATCTGAAGGAAACCCATACACTTATTGCTATCAAAGAAAAGTTAAAGAACCTGTTGAATGTGAACATGATGGAGAATGTCCAAATCAAAGAGCATGTATTAACAACCATTGCGTCAATCCATGTGAAGCTATAAAACCATGTACTAAGTCTTCAATATGTACAGTTCATGATACATTGCCAGTTCGCACTATGATTTGCTCTTGTCCTGAGAAAATGATACCTGACGATAATGGAGAATGTAAGAGAATACTAACTATACCTGAGGGATGTAGAAGTGATGATGAATGTGGTGATTCTCAAGCTTGCGTATCCGGAACTTGTAGAAATCCATGTAATTGTGGAGAAAATAGTGAATGTCGTGTACAGAGACATAAGCCAATTTGTAGTTGCAGAGAAGGCTATGAAGGAAATCCAAACATTAGATGTTTGACAATTGGATGTCGCAGTGATTCAGAATGTGACCATGATAAAGCTTGTATAAATTCAAATTGCATAAATCCATGTTTGACTAATGATCCGTGCGCATCCAATGCCGATTGTTATTCTCGAAATCATAAACCTGAATGTCGATGCGCAAATGGATTCAGAGGAGATCCATTTAAAGGATGTCAAGCTATTGAATGCTTAAGTAATGATGACTGCCCAACAGATAAATACTGTGATCAATTGAATGGAGTTTGTTTGAATCCTTGTCATTATGATAAAACACATTGCGGACAAGGAGCTATTTGTATAGCACAAAATCATAATGGATTGTGTAAATGTAATCCAGGTCTCAGCGGAAATCCATATGTTGTATGCAAGCTTGATGAACCAAGACCTGAATGCGTGTATGATGTAGATTGTGACTCCACGCTTGCTTGCATAGATGGACACTGTAAAGAACCGTGTTTAGAACTTAATCCATGTGTTAATCCATCTAAATGTCAAGCTCTTGCAACCATTCCAGTAAGAACAATTCTTTGTATATGCCCAGAGGGTTACATAAGCAGTGGAAGCGGAACATGTAAACCGATAGATACAACCAAGATAATTGGTTGTGTGGCCGATTCAGATTGCGCCCCTGAAAAATCTTGCATAAACAATCTTTGTCGGGAGCCATGCAATTGTGGACCAAATGCAGAATGTAGAATTAAAGGACATAAACCGGTGTGTACATGTAAACAAGGATATGAAGGAAACCCAGAAATTGGTTGCGTCAAGATCGGTTGTCTTTCAAACAGCGAATGTGCATCTCAATATGAATGCATCAACAGACAATGCAGTCCAGTTTGTAAGCAAGATACATGCGCCAGAAATGCAGAATGCATTGGAATTAATCATAAAGCATGTAAGTTTTTTCTATATACAATTATAAAATATATATTTAATTACTCAAATTATTTTTTTAGCTTGTTTATGTGAACCTGGATACACTGGAGATCCTTCAACATCATGTGTTCGTGTTGAGTGTAATTCAGACTCAGAATGTCCAACAAGTAAAGCTTGCATAAACCATTTATGCATTGACCCATGCGAGAAAACAGCTAAATGTGCTTTGAATGAAATTTGTACAGTTTTTAACCACAGACCAGGTAATTTTGAAATATTGCTGACTTAAAATTTGATATTAATATATACCCGTGAAATATGTTTCAGAATGCACATGTGATAATGGCTTCACTTTGGACAATGAAAAGGGATGTATACTTAGAGAAGAAATATGTCACTATGACGGTGATTGTCCTTCACAAACAGCTTGTATAGGCGGACAATGCTTAAATCCATGCGAATCACTTGAACCGTGCGGAGTTAATGCTGTTTGTAAGGTCATCGACTCACTTCCTGTCCGAACCAGTAAGTATTTAATGTTTGAGAAAATTACAGGCATTGATTTGATTTTTCAAATTTTTCAGTGATTTGTGAATGTTTGCCAGGCTATCAAGGAAATGCAGCAATTCAATGTGATAGACGTAAGTTCACAAATGAATTATCCCATAAATATGGATCTAAAAGTGTATTTTATTATCGTTACAGAAATCATATGTCCTCCAGATAGAATATTAAATGAACGCGGTCAATGCATTTGCCTTCAAGGAACAGCTCTTGATATTTATGGAGAATGTGTCATATGTGAAACACGAAAGGGTTACAAAATAGAAAATGGTCACTGTATATGTGCACTCGAACGAGGATTGATAATAGATGAAAGAGGAAATTGTATATGTCCTGAAGATCACGGATATCAATTAACAATAAACGGAGAATGTGTACCAGTACAAACACCAGAATGTGAACGTAACGAAGATTGTTCTGATAATAGATATTGCGAGCAATCTACAAAGACATGCGAAGATCCATGTCTAAACTATAAGTGTGGAACAAACGCTTTCTGTAATGCAACTAAACACGGTAATTTATTTTTATTTAATTTCATTTGAAAATTTGAAGAAGATAAAAATCATTTTATTTTTAATGTAGCTGCTAAATGTGACTGCATATCTGGTTATGTTGGAGATCCAGATGTTCGTTGTAGTAAGTTAATGAAAATTATTTTGACAAAATAAAATATTAATAATTTTTTAAATCTTTCAGACGATGATACTCACAAAAATCGATCGGATTTCCCAAGACCAGCATTAATGGTGAAATGTTTAGCTGATGGCGTACTGGTACAAATTGACTTGATTGAAACTGGTTTTAATGGTGTACTTTATGTCAAAGGACATAGCAAAGAAGAAGAGTGTCGTCGAGTTATTTCACTTGCCGATGACAATACACCAAGAGTGGAATCATTTAAAGTACACTTTGGAAGTTGTGGACTATTCCACATAAATGGTTTAGCCAGTTTTGTGTTAGTCATTCAGAAACATCCTAAATTAGTAACATATAAAGCACAAGCTTATCATATAAGATGTGTCTACCAAACCGGAGAACAAAATGTGACATTAGGTTTTAATGTCCAAATGTTAACTACAGCAGGTACAATTGCCAACACAGGCCCTCCACCTCAGTGTACAATGAGAATTGTACATTCAAATGGAAATGAAATTAACTCAGCTGAAATAGGTGATAATTTGATGCTACAAGTGGAAGTTCAACCAGCAAGTAAGAATTCAAAAAAAAAATAAATAAATAAATTAAATTAACAAAAATAAATGTACTTAATTTAAAACTTATTTTAATTTTTAGCCATTTATGGTGGATTTGCTCGAACGTGTGTGGCAAAAACTATGGAAGAAAGTGTTGAGAACGAATATATTGTGACAGATGAAAACGGTTGTGCAACTGATCCAAGTATATTTGGCGAGTGGGAATATAATGCCGATAGTAACACGCTAATGGCTCGTTTCAATGCGTTCAAATTCCCTTCGAGTGATAATATTCGATTCCAATGTAACATTCGCGTTTGCTTTGGCAAATGCCAACCGGTTAATTGTAGAGGTTACAACGCCTTTGGTAGAAGAAAACGTAGAGAAATCACTAACAATGAATCTCAGAAAGAAAATCAATCGATTTCGACACGATCAAATGACGATGATGTTGGCTTGGAAGGAACATTGAGAGAAGAAATTACAATTTCGTCAAATGCTATTCTTACATTTGAAAAGAGAGATGGTCGTTATAGCAGCTCAGATGGAAGTGAGTATAGAGAAAAAATCTTCTCATTCTAAAAATCTTACAACTTTTTTTTCGTTACAGTTAAACCTGCTGCACAGCGCGTAGAAGATATTTGTGTGTCCATGATAGGATTAATTATTGCACTTATAATCACTGCCCTTTTAGCTCTTGTAGCTGTTGCAATAGCTGTATCATGTTGGCTTATGGCCTACAGACGAAAACCCAAAACAACTGGCCCTCTTAGTCATCCAGCAGAAGTAAGAAAACGTTAACAATAGTATGTAAATTTTTTATAATAACATTTTTTTGCAGATTCCTAATCCAATATTTACAACAGAAAACTCAATGAATGCTTCAGAGCCAATACCAGACTATTTATCATAAGTTTAATAAACCAGCAAGATCTCAAATTTATCTAAAAAACGAAATTAAGAAGAAAATAAATAGAAAGACTATTAGATAAATTTGAGATATTAAATGATTCAACTCCTCCAGTGGCCGATACTAGTCGACTTTTATGATGAATAAAATTAGGATTTAAGTTTACATTTTCAAACACGTTAACACTCATTGTCGTCAAATAATTATCAGTATCAGCTTGTGATATGTAACATAGAATATACGAAAGTATTATTATTGTAACTGAAGAAAAAAACGACAAAAAATCAGAGAGAAAATTATTTACTTACAAAACTCAGTAACGCTTTCTCAACTAAATTTATTACATTGCTTAATTACTTATATATCCAGTATAAGTATAGATTGTAAATATATTAATATTAATTATAATTGTAATTGAAAACGACGACCACTGTGAAGACTTGCTTACGAAAATAAAGGAAACTAATAATAAAAAAATATAATGTTTTATCTTTATTCTATTCCACATACTTGTGAAACCACAAGTTTTCGAAAATTTACAATATAAATTTTAAAGAAATTTATATTTTTTTCTTAATATTATTAAAACTTTAGTTTGAAATTTGAGCAAGAAGCTTCATCGAACAATTAATTTTTGATTATCTGATGGATTTTTTAACTGTAAATTTTTCATTTTTCAGTTATTTTAGCTTCAATAAAAATTCAGATTCCATAACCATATTTAACAGTGACTTAAAAGCCACACTAAAATATCAAAAGTTCAGATTTCAATATTTAATAGTAGTTTCTCAGTAGTACCTCAATCAATTGGAGATTATGGAATTTTTGTAAGTGAAATTATAAAGATTTTGTTAAGATATTAGACAAAAATATTGAGCATAAGTATTTTCGGAAAGAAGTATTGAGCCTTGAAAGCCTATTCCAAATTGGCTACAGTTTCCTTTACCGGCGCACTAATTTTTGACCTAAAAGACCCACTTTTACCCCATGCTTCGAGGGGAAAAGTGGGAATTCGGGGTTACTAGGGTGGGGGAAACAACTTTTGGGGGTAAGCGCCCCAGGGGGTACAAGGTTTTAAAACGTTATTTTTTAACTTTTTTAAAGGAAACAGGTGGGAATTCCGATATACTTCACAAGAGAAAGCAGAAATCACTTTTTCTATATACTTCACAAGCAGAAATCACTTTTCGATATACTTCACAAGATGAAGCAGAAATCACTTTTTCTATATACTTCACAAGAGAAAGCAGAAATCATTTTTTCGATATACTTTACAAGAGGAAGCAGAAATTACTTTTTCGATATACTTCACAAGAGAAAGCAAAAATCACTTTTTCGATATACTTTACAAGAGGAAGCAGAAATCAATTTTTCGATATACTTTACAAGAGGAAGCAGAAATCACTTTTTCGATATACTTTACAAGAGGAAGCATAAATCACTTTTTCGATATACTTTACAAGAGGAAGCAGAAATCACTTTTTCGATATACTTCACAAGAGAAAGCAGAAATCACTTTTTCGATATACTTCACAAGAGGAAGCAGAAATCACTTTTTCGATATACTTCACAAGAGAAAGCAGAAATCACTTTTTCGATATACTTCACAAGCAGAAATCACTTTTCGATATACTTCACAAGCAGAAATCACTTTTCGATATACTTCACAAGAGGAAGCAGAAATCATTTTTTCGATATACTTCACAAGAGGAAGCAGAAATCACTTTTTCTATATACTTCACAAGAGAAAGCAGAAATCACTTTCTATATACTTCACAAGAGAAAGCAGAAATTACTTTTTCCATATACTTCACAAGAGGAAGCAGAAATTACTTTTTCCATATACTTCACAAGAAGAAGCAGAAATTACTTTTTCGATATACTTCACAAGAGGAAGCAGAAATCACTTTTTCGATATACTTCACAAGAGGAAGCAGAAATCACTTTTCGATATACTTCACAAGAGGAAGCAGAAATCACTTTTTCGATATACTTCACAAGAGGAAGCAGAAATCACTTTTTCGATATACTTCACAAGAGAAAGCAGAAATCACTTTTTCGATATACTTCACAAGAGGAAGCAGAAATCATTTTTTTGATATACTTCACAAGAGGAAGCAGAAATCACTTTTTCGATATACTTCACAAGAGAACGCAGAAATCACTTTTTCGATATACTTCACAAGAGAACGCAGAAATCACTTTTTCGATATACTTCACAAGAGAAAGCAGAAATCACTTTTTCGATATACTTCACAAGAGGAAGCAGAAATCACTTTTTCGATATACTTCACAAGAGGAAGCAGAAATCACCTATTCGATATACTTCACAAGAGGAAGCAGAAATCACTTTTTCGATATACTTCACAAGAGAAAGCAGAAATCACTTTTTCTATATACTTCACAAGAGAAAGCAGAAATCACTTTCTATATACTTCACAAGAGAAAGCAGAAATTACTTTTTCCATATACTTCACAAGAGGAAGCAGAAATTACTTTTTCCATATACTTCACAAGAAGAAGCAGAAATTACTTTTTCGATATACTTCACAAGAGGAAGCAGAAATCACTTTTTCGATATACTTTACAAGAGGAAGCAGAAATCACTTTTTCGATATACTTCACAAGAGGAAGCAGAAATCACTTTTTCGATATACTTCACAAGAGGAAGCAGAAATCACTTTTTCGATATACTTCACAAGAGGAAGCAGAAATCACTTTTTCGATATACTTCACAAGAGGAAGCAGAAATCATTTTTTTGATATACTTCACAAGAGGAAGCAGAAATCACTTTTTCGATATACTTCACAAGAGAACGCAGAAATCACTTTTTCGATATACTTCACAAGAGAACGCAGAAATCACTTTTTCGATATACTTCACAAGAGAAAGCAGAAATCACTTTTTCGATATACTTCACAAGAGGAAGCAGAAATCACTTTTTCGATATACTTCACAAGAGGAAGCAGAAATCACTTTTTCGATATACTTCACAAGAGGAAGCAGAAATCATTTTTTTGATATACTTCACAAGAGGAAGCAGAAATCACTTTTTCGATATACTTCACAAGAGAACGCAGAAATCACTTTTTCGATATACTTCACAAGAGAACGCAGAAATCACTTTTTCGATATACTTCACAAGAGAAAGCAGAAATCACTTTTTCGATATACTTCACAAGAGAAAGCAGAAATCACTTTTTCGATATACTTCACAAGCAGAAATCACTTTTCGATATACTTCACAAGCAGAAATCACTTTTCGATATACTTCACAAGAGGAAGCAGAAATCATTTTTTCGATATACTTCACAAGAGAAAGCAGAAATCATTTTTTCGATATACTTCACAAGAGGAAGCAGAAATCACTTTTTCTATATACTTCACAAGAGAAAGCAGAAATCACTTTCTATATACTTCACAAGAGAAAACAAAACGGAAAGTCAAGAAGGAAGTCAGGAGCACTAAATACCTGCAGCAAGTAATTGACCTTGATGGCCCTAGGGCCTCACGTTGGGCGAAAAAGTGAAAAGTTTGTCAAAAATTCAGCTTATGGGCTTATGTTATAGACACTAGGCCATAGTCTATGGGAAAAATAAAATTTTGCCCAAAAAGTGCACAGTGCGCGTGGTGGGGGGAAAATGATTTTTTTCATAGTTGACATTTTCAAAATAATCTTGTGCTTCACCAGCTAAACCGATTTTTTTCAAATCTTTTTTATTTGATAGATAATAGTAAGAGCTTTCATAAAAATATACATATGATATACTTTTGCTGCACTATGGTTATCAAAAATGAGAAAAAGTTCGAAAAAACTAGGTTTTTTGACATTATTTCATCCTCATGTTCATGTAGTGCACTACGAATTTTTGTAAGCTACTTTATATTATAGGTCTTATTTATGCCTACAAATATCATATACATTATATACTGATATTATGTAGTTTAAGTGGTGAAAGTTGACTTTGAAGTCAAAAAATTTCAATTTTTAGCTAATTTTTTCTCTTAAATGATGAATTCGACCCACTATACATGGTTGGGTCCCAAATTTTATTTCATGTGTTTGTCCATTTTGGTATGAGCTATCGATTAGTGCAATAAAAATAAATGAAAGTATGCCGCGAACTTAACCAAAAATGGACCTGAAGGTGGTCTAGTAGGGGTACCTCAAAATTCAAAAATTTGTAGCGCTTCCTTATCTTAATGAAAAACGATGAAATTTTCAGGGATTATTTAAATACTAATGTACTTAACATCCACATCATTAAAATTTGATGCACGGTGCAACTTTGTCAAAAATTTGAAAAATTGAAATTTTGGTGTTATGGAAAGGTTAACTGCTTACTAGACATACTGTAACTAGCTTAAATCATCATTTTGCATTAAATAGTGCATAGTCTATCAAAAAACCTTTTCAACGATGTATAATAAGTTATACTTGGGTAAAATAAATCTTAAATAGAGCAAAAAAACCGAAATGCTAGTCAAAATTTTGAGATTCTGACGATCAATACTTCACAAATTTCCTCATATCTAATGTAAATCTTAAGTATATGTAACAAATTTAGTCTTGTTGGAAAGCTCAGAGCAGTAACAACTTAAAAATATAAAAACTTGAGTTCAAAAGTTCCTTAGTGTACAGTTACGCTAAGTACAAAATGTCATTTTTTGACTGCCCCTATAAGAAGCAACAAACATTAAATTTTTATTTCTTGAACTATTTTCCATAGATCTATGTTAGAACTAAAATATAAAAGTCATAAAGGTTTTTTTTCGTCATTTTTTGCAATAAATTAGTAGATGACAAAATCTTGAAAATGGCAATTTTTCGAAAAATTTAGGAAGATGCCACCTACTCATTTACTGCAAAAAATGACGAAAAAAAACCTTTATGACTTTTATCTTTTAGTTCTAGCATAGCTCAATGGAAAATACTTTAAAAAATAGAAATTGAATGTTCCTTGCTTCCAATAGGGGCAGTCCAAAAATGACATTTTGGACTTAGTATATCTATGCACTAAGGAACTTTTGAACTCAAATTTTTATATTTTTAAGTTATTACTGCTCTGATCTTTCCAACAAGACTAAATTTGTTACATATACTTAAGATTTACATTAGATATGAGCAAATTTGTGAAGTATTGATCGTCAGAATCTCAAAATTTTGACTAGCATTTCGGTTTTTTCGCTCTATTTAAGATTTATTTTACCCAAAAATAACTTATTATACATCGTTGGAAAGGTTTTTTGATAGACTATGCACTATTTAATGCAAAATGATGATTTAAGCTAGTTACAGTATGTCTAGTAAGCAGTTAACCTTTCCATAACACCAAAATTTCAATTTTTCAAATTTTTGACAAAGTTGCACCGTGCATCAAATTTTAATGATGTGGATGTTAAGTACATTAGTATTTAAATAATCCCTGAAAATTTCATCGTTTTTCATTAAGATTAGGAAGCGCTACAAATTTTTGAATTTTGAGGTACCCCTACTAGACCACCTTCAGGTCCATTTTTGGTTAAGTTCGCGGCATACTTTCATTTATTTTTATTGCACTAATCGATAGCTCATACCAAAATGTACAAACACATGAAATAAAATCTGGGACCCAACCATGTATAGTGGGTCGAATTCATCATTTAAGAGAAAAAATTCGCTAAAAATTGAAATTTTTTGACTTCAAAGTCAACTTTCACCACTTAAACTACATAATATCAGTACATAATGTATATGATATTTGTAGGCATAAATAAGACCTATAATATAAAGTAGCTTACAAAAATTCGTAGTGCACTACATGAACATGAGGATGAAATAATGTCAAAAAACCTAGTTTTTTTGAACTTTTTCTCATTTTTGATAACCATAGTGCAGCAAAAGTATATCATATGTATATTTTTATGAAAGCTCTTACTATTATCTATCAAATAAAAAAGATTTGAAAAAAATCGGTTTAGCTGGTGAAGCACAAGATTATTTTGAAAATGTCAACTATGAAAAAAATCATTTTCCCCCCACCACGCGCACTGTGCACTTTTTGGGCAAAATTTTATTTTTCCCATAGACTATAGCCTAGTGTCTATAACATAAGCCTATAAGCTGAATTTTTGACAAACTTTTCACTTTTTCGCCCAACGTGGCCCTGTTCAGCACGAGCCAGAGCTTGTACTTCATCGACGATTTTACGAGCAGAATGTGAAGTTCGAACGTCAAACGTTCCACGCACACGAGTGCTTTTTTGTTTATGACTCTGGTGCTGTATGTGGTAAGAAAGACAATGATGCGTACAGGATGCGCACTCACCACATACAGCACTACAACAAGGATGTTGTTGAGAAATTTAAGTGTCAAATTTGCGACATGAATTTTATTATTATTATTATTATTATTATTATTATTATTTTATTAACATAATTAATTGAACATTTTACAGTTTTAAATCATAAATTAATATAAAATAATGTGAGATTCAGTGTTTTTAAAAACTTTAAAGAACTCACACAGAATTTAGCTTCTAACGAATTTATCAGATTCAAATTATGAGTTGAATTATACAATTGAGTGTTCAGTAGAAAATATTTAGGCGAATTTGCAGTTAATTGTCTTTTGTGTAATCGAGAGATAATTAACGTAGATTGATTATGCTTAATTTAAATATGAGCTTAAATATAATTTAGGATGTAAGTTAACTTAAGATTGTGAATTTTCAATTACTTAAAGCTTAAGAAGTGTAATATTTTTAACGCTTTTATAAATTTCAAATATTTGGTAATGTGAGGGGTTGAAAATACATAGGTGGTGAGATTAGTTTGTTTACGTTTTTGTGGTGAAATTAGTTTGTTTTCAAAATAAATAATTAATTTAAGTGTTTAATGTAAAACGAGCAACAATAGGACGATTAGGATTAAGAAATCATCAGAAACACGATCCATCATTAACGAGAGCATCAAAATCAAGTGAATTGTTCCAATTGCGAAATATTTTTTCATCATCTAATGTTTTCCGTCTTATATTTTAGGTATTTACAAATTTCTTTAAGTATTCACCATTCAGACACGCTGCTATGAATTCTTCATTTCTCAAGGAACACTTTAGTGCCCATTTGAAGCCATGAACATGTGGTAAGCATCTTATACTTTTTTCAATACTGTTCCATATGTTTACACCATAGGAAGATACTTTTTTCTTACCGGAAATAGTCCTTGTATTTGGCTTAACTAATAAACTTTTTTCTTTCGATCTTGTTATTCCAGATGACATTGAGAACGGGATATTTGTATGAACTTTTTTCTTCAAGTTGCTATAGACGTATGTTGCTGTATTTAAGAAATGCATCGCTCTCAATGGGAGACAATTTTCAACAGCATGTGAGTACATGAACACTCGATTCTCTCTCCGATCTAAATTGAATACATTTCTCAAGGCTTGATTCTGTAGCTTTTGCACTCTGTCAATCGTACAATCATCCGCCGTTCCATGTATCGTTGATAAATAGTTAATGTGTGATTCAAAGAGTGTGTGATATATGAGTTTTTTGATATGTTGCGGAAGTTTGAATCTTAGTTTCCAAAGAAGTCCAGTTGATGAAGCGAGTTTCTTTTCCATAGAGTCGTAGTGGAGATTCCATTTAAGATGCTCATCCATATGCATTCCTAGATACTTTATATTCTCTACTCTTTTTATAGTGAACGTATTATCAATAATTAATTCATTTGGATCAGAAAGTTTCATTTGATATGAATGAAATATTATGAAATTTGTTTTGTCGATATTCAGGTACATTTTTTGTTTCTCGAGAAATTCCATAATTAGCATCATATCATGATTAATTGTGTCTCTAACATTTTCATTCCTTTCATGTGAGTTTATAAGCAAAGCATCATCAGCAAAAAGGAACAGCTTTCCTTTTAATGGAAGTTTAGTGATAAAATTAAAGAAAATTATGAAAAGTAAGCTGCCAAGAACTCCTCCTTGCACCACTCCTCTTGTGAAACTGTTGGCCTTACTTAGAGTAGAGTTTATTCTAACGACTTGGCTTCTATTAGACAGATAGGAAGTAAGGACTTTAAGCATCTGACCTTTTATACCTGATAGATTTAATGAGTGAATTAGGCATTCAGTATCAACGAGGTCAAATGCTTTTTTAATATCCATGCATACTGCTGAGACTTTCTTTTTGTTGTCAATCTCATTTCTTATTTGCTCAACAACTTCCAATACTGCTGACTCCGTCCCACACATTTGCCTAAATCCAAACTGTCTTTCATTTATTATATTGGCATCACTGAATACAAAGTCATAGATTCTTCTGTGGATTGCTTTCTCAATAATTTTGTTAAAGATTGTCAGCATCGAAACTGGCCTATAATCAGAGAGTGATGTTCTGTTTCCGCTTTTATTTATTGGAATCACTATGGCTGCCTTGAAGCATGTTGGATAAACCCCAGCCTCAAAGATTCTTTTTATTAAATGTGATAAGATTGGTGCAATTTCCTTCACTAACACTTTAACTGCTTTAGTGCTAATTCCATCTATACCACAGGATGAGTTTTTTAGATAATTGATAATTCCTTGAATCTCATTGCTGTCAATTTGAATATTATTAATTTCGGCCTCAACTGGTTGAAAACTTATCTTCTCTCTATTAGCTGAATTATTAGATACCATTGATGCAATGCATGATGTGAAGCTATTATTGAATGCATTTGCTATTTCATAGTCATCAGTTAAAATGCTTCCCTCATCATCAAATATTGCATTAACTTTTTCACCGATGTCTCTTCCTAGAATTCTATTTAGCCTTTTCCACAGTTTTTTCGGATCCTTCTCATGACACTGTAAGGTGTAAAACTTGCTTTCATCATTTGTAAGTGATCTTTTTAATTTCTTTGATAAGATTTTTAGTTTCTGTTTCGTTCTTTTTAGAGCAGCAAGCTGTTTTCTAATTCTTTTTTGCCTCAATTTAAGAGATAGTTTTTCTTTTTGTTTCATTAATCTATGGCTCTTTAAAGTTATCCATTCACAATTTCTGAAACGATGCTTAACTTTGAATGCATGTATAGTTGTACAATTATTTATAGCCTCTTGTGTCAACTTAGTTAATTGCTCGGCTAGATGATTTGGGTCCATTATATTTTTAAAGGAGACATTCTTAGAGATATCAATGAACTCTTTTTTAAGTTTTTTGTAGTTAGTTCTTTTGAATTCTTTATAGACATATTTTTGGAAGACTTGGGTATTTTCCATGTGTGTGATAATCAAATTGTGGTCACTGATATCATTGTCAACACATATTGTATGACAGCAAAATTCATTACTATCCATATTGCTTACTGAGTGGTCAATTGTTTTCTTGCTGATGTTTCTAGTAATGGAGTCGTTCAGAATATTCATATCGTATGCAGACAGAGTATTAATGTATGATTTGGATTCACGTGAGTCATCATTTATGTGAATGTTGATATCGCCAGATATAATCATATTATCACGGTTGTTATTCAGTTCTTCCTCAAGGTCGTTAATAAAGTCTTTCATGTTTCCGTTGTTAGGTGGTCTATAATAATTTAAGAATTTTATGTTTTTGTTTCCTATTTTTGCAGTAAATGATATTTTTTCGAAGTTCGATGATGCTATTTGAATGTTGTACGTTATAATGTTTCTATTTATGAAAATTAATAATCCACCTCCAGCATGTTTGCTATTTCTACAGCTTACAAGTTTGTAAAAACCTTGAATGTTATATAAGTTGGTAAGAAATCTTTTAAGGAGCTTAGTCTCACCAAAAATGATTACATCTATGTTACAAGATAATTGGGACAACATAATTTTGATTCTGTTAAATTTATTTAGATTGTTGATACCTCGAACATTTAATTGTAAAATTGTTAATCCTTTGTCAATCGTAACATTTTTATTAAAATTTTTCAGTGATGTGTGTAAATTATTACTCCTTCTTGTTATGCTAGCTGGAAGTGGTGTTAATTGCTAATTATTGTTGTTTGATGTGATTGGTTGTGTTTCATTTTTTTGCAATTCCTCGACATATTTTGTCAATTCCTTAAGATCCTTATCACTTTGAATGACCATTAGGTCTTTATTTTCTTTCTCGACATTTACTCTTCCATTTTTAAAGAATACCTTAAGATTCTTTTTAATTGCAATCTTTCTGGCATTTATCATCATGGATCGATTGACTGGAGTTAAGGAAGGATTGAAATAAATTCCACTTTCATCTTTAATGCTTCTTCTAGCTCTCATCACCCTCAGCTTTGTTTCGAATTCCTTGAAGTGGATAATAAGGAGATTTTTATTCTTTGTGCCATTTCCTTCCTTTATTTTAATTTCACGTTTTGTGACTCTTTCAATGTCAATTGCATTTATTTTTATTTTGAACAGTTCAATAGTCTCAATCGCTAGCTTTTTTAGGTCCTGGCATTCATCTATAGTCTTATTTTGCAAACCGTCTATTTCCATGCATTTGTCAATTTTGTCTTGGCATAGAGTATTAATAAGTCGACTGTTCTGTTGAGCTAGAGCTGGGACAGCATCAACTTTTTTATCGATTGCTTGAACATTATCTTCCATAATTTTTATTTTTTCATTTATGAACCGTATTTCCTTAGATAACTCCTCTTTTATCAATTTTCGTTCCTTGCTATCTTCAACACTTTGCTGCTTTATTAAATTATAAATGTCACTATTTGATATCTCTTTTTTATCATCATAATTATTTCCATCTTCAATTACTTCACTATGCTTCCTCTTTTTTAGCCGGTCTTGCTCATCATTCTGCTGTGTAGCTGAACTAGATGGAAGCTTGTCATTTATTTGAGGAGATCTCATGATTTTTGTCGATTTACATGCGAATGGTGAATTATCACCCATATCAATTACGGTTAACTCGAGTTTGGATGAGAAGTTGAAGGTCGAAACACACCACTACACGTGACGAAACTCACCACATCTGATGGCGCTCGATTACTTTGCTGTCTTTCTTCTTAATAACTTTAGTTCTCAATTTTTTTTAATTTATTGCAGCTTTCTCACTTCTATTTTAGCCGTTATTTTCAATTAAAAAAGTTTTTTTATTGTTTGAATCTTTGATTCATTCACGTTCTATATGAACTTATTTAGAATTAGTCAATATGACTATATGTATAGTTCAATATGAACTCAAAATAATTTGAAATTAGTCAGTATGACTCACTTAAATAGTTCAGATGAACTCTAAAACATTTAAAATCAAATGATTTAAAAGATCATGACGTTCACAACAATTGATCAGTTAGCAACGTTAAATTTGAAAGTTTTGTATGAGATTTTGTCTGCTCAGCTGGAGTTTCACCACACAGTTGAAGAATTTCACCTCGAAATGTGGGACAGAGAGAGATATTATTGTTTATGTTCCGTGTTTTTAATAAAAGTCAATTTTCTGAGTCCGATCGAATTTTGTTGATTAATTAGATATTTCAGATCGATAAACACTTATGCACTTAGTATTTTTACACTCTTTTGCACTCATAGATGCTATTATTACGTAATAAAAACGTTTTTACAATTTTCTATTGTTGGTTTTTTTTGGTTAAAATTAATTTTGTCTATAATTAACTAACTAAGTAACGTTTTGATGTAACTCGATATTATTTGTATTACGATACCTGCACCGGATTTAGTGATATGCTTTTTGTAGCTGATTTCAGCACCGAACCGTATAAAATTAATAATTTAGGACATAACCATTTTAATTTCAAGTAGAGATCCACGATGGTTCGACACTTACCGTGGATCAGGCAGAGACATACATGCAGAACCACAAGTGACTACCCGGCAATTACAGTCTTCCGTGCCGCAGCATTAGCTGAACTTAAAGACGTGCAGCCTGAAGGAGTGCCGGAGTGCAGAAAGTGCGGTGTAAAAGCCGACAAGTACAATGCGAAATTTGCCGACCACCTCACCAATTGCTATCGTTTTTCGTACGATTGTAAAAAGTGTGGCATCCTTTATGCGACGTATCAACAAGCACGAAACCATTACGAAAAGTGCACGGGTACAGAGCCCGAAAATCATCCGGAGTTGCACTTTACAAATGAGAAAATTCAGATGCCTGATGACGCTGATAAGCTTAAAAAATGGACCGACGAGGAAA
Organism: Chironomus tentans; assembly: GCA_963573255.1. NCBI lineage: Eukaryota > Metazoa > Arthropoda > Insecta > Diptera > Chironomidae > Chironomus > Chironomus tentans. Next base: position 26,994,954 of record OY754303.1, on the reverse strand, counting down.
TGCTTCAGCACATGAAGGATTACGCTGTACCAAAAATCAACCGCTTACTCGACATCCATCTACCAACAGCTCTCATCACGATCGGTCAGACGCAGAATATTAAAAAACGCTTCAATAACTACTCGTGTGCCTGGCAAGTTTTTAAGAACACCGAGTCGTGTAATCGTTTTGTTGAGGCGGAGGAATACATCGTGTTCAAATGTTGGTCACGGGCTGATGCACTCCAGTATGAGTATCTGTTGCAAATGAATATGCAGGGAAAAGATGGAATTTTTGTGGATAATTTTAAAGACCGCTGCAACAATCAGCTGATTCAGAAGCCCAGAGGAAGCAAGCAACAACTGGAACCGGAAGCATCATATGTTTATGCACGTCTAACGAGATTTGCATTTGTTTGGCGTGATAAACATGATAAACCGCCCAAGGACATGGATGAACCACCAGCAAAGGTGATTAAGTTGCCGTCACCGCATCATGCTGTCAGCTCGCAGGCAGCAGGTCCATCATCAGCAGGTCCATCATCAGCAGGTCCATCAACAGCTGGTCCCTCCACAGCTGGTCCATCATCAGTTGCGCCATCACCTTTTGTCTGCATAATATTGTCTTCGTCGGAATCAGATTCTGAGGTTGCTGCTCCATATAATGAAGTAGTTATCCCAGAATCTGATTCAGACTGCTCGATGGTATCATGCTTGGACTTTAATTTAAATGGCGCGGGAACCTCAAATGCTGTGCATCAACCTGCACATAATGTCCCCCGTTCAAATTTTTTTGACCACGCGTCTGTCGCTTTAATCAGAGAATCAGCTGCAAGGGGAAGAATTATGGAAGACCCTGCATCGCAACAATTAAAACAAGAGCATGCTTATGAAGCAATACCGTGCGATGTCGGCGAAGAAATGGAGGTCGATGTGGATGAACATTTTTCAGAAGATTTTTACGAATGCGGACAGAAATGGTAGATGAATAATTTTAACTTTCTTCTTCACTTTTTAACATTGCAATTTAGCTTATGTTAAAGTAAGGTGCACAATTGCAAACAAGTTTCTTTGATATATAGAAGAAACACAAGCAATAGTGCTACAAAGGGTTTAGAAAAGGTGCTGAAGCGTAATATATGCAACACAGTTGTAACAAGCCTCTCGCATCTATGTGCCTAGCTTCACTTTCACGTAGTTAAACCTGTGACCTGAGTAATCTGGGACCGACGAAGCAGGCTTGAGTGATAATGTGGTTTTAAATCCATTACAAAGAGTTTCATATATACATTGTGAATACTCAATCGGAATGGTAACAAATAATAATAATAAAACAAATAATACAATTAAACATTATTTTCATACATGAAAGAATACAATTCGTAAGCTACATTCGGAAATGCATCAGTAGAATTAAAATTTCATATTCACACCAATTTTAATTGTGTGTGAATATATTGTTTTTGGTATTTCAGTGAAACTACTTTTTTGGACTTGCTGCTTCAGGCTTGCGGAATCGACACATAGTATTCAGTATGGAAAGTCTGTGCCTAAAATTACCAATTTAACAGTGAAAACCGCATCTCGATTGGTGCTTCCATTGCCGAGAAATCGCAAAAAAACACTTTCTGTCCTTTAGCAAGTTAGTTAGTTAGTTAGTTAATCGGTGCGATAACTCGATTCAAACTCAATATTAAGACTTCCGGTTTTTTGCATCTGGTAGATATCATGTATGGCAAGAACTGTATTGTTTTTGGAGTCATGGGATGCAGCCAGTAAGGCACACGGAACGAAAAGGTGCGATTTTTGGTCAAATTATAGCCGATTATTGCAAAACACATTTTATTTTTTTCATAGAAAAGGAATGTTTTGACCAAATGAGCTGAAATTTGGTATGTAGGTTCCTTAGCTGTGCCTGAATATGGAACCGACGCCATTTTGGATTTCGAGGGGCTAGAAGCTACGCAAAATTGATTACTGGATCTTTTTTATGGACTTAGAGGCTGTGGATGATTACTGGATCTTATATAGAGGCTGTGGATGATTACTGGATCTTATATAGAGGCTGTGGATGATTACTGGATCTTATATAGAGGCTGTGGATGATTACTGGATCTTATATAGAAGCTGTGGATGATTACTGGATCTTATATAGAGGCTGTGGATGATTACTGGATCTTATATAGAGGCTGTGGATGATTACTGGATCTTATATAGAGGCTGTGGATGATTACTGGATCTTATATAGAGGCTGTGGATGATTACTGGATCTTATATAGAGGCTGTGGATGATTACTGGATCTTATATAGAAGCTGTGGATGATTACTGGATCTTATATAGAGGCTGTGGATGATTACTGGATCTTATATAGAGGCTGTGGATGATTACTGGATCTTATATAGAGGCTGTGGATGATTACTGGATCTTATATAGAGGCTGTGGATGATTACTGGATCTTATATAGAGGCTGTGTATGATTACTGGATCTTATATAGAGGCTGTGGATGATTACTGGATCTTATATAGAAGCTGTGGATGATTACTGGATCTTATATAGAGGCTGTGGATGATTACTGGATCTTATATAGAGGCTGTGGATGATTACTGGATCTTATATAGAGGCTGTGGATGATTACTGGATCTTATATAGAGGCTGTGGATGATTACTGGATCTTATATAGAGGCTGTTTATGATTACTGGATCTTATATAGAGGCTGTGGATGATTACTGGATCTTATATAGAGGCTGTGGATGATTACTGGATCTTATATAGAGGCTGTGGATGATTACTGGATCTTATATAGAAGCTGTGGATGATTACTGGATCTTATATAGAAGCTGTGGATGATTACTGGATCTTATATAGAGGCTGTGGATGATTACTGGATCTTATATAGAGGCTGTGGATGATTACTGGATCTTTTATAGAGGCTGTGGATGATTACTGGATCTTATAGAGAGGCTGTGGATGAATACTGGATATTATTTTATCTTATCTGTAACATAATACTAAGCTATGAATGAAAAAATTTGAAACGGTGTGAATATACCCATGAAGCGTGATCTGCTTCATTACTAGTTTTTATTTTGCGTTTACTCGCTTTTTTGGGAAAATATAATTGTAAACAATTTTTATTATGTTGTTAGACTTTGCTTAAGAATATCACATTCCAGAAAATCAGATTTCAGAATTTCTTTTGCAGCATAAAATTATTTACCATATTTCCGCATCGCTCGTTTCTTCGAATCATTTGTGATCCTTATGTTTTTTATTGTCGCAAGATATTATGGTTGGTTGTTATTGCAATTTTGAAGATGTGTGAAAGAATGAAATGAAGTGTGATAGAAGATTGCTATCTCTGTTGCATAAAAAATAAAATCTTTGAAATTGACGTAATGTGGCCTTATTGTTATTTACCCTTTATATTGTACATTAATTAATATTATACTAATCTCAGATAATTAATATTCGATTTAAAGAATAAAATTCATAAGCTAATTTAAAAGTAGGGTAAATACTTTTGAAATTTGCCATTAGAATGTCATAGAATGACATTAGATTGTCGAAGAATTCGAACATGTTTGAATAACTCGAAACTAACTTTGGTGAAAAAAATATTTTGTCTAATTTTATCTTAATTACAGGCTTTAATCTTATATTATTCATTCTAATAGCTCAAACAATATGTTTTTCAGCTATTGTAACACTCAATCATACAGTTTTGAGTGTTTAAATTGGAAAATTTAGTGAAAATTTGTAAATTCTCATATTTTGTAAACAAACAACATGTAAACAAATGGATATAATCGATTGTTTACATATGAAAATGGATTGTTTTAAGCCAGAAATGCATACATAGAAGAATCAAAATTTTGTAAATTCAAAACAGCCGGAACTTTATGAGGCATCAAAATTTGAAAAACTACAAGACTTTGTTCTTCATTTATAACTTATGAATGCCTAAATTTTAAAGCAAAAAGGGATTTAAATTTATAGAACAAAATGAAATAAATATGCATGATTTAAAATTATGAAACTGCTTTATTTTTATTAGAACGATTTTTAAAAGTTCAAGAAGAACCAAAACATAGAACCGGAACCTTGATTTTAAGAGCTTGATTTTGCTTTTATGGAAACGATTAAGAAGTAAGAAAAGTTGTTCTTGAAGTAGATGGCGATGTTTTTCTCCCACAGCAATATTATTTATTTCAACACAAAATTATAAACAAATTGTTTGGTTACTTAATTTTTGCTGAAAAGATGTCAAGGGTTGATATCAAAACAGTGTGCAAATTTTAAATGTTTTTGTGCAAATTTTAAAAGTTTCTGTGTAGATTCAAAAAGTGAAAACTAAAATGTAGATATCTCTCTTCAAACGCCTTCATTACTTCAAACATCATTGCTACTTCCGACAAGTAGAAAAAGAAAATTTCTTCATTTTCCAATAATTCAAGACCACTTGCGAGTCTGAACAATAATCTGATAAAAAGTTCCAAGCAAATGAAACTTTCACAAGAGTTTGCTTCATTTGATGATTTCAAACTATCATATTCGAAATCTTCTGTCGACAGAAAATAATCTGTGACAGATGGGATGTTGACAATAATCTGTGACAGATTGCAACTCTGGTCTGTATTGTCTTCTTAACAGAAAGACGTACCTCACTCGACTCTAAGCTTAGAATGTATAAATCATACATTAGACCTATTCTCACTTACGCTTGTCTAGTGTTTGCAAATGCTGATAAATGTCATTTGAATAAATTGCACCTATTTCAAAACAAATTACTCAGAATGATTCTTGATGTTCATTGGTACGACTTCAAATCTACTGAGGTGATCCATGATTCTGCTAATGTTCCATTAATATTAAATTTCATTTCTCGCTTAACTGCAAATTTCTACAGTAAAGTAGCACACCATTCAAATGACTTGTTCTCATCATTACGACAATATGACTATGATTCACTAAGTTTTAGAGTAAAACATAAATTACCGAAGCCACTATAGATATAATGTTCCTTGCATTTTTTCTTACTAGTTCTTAAGTTTTTCTTTTTTTGAATATAATTTGATTTTACTGAAATATGTCACTGAAATTAATATTTTCTAAAGTCAACATTTCAAAAATTTAACCCTAATTTATCTTACAATCTGGTTTTTTCGAGCATTTTTGATAAGGATTTCCAACAAAATTATCATTGCAATAACATGTTGGCGAATGATTAATTACTTCACATCTGGCGTTTAAGCCACAAATGCCTAAACATACATCGATACATTTGTTGTTTATGCATGCTTTTGAGTTTTCGCAATCAGAATTTAAAATGCATTCAGGTCTACAATTTATATATGGATCTCCATAAAAGTTTTCCATGCAACTACAAGAACCAACACCATTTCTTTGCCTACAAATAGCATTGGATGCACAAGGAATAGAAATATTTACAAATGAAGGAAATAAAAAATTTATAAAGAAGGATCCAAAAAAATATATTTACAATTTCTAAAATGACAAAACAAGGAAGGAAACTTTTAAAAAAGCACTAACCTTCGTAGACACACCCACTGTAAGGATCTCCTTTATATTGAGGTGATGTACATTCACAATTTGGAACATGGTTGTGAACCGAACATACAGCATTGTTTCCGCATGCTCCAATGCAAGGATCAACACAACGTCCAGATATACAAGTTCGTGATGGAGGACAGTCTTGTACAAATGAACATTCTGGTCGGCAGTTTGGTGGTGCTCCTAACATATCTGGTAAACATTTACAACTTGCTTTGTTGTTTAATTCTTGGCATTGTGAATTTGGACCGCAATTGGCGTAATCCCAAACCTGTAACCTGAGTAATCAGGGACCAACGAAGCAGGCTTGAGTGATATAAATTTGGTTTAAAAATGAGTTGGGAGCTTTAAAATATAATGTTAGAATGCATCCTGTATGAAACACCAAGCGAAAAATCAAATGAAAAGTCAACTCGAATAATTTCTAAAAGTTTTTATCTATTTCAAACAGATGAGAACTGAACAAAATGAATCATACAGTCGAAATTTTCAAAAATCATGGCAACCTTTAAATTTCATATTTTGTGTGGAAAAGAAGGTTTTTTTGCTTTTTTAGAAGCAACGGCTGTTCCTACCATGCCCAAAATCTAATCAGTTCTTCTGTAGGGCGGCACGGATCGAATTCAAAAAACTAGAAGTCTCAACGATGTCTCATTTTTGAGTTATCGTGTTCATTAACTTGTTTGTTTGTTTGTTTGTTTGCTTACAGAAAGTGTATTTTGCAATTTTCTCTGCAATGCCTCTACAAACTTTTTTGCATAGAACATTTTTGACTGTTTTACTTCCTTTCCTCACAAAATACGAATAACTGATTTCTCAATCAGAGCAAAAACAAAATATTCACACGTGAATAACGGTGTGAATATAATTAAAAGTCAATGTCTGGAACTCCTTTTTGATGCTTAAACTTTTGAACTTTTGGTCGTCGATTGAATGCTGGCGATTTCTGCAAAGATTCTTGATAATCTTCTTCATTTCTTTCATTTGTCTTTCCGTGATGTTTAATGTTAAACGCTTGACACGTTCATGTTCTTCCTTAATTCTCTGTTCCTGCATCTTCAAATTTTTAGCTAATTCACTGTTAGATGGTGCAATAAAGTTTCGGAACTGCTGCTTTTCACTCTTTGTATTCCTTACCATCAAAACAAATGGAACTGTGTAAGTTTTGGTCTCGACGACATCCTATTGTTGAAAATTAATTCATTAATGCATGATTTATTAATTAAACAGCATTTTCTTACCTGTAGCTGATCATATGTCTTTTTCACAGTCTTTGTTGAAATCGGCACTGGAATATCACGGGTTGTGACTTTTGGTAGTTCCTTAATTCTCTCCTGATATGAATCTGCAGCTAATTTATCAAACATTGCCTCAAACTCCACGTCTTCTTCAGTTTTTTCTGGTTCTTTATTTTCCTCAAGTTCTCAATTTCTGATCGTGGCTTATTACTTTCATCATCAGACTCTATAATTGCTTCCGATGTGTAATCACTTTCATTTTCCATTATCGTTCCAAATGTCTTGTTGTCACTTTCATTTCCGAGATTTGGATACATTTGTTGACGTAACTTTTCAATTCCTTCTTGTGCTTTCTCGTATAACTTGAATGGCTTTAATTTTGGACGTAAATTGTGAAGACATTCTTTGTACATGTGTTCAATCAGGAAGGGAAACAGATCGCCAGTTTCTGTCGAGGATTTAAAGATTGGATGACTTTTTTGAACCAATAGTAATTTTGAAGAAACACAAGGAAGTAGTCGAGTCTGAAAAATATTTAAATTCATAACGGTTAATAAATAATTTGAACAAAAAACAATTTAATGAGTTTCAAATATTTGAATTTTTGAAAACCGTTAAAAGTTTGAAATAAAAAGTAACGTTATAAATTAAACTCACTTCTTTTTGCTTGAAGCATTTGACTTAGTTCATTGCGACATCTGATAATGGTTCTGATGATTCCTTACGTCCATGAAAATTTGGCAGGAATTGTCGTAAATCAGATAAATCGACATAGAATGATTTTGTATCTTCATCACCCCACATCTTCTAGAATTTCAACAACATTGCCTTCATTTTGTGTTTCTGGTTCTTTTGGCAGTTCTGGCATGTTTTCATTCAAGATATCACTTAATGATATTGTGGATTGAACAAGTTTCTCGTAATTTGATTGCAGCATTTAAAGTTGTTCCCTTTTATCATTAGAAATCTCACCACGAGCTTCCATTGCTTTACGTTTTGAACGTTCAGCTGATTGAAGTTCTTTATGTTCCTGTTTCATGTGCTTACATACAGTTTGATGATTATTCACGTAGTAAATTTCTCAAAGTTTGTTGCTTATCAAGTGGTAAAAGCGAGGAACTGGATGTTATACTTTTTTGCTAGCAAGAGAATCTTTCTGGATGTCAATCCTGCATATTCTTCACCTGAATGTTTACAAAAGAACAAGATTATTGAGAGATTTTTGAGATTCACAATAATTGATCCTAAAAGTGGTAATCCCATCTAAAAAGCAATTAGAACTTTAATTAACTGATTTTTACTAATGGTTTTTTCAGGCATACCTTATTAGTGAATATTCCAACACTAATCAGCTCACAATAGAACCGCAAATCGACCCTTAATTTACTCATATTCTGAACTTTCTCACCAGCATTGATTGTTAAATTTTTCTGCCAATTTTCAAAGAATGTCTGTCCAAAATCAGCATATATACTATGAATTTGAGAACATAATGTTATTATAGGTGGAATATCAGTCATTTTCAGTTTTGCTTCCAAAAGTTCCGACGAGACTTCAGAAATGTATTTTGTAAGATTTTATCCACTCATATCCTTCGTATTAGACTATCCAATTGAGCTGCTGTGAATTGTTTTAACTTCTTCACGAATGCTGTGTTCTTTTTAAGGCTTGAATCAAGCTTCGTAAAGTAGACTCAATTTTTTTTCACGCAATGTAGTCTTTAATTTCAGTTTTTCGTTTAATACCTCGACATATTTTTGAAGTTCTGCACGCTCTTGTGCTTCCTCTTCTGCCGCTTTATCTTGTTCAACATCTTTCACTTCTTCTTCCATGCTTCAAGCTCTTAATTTAATTAAATTAACAAAAAACTCAAATTTGTGATTTTCTTTTTTATGTTTTGTAAACAAGTTTATGAAATTTAAAATAATTTTGACAGTTACAAGAAAATACCTAATATTTGAATGTTTAAAAAAATTAATTTATTTATTTATTCTTATTTAAACGTCACATGATGTAAGAATTTAAACTCTGTTGGAAAGTAAGCCTCTGAATTGCTCAATCATTTAAGGTGTGATTTTCGGAATGTTTTGAATAGCTGGCTGCTGTGGTGCTAAAGTTGTTTCGATTGGAACTTTAACATATACATAAATTATTATCATAAATCATACATGATATGATCAAAAACCTTTAATATAATGAACTAGAAGAGTAATTATTAAATGAGTAAAATTAGCATGTTTCACCTACTTCATAGTATTATAGCTTACAATTATGACAATACTCCATGCTCTTTAGAAATTTAATTTTACTTTCTCTGAGTCCTTTTAATCCATCAAAACTTTATACATAATTATGTTAATAAAATTTTGATTATTGCTTGAATTCGTATATAAAAAGCCCAAATGTAAGAAAATCATGCTTTCACACCCTTTTTGTCCGTTATAAAAATCATAATAAAATATTAACTTTATGCCCCTTTTCCTATAAAAAAATTCCTTTCTAATATATCAACAAAGCCGCATATACGCATAAACTTTATTTAATTTAATTATCATGTCTCAGGACCGGATTTTAAATAAATATAATGCCTATAAGAATTTCTCGGGTATGCCAATAAGATTTATGTAATGGATTTCAGGTTTCTTTATGTTTTTTTTTCATATTTAGAAATGACGGACACAGAATTACAAAAATATGTAGGAGTTCCAAAATACGCAGCAGTTAAGGAGGTGCAGAAGGCACAATATTATCAAGAGGAGTACAGCGATCAAGAAGAAGTTGTGCACAAAGATGAACTTGATTTCCACCGCCAGTTCTATGAAAAGTATGTTGACACAAAAGTCCAGGAGTATTATGCACACAAATGTTCATTTCCCGGTTGTAAAGCAGAGAAGAAAGATGCTACATTCATTCGCATTTTAGCACTGATTTGTATGAAAAGTTTGTCTGCCATAAATGCAAAGTCAACAAGTCGACTTATCGTGGTCTGAAGTATCACAAATGCATCAAACGCAGTGATTTTCCTGCTGTAACTGTTTTGCGTACAAATGGATTAAAGGAAATTGAGAACATACAACCAATCGGTATCACTGAATGCAAAAAGTGTGGAGTAACTGCAGCGAAGTACAATGCAAGTTTTCAGGACCATGTATTTAATTGCTACCGTCTATCATATAAGTGTACAAAATGTGACGCGAAATACGCAACGTACAAGGCAGCACGATTGCACTATGAGGAATGTAACGTAACAAAGCCTAAAAGTTGCCCGGACCTGTTCTTCACAAATGATAAAATTTCAATGCCTAAAGATGAGTTGAAGGGAAAACGGATGATGGATAAAATCACCGAAAAAAATTAAGTCCACAACACAAATAGATAAAAAGTCCGAAAAAATGAGAAATCATTGGGAGATAATAAGTCCACTTATAAAATTTATAGTTTCTCAGGTGGCCTTATTATTTGCACGTGAAAATAATAAACCAACTTGGAATAAGTTACTATTTCAGGTGAAATAATTATATTCACGTATGTATAAGAATACCACTTACAATTGTATGTGGGTATTTTATCTTCACGTGTAGTTAATAAATCCGACTATATTTTTAAATCCGAACTTAATAACTCACAGTAAGATAATAAGACCACTTAGAATCATTAGTGGATTTATTATCTCACAGGAAGATATTTATTCCACCTACATTTCTTAGTGGACTTATTATCTTTTTGTAAAAACTATTAATTGACATTAATTAACATCAAAAAATTTAAATTTTTTACAAAAAAAATTTAATCAGGTTAAGAAAAAAATTTAAAACTTCTCATTTTTCCATAAAATTTGCAAATTTTAAAGACAGATATTTTTTTAAAAAAAGTAGTAAAAATATTTAATCCGTTCTAAATTGGAATATCCCAGATAAAACAAGAATAGTGTATCTCTATACTATTAAAATACAAATTTTGTGCTTCTTTTTGAGCTTTTTTAAAACTTTTGTCGATTGGTTGAGGATATTTATGTATCTAGATGCAAAATTTATCTGTGTAAGGTACGAAACTTTGAGAAATTGGCTTGCACCAGTTAACAATCAATGCACTACGATGGCAGCAGTGATTAAGTTATATACGAGTATTATACATTTTTGTAAAGATAATAATATCAGTTAGTAAATTCTTGGTAAATTCAGGAAACAGAAACAAAATATATTGCCTGTGCAAAAAGTTATGGGCTACTAAATACTCTCAAAAATCGCCTAGTCGATAACCAGCATAATTATGCTGGTCTAAAATCGAAAAAAAAGTGCAATTGAACTTTTCAGGAAAAGTTTCATCAAAATTCTTCGGAGATGTCTCATTTTAAAGCTGTTATAAGTAGGAACAAATTCCCAAAGTTTCAGACTTTTTGGTACATCTGGTAACATATGGCAGTTCCTTAAATTTGATAGGGGGTAAATATTAGTAAATTTTTTAAACTCACTTAACCAATATTTTCTCAAAAACTACTAAATCAATTGAGAAAAGGTTTTCGGTTCCTAAAAGGACATATAAATACCTTTAATTTAATGTATTGACATCTAAAAAATTTTGTGTCTATGTAAAGTTTTGCTAGAATGTATATGAAAATTTGGCGAAAAACCGCTCTTAAAATCATTGCATTCACCAAAGGTCAACTAAATAAAGTCTGTTGGGCACTCTGTTAACACTTTCTAGTAGCAGAAGTTTCTAGTTTTCCAAAATGGGTTCAACCTTGACAATCGGACTGCGCATTTGGAAGTTATTGTCAGTCAAAGTTTAGTAAAAATCCGAAATCCTCAAATATTAATTTCTAAAATTTTATCCAAATTTCTCACTATTTTCGTAAAACATGTCCAAATTAATTATTTTGAGCTATTTTGGCAATTAGAAATCCATTTCTTTTTGATTTTTGAAGATTTTTTAAAAATTGATTGATTTTTGACACCCTTATGCTGGTTATTGAGCAGCATCGTTTTCGACTTACTTAAATCACTATAACTTTTTTTGTGATTAATATTTTTCAATTTTGTTTTTTTTATTTGATAGCTTAATGTAACACCTTTAAAATAATATATAACACTTGATGGTTGAGTTCGATCTTGGTCCTTTAATTGGCCTTGGTTTGTGACCGACCCATTTCTGAAAATTTCTTAAAAAGGCTATTTTCAAATATCGCATTTAACAACCAAATTATTCATTGTTTCTGTGTTTAATATGCTTAATTATGATAGTTGTTAGTGTTAAAACTTAGATTTTGTGCTTTGGAATTTTTCTAATGCTCGCAGATAGCTACTAAGTATTGACTAAAGCTACTTCTGAAAAATGCTATCTGCGAGCATTAGAAAAATTCCAAAGCACAAAATCTAAGTTTTAACACTAACAACTATCATAATTAAGCATATTAAACACAGAAACAATGGATAATTTGGTTGTTAAATGCGATATTTGAAAATAGCCTTTTTAAGAAATTTTCAGAAATGGGTCGGTCACAAACCAAGGCCAATTAAAGGACCAAGATCGAACTCAACCATCAAGTGTTATATATTATTTTAAAGGTGTTACATTAAGCTATCAAATAAAAAAAACAAAATTGAAAAATATTAATCACAAAAAAAGTTATAGTGATTTAAGTAAGTCGAAAACGATGCTGCTCAATAACCAGCATAAGGGTGTCAAAAATCAATCAATTTTTAAAAAATCTTCAAAAATCAAAAAGAAATGGATTTCTAATTGCCAAAATAGCTCAAAATAATTAATTTGGACATGTTTTACGAAAATAGTGAGAAATTTGGATAAAATTTTAGAAATTAATATTTGAGGATTTCGGATTTTTACTAAACTTTGACTGACAATAACTTCCAAATGCGCAGTCCGATTGTCAAGGTTGAACCCATTTTGGAAAACTAGAAACTTCTGCTACTAGAAAGTGTTAACAGAGTGCCCAACAGACTTTATTTAGTTGACCTTTGGTGAATGCAATGATTTTAAGAGCGGTTTTTCGCCAAATTTTCATATACATTCTAGCAAAACTTTACATAGACACAAAATTTTTTAGATGTCAATACATTAAATTAAAGGTATTTATATGTCCTTTTAGGAACCGAAAACCTTTTCTCAATTGATTTAGTAGTTTTTGAGAAAATATTGGTTAAGTGAGTTTAAAAAATTTACTAATATTTACCCCCTATCAAATTTAAGGAACTGCCATATGTTACCAGATGTACCAAAAAGTCTGAAACTTTGGGAATTTGTTCCTACTTATAACAGCTTTAAAATGAGACATCTCCGAAGAATTTTGATGAAACTTTTCCTGAAAAGTTCAATTGCACTTTTTTTTCGATTTTAGACCAGTGTGCCGTGTGCCTTACTGGATGCATCCCATGACTCCAAAAACTATACAGCTCTTGCCATACACATTATCTATCAGATGCAAAAAACCGGAAGCCTTAATATTGAGTTTGAATCGAGTTATCGCGGTAAATTAACTAACTAACTAAAGGACAGAAAGTGTTTTTTTTGCGATTTCTCGGCACTGGAAGCATCAATCGAGATGCGGTTTTCACTGTTAAATTGGTAATTTTAGGCACAGACTTTCCATACTGAACATTATGGGTCGATTCCGTAAGCCTGAAGCAGCAAGTCCAAAAAAGTAGTTTCACTTCAAAACAATATATTCACACACAATTAAAATTGGTGTGAATATGAAATAACTCTTGTGTTTTTTTTTATTATTTAAGATTTATTAAGATATATTCAGTTTTATGTTATGCGATACAAAATTTTTTACATATTTTAATCTATCCACTTAACTACATTTATGTAAAATTCTTTATCATTAATTTTCAATATAGTCATAAAATTAATTATTTTTGTCTTACAGGAAATTGGAAAATCCAGAAAAATTGGTTGTAAATTGAGTTTCATAATTATATTAATATTTTTTTGACTTTAGATTAAAGCAAAAACTCATTTTACAGATGACAATCATCTGTAGAGTAAATGCAAATCCTTTTTGTTTTTCATAGCTTAAAAGATAATTTAATTATTTTAATGTGAAAAATCAGAATTTTAAGTTAAAGAAGAAGTCATGCTTTTTGCATTGTTATAGGAGAGATTTTTCTTTGGTTCTATAAATTTTCTTCCTACTTTCTCTTCGTACAAATAGACTTGATTTAGCCAAGACTAGAAACTTTATTAAAGAAGCCTCAGTTTAAATTGTCTTTAATGTGTGATGGGGCATTATATTATATTATTTACATAGTTTTTTCTTTGAGAATGCAAACAATAATTCCTTCATTTGATGCTTCTATCCAAAAAAAATAATAATAAGAAACAAACTTTCACTTTGTTATTCATAAAAAATACCAGAGAGAAATATTATCAATATGTAATCGCATTCATATGAAATCAATATTGATGAAGTTGAATAAAGAGAAAATATGTGTATATAAAATAAATATGTTGTGCATTCATAGTTTTTTATATTGTTTTATATCGAAAAATTTACCTATTTTAAAAAATTTTAATTCTTTTTTTACTTTCTATAATATAGGTATTTTATAATTATTAAAAATTCATTGAATTTATTGGCATTTTTATAACACTTGACGTCGATAGTACACATTAAAAAGACAATTTGCTTGAACATAATAGCAGAACGTTTTAAGAATTATTATTCTGAGGGTGAAAATATACTATTATTAAATTATAATGAGTCTGATGTTTATATTTTTCATTTAATGCTTCCGCGTGAATCAATGTTAAATCATCATTACAATATATTCTTGTTTGTTTTCAAATAGTAAACATTGGTATTTGAAATTTAAATTTTTTTACTCTAGAGTAAGATTTTACTTAAACTCAATATAAAAATGATTTAATACAAATAATTGGGAAAAAATTTAAACTCTTCGATTTTTTTTAAATATGTATATCTTACTAGAATTTAATATGAAATTTTAAATAATAATACATTTAGCAGTTGCTGTTTGTTCAAAACTTCAAAAAAATATATATATATATAATAGATTAATCTATTAGTTGATTCTTCAATATTCTAAGACATAAACAATAGTTCTTTGAAATGTAAATTATTCAAATGTTCATAATTATTTATCATTATATGTGTTGTCGAGAAATGGTTAGAATATAATAATGATTTTATGCATAAATGTATCGTTATACTATTTTACAAAAATACTTATTGTATCAAAACGGTCAAGTAATTTGTGAGATCTTCTATCAGTGTTTTTAAGAGCTCATTTAATTTAAATTTTCAGTTTGTCAACAACTAAAAAGCATATTTGGAAATGCGAATCTACTTACGGCATATTTTGTGAAGATTTTTTAGGGACAATTAATATTAGATTTTAATCATGTACCTCCTTGTAAGGTACCTCCGACGTAACACTAAAGCTTTCAAAGTAGTGATTTAAAAATTCAAATGTGGGTCTTTTTTCGGGAATCGCGTCCCAGCAGTTTAACATTAAGGTATAAATGCTATCAGGTAAGTGATGATTTGTTGGTTTGGGCATCCTATAGCCTCTTTCTATTTGTTCAATGACTTCTCGACTATGCATACCAGGATACGGCACTTGACCATAAGTGAAAAGTTCCATAAGAAGAATACCATATGACCTTTGGAATAGAGAGCATAACTATGAATTGAGCAATTTCCACAGTATTATTTCGACTTACCAAACATCCGACTTTATAGAGAATTTTCCATAAACTATTGCCTCAGGAGCTGTCCATTTTACAGGGAATCTATAAATATGAAGCAAATATTTTTAAATCTAATACTTACAGCAGGATATTATTTTAATATTACCTTGAACCTTGTTTAGGACAATATTCATCGTCTGCGATAACACGAGCTAGAAAAATAATTTTCATCAATCCATTAGATTAAATTCTTAGTTAAAATTATTATTTGTAATTACCTAATCCAAAATCGCAAATCTTCGCAACATTATTTTCTCCAATCAAAACATTCCTGGAAAATATCACAAAATGAAATTAGTGGCTTAAAGTTTTAAACATCCATCTTTTCCATAATCTAAGATACGAATGAAAAAGTTGAAATATTTATGAATTAATCACAATTGACAAAATTGCTATTGAACTATCGTTTATCGATCAAAAATATGCATTAAAAGCAGTGATTTAAATTTTTCTTGAGCATTTAAATCTTTTCCAAAGTCATCTCAACTTATTAGAAACTTTCTACATACATTATACTCGGTGGTATAGCAAGGGTTTTTGGCACAATTTGTTTTTGGTGAATTAAAATGGCACAAGGCGCCCTCCTATCCTAGGAGGGATCTTCTTTATTATAGAATCTGTACATATTTTTTTATGAGACGCCCAGGGCAGTGACTCTGGTCACTCCCCTTGCTAAGCCACTGATTATACTAGCTAGAATAATAACGGCATTATTGCAAAAGCTTTTTGTTCTTGACAGCACCCAATGAAGAAAAATATGTAATAAGTGTATAAAGATAAAATCAAAGGAAGGAAAGTAGGTCGATCGAGAAGAGTATGTGAATAGTAATGTCAAATGTAACTCGATAATGCTGCCATGATTAATGAATAGAACTATATCAATTTCGACAGTTTTTCTTACCTTGCGGCTAAATCACGATGAATCAATTGCTTTGTTTCCAAATATTCCATACCGGAAGCTATTTGCGATGCTATGTATATTAAATCCTCAAATTGTAAATAACGTCCATCGCCCTCTCGAAGAAAATCAAGCAAACTTCCTTTTCCCATATATTCCTGTACAATATAAATGGGCTCCTCCTTTGAACAAACAGCATATAATGCTACCAAGCGATTATGACGGAATTTCTTCATTATAGCTGCTTCCTGAAGAAATGCTTGTGTGGACATTGTACCTTCGCGTAATGTTTTTACGGCTACTTCAATATTATTCCTCCACTTTCCGTAAAAAACTTCACCAAAGTTTCCTCTTCCTAGCTTCCTAATGAGCTGTATTTCATTGCGATTAATCTCCCATTCGTCCCTTAATGTAGGTGCAAGATCAAAAATGGTTGGTTGTGGCTTTCTACAAGGACGGGAAAGTACATGGCAAAGTCCCAGAGCATTTTCTGAAAAATGATTTTAAGAAAATTAAAAATTGTGAGTAAAAAAATTGATGTTTCTTACTCGAATAAGCCATCACTAATGATTGTAGATTCGCAAATGTTTGATTTGTTGCTATAAAATACCCGCCGTTATCAAGAGGCTTAATTTTGTAATGCTTTACATGATAGCCACGAGATTCTTCCCAATCCTTAACGGACAATGAAAAACCGTTTGGATTGTGTTCAGATGGTCTAATGAGGAAGGTGCCTCTTGGATTCTCTTCGGCTAGCAACAACTTGTCCGCTTCTTTTCTTGAGACATTTTCGAAGAACCAGCTGTAAGGAATAAAATTTTATTAAATTTAATTTAAAAGAATTTATATATTAAGCACATACTCTTCACTATTAACACTTCTTTCTTCGGCTACAAAATTCCATGGAATCAGTCCTTCTTGTCTAGTCGTTAAATGCTAATAAATATGCAAAAAATTAATTTAAATTATCAGATTAATTAGGATTTATGGATCACTTACAATTACTCTCCACCAGTCTGACTCCGTATCGTCCAATACTTCCATTCGATCGCCTTTAACGAATGAAACATCCGTATCTTCCCGTGCATTGTAATTATACAAAGCAACGACTAATCTACGATGACTTGTATTTGGGTGTGCTAAACGAAAAAAAGTAATTTGTAGTGAAAATTTTTTTCATATCTATTTCATTATGTTTTAATTAAACTTACACAAGTTACGAGGATTACCACTTCGTATAATATCTATACCACTTTTTGTATGCTTCACACCAAGTCTGTTATTTGGATCTGGTGTGTAACGGGAATCTAATGAGTTACTGTTATTTTTAGGATTTGACAAGTTCGAGGAGAAATTTGCTTCATTCTTTTTATATCCTGTAGTAAATTCATCAGGCTGTCTCTTTGAACAACACTTATTACCCATTTTTAAAACTTATTAAATTATGATGAAGAAATCTACTTTAATTTATGCAATTCACCAACATAAAATATAGTTTGCGCATTAGTATTATAAGATTGTAGCCATTTTTGTGAAAAAAGAAATCTATCTTTGCAGTTGATCTATTCGAGTCATTCAAATTTATGAACTCATACGAGAATTCATTCAAAGTGTGAAATTCGGTATAATAATTTATTAGTAATCTAAAAATTTTAATGTATCATTCATATTATCACTATTTTAACAAAAAACATGACTAAACTTTCACGAAATTATTGCAGATGTGTTAAGTTCCCGTTCCGCTAAACTTTTCCGTACTTTTTTCATAAACTTTTAATCCTTTATACGTGATTTTTATTTTTTATATTTCTTTTAAAACTAATATAGTTATTATTTTATTATTTGAGATATTTTTTAAAAAAAATGGATACAAGAAAAATCTCTCGAAAACTCAACCCTGCTAATATGCTTTGTTCACTTTAAATCTTTTATCGTCGTTACATGTATGTTACTTCATCCAAATAAAGGATATTACATTATGTTGCATTTTTTATTGATAGCACTTCCCAGTATTAAATAATTTTATGCTTCAGGTAAGAAAAATATTATTTCAGCAAATTTAAATCTGCTGGTAATTTGGTATTTTAGAGTAACTTTAAATTTCGTAAAACTCCAAAAATAAAATAAATTTTTCTCAAAGCAGTTAGAAGTAGCATAATTTAAATGCAAGCATATTTGGGTAAATCATCAAACTATTCTGCAATCAAATGTTGTGTTTAACATGTCTTTTTGATTAAATCTAGAATTTAAAAATCTATTAAAGACATAACATAACGATTGATTTGATTCTGAAATTGCCATGTAAATCTCAAACATCTACACATTTAAAGATTAGTGATAATTAGTAGAAAAACTTTTATGGCCACTCTTTACTTGTTAATCTGTTTAAATTTTTTGATAAACAGTTCATCAATATATAAACGTAAATACCCGTAAATACGATATAAGTTCACTTATTACGTTAGCCTAGGGGAGGGGGGAGGGTCTGAGATTTTGTAACAGGCTAAACTAAAGAAAGTTCAAAATTTGTAACGAGGGGGGAGGGGGTCGCTGTTCTGCATAACGTAATAAGTGAACGACCCCAAACTAGATTTCAAATTCGAAAAACTGCAATTTTTTAGACGAATTTCATAAATTTAAAAAAAATATAAAATTTAACCTAACAAATAAAACCTTTTTTAAAAAGTACATACTTTAAAATTTGGTTAAAATCAAGCTTGCGATGATCCCACCAATTCTGTTACTAAGGTACTTATCCAACTTTAATCGTTAATCCTCTTACAATGAATTATCATTTAAATTCCCTGCTCAGAGCTCTGCTGTTGATGTAAATCTCTACTCATATCTCTTTCTATTTTTAGAATTATTTTTCAAATTTTGTTCGAAAAATTGATTAAAGTTTATTGAGCGAATTCAAAATTTGTATAAAGAAGAGAAGTGGAATAAAAGTTGGTAATATTTGTTTACTGTTTTTAAACCTATCTGTATTTTATTAAACTGCTATTAATCTGTGAAAATATGATTCAGGAATGAAAATGTATAAAAGGTTCTAATAAAATTCAAAGGAAATTTTCTAAAATCATAAATTTATTGGGAAAGTGACTACATGCTGCGCGCGCATAAAATTTCTTTCATGACATTCATTTAGTAAAAGAGAATTGTTCAAAAATGCAGCAATTTCAAATTAAATGGAATAATCATCTTAATATATTTTCCTCAGCTCTTTCAAAGGTAAATAATGTTAATAGTTACATGACTTAACATGATGCAATTATTCTATATTAATTTTTCATCCACTTCTTTTCAGTATTTCCACGACAAGAAATTTTTGGATGTTATTCTGGTGGTCGAAAATGGAAATCATATGATTCAGTGTCATAAAATAGTAAAATACTCATTTTATATCTATTAAAAAATTCATAGTCATATTATCTTGTTAAAATTTAAGGTCCTTGATGCTTGTTCACAATACTTTTCAAACATATTCAAGAGCAAATTGTTAGAAGAAAAAAACATCGTAATTTGTTTACCAAAGGAAATCCAGTTATGGGAAATTCAAGCAGTTCTAAATTATATGTATAATGGAGAGGTGAGTCATAAATTAAGGATAATAATAAATTGATTTTTAAGATAATCTTTCCATGGCTAGGTTTGTATTTCACAGGACGGTCTGAAGAGCCTTGTGAAGTGTGCTGAAATTTTGCAAGTCAAAGGACTCTGTGGCGTTGACTCTATATCTGAAAGAAAAATCAATTCGAATGATATTTCTGATGATACAATTATAAAACATGAAATCAGCATAGGCATGTTAATAATATTATATACAATAAATTTTTCATTAAATGTGTGAATTTTTACAGACGAAGAAGAAACTGAAATTTATGAGACTGATTGTGTGCAATCGATAGTAAAAGAAAAAGGTAATTTTTCTCGTTTATCATAAGCCATAACATTAGTCCTAACAAATTCTTAATCTTTATGCAGATATCTCACAAGAAAAGACGACAGATCATACTGTAACTTCTCACCTTAAAAGCAACGAGACTGAAAATTTTCTTAGAGTCAAAAAGAACTTGTTTAACAAAGAAGAATCGATTTTAGAGCGAGTCAACGTACCAAATAATCATGGTAAAATAAGCTTATCAATTCCCAACTTACGTGATCAATAAATTAAATTAAATTATTCCCTAAAAGGCAACAATTTATCTTCTTCCAATAATCGAGATCAATATGATGCATTTGAGAATATCATTTGCTCACCATCAATATTCATGGAAAACGATAAAGAGTCTGTTGATACCAAATCTGCAAATAAATTCCAAAGTAGTAAAAACGTAACGAATCCAAATGAAGATGAAGACCAAAATATGATGTACACAAATGATGTTTTATATGATCTTATCAGTAAGAAAATGACGGACAGTAATTTAACATCAGACGCGGATGGCGATTGTAATTTAATGATTTCTTCTGTAAATTCTTTAAATGATGATGCAAATACCGATTCAGATGGGAAGAAATCCATAGCTGGACTTTATTTGCGGAATCCTAGAGGTATGTAATGATCGTTGTAGGTTCTGTCGTTTGAATATTCAATGTTTTTCTGTTTGCTCTTTATCTGCAAAAAGGAAACCAAATTCGTCAATATGATGTAAATGCTTTGTATTCTGCACTTGAGGACGTACGCAATGGAGTCAGTATATACAGGTAAATCTCATTAATATTTAGAGATAAATCAATTAATTAATATTTTTATCTACTTACTCTTTAAAGAGCTGCCCAAACATATAGGTAAGAAATACATTTGGATGCATCAGTGGTCATTCACTGTGTCACGTTCAGTAGAAAAAAATATTTTTGCTAATACGATGGACATAAATAATTAAAATTTTCGTTTAATTTCAGCATTCCGCGAAAAACGCTAAGGAACTGGATGAAACGCTTGCACATTAAATCTCACTTTCCAATGCCCAAACAACTCGCCAAAGCTGCTGAGAAAAAGAAAAGTTTACAGAACAGCATTTTAATAGACGGTGATAATAATCCCTTTAAAACCGAAGAAGTTGAATTCAAAACTAACATAAATTTTTGAAAAAGTCATTTAATTAATTAACGAGTTTTGTGTCTGTAGCCATATGCTGAAGTCAATATCAATTGTAAATTATTTTTCAACTAATACTTTTGTATTGGATTTTTTGAATTGATTTTTTAAAATAATCGGAAAAAGATGGTACTGAAGTTTTTGTAATGATTTTTTGAGTACGAATAATTGCAATTAATATAAAATACACTTATAAATCTTATATGCTACGTATAAATCCTAGAATAATATTTTAAGCTATAATTTGATGTAATGTTTGAAATATCGATATTATCTAGTCACTTTCTTTATTTTAAAGATAAATGTGCATACTTTAAGTATATATTTTTAATTTCCATTATATGTTCCTTATTTTTTATGATTTTATACAAATGATTTCAAAGCTCTTTAAGCTTTTGACTGAAAAATTAATCATATATTTATTTTCGTTCCAAAGACGTATCAAATTTCATATGTGGCAATGTACTTTTTGATTTATTTCAGTGAAAAAATATTTAATAAAGAAATAATAACTTAAATTCATATTTTATCATGTTGTCGTTTAATATTCAGTATTATCCATGATACTCCTTCAACTCAAATCTTTACATTGACTGGGCATTTAAAGTACTACTGTTAAATCCTTTGAGAATACCACTGCAACATTTAATATTGCTTTCTTCTCAAATTTCACGAAGAAGCACTTCAAAATGTTCAACATTTATAGGAACAAATCAGTCTGTTTTGTCGCTTTGAATTGGAATGTTTTCCTTGAAGCCACAGCATAATTAAAACGTCTTTAAACAAAATGAATTAAATTTTAAGAATTTTTTTATATAAAGTTGATTCAAGTCGATTTCAAGATGTTTAGATCCTTATTAATGCTAATTTTTGCTATAGTAATTTTGTGGCAACAGAAGAACACCAATGGACAAATCGGACAATCCAATAAAGGTATGCAAAATTCTCATCAACTATTTTACATTTTATTATTAAACTACTAGAGTAATCTCGCCAAGCATGATGAGCAGAATATATTTTGGACCGAAATCAAGCTTCATTGGAATTATCAAAATATGTTAGAATTCTAATTTTAACAAAGTTTCACAAAGATGCGGTACATTAAGAATCAAGATAGAGATTTCCATTTTGGATTCCGACATTTGAAAAAGTTCTTCAAAGGAGACAGAATGACAGAAAAAAATGTCAATTGTGTTGTTAGGGGTTGTGCAAGATACTTTTTGTTTGAACATTTAGGGGGAGTTATAGGATAAGGGGTGGAATAAAAATTACAAACTATGATTGACATCATAAGTGAACGACCACTTGATGCAAAAAGACGTTTAAAATCTTCCAATTATTCTAGATACATTTTCTGAATTCGACCTGCTAACAGCTGCTATATCAGATGCTGAGAACATTAACAGTGGAGGTGAATAAATTGAATAATTAATTAAATAATTTAATTCACATAAATAATTACCATATGTGCAGGAGTAACTTATGTGGAAGAGGCAAATACCCCAGCGTTTTATGAATTGAAGCCATATGCAAATTTAAGGAATCCATTCAGAATAATTTTTCCTGAACGTTTAAAAAACTTTGCATTAATTGCCACAATCCGCATAACGAATCGATCAGATGGATATCTTTTTTCAATTGGTAAGTTAATAATTTTTGAATCATTTCATCTGAATTAATTAATTAATCTCATGAAAACCTACAGTCAACAGTTTGGATACAATCGTTCAGGCAAGTAGATTAATTATTTAAAAGCTCATTACAGTTCTTCGTTAAATTGATTTTTAGTACCTTCCTAACGATATTTACTAACTTATTCCATTTACATCATTTACATTTCAGTTTGGCTTAAAACTTTCTCAGTCTCAAAGGAATTATATGAATATTTCATTGATATACAATGATCCGCACTTGTCTCCTTTAAACTTAAACATTCCATTTATATCGTTTCTGCTGCCATTCGAACAAATGAAATGGGTCAATTTTGCAATACAGATGGTCGATGATAGAATATCGTTTTTTCACAATTGCATAAAGATTGATGAACGGAATGTTTCACGTGAGCATAAGGAACTAATATTTGAGTCATCTTCCATTTTCTATTTAGCTCAAGCAGGAAGTATTTTGAAGGGAAACTTTGAGGTAAGCGTTCTGAATTCATTTTTTATTGTATGAGTTGTTTCTGCTTGAATATGTGAAAATGTCAATTGAGTTTTCAAAGGTCAAAGTAAAGCTTGAGAATTTTATATCCAAATTTTATTACTCAAGTCAATCAAACCACTTGGAAATCCAATGATTTTTCACGTAATTTACGCATACAAAATACATTACCTTAAATCGATTCTGACAAAGATACTGAATTTACGGTAGGCAGTATATAGAACCACATTTTAACATTAACATTAGCATCACGTTGATTCATCGACCATAAAACATGCTCTCCTAATTTTTTTGAATTTAAATGAAAAACTTCCAAAGCTTCCAACATTCCAATCATATCCTGTGCACAGGAGCAATGATGAAAATATTTTTAGTGTTTCTTAGGTCTTCATACAATCAATTTCAGAGAAAAATACAATTTGAATTGAAAAATTAAGTTTTATACAGTTTTAAAATAATATCATTACATTTTAACGATTCAGCATATGAAGAAAGTGACAGACTTTAATTAAAGAAAGCAATTAATAATTTTTTGTACGGTGTGATAATTCATCATATAGAAAAAATAAAAGAAAAATAATTTCTCGGTTGTGATTATTAAGTGATATACATCTGCACAATACATTTCTTATTTCCTTCTATATCTGCAATTTTCCTTTAACATAAATATTCGCATAAAGTCATGTAAATTTCATCAAGATATATCTGCAAACTATCAGTATTATCTATCGTTCAATACACTTCCGACATATCTGATAAAAAAAAGTTGTTTTCGACATTGAGATAATAAAATTAATAAACTATATACATTAGAAACAGCTCAAATAAGTGAACCAAAGCTCATGACAAATTGTCAAGTAAGCGGACAAAAATATAGCATAGCTAAGTTTTTTCAATGAAATTGTAAGAGAGAATTCGGTTGTAAAGTTAAAAAATAGAGACGAAATGCGCATGAATGAAAAAAATTTGGAACTACAGACATATTGGAAAGTTTACATATATCCGTTTATTTCTATTCACACATAAAAATAAAAACATATCATTCTGAGGCATATCTCAATCAACAGTTTGCTTATAAATATAGTTAAAAAAAGACACTCTTCATATGTACCCAAATAATGGCTATGGTAGGAACTGCTGATTAATTCCATCAATATGCGAATGTCCCTAATATTTTGTTAATTATACTATAAAGGTTATTTCGACTAGAGCTAAAGGAATGATTGGAGCATTTATAACTTTGATTCTCTTGTCGACGGTTCTTGTAACTGCGTCAACAAAAGGCTGGTGGTTCGGATTAAATAAAAATAATGGAGAGCATGTTGCAGCACGAATACAGGTGACAAATGGTTTATGTCTATCAAAATTTAAGCTCCATTTATTTATTTTTTGTGGTTGAAACTTTTTTTTCTTCGTTATGCACTTTAAACACTTCAGCAAATTATTAATTTAAAACATATTACAACATTACATCTATCACAATAATATCATTTGAATATCTTTTGTTGTTTAATATTATTTAGGGTTCAATTCAGTTTTTAAAATTATATGATTATCCTGAGTTCGTTTCAAATGTTTGTAACAAAACTAATATTGCGGTGAGTTTATTTTATTTTATTTATTTTTTCCGTCCTTGATTATTTTATTTAATTTAAATGAAAACACATGAAGCAATTAAGGGGTTATTCACTAATGACGTTTGAATGTGACATTCTAGAGCTGTGACGCTTGTTTCGTGACAAAAAGATCCAAAAATCAGAAGTTATATACAAAAAACAAGAGGGAAACTTAACTTGAATTTGAATGACTTGGAATTTGCGATCGAGCATTTTTCTGGCTCCAATTCAAATTTTTTGAAACTTGAAGTCAGAAAAATTTTGACTGCAGTATACCATGTTTATAATACAAACAAAATTAGTGAATTACTCCTTATTTTTCATAGAAATGTTATATTATTGAAAATTTACACAAAAGTATTGAAGTCCAGTCACTTTACCAACGCGTGAGAACGTCCTTTTAATTATCATGATTTCCAAAACTCTACATATCATCCACTTTCACAGTTGTTTATATTGTTATATCTTTATCAAGTAGTTTAGTTCCTTAAATCATTACTAAATGTAATCATTTCGTATAGTTAAAGTTTTTAATGCAATTTCTCACAAGTGACTATATAATTTCATTATTGTGCCTGTAAACGTGTAATATTCCAGCATTACAATGTAACTTTCGATTTCACTTTATAGGCAAACAGTGACAACGATTTCAACGACTACAGTAACGAAAATGAAAGTCCCGTTTTACAAGCACCCCCAGATTTTAAAAGTAATTTTTAACTCCTTTATACTTTTGTTCTATTTTATTATCGACACTTTTTTCATTTAGATTATGGCTATCGTGTAACAAAAGGCGAAAAAGGTGATAGGGGTCCTAAGGTAAAAGTCAAAAAATATTAAGAAGTAAAAGAAAATTTAATATTTTTATTTTATTTCTAGGGAACCGCTGGTGATTCCATTAGGTATGAATATAGTTTGGATTAACACATTTAAAAACCATTTTATTAAATAATTAATTGTTTCTTATTTTTTCATTTATGTTATCTAATCAGAGGTCCACCAGGTAAATTATTTAATTTTATTAAATTTTATGGATTCATCATTAATTAAATTTCTTAATTTTTCGTAAAGGTCCACCAGGCCCAAAAGGCGAATGTGAAATAATTCAAGTAAATAATGCTAGCAATAAGGTTCGTTAAATTAGTACAGTAATAATTAGATTAGCACACTCGATTGAAAAATTATCTATTATATAAATTTCTAATCAATTAATCTAGATTGAGCATAAAATTGACGTAGCATCATGTAGTTGCAACCTAGACAATATTATGGACATTTTGCACAACGACACAGTAAGAAATATTTTAAAAGGACCTAAAGGAGATGAAGGTGTTCCTGGTAAAATTGGGCTTATGGGACCACCTGGAACCAAAGGTAACTTATTTCAGCTCCTTAAATTCAGACGAATTTAAATTTTCAATTTTTTCTTTTATACCTTAGGTGACAAAGGAGATAAGGTGAAGACCTAATTTATGTCCAAAAAAATAATTTTTTAAAAGTTAATATTTTATGCAGGGCTCAGACGGTATAGATGGACAGCCGGGTTTACCTGGAACGCCTGGCGAAAACTATGAAGTAATTATCTTCCTTTCTACAAATTTATTAATTTATTTTAGTTAACCAAATCACAAAATACTCACTGATTAATTTTAAAGTCATATTTATTTACCATATCTACATACTGATACCAATTACTTTATATTATCATCTATTAATTACATTTTTAAATTGTAGATTTAGGTCACAAATTTGATTTACTTTATTTACCATGAATTTTAAGCAATATTTAAGTTACTTTATTTATAATTTTCGAAACACAATTAGAACCCATCTAATTGGGACTCATCATCTAGGATGTATAAGGTATTTTTATTATTTTGATACACATACATGTCCTCACTGTTTTACAGAATTCTACCTTTTAATTAATACAAATAAATAATTTATGATCTGGAGAATATTATATACTAGCAAAAGGATAAAATCATCTGCGACTTAATGATTATCTGATCGGCACATTCCCATGAAATTGACATATTGACACTAACCTACCACCTTACAAGCAAATATAATTTAAATGATCAATAAGACAATTTAATGGCAGTGTATCGCTCAGAAAAGTTTCCAATCCGTTGCTAGCTTTTTTCCAATCATGAAAATTTGTGATTATGGTCAAATTTTAATCAACTTTCATTCAATAAGGAATCAATGATGTCAAACATACCAGGAATGAGAATGAAAGAAGCTCAAAAAGGTGAAAAGGGTGATATGGGTATAAAAGGATCCAAGGTTTGTCATACTAAAGATTAATTGATTTATATTTAATAATATTAAAATATTTGTGCTTATAGGGTGAAAGTGTAAAAGGTGAAAAAGGGGATCCTGGTCTCTCAGCACCAATTTACCCCGATGCCCAAAACTGCAGTTGTTCAAAGGGAGAGAAAGGATTGAAAGGAAAACGTGGCAAGACTGGATCGCAGGTATGTTTTTCTAATGATTTTTTTATGTCAACATGTGATGTCGCTTAAATATCGCTCGATTCCACTTTGCCTTGATACGTCAAATATTCATATCACTCAATATTTTAGGGAGTGAAAGGAGACATGGGACTGAAAGGAGAGAAAGGAGAGCCCGCTCAAGGATTCAATTCCTTTGGAGGTTTGTCTGAAGTTTTATAATAGAATATAATTGAATGCAGTAACTAATTGAATCCTTTTTCTTAGATGAAGGTCCAAACTATCAAAAACCAATGTTGGGAACAGTGACGTTCCAAAATACAGACTCGATGATTAAAGTAATTTCTTTTCGTTTTATGTTTCAATCAATTGCCTCAACTTTTTTAAATTTTACAGCAATCCTCTTCTTATGCGGTTGGAACAATAGCTTATGTTGTAGATGAAGAAGCACTGCTTGTGAAAGTCAATAAAGGATGGCAGTACATTGCAGTAAGTGCTTAAATAAGTCAAACCTTTGTACGCTAATATTTAATTACTAACTATTTATTTAAGCTTGGTACATTAGTTCCATTAACAACACAACCTTACGTTACTACATCCGTATCACCTACTTATTCCTATGGACCGGCTGATTTTCAAGCCTCAAATCTTCTAAATAGCAATAATATTTTGAAGTCTCCCGAAAGCTACACTGTAATTTTGCTTAATTAATTTATGGAGGATTTTTTATTCAATATTCTTTCATTTTCAGTTTACAACTCCGCCGGAATATGAATCTTGGAATCCAAAAATGGTGAGTCAGTAGTTGTGGTCTAAAACTTTTTTTTATTAACCCCCATTAACCCGTTAATCATTTTCAGTTGAGATTAATAGCATTGAACGAGGCATATTCTGGTAATCTGCAAGGCTTACGAAATGCTGATTTAAATTGCCATAGGCAGGCAAGAAGAGCAGGAATTTTAGGAAATTTCCGGGCATTTTTATCAACAAGAATTCAAAATTTGGACTCATTAGTGAAAATAGAAGACAGAGATTTACCAATCACCAATTTGCGCGGTGATGTGCTTTTTAATTCATGGAACGCAATCTTCAATAATGCACAAGGAGGCTTTCTCTCGTCTCCAAGAATACTAAGTTTCAGTGGGAAAAATGTTATGAATGATAATAATTGGTAAGCTTCCTTATTAAATTTGTAATCTATAATCAATGTAATGATTTTTTTTGCAGGCCTCATAAGGTTGTTTGGCATGGTTCAAAGGCAGATTCGATAGATTCAAATTGTGACGGATGGCATAATAGTTTTCCAGAGAAAGTCGGCTTAGGAAGTAGTTTACTAGGAAATAAATTGCTTGCTCAAGGTTGGTTGCAAACTAATAATTGATGGGCATTTTAGATTAAGTAATCAAAAAAAATATTATATTAAATTTTCAGAAATGTACAGCTGTCAGCAGAAGAATATTGTTTTATGTATTGAGGTTTTATCACATGATTCCTCAAATCGTCGCAAGCGAGAAAATTTTGATGATACTTACGATATTGAAAAGTATGTATCCTCATGAGGATAAAGTTTTTTTTATTAACAGTATATAATATATCAATGTCTATTTGTTTTTCATTCACAGAAGCATGCTTTAGACAAAATCCATTCCCGGATTCCGATGTTTTTGAATTGGAATGAGTAAATATGACAAAAACGTTATATGTCAATCTGCATAGACGAATAAGAACTTTTAAGTTTTTACTGTTCATTTTTAAGAAATGTTATTTGAATAAACTGATTCGATTGTAGAAACTTTTTTTTAATATCTTAATGTTATTTTACTGAATTATGAATAAAACAAATATTTAATATAACGTAAACGAGCACTGATGAGGATATTTTCATTCATTAAAATTAGTTTTAAAAAATATAAATATGTAACGATTATCCAAAATTTGAAATTAAAGGATAAAAAATATCCTGAAAAAAACCGTTAAAAATTCAAAATTAAATTTTTGTATTCATACCATTTTTTATTCAATTGAAATTATCGTTAAATTAATGCATTTTATGTTATACACGGAAAAACTAGTTTCATAAACTAATTAACCACGACTCTTTTTTTTAGATTTCTTTTCTTTCTTCTTCTTTTTCTTATGCTTTTTCGATTCCGTAGACGATGATCGCGATTTTTCAATTATTTTACTACTCGATGATGATGGTTTTTGTGGAGACCGTGGGGATCGATGCCTCGAACGATTTCTATCCCTATCTCTGTTTTTTTCTCGTTCTCTATCCCTATCCCTGTCGCGTTCTCTTGACTTTGATCTTTTGTCCCTTACATTTTTATTTTCATACTTTTCATCTACGGACTTGTGATGCATACGTTTGCTGTCGTCACTTAGCTTTTGTCTCTTGTGTTCATTCCTGTTTGAACTTCTTGAACGGCTTCTATCATATTTCCTACTCGTTGATCTGTCCTCAATGCTCCTTGATCTTCGAGACGATGCCTTCTTGTCAGTTCTACGATCAGAGTATTTAGAAATGGAGCTAATGCAGGAATTTAATTGATAAGGTCGTCGAATATTTTTCTTATCATAATCTGATTGTGATTGTTGTTGCCTCTTATCCTCCCTCGATCTTGATCTCACATCAATCTTCTTTCCTAAACGATCCTTAATTGATGCTGGTTTGGGAGCTTCAGACTTATTTTTATTAGATGCATTAGTGTCCTCAGATTTGATTTCAATTGAGCGATTTCCAGAATTATCAGTTGGAACTGTCACTTGAACAGATTCGTACTTTTTATCAGAATCATTTTTCTTTACAATCAATGGTAGTGGAGAATTATCATTCTTAGATGATGCTTTATTCACTTCCTGTGGACGAATCGCATTCACTGCCTTTGCAAAAATGGCATTTTCAGCTCTTTTAATTATTTCAGATGTAACTTCACTATTCCCACTCGACGACACATCATTACTATGCGTTGAATTTTTCTGATGTTCATGATTTTTCTCAATATGAGTACTTTCATCACGTTCCCATTTTGATAATTCAGGTTCAACTAAATAATCTTCGAATTTGGAATCAAAATTTGCGTCATCTGAAACGGCCAGCATTGTTAAAATCTAATTTAGAATAAAAAGCTTTGAAACTTACTTTCATGTTCCGTCAATGATTCACTAAGGTTATCTTTTTCGGCTTCACTTTCTAAAGGCTTCTCGACAATTTGTTCATTTGATACGGATCTTTTAATCATCATGCTTCTATCCTCAATTTCTGGAGTATTGCTCTTAGACGAAGACGATTTCTTCTCTTTACGGTCGCGCTTTTTCTTCTTCCTACTCTCTTTTTTATGTTTCTTCCTTTCACGAGACTTTTTCGAATGCTTAGACTCATCCGCTGACCCTTTTTCCTTTTCTGGAGATGTCTGATGTTTTTCCTCTCTATCTTTTTCCTTTTCTTTCTCATCTGGCTTCTGTACTTGTTGATTTTCTACATTCGAAGCTGTATTCAATGCTATTTCTTCGCCCGGTGGCGGAGGTTCTCCATCATTTGTATTAACACTTTCAGTCATGACTGGCTCAGGATGTGGTTTACTTCTCTCCGACCTTTAATAAATACATTTCAAATTAACCATCTTATACTTTTATTTAGGTAAGCTGAAATTATTAAATAATTTATTTACCTATGCTCATGTGAACTAGGTGGATTTTCGTAATTTGATTTCTTCGTGTTGGCAGTTTCATTTGGTGTTTTATTACGATGAGTTCTTGAGCTTCTCGTTCTAGTGAAACGAAGGAAAAAAAATAAGTTAAAATAAAATCAGCAGTAAATAAATTTTTAACCCTTCCATCCTTACTCTGACTTTTTTCGATCTGTAGGATAATGCTTTCTTCTCATATCGCCACGATAATCTCCTCTTACGTGGATATTCTCTTTGGGATAGTGTCTCTCATATGAACGCGAACGTGATCTTGAATAAGACTTGGAACTTCCGCTACTAAATGATCTAGTACGTTTTCGTCTTCTGATTGGTGATTTTTGTCTCAAATCGGGACTGTATTGGCGTAAAGGAGATCTTGATCGCTTGAATCTATCTTTTCGCATTTCCTTTTCCCGCATAATTTTGTTAAATGCCTCCAAAGGATCTTCAATTATGCTATAAACATAATTAGAAGAAAAAAACAATAATTTCTAGTTGTTATTTTGGAAGATAGATAACAACTTACCCAGTGCCAAATCGTTGCTGAATATTTTGAGTTACCATATTAGCCAAATTAGTTGAAGGTGGTTGATATCTCATACCATAATGATCATTCATCGGTGCATGCATTGGAGGCAAATTATGATGTTTATTCATTCCGTGAAAATCTCTATGCTCATATCTCATTGGTCTCATGCTGAAAATAATTTTTAGATTGTTACGCAGCTAAGGTAATTTTTTTTTTGTAGAGGAACTTACTTCTGTTGGTGATGGTGGTGATTGTGTCCATAATATGGCTGATGCGGTGGACCTGATTGATGATACTGCCCTTGCTGTTGGGGATATTGTTGAGGACGATGTTGCGGCATGTGCATGCTTTGATGCTGATTATATCCATGTTGTTGCTGATGATATTGATTTTGTGTATTTACAGGAATAGGCTGATAATTTTTGTCCATATTTTCTTGATACGAATTCCCCCCCATATTTTTGGGCTGTCCATCGTAAGAATTATTATTCCCAGAACCTTGATAATAGCCAGAGTACCCAGAATTATCAGAGTATTGGTTGGATTTAGATTTCTCACGATTCTCCAAAATTGGTTCCTGCATTTCTTGTGAGGAACTTGTGTCTTGTCTTTGAAGTGGGAAAACGATTATTTCTCTAAATTCAGCTCCACTTTGTTGCGAAGCTGAAGGAACCGTTACTGTGATATTATCGTCATCATCATCGTCTTCTTCTTCATTGTCAGATACTTGATCTAAATTATCTTTTTTTTTTTATTTAAAAGAAGAAATTATTGTTTTGAAAGGAAATTTTATGAATTTGAGATTTCTTACCAGATTTTAAAATGTTGTCAATAACAACTTCCTTTGCTTCCGTTTGTTCCACAATTCGACTTGGTTCTTCTCGTTTTTCTTCAACCATTTCATTTATATTTACAATATCTTCTTGCTGCTGCTTACTGGATTCTTGTTCTAAAAGAAGCAACCGTGAATGAAAATAAAAATTACTGTAATGTGAACTAAATTACGTTTATCGCGAGATGAGAGACTATTCATGTCCGATTGAAATGCTGCCACTGCATTTCTCAAAAAGCGATTCGGAATTAAAGATCCAGGTGAAGTTCCTTTTTCTGAACACTCTGGACACTCGTTGTCATCCGATTCTAGAAGAGACGTCCGAATACATTCGTCGCAAAATGAACTCCCACAACAAGGAATCATGACTGCATCTTTGAAAATATTTTTACATATACTACACAATAAATCTTCCGGTATTTCCTTCTTTTGTTCAACAATTTGAGGAAGGTCTGGTTCTTTCATGTTTGGCGGATTTTCTCTTAGCGAACGTGGAATGCCTGTCATTTTCTTATTTTCTGCACGAACTTTCATATGATGCTCTTTCATTGGAGGATTAAGTGGGCAATTCTTTATCCAATGACCACTCTTATGGCACCGATGGCAGCGATAATGTTGTGGCACTTCTCCAGATTGCTGTGACCCTCTGACGCGTTGATAACTGATCAATTAAATGAAGAAAGAAAATAATCCGTAAGTATAATGGAATGGATACATAGTTTAAGACAAAAATTCAATGGATTAATTCACATTAAATAAATAGTTCACCTATTTTTTCCGAAATGCCTTTTTGCATGCATGTATAATAGATAGATCAGAGAAAATAATGCGCATACATAATGAATATATGTAAACAAGAAGGAATCAGGGAGAAAGTTTGGAAAAATGTAAGACTTACTTCGTTGGATCATAATCTAAAGTACTTTGTGCAATCATTGCATGAATCTTGTCCTCTTCTGAACCATTCATTTTGGATAAATCCACAGTTGAAGCAGACGAGGAGATGTTTTGCTGCTCATTATGCACAACATTTGGTGTACTATGCTGCTCCCACTTTTTGTATTGATTTGTAGTTATTGGAACTCGTGCAACAATCAGCGATGTGTTTTTTGGTATCAAGCAGTCATCCTCAGCATATTCCTCTTTTGTTTGTGCATTCGAAATCTGTTGTATTATTATTGTTTGAAATTAGCTGGATCTAGAAAAACTAATTTTTTTATATAGGAATACTTGCCAATAAGTCAAAATCTGATTTGCCTAAACGCTTCTGATGCAAAATAGCCTTCTTAAGATCAGCCACTGAGATATGAAGTCCGTCAAAACCCACATGGCTAAAATTCAATTCACTATTAAACTTATAATATACCGACATTTTTTTATTGAATGAAATGAAACTCTTTTTTTAATGATAAAAACAATTATTTCGCATTTAAAACATCTTCAAGACTTTTTTCCGTTGAATTATGAGCTACTATGTCTGATGCTGCACTTCTTATTATTATCTTTAATGTATTTTCAATTTAAATTAATATTTTAATATTTTTTCTTCCAAAATTTTACTTTTTGAAATTCTACTTCTATGCTGAGCATCCAATGTCTCATTTCCTCAAACCCACATTATTAAGTTTCAAAAATAAACTTTTCACTATTTTTATACTAATTAAAGACTTTCTGAACATATAGTTTATTATGAATTGGTAGAGATCTCATCAAAAGAATCACATGAAAAGGATAAACAAGGAGGATGAATTAAAAGTTTGGAAGTTCATGAGACTTTTTAGTTTCGCGTGTTATTGATGTTTAAATGTATTGGTTTAGCATCTCATAATTCAAATGCTAAAAGTTCGTTAGCTCAAATATAATGCTGGGAATCAGAAACTTGATGTGCAAATAAAAAAAAAATAATGACGTTACAAGAAATGTGGATAATCCGTTTTGTAAATGATGACAAAATGTTTTGCTTCAAATCGTCTGTTTAATTCTGTTCAATGTTAATTGCTGAAAAGTTATCACAACAACGAGCAGTCTGTTCTGGTTAACACACATATAAGATATTAGTAGCTATTGTACTGACTGCGTACGATTATCATCATATGATGTGTTTCGAGCGCCATTATCTCTCTCTCTCAACAGTTAGTTGAGGGGGGAAATAACAAGAAGAAGATGATAGAAAGTAAAGTTCCTGTAAAATAAGAGATGATCCTCCTGTAAAGGAAGCGAGAAAGAAAAACGCTATTTTGAACTCATGGGAATGTACAAACAAAATATTTTAATTTAGTTCTATTTTCTGAATTTTACACAAGTGTTTCATTTAATAATACATAATAAACGAAAGACGATGTTTTTTTTTGTTTTTGTTTCTTCTTTAAAATGAAATCACAACTACCTTAAAATTATCTTTATGCATTATTC
This sequence comes from Chironomus tentans, assembly GCA_963573255.1. Taxonomy (NCBI): domain Eukaryota; kingdom Metazoa; phylum Arthropoda; class Insecta; order Diptera; family Chironomidae; genus Chironomus; species Chironomus tentans. The sequence continues at coordinate 26,959,738 of OY754303.1, read as the reverse complement.
TAGATTTTAGGTAGTAGATAGATAGTGATAGCCAGGAGCTTCCAAAACATATGAAAATTACAGTTTTAATGATATTTTTGATAATACAACAACAATGTTCTCTTTTATGAATCATGTAATGATGCAATATAATTATGATTAAAATTTTATTCTTCTTTATATATATATTTTTTATGGGATATTAGCAATTGAATGATAATAACTAATTGAATAGTTTATATGCACAAGTGATTCGTTCAAAAAAATCTATTGAATATCAATATCATCTTTAGAAACTATTTAAAAACAGCATCAATTTTTAAATAGTTTTGCGTGACATCAATCATCTTGTGATACTTCTAATTTAATAAATTTTTTCTGTAGAACCATCAATGATTCTCCATATTTTTTATTCGTCTTCTTTACAATTTTCCTCGTTTGTTTCTCACTTCTTTTCACAATAATTAATTTTATTTATTTTTTTTGTTTTGTAATTTACGTTAAGTTACAGATGATTTGTGCGACCATTAGTCATTAAATCGCATTCACATAGATGTATGTTTGAAAAAATGTAAAGAAACTCTCGCGAAATATGGACATCAATATATAATTTAAATAGAAACTTAAAAAGTAAGAGCGAAAAAATTTATTTGGTGTATAAGTAAATGGCCACAATCAAGCCATAAAGACCCAAGACCTCAGCGAAGATCAAAATTAAAATCATACCAACAAAAAGTCGAGGTTGTTGAGCAGTTCCTCGTACACCTGCATCACCAACAATTCCAATAGCAAAACCGGCTGCCAATCCCGAAAAGCCGACAGCTAATCCAGCTCCAAGATGAATGAAGCCCCTAAAATTGAGATTTAATAAAGAACATATTGACATATGATTAGGTACGTACTATCATGAAGCATGACTACCTTTACTATATAACAATAAGTATAGGTAAGGCAAGTGTGAGTGATCATGTGACACATATATTTTGAAGAAAATTTACGGAAAATGAGTTTTAAAATAAAATTCTATGTGTGCATCACATGCTGAATGCTTAATCCTCTATAATCAGAAGATAGATGTTCATTTCGTAGTCAATTATTGCGCATGTCCAAAGGATAAAAAAAAAATTAAGAATGCAATGAAGATTTAATTTTTCTCCTCAAATATTTTCAAAAAAAAAATCCTAAAGTTTTTCTAGATTTGAGGGCAAAAGAAATATATATATACACAGATAAAAGTCGAAACAATATTATTAAATATTACAGGCTTAGCGCAATATTGCATATTACTGTACGAAGAGATCATTGATTTTTTTTCTCTGTATGGTCACATGACTTGCTTTGGAAGTAGCAAAAAAAAAAAGATAATCAGAATGGAACTTACTTGTAAAGAGTGTAATTTTTAGGTTCATCTAAACCTCCTGCGATGAGAACAGCAACGACCAAACCATAGATGGCAATAATACCAGCCATAACAACTGGAATGATTGATTTCATAATCAATTCAGGTCTCATGACACTCATTGCCGCAATTCCCGTTCCAGATTTTGCTGTTCCATAAGCAGCTCCGAGAGCTAATTAGGATGAAAAGCATAAAAGATATCATTAGAAATGTGCTGGATAATGAAAAAATGAGAAATTTGCACAAATTTCGCATTTTTTCTTGTTTTCATCCATTTTTGTTCTATTTGTCGATGGACTTTTTTTTCAAAGCACTTACCACTGAAGATAATGGCTGATGATGCTCCCATAACTCCAAAAAATGGGCCATAAACTGGATTTGTCTCTGGTAATGCCATCTTATATGATTTAAATTTGTTTTCTGGTACTTCTGTCTGAAAGTCACTTAAAATAAATTTAATGGCAATGAGAAACTATATAGTTCTTTTCGCTGTAATGGTCGAAATCTGACTGATCGATTCACAAAATTCTTCTATAGTCATCAACTCAATTTTTGTTGCTCGAAAATGCGCCAAATTTGAATTTTGTTAATTTCACACTTTTCACTACAATTCAATGCCTTACCTGATTAATTAACGTATGTGGTAGGTCAAAAATGCTTTAATTTATATTTTAATTGTCTTTTAACGTCTCCAAATCCTTAATTTCTTAACTTATTTAAATAATTTTGGTGCTCGACAATCGAAATGAATTTGTAGGTTTTCCAATAATTTTTTTCCTGGACAAGTGCAATTTTTATCGGCAAAAAATTATAAAATATTACTTTAAAAATTGCACAGACTTCTTTTTGAATGTGAAAATTAATTATACAAACATACTCGATGATATTAATTGATGATTCACTTGATATTTATTAATTTAGACACTTTTTCAAAAAAAAGCAACTCACACATCAAAAGAATTATTTAAATTTTTTCCGTTACGACTTTCCACAGGAAAGATTTGAAATCATAAACGAAGAATTAAAATTAATTTATGCCATTATGTAGTATATTTAATGCAAAATAAGGAACAGTATAAATAAATAGAAAGTAACAAAATCATCGCTATTAATGTTTTTAAAAAAAAATCATATATAGCCATTACAATAAATTAGATTCATAATAATTAAGAACTAATCACAACATTACTTTTCTTCGTCACATAAAGGCTGCTTCGATATTTTCTTATTTCTCTGGAAGCTAAATAGCTTGGCTAATTGGAAAAACTTCTTCTTGCCACTTTTTCCCATATTTCTCAGTCGTTCCTCAAAACTCGCATCAGATATTTTTCCTTGCTCATTTTCAAGTGTCGACAAAAACTCCTGATTAAATCTGAAAGTTGTCAAGTATAGTCTATAGTCTATATAGTCACACAATTATCAATAAGCTCACCTTAACTCGTTCAAAAACTCTTCATTCTGAAGCATTATGGCAAACTCATCTTCCTGATCACTAAGTCGCAAAAAACTATCTGGTATCTAAAATATAATATATATATATATTATTATATGAGTCATAAATTGCCCTTTTCTTATGTATTGCTTAGTGACTCACCGTCAAAATTGCTCGGTTCCAATTAGTCTTTCTTAAATCATTTTTCTTTGCCGACGATGTACTTGACAGCTTTTCTTCGAGCTACGTCAATTTTTATATCAATTATTTCTCAAGACAGTCATACACATAAATTAGAAGTACCCACCTTTTGAGTTTGTGAACTTATTTCTAATAAATGATCAATTGTCAGTTCAAGACTTCTGACTTCTTTGAATACTGACTGTATGATTTCCGATTCCTTTGATAAGGCAAAGAAAAGTTTACAACTTAATTGCTACCACCGAGCTTAATTGGAGCTTTTAATTAAAGCTTTCAATTAAAATAAAAATTTTACCATATCAGGAAAAAGTTCCTTGACAGCAATTATAACATTAGTCTCATTACAAAGCATATCGTTATGTTCCTAAAAATTATTGAATGTAAATATTTTTAAGGAGAGACTGTAAATAAAAATTCTCTTACCTGTTCCATTTTTATTCTCTCAATGCTCTTAAGAATTTATGCGAATCAAATATGTACCATAAAATGCGTTTAATGCTCGAGTAACTTTACATGCACATAATATGCTTTTAATAGAATTAATGTATATTTTTACCCACAGTAAACTCAGAACAGTGTATTTTTTTAAATCAATGAAAGGTAGTTTACATTTGCATCAGGGATTAATGCTACAGCATGATGTACAAAATTAGCTTCCAATACACGTGATTAATAATTTGAAATTATTCACAATAATTGTGATGGCAGCAATTTTAGTGAAAATTGAATATTATGTCAACCCTCAAACTATTTAAATAAGCGTGAAAAAGTCACGAGAAGCATAATCGAGCATCAATCCCCAGAACCTCATATAATCATCCCCTTTTTAGAAAATTGAGCATATATATATGTACTGTGAATTTTATGTTGTAGTGTTAGTGTTAGTGAGCAAAACAGACAGGACGCTTAACTCTGAATAGATTTATTATAAATTAAATTAAATTTTTTAAGAAAAAAGAATTTTTTAATCATTTATTTGTGTAATTATGGAGGAAGAAGGTGAACAAGTGTTGTTACCCAAAGAGGAAGCTACTGAGGAAGCGAAAAAAGAAGAGGTTGAAACTGAAAATGCCGAGAAAAAAGATAACGTTAATGAATCATTAATTCAAGTAGAAAATAATGTTGAAAAGGAAGAGAAGAAAGGAAAATTCTTCAGCTTCCTTGATAGGAAAAAAATAAATTCAAGCGATACAGAGGAAGTCAAAGAGTCTAATCCACCATCAAGTTTTAGCTTTAAGAAATTTTTCTCAAAGAATGAACCAAAAACTAATGCTGTTGAGGAAGAAAAACAGAACGGTACGTTCCCATATTAAAATTTCATGTTGCTTACTTTTTTTCTCATGTACATTTTCTTTTCATGTGTATAGGCATAGAACAATCTACTGAACAAAATCAAAGCCAAAGACCTCCAAAACGACAACTGCCAAAGTTTTCCTCCTTTCTAGACAGGTTCCGCAAAGGAAAATGTAAGTCTTCTCGCCATCAATAAATGTCGTCCATCAATAAATGACATTTTCAAAATTCCTTCCCTTCCTCCCCTATCACTAAATCTTACATACATTTTTTTTGTATTTAAAATAACATACCCACCTCCTCACTCTTCCTTAAATACGAACGTTATTTGTGACAGATCCTATGTAATATGAAACGTTTAAATGCTATCCAATTATAGACGAAGTCGCCGAAAATATTGAGCTTGGAAGTGGACCAAAAGCAGGACTTGCTTCAATGGAAACGCTGGATGATTCAACAAAAGATCCATGGACAGAAAATGGAGATACAGTAGATACCACCACCAAACAAAATGAAGCTAATGATCCTCAGATTGAACAGAATGCAGAAAAACCAATCAATATTTGGCAAACTATTCAAAGCTATGAATGCTCTATAGGTACATATCCTTACTATTGATAACATGCATGCATTTATCACACTTTTTCATTTAATTTTATATTCAGATGATGTTGCTCTCTTTGCTGGAATTATCATTTTTATATTCCTCGTTGGTTTAATCGTTATCTTTACATTAACGGCAAGTGCAAAGCAACCAATATCACCTCCTGTAAGAGACGGCAAGATTCTAGCTGTAACATCATGTGGACAAGTCGAAGGATTAGTTGAGAACTCAGCGTACGCATTTAGAGGAATTCCTTATGCGAAACAGCCAATTGGTGAGTTTTTTTTAAGGCAGCCCATGTATAACATTATTCTAGCAAGCACTTATTGATTTTTTATATTTAAAAAAATAGGAAACCTAAGATTTACACCGGCTCAATCTATTCAAACAATTGATGATTGTTGGAACGGCACATTTAAAGCACATAATGCCTCCGAATCATGCTTACAATATGACATCAAATCTGGAAATGCTAGTGGCGTTGAAGACTGCCTTACTCTTGACATTATAACGCCTGAGGTTGATTATAATCTGATTAAGTAAAATGACTATTACTAATGAAATTTTTTGATATATGAACTTGTTAGGTACGATACATAAACCTTCTGCCTGTTATTGTGATGATTGGAGCTGACGATTTTGTAAACGGTTCACCAAATATTCTTCGACCGTCAACGAGATATGCTAGATCCGAAAGTGTAATTTTTGTAAGACCAAACTTCCGAATGAATGTTTTCGGACATTTAGCGTTGGAATCGATTTCAAATTCGTCAAACATACCATCATCTGGAAACTATGCGTTGTCTGATATCATTACTGCCTTAGAATGGTAAGCCTATAAGTTTTATAAGTCATGTCATACATTATTATCACAATCATTCTATAGGATTAATTTGAACATCCACAATTTCGGTGGAGATAAAAATTCTGTGACATTATTTGGACATAGAACTGGCGCTACTTTGGTGACGGCTCTTACTGCTTCACCAAAGGCTATCAAGTATTTCTCGAAAGTTTGGGCATCATCTGGATCTCAACACTTCTCAGGAAAATCATTAGAAGACTCTGAACGAGAAAATGCTGAATATGCTAATCAGTTCCCAAATGTCAAGAGCTTAGAAGATTGGCAAAAAGTCGACAGTACAGAACTAATGAAGAAAATTCCCGAATCATGGATGAAAAAGCATTCAAACACGCTGCCAAGTCGCGAAGAATCGTCAACAAGTTTCCATGATTGGATCGTTTTAGATGGTAAAGCTACTAGCACTATAGTATTACAGCATTTATTGACATATTTGAACATTTTTGTGTATAGGAGTAATTTTGAAGAAGCATCCCGAAGATTTCTGGAAGTTGAATAATCCAAAAATAAAAATGGTTGTTGGAGCAACTACACATGCTGCATTCGATGATTCTGAAGGTTCAATCTTCAATGGAAATTTAACAGAAGAGCAAATAGAAAAGTATGTCGAAGACAGCAAGATTGGAAGTCTGAACTTGACTGAAGAGGCCTTTAATTTGTATGGAAAGACTAAAGAAGGTATGTGGATGGAAAGTCTATTAATAAATTAATTGCAGTACTAAAATAATGTTATTTTACAGGACTTATTTCAATGATTTCTGATATTCGTATTGTCTGTCCATTGCTTGTACAAGCAAGAAGTCAGTCCAATCCCGATTTTTCATTCTACATATCTTCACAAACTGTAGGAACGAATAATCTTGCAACCATCGATTCAGACATTTTGGCTATATTAGGTTTGTACCAAATTAAGCATTAAAAGGAACTATTGACTAACCAACTTCCATTCATTCTCGCTTCAGGTCGATTGAAAACAGATTCACCAGAAAAAAGAAGATTCTTTAATGCTTTTAAGCAATTATTCTATCATTTTATATATCACGGAAAGGTCCACCATCAATTCTTCGAGATCCAGCAAGACGTGTTACCAAAAACTGATTTTAAAAATTGCGATTTTTGGATCTCCAAAGATATTGTACCTAGTTATGCTGCATACTTTTAATTCATAATATCAGTATCATTTTGCCTGTATGGACATAACTTATTCAATCAGTATTATCAGTTTACTTATGTGTGTATCTTAATTTGATCTTCAGTAATGTATAACTTAAACATTCCTTTCCAACTCTCATCATAAAATTCTTTTCACAATCTCATAACATGATATTAAAATATTTTTTGAGGCTTTATTATAATTATATATGTATGACTGACATAATATTTTCTAAATGCTTTTAAACTTTAATTAACTTCCACGCAAAAGCGTGTAAGTTATTAGTTTCACGAAAAACACACTTTTTTTATTACGGTATTAAGACTTCTTATTAAAAAAATTCTAATGATGCCAAAAGTTGTGTATCGCGAGGCTGCATTTTTCTGTATATAAATTTTTTACACTAAGCATCATCTAAGGGTCCAAAACCTCGAAAAACGTGTTTTTTAGGGTCCACAAATTTGGTAATCAGGGTCACAGCCGAGCCATGTGCATATGGAAATTTGGTTTTTTTGCCATTTGGTCACACATATCAAGCGACCAGGGGAATGGAAAGTCATTTTAAGAAATTTTGAAATCTTTAGTGACTTTGAGGCTGTCAAAGTTGACAAACCTAGAAAAAATGACACTTTTCTTCAAACGCCTGACGACCCAGGGTTTTTTTCAAACTGGATATACCTTTGTATCTTATCTTACAGTACTCTACATGACGTTTACAAAAATACCCCACATGACTATGTTTGGACTTAATCTTGAGATTCTACAGCACTTTGAAAATCGAAAAAAATGGATTTTTTTTTAAAAAAAATTAATTATCATAAAGGCTCTGAATGTTTACTGGATCTTATTTTTATGGACATAGAGGCTCTGGATGGTAACTGGATCTTATTTTTATTGGATATAGAGGCTCTGGGTGATAACTGGATCTTATTTTTATGGACATAGAGGCTGTAGATCATTACTGGATCTTATTTTTATGGACATAGAGGCTGTAGATCATTACTGGATCTTATTTTTATGGACATAGAGACTCTGGATGATTACTGGATCTCATATAAACGGACATAGAGGCTCTGGATGTTTACTGGATCTTAATTTTTTGGACATTAGAGGATCTGAATGTTTACTGGATCTTATTTTTATGGACATAGAGGCTCTGGATGGTAACTGGTTCTTATTATATTGGACATAGAGGCTCTGGATGGTAACTGGATCTTATTATATTGGACATAGAGGCTCTGGATGGTAACTGGATCTTATTATATTGGACATAGAGGCTCTGGGTGATAACTGGACCTTATTTTTATTGGATATAAAGGCTGTAGATCATTACTGGATCTTAATTTTTTGGACATAGAGGCTGTAGATCATTACTGGATCTTATTTTTATGGACATAGAGGCTCTGGATGGTAACTGGATCTTATTTTTATTGGATATAGAGGCTCTGGGTGATAACTGGATCTTATTTTTATGGACATAGAGGCTGTAGATCATTACTGGATCTTATTTTTATGGACATAGAGGCTGTAGATCATTACTGGATCTTATTTTTATGGACATAGAGACTCTGGATGATTACTGGATCTCATATAAACGGACATAGAGGCTCTGGATGTTTACTGGATCTTAATTTTTTGGACATTAGAGGATCTGAATGTTTACTGGATCTTATTTTTATGGACATAGAGGCTCTGGATGGTAACTGGTTCTTATTATATTGGACATAGAGGCTCTGGATGGTAACTGGATCTTATTATATTGGACATAGAGGCTCTGGATGGTAACTGGATCTTATTTTTATTGGATATAGAGGCTCTGGGTGATAACTGGATCTTATTTTTATGGACATAGAGGCTGTAGATCATTACTGGATCTTATTTTTATGGACATAGAGGCTGTAGATCATTACTGGATCTTATTTTTATGGACATAGAGACTCTAGATGTTTACTGGATCTCATATAAACGGACATAGAGGCTCTGGATGTTTACTGGATCTTAATTTTTTGGACATTAGAGGATCTGAATGTTTACTGGATCTTATTTTTATGGACATAGAGGCTCTGGATGGTAACTGGTTCTTATTATATTGGACATAGAGGCTCTGGGTGATAACTGGATCTTATTTTTATTGGATATAGAGGCTGTAGATCATTACTGGATCTTATTTTTATGGACATAGAGGCTGTAGATCATTACTGGATCTTAATTTTTTGGACATAGAGACTCTAGATGTTTACTGGATCTCATATAAACGGACATAGAGGCTCTGGATGTTTACTGGATCTTAATTTTTTGGACATTAGAGGATCTGAATGTTTACTGGATCTTATTTTTATGGACATAGAGGCTCTGGATGGTAACTGGTTCTTATTATATTGGACATAGAGGCTCTGGATGGTAACTGGATCTTATTATATTGGACATAGAGGCTCTGGATGGTAACTGGATCTTATACAAATGGACCTAGAGGCTCTGGATGATTACTGGATCTTATTTTTTTGGACATAGAGGCTCTGGATGTTTACTAGATCTTATTTTTATTGAACATAAAGGCTGTAGATGTTTACTGGATCTTATTTTATTGGACATAGAGCCTGTAGATGATTAAAATATATTTTGGTGGGAAAATTTTCAAATATATTTTGACCGTTTGAAAATTTGAATTTTGAAAAACCGTCAAAAGGCAAAGCATTTTATTATATGAAAATTTACCTCAAAAATTGATAACTATACTATAATTAATTATTATCAAGTTTATTAAAAACGCGGGAAATTTTCAAATATATTTTGAACGTTAGAAATTTTGCATTTTTAAAAACCGTTAAATGACAAAACATTTTAATGTATGAAAATTCACTTCAAAAATTGTTAATTATACTATAATTAATTATTTTCAAGTGCAATAAAAACGCGGGAAATTTTCAAATATATTTTGACCGTTAGAAAATTTGAATTTTAAAAGCGAGCGTAGCTCAAGCTCGACACTATTGTGATCCATGTAAAAACTGTAATTCTAAACAAGTCGAGCGAGCGTAGCTCAAGCTCGACTCTACTGTGATCCGTGTAAAAACTGTAATTCTTAACAAGTCGAGCGAGCGTAGCTCAAGCACTGAACATTTTGAACTATTAATACTTTTTGAGTGCAAATTTGGGCGTAAAAAAATATTGATCCACTGTGCATCAATATTAATTTTTGGTTTAAATCATTACCATAAAGTTTGTTAATTTTACCAATTATTTAGTTATTTTTTAACAAAAGTTAAATTAATATTTTTCGGATCATAACTATTATCCTAAAAATTAATAGTCGTTTGAGTTAACCAGAAATGTTAATTTTAACCAAATATGTTGTAAACGCTATTTTATCGATCTTTTGGTTAAAATTTGCATACAAATAGTTAAAGTTTGGTAAAATTATTTCTATGAGTATAAGTTTGCAGTCGCGCAAACGAAACTATAGATATAAGTAAGATATAAATAGTTGAATTTACTTTAATACGGTATTAATACTTCTGTTTTAAAAAAAATCTAATTATGCCAAAGTTGTGTATCGCAAGTCTGCATTTGTCTGTTTATAAATTTTTTGGATTCAGTGGCGTAACAGGGGGGGGGGGGCAGCCGGGGTATTGGCCCCGGGCGCAAACTAAAAAAAACTCAAAAAATCCCATACAAAAGGGCACAAAAAAATTTTTTTTAAATGGGCACCATTTTTTACGGGGGCGCAAAAATCCTGATTTGGCCCCGGGCGACGAACACCCTTGTTACGCCCCTGTTTGGATTAAGTATCATCTACGGGTTCAAAACTTCAAAAAACGAGTATTTTGGGGTCCAAAAATTTTTCGCGGCCTCGTTACCTCGGCCGCATACTTTTACTACTTATTGATAATAATTAGTTTGGACGAAAACCGGATTAAGTTGAGCAAATTTTTGCATCCTGAATGGAGTGAATAGGAGAGAAGAATGTGGATGTACACAAAAACTTAATGGTATAATATTAGATATTGTCAAAACTAAAAGATCTATAAGGGTAAATGCACGAAAGATTTTTTGCAGTAGATTTACTTTTTCATAAAATTCTTCAAAACTATTTGATATTTACATTCGTTTTGTTATTTGATGTATAAAATAAGTCAGCAGCTATCATTCTGTACTTAATTTAGTTAAAATGAAGCTTTAATTAAAGAATTATTGAAGTTTTAAAATATTTTAGGAATAATTTTCCAAAAACTGTGGTTTTTCAAATTCTTTTTTCTAACTAAATATAAATATCATATTTAATCTAAAACAAGACAGTGTGGATTGTAATATTTGTTTACACTCAAATCTAACATAAAAGAGCGTGGAAGTTTCTGGCGTGATCTGTACGTCGTGATTTTTCTTAGTGTGTTTGTGTAGTAATTTAATTATTGGTTTTTAGAACAAGTCAAATAAGTAATAAAGAAAAGAAATGAAATGCCCAAGGGGAAAAGATAAATTCAAATTTGGTATCCAATCATGCAGCAACCAATTATTTTCAGGATCACATTATTAAGCTCCCTTTAAAGAACAACGAATGGAAGATCCAAAGAATTTTTACAAAAAAAGAAGAAATCGTATTTTATTAGAAATTCTTAAAGAAAACTTATAAACCATTTCAATATTTAAAAAAAACTTATTGTTATCGCTCTTCTAAGATTAATGTTTCCTGAGGTACAAGATTCAGTTTCTTTAAAGTATCGTTTGGATCAAGCAATGTAAGCTACAAGGAGGCAAAAAGAAAAAGAGTCAAATCAGTCAAGGAGACAATTTTCTAATAAGAAATATAACTTACATCTCTTCTAGGAAAGCTAGAGATAATTTTAAACTCTGTTGGCGAAAATCCATTTGCAGTGGCATAATTCAATAATATCTAAAAAGACGGACGAAAATAGATTGACTTAATCAATGACAAGAAAACTATGTTGTAAATACCTTTAATTGAGTATCGACTGTAAACTTTCGTTCAATAAATTCTCCCGTTGGCTTTCTAAAGCGAATTTTTGTGATTTGTTGAGCGTCACCATGTAAAGGTTCTGGCGGTAATGAATTTTCAGCATTCTTTCTATCAGCTTCCTTCTTAGCTTCAATTTGAATTCGTTCATATTCTTGTTTTTGTCGCTCTGACTCAATCATCTTCTCAACTCTAAGTTTTTCTTCTTCTTTTGCCATATCAGCCTGAATTAATCAAATAAATAAATTATATGACACATTTATTAAAAAGATTATTACATACCAATAAGCTCTCTTGATAAGCCTGCTGCTGTTCCTTTAAAAGAACTTCTCTTGCAGTACGTTCATTTTCTTCTCGAATTTCAACTTTCATTTGTTCATTAAAGGCATCCGAGTTCATCATTAAGTGTATATAAAGTTCATCGCCATTGATGTTTCCATGAATAATATCTGCAACCTCACAAATACTTCTATATTTACGGATAATTATTATGATTGGGAATTGATTAATGGGTAAGTTGCGGATTTGAAGAGATGCTGAATCGGCAACGCAAGCCGTTAACGATGACAAAAACCTAGAATGACCAGAAATATGTATATTACAAATTTCATACAAGGACCAAAAAATTCGTTCACGCTGAGAGATAGCAGAAATGGGAAACATACATATTTTTGTTGCTTTCACATGTCAAATCCCATCCAAACAAAATATAATTTTCATTCAACAGCTTGATGATATTGTCGTTTCCTAATAATTGCCCGCAAAACACATTTGATAAAACACTATTATCGTGATGCAAATAAACAGCTAATAATTTTCTCTGAAAATTGATAATGTAATTTTTATTATAACATTATATTGTTAAAAAAGAAACTTTGCGACTTACGTCCTTTGCTGGCTTTGAAGTGTAAGCTGTTTTCATTGCATCTTCCAAACTACCTTCGAAAAATGACGGGCCATTTCCATAACGTTCTTTATAGTTATTAACAAACTGCAAACTTCCCAAAATTTCATCTGAAATAAGGATATACATTATTTTTCTGCGATTTAAAAAAATATTAAATAATTACCTTCAATTTTATCTTCGACTGAAAAAGAAAAATGAAACAGGAATTAAACTATATTTTTTGGGATTTTTTAAAAAATATTTCTCTTACTCAATAGCTTAAGTCTGTTGTGATGTACAGTCTCAGTAAAAATATCATCATCAGCATGAGCATCCTCAAATTCTTCCACGGAATCTGAATCGGAATCGTGTATCTCAACTGGCCTGTAAGTTTAGGGGAAAAATTGTTGAGCACAAAATAGGACATGTAAAAGTTACTAAATTATTTACGCATTATCAATGTTAATCCTTGAAGGACCACTTTCGTTGCCAGTGGATGTCAATTTTAATGAATGAATTTGCTCGATTCCCATTTCATTGAGCTTCGATGCATTAGATACATTTGCTGGCCAGCCTTCCCATTTTTGGAATCGAACAGGAATTTTCAATACTGCATTTAAATCATTCTTAATATCAATTAATGTTTTTGTAGCAGGAAAGTTGAGATTTAAATGCTTATCCTCATTGGTGTAGTATATTCGTAGTTGATAACTTGTGTCTGAATTTAAAGGACTTAGTGAGGGCATGTCCATTGGAAATCCTTTATAAAAATAAAAATTTAGCATTACGATCCGTTGGAGAAATATAATTTAAAAGACATCTATAAATACCTTCATTTGACAAGTCATTCAAGTCTATGTTATTTTCAATGGGCAGGTTTAATGATCTGAGCACTATTGAGTCATTCTGCAAATCTTTCATTGCGAAATTCTGCAATCCTCTAATATTTTGTCGGCAAACGGGAACTGAAGTTCTATTCATGATATTTTGTTTTAAATCACCTAAAAAGCATTTTAGTTAAAAAAATTTGCGTGTGATTTTATAATAATAAAGTACGTACCAATAGTTTTTTGATCTGACAAATTTAGTCGAAACAAAGAATTTTTAAAGCGTACATTAAAATTTAAATACGTTTCTCGTGACGTTCCTAAATGAATAAATATTTAATATTTCGCAATGTTAATTAAATAGTTTATGAACTAACCAGCAACAATCTCTGGAGGAGCTTCAGGAAAATTATGATTTAAAACTTTGGTATCACTTTCATGCCCATCAAGACTTAAATGAATTGCTGCCTGTATAAGTTTGGAAAATTTGCTGAATCATTTTTTTTACATCAAAATCATTTGATTTAATTCCTACCTCTAAATCCCATCCTGTAGATTCTAGCAAGTGAATAGATCCTGCAATGTCCATTGCAGTTATTTGCTAAAGTAGGAGACAATATTTAATGAAAATTTTTGTTATGCAAATTTTAAATTTCTACTTAATCAATGCTAATACTCACTTGGAAATTGGCTAGAATTTCTTCCTTGTTTATTGCGCTATCCATTTCATTAATTTCTACTGTTCCTTACGTGATTAATTTCTATTATTTTCAGATTTTATATTTTTTTTACCAATCAATTGACTTCTTCCAGAAAATATTTTCAAAGTCTTAGAAAAAGCGCATTTCTGCACGGATAATAAGTTAATCAATAAAATCAAAGTTTTTTGATAAAAGTTGTATTAAATTATGATCAGAAAACTGAAGAAAGTCTTTTTTACTAAACAAAATTCACAGATTAAAGATTAACAATGGTTTATGTCAGAACGACATGAAGTTGCAACTTTTTCTCTGAAAAATGCTAATGTTGCTAAATTCAAAATTTTTGTCACAGTTGAAGAACAAATCATTTTTAATTAACGTAATTAAAACTAACGGAAATACAATAAACTATTATGATCATAGGTATAATAAAAAAGGAAAACAGTAGTTAAATATGCCAAATTGGCTGTGTTAAAAAAATCATTTTAACTACAAAGTTTATTATTTCTTCCTAATTTATTTTAAAAATTTTTATTTAAAATATAAACTGCTATCTGGAAAAACTAGTTGAACAAAGATCTTATAAGATTGAATTTTATTGGATAAAATTTAGGATGAATAAAACTTTAAATACCAAAAATCCTAAAATACAACAGATGGCGTTCAAAAGCGTCAAGGTGTCTTGAATAAAAGCTCTGATTTTTTTAGAAAAAAAAAATTGTGAACAGCAAAAAAGAAGAAAAGAAATCCATGATATGTCAATTTCTTTTAGCTGATAAAATATGTGATAACGAAAATCACGAAAAATAAAATTCTAGATGTACCTAACTCAGTTCTGTATGGAAAAAAGTCTTAATATGAGGAATCCGTAACTGGAAATAATATAATAAATTAGTCTGAAAACAAACGGTCTTAAGAAAGGAACTGTTCCATCCTTTTTCTCAAGAGTTTCGAATTTAAATGAATTTCAATAGTAAAAAAACTTATTGTATAATCAAATTTTATTCAAAAAAAAAATTATTTGCATAATAAATCATATGTAAAATAAATCGTTTATTCTTTATTAAATTAAATGAAGGGTATAGAGAAGAATCAAAGGGTTGCAATGTAACAATTTTGAGGGTCTTTCTTTTGTACAGGTGTGATAAGGATTTCTTTTAAAGAAATGCTACAGAAGGAATCTTTTCATATTAAAATTTATTGAAGAACAAAAGGGAAAAGTTAAAGGAGAGTAGCAATTCTCACAATCAGGATATTTTCTGTCATGCCGTTAAATTAAGGTTCCTTTCTTTAAAGATGCAAAATCGTGAATTTAAATATTTCTCATGAAGGCAAATGCGAAGAATTTCAATAAATTAATTTTAATTTTGAAGAAATAATAAAGTCTATCATTTACGAAGGGTGGGGGAAGGATGATGAGAAATAATTTTAAGCGTCTATGGTGGGCCTTTTCAAATTCAAAATTTATTGAGGAAGGTTATTTCGGTAATTAATATTGATACTGTTATGTAAAAGGCACTATCTAAATTCTAATTTTCATTTTTTTGGCATTTAGAAATTAATTATGTTTATATATATGTACAGTCTTCTGCTTAAAACGCTCTCGTACAAAAGTCCTTAGACGTGCATATACTTATATGATTATGTACCTTGTATTATGCTTACTCACATTATTACAGCATTATGTGAGGGTGAATATCGGCAGCAGCCATTTTATTTAGAAAGCATGCGTGGAAATATACAACACATATACACTACGCTATACACGATTTGTTGTGGTGTGATGATTCCAAACAATACACAATATTTTTTAAATATATAACAAGGCTAGGAAAACTGTCGAGAGAGGAAAAATAAAAATGGAATCTTTCTGAAGTACACTTCAAATTTTTTTAATGACTTTTTTTTGCCTCTAATTTAACGGAAATGCAGGAGACTATTGAAAACGAATGAACATTGCATCAAAAACCTCTTCCTGCATTTTTATTTCATGAATATATTTTTTATGAACATTCCCGTCGAATTATTAAAGTAAGAATACTTTAACGAGTGTATGACTAATAATTATTTGTATAAGAACAACATATTTTTGATTATTTATTATTTAAATGCAATATCGTTTAAATTTTGTTTAAAAAAAACTAATTCATAACAAAAACTTATTAGTTAAAAATTAAAAAGTACCAAAAATTTAAAGATTTTGATAAAAGTAGAAATATTTATTTCCTTTTCTAATATTGAATTAAATATACTTAATCTCTAATGCTTGCAAAATTTATTAAAGTTGTCCTGTTTGAACTTTTTCAAATATATCGAAGTGCAGAAAAAATCTATTTCCAAGTTTTAAATTTATTCCTTTTTATAGCACCAGTAAAGTTTTGATCATAACAGTTATCTGATATTTTCTCGATTCACCACAAAATTTAAAAGAATTCAAATAAAAACTTAGACTGCGTTAAAATTAAAATATTTTCATAAGATACAAAATATTTTAGTCAACTTTTCTGCCATTTTAAAACTTCAATTTGTAGAGCTAAGGATGAAAAATCTTTAAAACGTTGAAATAATGGAAATTTAAATAATATTGAAATAATTAAACCCATAAATAAGATTTAACCGGAATTTCTGGTAAACACACAAAATTGTTAAATTCTCATGTTTTGGAAACTAATGAGCTAATTAACTAGACTTCTGGTATTTAAATTTTATATATATTTTAAGTTTGATAACCTTTCTAATATTGCTAATGAAAAAAAAACCCGTAATAGAATCTTTAATCATGACATGACGCACTTGATCTTGAATTTATTTTAAATATTCTCAAGGTAAATATAACTGACTGATTGAAATATTTTCAATTTTTCTAAATAAATAAGAAAAAATTAAGCTTGTAACGGGTAACCAGGATCTTTAAAATAAATATTGGTTTTAAAATATTATTTAATTTGTTTTTAAATTTTCAAAGTTCAATTTTTAAAGATGTGAGCATTATAAGTTTAAAAAAAATAAAATTTCAATAATAAGTTTTTTTTTCAACCATTTTCCGACAAATCACACCCTAAATACAGCAATCAAGTTACTAAAACAGATTTAGATCTGCATAAAAAAATATTAAAACGAATTTAAATGTAAGTTTAAAATGTGTACTTTAATTTTTGAAACATAAATGCCATTCAAAATTGTATGAATATCAAAATTTTCATTACTAATCTTATGATTTTTAAAACTGTTCAAAAATTATAAAAACAAAGTTCAAAAATTAAACAATTTTGAATGAAAGTTTGTATTCTAATTGTATACAGTTGCAGTCAACTACAACTACTTTTAATCATTCGCACTGAAAAGAGTCTGTAAGAATTACATCGGGCTGGAAATTTCAACTTCTAGTTTGAGCTGAAACTCTCTCTGTTTGGGGGACCCCCCCCCCCCTCAACGAAAAAAAAACTTCAATTTGCTAGGTTTTTTGAGAAAAAAATCCCAAAATTCCCCCTCCCCCTTTCCATACAAAAATTTGGAAAATTTCTTTCTTATACTTAAATATTGGGTGATCTACCTATAGCTAATTTTATTTCAAAAAAAGATAACTTTTTCACAGTATTTCTTTAAGATAAGATCTGAATTTTAGAGCTTCATGAGGGGAGCCAAAAAATATTGATCCTGGAAAATTTTGTTGCCCCTTGGCTAAAATATAAATTTTCAGAATGATTTTCTGTAAAAATCTAGAATCGAAGTATTGAAAATGGAGAGAAAGAAAGTTATTGTAATATCCACGTATGTTAAATAAAAGTACATGAAGTTCTTAGATAGACATACGACATATTACTTTTTAAAATATGTTGATTTATAGAAGCATTGCTAGGCCTCATATCAACTTTGAGTTTCTTGTTAAAAGATGGATGGTTAGGAATATAAAAAAAAATCAATACTTTTCCATCCTTTCGTATACATACACTTGCATTGTTCAAAGTACTTTTGTTTTTAAGTTGAAAGTATGCATATATGTATATTAAACCGTCCTAACCCGTCCTTTTTGAAAGAAAACATAAAAAATCATTCAATACAAATGTCAAAAACACAAAGAAGAGGAGGAAAAAAAATCATGCATAGAAAATTTTCTCGCAACATTCCATCTTTTTTTTCTCGAACATATACATTCAAAAAAGTTTTTCATTTCCTTGCAAATGTACATAAGTTTGCGTAAAAGAAATTGAAAACCATGGAAAAAAATATGTAAACGTAATTTTTTATATAAATTTTGAGGGTTGAGGGTGGAAATATTTTTTATGTATTTGAAAAAAGTGTGTCTTTTTTGTATATTTTCCTTCTTCTACCGAATATACCTACTATAACGACAAAACTTCTTTATATATGCTCAAAAGAGAAAAGTAAAACAGAGTGTATGGAAAATTCAGGAGGCTAGACGTTCATTTTATTTTTTGTTGATCCAAAAATACATCCAAGTGAATTTTTAATTTCTCTCCCTTATTATTATATTATATAAAACAAGAGTACAACTAACTTTGTCTATTATATTATGTATTTACATTATTATCATATTTTTGTTTCTAATTGTTTTATATAACTTAATTTGTCTACATCATGCTCCTCTCCATCCATACCACTCTCTCCAAGTTATCATCACGAATTTTATATTACAAGTGTTTGTGTGTGCGTTTAAAAAGAATTTTCTCAATAAAATTTAAGTTCACAAGAAGATAAAACTTTGTTGCTAATTAATACGTAACGAGGTAAGTATTCCAATATTTTTATTTGATTATGTATTTAAGACGTGCTAACTGTTTAAAACTCAAAATTAAACTGAATTCATGAACATGAATCTTTATGATCAAAGGGTTGTTGTCTGTACGGAGGCAAAAAAAAATAGATACCTATATGAATAAAAGAATAAATTAAGAGTATAAATAATTGAGCATGTTATGAGGGTACAGAAATGTTATACAACACTCTCTACTAACAAAAAAGCAAGAAAGTAAGTAAGTAAGTAAAGAAATAATAAAAAAAAATATTACATCATATATTAATTATCAATTTAAACTTTTCCTTTCTATAACAATAATAATTATTCTCCACATAAAGGAAGTGAGACTGAAAGTAGTTAAATAAAAATGATTTTTTTAACCCTTATTGAAAGTAAAACTCCACTTTCAATATGTTCATTCCGCGCATCCTGTTTTTTATTTAAATTATAATTTGAATATGTTCATGAGAATAGTTCTATATGTCATACTATTCATAAAAAAATCTTTTTAATTCTAAATGAACTTTAAAGATAGCAGCTGCATAGCTCTCGCTCTCTTTATAAAGAGAAATCTGAAGACACAGAGCAAAAAAAACTATTTAATTTCAATATTTAAATTATTTCGAGAGTGTAAAAAATTCTGCTCTTCAGTTTTTCATAACAGTTTTTAAAATAATCGATAAATGCATGCCTATATAGATATTGGTAATTTTCTAGTCTCATAAAAATTTACGGATAATTTAACGCAATTTATATTTTATTTCATAAAAACTATGAATATTCAAAAAAAAGGAGAAAAAAATATTTATGATTCACAGATATTAACGCTTTGCTTAACAGACAATAGATAGATGAATGGGATAGGAATCAATGAAAAGGGTTAATGTATTAAAAGAAATAAAAATCATAACTTTAGTTTACTTTGTATTACGTTACATGTTTAACAGGTAAAAAGAGATCATTGTATTGAGTCTTTTAAACCCTTATGTGGTAAAAAGCAGTTGATGATACTGTTTTAAGTTTACAGTCAACATCATATGAAAATATGTAGATTAGAAATCATCCTTTTTCATACATTATGTTAACTATATTATACAAATGTATAAGTTTTGATTTCCAATATATACACGTACCTACTTTTTGCCTTATGCAACTTTAAAATGTGTTCAATATTCTTTAAATCACGCTTGAATTTTTAATCAAAAGGCATTAAAATATTCTAGAGTTTAAAGCCAGCTGATTGTGAAAAAACCCTCTCCAAAATATTTCAAATATGCAAATGAATCTTTTCATTTATAATAAAAAGGTACATATGCAAATTAGTATAACTGCAGTTGCTAAAAAAATCAAATGTTCTATACGCATACCGAATCACATTGAATAGATGCTGCTAAAATACTTTTCATATTCATTTTTGAATATTACTAAGTACATATGATCCTTTTCAGATTCAAGCATAATGCAACGAAAAAAATAATAATAATTTTTCATGTATGCATTAACAACAACAATAGTTCGCATAAAATTATTTGAAAATACCTTAATTTTTTATAGGTAGATGAACAAAAAAACCAACAAATCATTTCTAAAATAAAGGGATGATTTGTTTTTGATGCTTGCTGCATTGTCTTTATTCCTTTATATTTCTTTCCATAACTCTTTTATTTCTCCTCTCTGTCTGTGCATTAACGATTGACTTGATGCATTCATACATTTTACCATATACATTATAGTATTGCATATTAAGGACGTTTATGTAATTTTTCATCTCAATAATTCTGCTGCTTAATATTTTATATGATTTTACTCCCATTGATCTTATATCTATTTTTTGATCATAGAATTTTTTTGTATATTTTATGCATTTCAAATTCTCACATAATAAATATATCTGGGAGAGTAAGCAGTTTTAAATAATCTATTAAATTTTTAGGACTTGATATAAATCTCAAGGTTGATAATTTCTGTTATATTAAGATACGTATAAATTCCTTCACAAATTAAAATCCGGTTCTCGCACTCAGTATTTTAAATTCCAATCGAGTATATGTATCTTCTGTATATCAAATCTCAAAATTAGCATGCTGTTTAATTTGTTCGAAATTTGCAAATTTTTCGTAAATTTATTAAAAATTCCGAACATTTCTGCATGATTTTTTCAGAGTTTGAAATTTGTCATTTGTCCTTGGATCGTAGAACTCTGATCTTAGGAAGGCATCCAAAAAATGTCATGACCTTATGGAGCAAAATTGAAAAAAATCGGACATTCACTTCAGATTTGCTAATTTTTCAAATATCCAATCTAAAGTAATTTTTTCATTTAGTGGACGAAAAAATAGACTTGTTTGTCAAATATCAGATTACTTGGTGCAGTTTCTGCGATTCTGGGGCTATTTGAAGTTGAACTCATTTTTCGAATCCGATGGATCGTTTAAGTTATATTAGAAATAGTACAACAAGGTTACAATCTGTGATTCTCACATTCAGAAACATTTTTTGAATATCTGAAAAAGTAAGAGGAATTGACTCTTCAAGTAATTTTTTTTTTGAATTCCTTGTCCAAGAACAGTAGTAAAATTTTAGAGTAAAATACATTATAAGAATATTAATTTAAACTTGTTTGTTCGTGTTGGTGTTCGAATTTTAAGTATAGGACCGGTTCCAAGAATTTTTAATCCTAATCAGTCTTAAATTTACATAAAACTGATGCTTTACCATCGTCACAACATCTTTACAATTCACGTGCATATAATTATTAAGCTAATCATCGTAGTTCACCATAATTCCAATCCAAAGGATAGACTAATATTTTCATAGACATAAAACCTACGCAAAAGATTCTCCTAAGAACATGATAAGCACAAAAGTGTTGTTTTATACTTCAGCAATTGAAAGCAATAAAATTAAAGCTGATTAATTTATGTCTGGCGGGTTCCATAAAAATTGTTGAATAAACCAATAAAAAAAGGGAAAATAAAACTGAATACACAAGTCGTTATTTCTTCTTCTTCAACTTGAGCTTTTGTTCACGCTTGACGCTTAACAGTTACTATATTTAACTTATTAATAAGATACAACTCCATCTATTAATAAAATTATCAAGTAATTATTAAAAACTCTTTTTCTTAAGAATAAGAGAAGAAAGAGAAAAAATTTTTTTATTTAAACCATTATCTTCAGTTATAAGCTGTAGTGAACAGTTTGGTTCGCAATGATAATGGTTGTTCCTTAGTATTTCTTATTGTACATGCGCTAAAAAATTCCCCCCTCTTTATTTTCTTCTCTCTGCATGTTTTGATGTTTTACACCATATCATATTCTATTTACTCGTCATTCGTGTGTATGAAATCACACAGTAATATATTAAATAAAATATCGAAAAAATTCTGCGTTTTTTTTCTTTCATTTTTTTTTCAATAAAGTTGTCGTTGGTGTTGCTTTTTGTATTTTTGAAGTCATTTGGTTGTCGTCTTTTAACTAGTTCAGTTCGAAAATAATGGATCTCTGTTCAAGGTTAAAAAAGTAATTGCATATAAATAATAATTTAACAAGTATATGAAAGTTAAAAATTTTTTAAAGTATCCACAAAAAAGAAAATAATAATCATAAGAGGAGAAAATTACTTTAATGAGATGAGTAAAAAAATATTCAGTACACAAAGTGATACCTTTAAGAAAAATGAAAATTAAAAGAGAAGAAATAGCGTGTATAGAAAGCAGCTCGTACATCAATGCATATTTTGTGTCATTGTGTTAATGCTTAAAAGAAACCTAAATTTATGAAGTGAAATTTCTGATATATAAATTAAAAAAAAAACTTTCACTCATGATTACCTACTTAGTCTTGAAAGTGTTACGGATGGAAGTGCTACTTGATCATTTCATTTTAAAAAAATTTAAACTACTAATTATTAGTTGATTGAAAATGTTGAAGAACGTCAAGAAGGAAGAAAAAAAATATAGTGTTGAAATAGTTAAATAAATTTATTCTAATGTTACCGACGGTGTCGCACATTTATATGTAAAGAATGTAGAAAAACCTGAAAATTCACACCTCATATATATGCTGATTTTTATTACAAATTTTACAAAGAAAAGAATTTTTTTATTCAGCTATTAAACGCTTGAGAACATCTTTTTAGAGAATTTTAAAAATTATAATTCTATGCAATATGTCTTTCATGGCTATACGTATGAAATTTTAATATGTTCATATTTTTTATGTTTATGGAAATATTCATATCAGTATTTCTGCCTGTTTTAACTCACAGTGTCTTAATGGACGCAAGAAGAAGTAAGAAATAGAAAATGAAAACAAGTTTTACTAACATTCATATCATATATTATCTGTGTGACAAATATTAAAAAATTACGAAGAGAAATTATGGATTAAAAACGGTTATTTTTCTACAGATTGATATGAAATACAGCCGTTTATAATCTATAGATGATGGCATATAATATACATTTTCAAGTTTTATGCGCTACATATAAGGCAACATTTGCTGATAAAAAAAATCACATTCCAAGATCTAGCTAAATCTCCGATTCAAATGTAATCTTAGTAAAATTATTCAAAATATTAAACACGTAAAAAGCTGAGTTTGTTTAAAATAACCGGTTCCTAATTTCGAGATATATCTGTTATTTTAAAAGTGGCATATAATGCGATGATTTCGATTCCAGTTTTCCATCAAACGTCTTTTAGTTTTAACTGCGACATCTTCAACTTGTTTGTTCATCACAGCTCACTGAAAAATTTTTATGGTAAAATTTTACTTTACTATACAGCACACACATCTGAACTCAACACAAAAAAATATTTTTTTCAGTGAATTAAAAAATAAATAATCTGACTCAAAAAGGTAATCGAGAATTGCTAATTTCCACTAACTAATTTTCTTATGTATATATTTTTTTTAGGAAAACCGCTAAATTTGATGGTAGGTAGCCAAAAAATTAGAATGAAGTCAAAAAGCGAGGTATTGCGTTCCTAGGTTGTGACCTATTTAGGAATTATTCTCCTTTATAGGAAGCCTTTGAATTCCTAGGAACTTTATACCGTGCTCTTGGATATCATTTATACAGCAAAACTGATGTTCTATCCACATGTGTGCTGCACATATTATTGAACGTTATAACTTTCAAATCCACACATGTTTGGTATCTTCGGTAAATAAGCTTTTGAAATGAAAAAATCCATCAGATGACGCTAGCTTACAACAATCTAACGACATCAATTTTTCAAATATGTGTGCCAGCACTCCTGTATGATGAAAATATTTTTTTTATGAAACTATTTTTGAATTTATCTAAAGATCATTCATTTATGACGTCCAATAATTAGACGAGATGGGTGACTGTAATATAAATGCTATGGAATAAAATTTTAGAATATAGAATAAGAGGATTTTGAAGAAATATAATTTATAAAAAATAAAATTGATTTATGTAAATTTGTCAAATAACAGAAGCATTAATAAAATCATGCGATTGGTTTGCAAAGACGTAGAAAAGCATTTTTTATACAACAATATTTCCGTAAATAACAGTTTAAATATACATATAGTCATTACTTTATTTTCATCTAAATATCGTTCATACATTATATATTATCAATTCAATATAATGAGTATATAAATATGTGTATAATTTTTTGTTTAGGTGTTTTCACGTAAATAGACATTTCTTAAATTATAATTTTTTAAAAAAAAATTAGTGCATATTCTCTTCAGAAAATCACTTCAAAAATAATTTATCCTCAATAAATATATATTATATATATATCTGTGTTATAGAAAAGATATATTGTAAGTGAAATTGTTGATGCTTTTAAGAAATTGTCCCGAACAAACTTCATTTAACGACGTTTATATAGATTTTAATGTACAATGTGTGTATAATATTTATCATTTCGTATGTAACTGCAGTTTGAATATTTAAAGATTGTCAATTAGAGTTTCAAATATATAGGCCAGTCACAAATTAATTAGGCTATTAATCCTTACATCAGTTATGTTAATTTCAATTATTGTATTTTTTTTCAATATGTAGCAATTTCACAAATTTGCTTTAAATAAATGTTAATCAAAAATTTCTGATTTCACAAGCTCCAATTTTTCAGTTATCCATTATCATTTATCCACTAGCTCTTAAGTTTTCTTTATTTGAATCAGAATCAAATAAATTTAAGTCATAGAAAATTGATTGTGATACAGTATTCATTTTTAGCTGAGTCAAATTTTAGGCTGATTTTTTTCTTCTATTGAAAAGTTTTGGATCAAAAATCCTTTAAATAATCTTTATATTATATCACTATATAATTCCAAATAACAACCTCCATTAAAACAATTGTTCTTTCTCAGAAACTATTCTAACACCTCTCTATTCTTAGCTCCGTACACATCTCATCTATTGATATTCTTTTTTTTGTGCAGATATAATAGTTTTATGTTTATGGAATCAACATTTTTGGAAGCATTTTGTTACGAAATGGAGAAAAGTAAGATTAAAACAGATGAGAATGTGTACGAATCAATGTGGCATCATTGCTCTGTTTTGAGGTATTAGCAACTTTCTCATGAAAATATTTCTTTAGTTTGTTAAATATTTAAGGAAAGATTCCTGCTGTCAGCAGTAACTTCATTATTTAGTAGCATAGTTAAAACTGACATAGACTTCTACAAAAGTGATAAAAATCATCTAATAGGTAGTTTTGAAAACTTTCATTTCATCCAGTCAAAAAGACCGACAAAGTGCCATATTTATGTTTAAGTAACATTACTAGACGAGTATAATTTAGATACACAGTAAGCAAATAAAAAATAATTTCGCTCTCTTATCAATGCTCACGCCTTATAAAATTTGGGGTTTTACTATCAAAATATTAAGACATATGAAGATAACTATCTTGTAATACATAGAAAAAGAGATAAGCTCCATAAAGTTCATGATCCTAGGGATACTAAAGTCAAGCAAACTAACTAAATAAATTTTAACGTCAATAACAGTACAACAGTTTGTCTTATTCTTATTTTCATTAGGTAACGAAGTAGAATAGTAGAATAAAAAAGTTTTCTTAGTAAAAATGTTGAAATATGATTATCATCGTTGCAATTTTGAGCAGTCATGGCGAATAGTTAGGATCAAGTCCTAATGAGAAAAGTGGAAATAATGGGTAAAATCCCGAGTAAATCTGATCAAATTTAAAATTCCCGAAGAAAATTTCTATTGCTCCTATTCCTGAAATATATTTTATTTGTAATTAATTCCATATATGAAAGTCATGACTTGAGCTTACCAATGTTTCGTTCATAGTCAATGTTAGTCTGCCATAAAATGAAAATGATTGATCTTCGGTAGATATCGCTCATCTAAATATCAATTAAAAACATTAAATATTATTCCAGAAAATAATAAGCATGCAAACATACCGCGTATTTGACTATGTTATTAAACGTAGGACATAGGTTGTTTCTTACAGTTTCTGTCTTTTTTCTTTGTCTAACTTTTTCATTGTTGTCCTTTATATAACATTCTACAAACGTATCTGGATGGTCAGGAGAGTAAAATGAAATGCTTTTTGTTCCTAAAATCTGTAATAATGACACTTATTAGTCAAAAATAATTCATTCATTAAATAGTAAATATGAACCCTAATTTCCAAAAATGATTTTGTTGTGTGAAATTCCAAAAACAGTTCTCCATATTTCGATGAATTCATAGCAAAATTTTTAGGTTTTCTTTGTCCAGGACCAAGCTTCAAGTCTTGAGTTTGTGTATGAAAATTACCAGTAGACCCCCTCCAGTTATCCTCAAATGTAGTATCATAGCTTATACGACTTGATCCTGCAACAAAAAATATATAAAGAATAATCTCAACTAAATGAAAATAATTCGGTAAATTACTCCGTATTAATCTATTATTGTTATATTCTGTTTCTCTGCACAAACTCATCGTTCTTCCCAATTCTCCTCGGACAAGATTAAGTGATTTTAGAATTTCATCAGGATCTTTGCGAATACATGAAGATCTTCTCCTTGCGATGTGTGAAGGGGGAGTTGTTAACCCACCTTCCATCATTTTCTTCTCTTGATCTTGAAAGGAGGACCGACGACTACCCGGTAAACTTTTTGAAAAATCTTTATTAAGCTGATAACTTTCAATCTCAAGTGTTTCTGATTGTGATGAGCCCCTTCGAGAACTTTGGAACCATGCATGATCAGGATGAAGTAATGAAGCACTCTCACCAATGGATTCACAGTCATCAGACACTGATCTCTGAATGCTATAATCGTTTCGTCTTATGAACCCTGTAACTATTGAAGCCGCAGAATTTCTTGGAGAAGGATTGAAATACTGGCACTTTGACAGTGATTGTGGTCTCAAGTTTTTTGGATCCTCTAATCTATACCAAATTGCTCTGTCATTCAGTAATGCATTCTAAAAATATTTTTAAAAGTTTTAAATAAATTTAATCTACGTTGAAATTAAAAACTAAATTTATACCTTCAAGTCAACACTACATTCACCAAGGAACAACGAGTCATTTTGAGGAATCAAATCCCAAAGTGAAATTTCAATGTTACTATCTATCAAATTACTCCCATTTCCAATATCAAACATCAATGTTGCATTCCAGATGGGACTATGATTGGGCATGCAAACTTCAGTCTGTGCAACATGACCATCACCACTAAAGAAACAAGGTATTATTATGAAATACTGTTCAAAAAAAACTCAATATTTATTCATGTACCAATACGTAAATATTGAGTTCACGCGTAAAAATACGTAAAGTCAAGTTTTTCATTGAAAATTCAGAAATTTACCCAAATATAATATTTTCAGTGGTTTACAAAAAATTCTTTAATGCTTAGGCTTTTTTTGGAAGTATACATTTTTTTGAAATTTAACGGTTTCTTGAACGTATTGGTACATATATAAATATTGCACAATCTCAGGGATTTTAAATAATTTACAGACCTTTTGGGTGCAAAATTAACTTTTGCGTATGCTTCTGGAAATTTTCCAAATCCTATGGCTTTTGTGTAAATAAAATATCAAATGATCAGAAAATGATTTGAAAAATTTAGATTTTTTTTTGTTTCAACTATTTACCTTCATCTCTCAATGCCAGATCATCAGCAGCCAAAAGATTCACAACCAACTCATTACGATCATCATGATACCAAATTTGAACTTGAATTCTACCAGAGACTTGTTTCTCTTTAATAGCTTGTTCCTAAATTATATTTTTTCGCGAGAAATTATTTTTCAGGATGATAAAAATGTTATCAAATAAGCTAGTAGTACACAACAAGTATGATTTTGAAATGTTATGATCAATATTAGCACATCTCCTAACATGCATTATTTCTTATTATGAGCTATGTTTTTTTTGGCACGTGATGATGCACATATATTGATCATGGAATTAAATTTATGAATGTTTTATGTGAAATTAAGCATAATGATGTTATGATGATGAAAGTTTAAAATAATAAAATAAAAGTTTTTTGTACTACTTCTGACCAAATAAAAAGTGTAGCAAAAATGAGGAGTTTGTGTAAGAAATGAGTTATAAAGGAAAGAAATATCTAGTACAACATAATTTTTAATTACTAATTATAGCGATTGATAAATGATAAATAAAATAGTAACAAATAGTACAGATTTGATATAATAAAAGTAATTACTTTTACTCCTGTCAGTGGGAAGGTCATTCAGTAGTACAAAAAAAAATTAAATTTTACATGCGATTAGATGATGAATAAAAGATAGATACATTTTCTTTGTCAATTTTTTATTGTCTCTAAACATCTGAATCATCTATTCTCTTCTATTTCGAATCTATTCATGATTATTAGAACATTATTAAATTAGATTTCTAATCCTACATACAGACGATTTGTCGATGATAAATATAATCATCAGAAAATTTTCTATTTCTACCAAGAATTTATAAACAATCCAAATTAATTATATTATTTCAAACATAACTCACTGTTTAAATATTTTATGGTCATAATTTAAAAAAAATGAACAACAGATTTCTGATATAAAAAGTTACTTTGATATCTATTTTAGTGTTTTCTCTTTTAATTTAAATGCTTATGCTGTTTATAGATAGTTCACAAATAGTTAATGTTCATATCTTAAATAAATTTAAATTCTCTATAAACTTCTTGACTTCTTCTAAATTAAATCATTTCATATTTTTTTCTTTTGATGTCATTTTTAATTATTTTTAGTTAAATACATCGATCGGATCATCTACTATGTCATCGTACTTTTAGTAATGCTTTCATTACCATTTATTGATAAGTGATTTTTTTTTTTTTTAAAATGTGACAGCTTCGTGTAGTCTAAAGTCATGTAAATTTTAAACATATTTTTGTGCATGTATCAAAAAGCAAAATGGACAAAAATTCAGAGGCAATCATGATTATATATTTTTGTGACATAGAAGTCCTCGATTTGAATAATTGTTTGAGAGAGCATAAATCTTATGCAAATCGAGGACTAAATGTACAAGTAAATTTCGATTTCTCTTTCAAATAGTCCTTGATACACATCTTTTATTAGATTTTTGATTTTTTTTCACCTTGATATGCTGTGCTATCAAGAAAAATACGAGACAAACAGAAGAATAGGAACTATCAAAATTAATCACATTCTATAATAAAATTTGAGATACAAATATAGCTAATCTTGGAGTCAATTATAAAGCATCTTAGTTGTGGTTTTAATCATCTCTCTAACTTACTTTTCTTGAGGTATGGTTTATTTATCAGCATGTTTTCTATAAACCAAACGATATTCAATGTCTAATACATTACACATTAATAAATTATGTCTTTGAACGCTAATAAAAATGATATCATCATTGATTATTGAAGTTCATAATGACATTAGTGAGCTGTATATCTGGAAGCAGTTTATATACCGTTTAATTATTTATGATATTTGATAAGTTTTGGTCCTAATCTTTTCCAGAAACACAATACTATTAAAAAATCCTTTGATCCCAAAATTAGGCCGACATAAATGATCATTCATGCACTGTTTTACTAAATTCTATTAATTCAAGGAAAAGTTTTTTACCCAAATTAAATGGCCATAGAATATAGGCTTAATTTATTTAAATATCACTACAAAATCAAATATACTTTTATGAAATCTTCTAAAAGAAAATAACTAACGTAGATGACTAAACTTTTTATGGCTCTTCAGCAATTAATATAAATATATATCCTCACATGAACAATTACTAATGTATTTGCTTAATATTTTTCACAGTTTTCTTTCTAAATTATTATCGAGTGTTGTTCTTACAAAAGATTAAGAAAATCTTTGCATACACGAAGTCTTATCTTTTACGAACCAAAAAGTTGAAATTTCATCCATTTATGAAAATATGGGAAAATATGATTTTTTCTTATCTTCAACATTTGATATTACATTAATTCTATTAAACATGATTGTGTTTCATTCATTTAGTTGTAAAAAATAATATTTAGAGAATAGATTAAAGTAATATGCTACGAATTTTATAGCTCTCATTTTCCTAATGATTGAATGTTTCATTTGATTATATTCCATATTTAACCTTTCAATTAAATACTCATCTCTTCATTATTCCTAAGTTCTTGATGTTCTTTGACAAATATAATATATAATTGTTAATTATTATTTTTATGATATAAGACTATTGTACTAACTTTTTAGAACCATCCTCACTGACAAAAGCATAATTTTTTTTTGGTTAATTTAGTCTTTGATTTATATGACAGTATAAAGAATCTTCAGTACGTGTTAGCATGTAAAAATAATTGTAATTCAAATACTATTTTGGCGTATATTTTTCTTAGTGTGTGATATTATATAGAATATAGTATTTAGGCTTTTAAACATAAATTGTTCAAATAAAGTTCCTATGCGAAAGGAATTGTAAATAAATAGTTTTGTTTTCTATTTTCCTTACTAATAATATGAGTTACATAGCATCCTATTTTTATATTGGTGTATCCAACTAGTTTTTAATATATATAAATTAATTCTCATGCTTTTGTTCCCAGCATTCTTTTTCTGATGTACATTATGTTTTTAAATTATGACTTTTCAAAGTCCAAAAGCCTTAATAGATAGCATTTATTGATAGAAAAATAAATAACGTACATGCTACGTAAATTTGCATAAAGAATTAATTTTCTATAAGATATCTAACGAACTGGTGTGAACTTGGCCCCAAAATCCCAGCCCCAATCTGTCGGCCGATATTGTCGGCCGACAACTTTAATGTCGGCCGATATTTATCAGCGGTCTTACGTAAAATTTATCGGCCGATATTTGTCGGCCGACATAAATTGTACAAGTTTTTACTTGCATGCAGTATTGCATACAAGTTTGTAAATATCGGCCGATATTGTCGGCCGACACTTTTTTGACTTTTGAGATTCGAACTCGCAACTTTTGGTAAAAAAAAATTCCCATGTCACTTACCTATTGAGCTAATGACACCATTAATAATTTATTTGCTTGATGGCGAGATGGCATATATAAATTATTATTTATTTTAACACACAAATAAAAATTTATTGTGAAGGATATTTTTTGCTCTAAATTATATACTTCACAAGATAATAAATTTTGGGAATATGTCGGCCGACACTTTTTTAATTCTTGAGATTTGAACTCGCAACCTTTGCAAAAAAAAATCTAATCACTAACCACTTGAGCTATTGATTCCAATAATGCTTTTTAATATCAATGGCAAAAACACATATATAAATTATTGTTTATTTTTACACATATATAAAAATTTATTTTAAATGATATATTTTTCGTAATATTATATACTTCACAAGACAATAAATTTTGGGAATGTCGGCCGATATATTTTATGTGATGAGTTTTGATCTCGAGAAGTTTAAGCAAAAAAAAAGTAATTTACTTTCCAACTTAGCTTTTGACGTATTAAAAATTTTACATTTGATATGGTTAAATTACAAATATAAGCTATTATCTATTTGTATACGTACACAAAAATTATTTAAGTAGATGATTCTTTTCCTTTAAATAATAAATTTTTTAGATAAAATCGTCATTTTCAAGACAACCTAATCGGCTTATGAATCATAGTATTTAATGGAAAAAAATTATCCCCTTAATATAATGTACGCCCCCCAAAAAAATATAAAAATATAATGCTCATATGGGCAATTCTCCACAGGGTAAATCGAAAATTTTTGATTTAAAATGATTTTTTTGCAAAAACTTTCCACTAAAACTAACCAGTTCTTTAGCTTATCTGATGTATTTTTTCATTTCCTATTTGATAATTTAATTAAATAAGTAATAATAAACTTAATTAACAAGATATTTCGATTCTTTGGTCAAAATCTTTGTGACCAAAAATTGAATTTTTCCAAAATTCGAGTAAGAGAATTGAAAATTAGCTATTAAATCCCCATTTTTACAATTATAAACACATGTGAGATGATAGATAATGCTTAGTTCTATGATATTCTTCTTACATTACTAACCAATATTGTTTAATTAAGGAGAAAAATCGATTCTCCAAACGTCAACCTAATGTCACAAAGATTTCAAAGACGCTTTGCAGGGGAACATCAGCTCCCTAAAATTCAAAATTAAAAAAAACCGTTATAACATAATCTTTTATTTCTCCATTATTAGCTTCTCAAAATATATTTAATTTACTTAAATGATCACCAGAAGACGATTTTGTTATTGAATTGAGATTATATTAGCTTTAATTTAAACTTTGAATTTATACTACATTTAATTTTGATAAGTTTTTAACGGTTTTCACAAATTTGAATTTACAAGTAGAAGAAGAATTGTAACTCCCTTTTGAAAAATTCAACTCATCTGAAGAATTGCCCATATAAAAATATGTCCATTAATAACGGCCAAAAATTTGAAAGCATTCAAATTTCTGGTAAAGTTAAAATTTTAAGCATTTTAATTCACATATTTTTTGCTGTGTTAATATTTTTGTGCACGTATACAAATAGATAATAGCTTATATTTGTAATTTAACCATATCAAATGTAAAATTTTTAATACGTCAAAAGCTAAGTTGGAAAGTAAATTACTTTTTTTTTTGCTTAAACTTCTCGAGATCAAAACTCATCACATAAAATATATCGGCCGACATTCCCAAAATTTATTGTCTTGTGAAGTATGTAATATTACGAAAAATATATCATTTAAAATAAATTTTTATATATGTGTAAAAATAAACAATAATTTATATATGTGTTTTTGCCATTGATATTAAAAAGCATTATTGGAATCAATAGCTCAAGTGGTTAGTGATTAGATTTTTTTTGTAAAGGTTGCGAGTTCAAATCTCAAGAATTAAAAATTTAAAGAAAGTCCTCGTGTTATAGATCGAGGGACTTCAGCGCATTTTTGTGTTAGCGATCAGTATTTGATTAGCAAAGTACTGCGTATTAAATAAGCCAATCATGAATATTTTGTGACTTAAATAAATTCGACGGGTGGATAACGGTTTTTTGGCATTCAAATTTTCTCACAAATTTTCAAACAATTTGCACGGTGAATTTTCATATAAAATATGAAATTCAAATTTTCTAACGGTCAAAATATATTTGAAAATTTCCCGCGTAAATACACTTGAAAATCATTAATTATAGTATAATTAACAATTTTGCGGTGAATTTTCATATAATAAAATGGTTTGACATTTAACGGTTTTTTGAAATTCAAATTTTCTAACGGTCAAAATATATTTGAAAATTTCCCGCGTAAATACACTTGAAAATCATTAATTATAGTATAATTAACAATTTGCACGGTGAATTTTCATATTTTAAAATGGTTTGTCATTTAACGGTTTTTTGAAATTCAAATTTTCTAACGGCTAAAAAAAATTTGAAATTATAGAGGTAATGTTGAAATTATAGAGGGAAAACAAAATTTTGACAGGTTACACCGTATTAAAATTAAAAAATCATTAATTATAGTATTTAGCGATGGTTTTGAGCTTTCAAACTAATCGATACGCCAATAACTCGATAGCACTGAGCTAATGCAAAAAACCAGAGCTCTCTACGATGTCTGGTTGCTTCTATCTCGATTCACAGCCGAACGAACGACCGAACGACCGACCGAACAAAGTGCATTATTAAGCTACCTTTTTAAAACAAGTTTCAAAAATGCGCTAAAAAGTGTCGGCCGACATATTCCCAAAATTTATTATCTTGTGAAGTATATAATTTAGAGCAAAAAATATCCTTCACAATAAATTTTTATTTGTGTGTTAAAATAAATAATAATTTATATATGCCATCTCGCCATCAAGCAAATAAATTATTAATGGTGTCATTAGCTCAATAGGTAAGTGACATGGGAATTTTTTTTTACCAAAAGTTGCGAGTTCGAATCTCAAAAGTCAAAAAAGTGTCGGCCGACAATATCGGCCGATATTTACAAACTTGTATGCAATACTGCATGCAAGTAAAAACTTGTACAATTTATGTCGGCCGACAAATATCGGCCGATAAATTTTACGTAAGACCGCTGATAAATATCGGCCGACATTAAAGTTGTCGGCCGACAATATCGGCCGACAGATTGGGGCTGGGATTTTGGGGCCAAGTTCACACCAGTATCTAACGATATCTTTTGTAAGCATATTTTAAAAAAAAGAATATAAAAAATGTGCTAAAAGAAGACAATTTTCCGATAGAAATTTAATTAGGTAGATATTTGTTTATAATCACTTTTCCAAATTTTGTGCGAGATAGATTCTCAGATAACTAAAACTCAAATAGAGAAAAAAATAATCCTCCAATTCATTTAGTATTTAAAATAATTAATATCAATATGAAAGGTTAATTGATTGTCCTGTTTAATATTTTTTTGGCTTTAATGGTTCAATATTTTGGAAATGTTTATTAATAGTGTAAGTAACTCGTGTAAAAATAAACATTTTACTTTTTGTTTTTAAAATTAGAAAAAAAGTTCGACTTTAAGTGTGAAAATAAATTTTTGTAGTAGTCCGTTTTCAAAATCATAAAGTAGCGCATAATCTCTTTTTGATCCTTTCTGAGTTTTTTTTTGCAAATGTTCAACAACTGGTATATGTGTTTGCTAGTTTTATATCAAATTTATGATGAAAGCATGTATAGGCCGAGCAGTCTCAATTTAAAAAAAAAGTTCTTCGTTGTATCTTGTATTAAGTCCGTATTGTGATATGTTGTCAAAAAGAGATTACGTACATTCTTGTTTGATGAAATCAATATATTTCAAGAGTATAGCGGCTATGTGTATTTTGTAAACATTACAAACTGTTGTGAACAAAATTATTATTAATATTTGAAATTATACCGGAGTTTTTGGAAGCTTCCTTCTTGTTGGTGACGCTGGTGATTTATCACTGTTTTCTGTTTCTATAAAAATACAATAAAATTCACTTGTGTTTTTACAATAAACAGCATGTGTCCATTAAGGATTCTGAATTTGTTAATTTATCACTTTACAGCAATTTAAAGTCATAATCTTTTCAAAAAAAATCATAATAAACTTTTTTTAACGAAGACTAGCTACAAATACTTGAAACATATTTCAGAATCCCATATGACTATGTGAGAATCCTAACTTTTTAATCCTAACAAGCAGTAAGCAATTCATAAAATAAGTAAATGTATCAAAACTATACCTGCAACTAAAGTAACCATCTCACTATTTTTTCGCACATTGATGTTTGGCGCAGGAGCAGGATTTGATGGCAATGGATTGTCTTCAAGCAAATCACACATTCTAAAGTCTGAAGCATGTTCAACAAGTAGTTCTGCAATATCACCAGTTCGATCCATAATAGAACACACTTCTTCAAAACTTCTATCCACTAAGGATACGCCACACCATTCTAATATTTTATCTCCTTGACGAAGTCCACCTTTTTCTGCTTCCCCACCGGGAACAGTCCAGACAATATAAGCAAAAAGTCTCCCATCCGTTCCCGTTTTGCCACCAACAACTCGCATTCCAAATCCTCTTGCTTCAATAAGTAATAAAAATCAATTTTAGTTAACAAATTTCAATTATTATGTGAAGAATATTACTTCTATGGGCCTTATCAGATGGATCTCTTTTCAGAACAACTCTTCTTTTTGATGCACATGGTGGGCCAGAGTCAAAGTCGTGGATTACAATTTTTATTGCCTCTCCATCAAGAGACGTTTGCTTCTTTGGAGCTTCTAAATCTTCTAAGGCTGGTCCTTGGTATGGATTTACTGGATTTACAGAAAGGGTAGCAGCTTGAGGATTGACTCCTAGAATCCCACGTTCTCGCAGAGCCGAAATATCAGGACTAAGGGATCAGAAGTAGATTCTTTTTATAAAACAGTAATTTATTATGAGTTATTATGCATTACAGTTGTGATCCACGTCTTCGAATGCGTCTGTCATCATCAATCAACAAAGTCGGGCCATTGTCTGAATTTGGGGAATCATCTTGATCATCATCAACAGGTATCCGAAATGATGAACGACGTGAACTTGGTGGTTTATCTGTCTCAGTTGATTGTAATAAAATTTGTTGCTGGTTAGGCTGAACACCCCCAAAAACATCATATGCTGATTTTCTAAAAAATTATTAATAAATTTTAATAACAACATCAATCCAATCATTTTCTAGATTAGTAATAAATCGCATACCTTCTTGGTATTTGACCAGCTATAGGTAGACACAAATCTTCAGTTACTAAACTATTAGCTATAGCATTTTTCTGAAGATCATCATCGTAGGAATGTTGTCTAGATACACGTGATTGTCTTCTTGAGTTCATGCGTGTCGGTGGCTCAATTTCTATTCGATCAGGCACCATAGTTCTTATGAGATCCCAATCAGTGTCGTTATTATTTAAATTATTATTACTACTATTAGTTTTAGTGCTACTAGTGAATTTTTCCAGTTCTCTGAATGACGCTGGAGATACATCACTATGCCTTCTTAAGTCTGGACTTCGAGGTGGGATTAAACCAGCTTGACTATTAGAAGCGTTGAGTTTAACGTCAGAATGTCTTCTCTGTAAAGCTTCCAAAACAGGCACATCCAAATTTGAGTCTGTTGAGTCTTGCGGAATACATACTCGTGATGACATCTTACGACGACAGACGCTACAACGCCATGTATTCTACGTTCAGATGATAGTAAAATGAACATCAATTATGTAGTAGTCTTGTGTCATAATCTTACCAAATCTTCGGAACTATCAATTTTACTGTAACTTGCACAATCTTCGCAGACACGATATTTGCATTCATAGCAAGTCTTGCTAAAATCCTCAGCTTTAAAAGATTTTAAGCACACTCTACACGACCCTGCTCTGTTTGTTGTAGTTTTTCCTTCATTTTTCTCTGATCCTATATTAGATCCACTTTCATTGTCTCTCTCTAATGTCTCTGTATTGTTTGATTGTGCTGATGAAATGTCCACAGAGTCTGGTATTAATGATGGTCTTGGTGACATTTTATTAACTATAAATTTTTGAAGAATTTTACAAAAATCACTTTTATGGAACAGAAACATTTTTTATGTATATTATTACAGAATTTGTAAATATATAGCTGAATCACTATTGCTCATTACATTTTCAACTGGATGCTATTTACTTTTTTTTGTCGATGAAACCTTATTAATTGCTTTCTTACTAATTAGATTATTTCGGAAAAATTTTCGTAATAGTCATTTACTTCCATAATTAAAGAATATTTTCTTATGAAACACAAATTTGTCTTCTAATAATATTGAAGAGTTAGTTTTGATGGAAAAAGGTACAGTTAAAGCTTCATTTCTTGGAAATAAATTAACTGCTATTTCAAAAATATTAATGCATAAAAAATGTGTGGACCAACTACATTCATTGTGTAGTAGGTCGTTATTTGAGCACTGATTCGATGGGGTTAATATGATTAATGACTTTTCGAGTGGATATATATATATGATTTCCTAAAATGTCTTCATCATTTGCTAATTGAGTATGCACTCACTGTATTAAAATTATGGATTTTTAGGCGAATATCAAGTAATAGTGGAGAAAATCCATTGCCCTATTTTTAGTAACTCAGTAAAAAGTTTTGCTATTAAGCATAAAGAAAATATTCTTCATGTATTTTTCATATGTTCATTTCTTGTAAACTATCCGATAGTAAACTGCATATACTAGCACAATTATATCTATTACGTATTACTTTATACGATAATTAAGAAAAAAGATTTTATAAAAAATGTTACCTTTATCTTGTGCTGTCAATAAAGATGACGATAAAGTTTGCTTTAGTTTTCCAAAAGCCCCCGTATTGTCTGATTGTGGTGTAATTTCTTCTTGGGCCACCATCTATGACATTAAAATTAGGAGAAATTGTAGTTGTAATTAATTAAGATAGTTTTCAGATTTTGGATTCATTAAGCTTTTAATAAAAATACATAAAAGTACCTTTTTCATAAAAGACATCACGTTTGATGGCAGCATAATTACTATGATTTATTTTTACGCAAATATGATTGAAACGATATGTTGGAGAGATTCAAAATTATATAATGATATATTTTTTATGATGAATATTATCGTTTAAGCTCGATAGAAGTTAAAATGATTTTTTCTGAAAGTTGAAAAGAATCCATTCACTGATTTTTCTTCTCAAGGTTAGCATTTTAACAAAAATATATTTTCAAAAAAGCACTGGAATGCAACAACCTGTTTGAATTTATTCATGTTTTAAAGCTGTTGCTTCATATTTAGCTTTTTGTTAATAAAAATGAAAATAAAGCACATTTAATACAATTTATGTCCAAGCTCGTAACTATTTCTATTGGAAAATTTTATCAATTCGTATGAATCTGAAAATAATTATGGTTAAAAATGTATTTTTAAGAGATTTAATTTTTTTCTTCGATCTCTCAAAACTTCAACATCATTTTTTCAACATTCCAAACTACATGCTTAATCTTATTTAATTTTTAAACACTCAATTGATTTTTACTTGATATTATGAACTATTTTTTCTATTTTAATTCATCTTGTAAAAAGGATTTTCCACTTTTAAAATAAAATTTATTTAAACCCACTGATTTTTGCTTTCTATACCCGGGGATATTATAAAAATGAGCTTACAGGCGAGAAGGAGAACAAAACATGCGCAATTGTAATTTTCAAATCTTAAACTTTTTCAGAAAAGAATTAGATTTTTACTCTTTCTTATCAATATCCATTTCCTTTGTCCAGAAACTCAAATTTAATAATGCTTTCCATAAAAATTTGAATTCACAGTCGTTGACAAAAATTTTACAACTTCAAGAAGCAACAACAGAAACTTGTTGATCACATTTATTTTCTTTTACTATTATCATGAATAGGTCGCTTGGACATTCAACATTAACTTTCTGCTCGATTTGAAATATATCGTTGAGGAAAAAGGACGACGTGAAAATATCCTGCAAAATTTTAGGATTTAAAACTG
This sequence comes from Chironomus tentans, assembly GCA_963573255.1. Classification (NCBI taxonomy): domain Eukaryota; kingdom Metazoa; phylum Arthropoda; class Insecta; order Diptera; family Chironomidae; genus Chironomus; species Chironomus tentans. Next base: position 26,920,150 of record OY754303.1, on the reverse strand, counting down.
AATAAAACTTGAATTTCTGAGTGCTCCAGGATTGTTGAATAATCTGTAAATTAAATGTATTTTTTAAATTTAATACCCCCATAGTAGATACTCAAAAAATCCCATGATTCTATATGCATACATATCATGCTAGTGGCAAGGTTCAGCAAACCTCAGGACTAAAATTTAATGCTGTGAGCTTTGTTTTCAGTGCATACACTGAATTTCTTATCAAAGATTTAAATACTTAAAAAATTTAAAAGTAAAAAAAATAAGTTTTTTAAAAAGATACGCGCTAAGTATCCCAATCCTATGAGTTATGTGGAATTATGGGAAAAAGTAAAAATCTTAAAATATCCGATTCAGTGTTAAAAAAATTCACTAGCATCGGAATGTTTTTTTATTCATTCATTCTAATTTAAAACTTAATTGTGTTTTGCACAATGTATTGTACCGCTAGTATCTACAGACCATAACGGTCGATTTGAATGAAATTCAAGATTGAGCAAATGAATGGCTGGCCATATGATCTGCTTTTCAGAGGATCAGAACGGCTTATTTGGTAATTTCAAGCAATTCCAAGCTAGTTGCTAATTTGGACAGAATTACCTACCGAACAAAAATATAACTTATATCTCGAATAAAAAAGGAACACAAAGTTTATAAAAATTAATGAAAACAACCTTTTTCTCTTCATGTGTGAAAAAATACTTGGGCAGCCTTGTCATTGCTCACTTCGTGTGAACTGTAAGTTAAGAAAAAAAATTTTTTAAGACACATCTGTTCAAAAATAAAATTTAATTAAATAAAATGAGATACTAATAGATACTTATGATAGTGAAAAAAAGAAAAATATACACTAATTATCACAGGAAAAGTGAAATTCTGAAATAAAAGATCCAATTCAAAGGAGGAAATTTTCTTTAAAAAGATCCAAAAAAATTCTTCATTTATGCAAAATTATTCAGCATAGAATTAAAAATAAGTAAGTAAGCTCAAAATATGGAGCCTACACAGATTTTCCAATATTAAATTAAAAATATTTGAGCTAATGTATACATTTTAATGTAGTTTAATACGTTTTATTGCTAAAAAATAAAATAGCTACAAATTTTCTTGCATTTAAATCATTTCTGTAGAAAAGTGATAAAAATAATAATGAAAAAAATATCTAGAAATGCATTTTCTCGTAGATCCAGAATCAAGTTTTGACTTTAAAATTAAATTGCGTGTTTTTATTCACATACAGATTTTTTAAACCAGAATGGATAGGCAAGAAATTCACCAAAAGAGCGTATCTCCTCCAAAGGCTCTTGTCGATTCTAGTCCGTTACAATCAGCGATGGAAAGGAACAGAGAATGTGAGCAATTTTTTTATTTATTTACTTGATTAATCATTGTTTTTATACATGTATGTTTCATAATCCTTTAATCACAATAGCGCTAAAAATAAAATTGATGGTTCGAAGATCTGCAAATCAACTTGTAGAACAAGGCATTCTTCCACGTAAGTTAATTTTTTAGGTAAATAATAAGTGCATAATTTAAAAATTAATTCTGTTTGTTTTAAAGCATTGAAGACATCTCCCGCGATTCATGAGCAAAAGAAACTTTTGGAAAGGGCTAAAACAGGAGATATGCTGAAGGCTAAAATACAACAACGACCAAATCGGCAGGAACTAGAGAGAAGACACATACTAGAGAGTCATGAAAGTCATATAGATCCAAGCTTAGCAGATAAATATAGAATGTTGGAGAAAGCGATACTTGTTGATCAGCTTAATTCAAAAATATCTCACCGACCAGGTCCTTTAGAATTGATTGAGAAAAATATCCTGCATGCTAACGAGCCAATAGAAAGGATCGTCAAAGAAGGACTAGTTCCATTTAAAGCATCATCAGACAATTTATTTGTGGAAGATGATTCACAAAGTTCTGAAGGAGACATCAATTCACAAATAGATAATAGTTTGTTGAAAACCACAATCAACATAACTAATGAGCAACCAATAACATTGAGCACCAATAGCATAGAGCTTGTAGAGAGCAAAATAACATCTCCGTTAAATGTGATAAATTTAAACTTACCATTACACACAAGTGTAATAGCGCCACTTGTGCCAAAATTAACACTACAAATACCGACTGTTTCAAATGAGCACGATACCATTACCTTGCCCTGTTTAGTTACGGAAAGTCTTGTTCCTATAACGACAACAGCACCGCGAATAGATCAAAATGAAATAATAATTAAGAGTGAGAAACCCCCAACGGAAATAGTAATAAAGGAACCGAAAACTCATATAGATGGCAACATTAAGCACCATATTTCCTCGTTCCTGCAAAATAATCAAAAATTCTCTAGTTCTGGGAAGGATAAATTGAAAAAGAAGTGCAAAATAAAGCCAACATCAAAGATTAAAGCAATAAAGTTCCACGAATATAAAGGTCCACCGAATGCACAAAAGAACAGTTTTTCATCCACCATAACTCCATCAACATCATCAGCAATGTCATCGTCATCATCATCGATGTCAGAAATTAATAATAATAATAATAATAACAAATATGATAAAAAGATTGGAGAAACAAATTATGAGTTAATAATGCAGCAGCAATGCTTATTGGAATATTTAGAAGGAATTTACAAGAATCCGAATAAGGGAGAAAATGATTGTCACCAAGATAAGCAAACACCACATGAGAAAGTGATTGAGAAATATCAAGAAGAAGCACGTATAGAGGATGTGAAGAAACCTTTTATTACAATCTTTCCATCAAAGTCACCAACATCAACGAATACAACGATTGACAAAGATGCCCTTATTACTGATGCAAATAAATTAGGGAAAATGAAAGTATCAGAATTAAAGTCATATCTAAAGAAATTAAACTTACCCGTATCTGGGCCAAAACCTTTATTAATAGAGCGACTTAAGCCTTATTTGCCTTTCAAGCCTTCAGATATTTGTAGAAATTATGAAAAGGTAGAAACTATAATTAAGCCAATGCAAGAGTCAAAAGATTCACTTACACATAAATTATCAAGTAACAGCTTAGATTCGCTTGACACGCAGTTCAAAGATGATCATATAGTTAAGGAACAGCAGAGACAGATTGAAGAGCTTCAGAGGAAGCTACTAGAGAGTCAAAGCGAATTGGAACAAATTAGATTGAGTAAAGTATCAGAATCGAGTGATACATGTATGAGTAGTAAGGAACAATTTTTTCAAATCATACCCGACTCTAATAACATTCAAACTGGTGTTCTTTATGATACAAAGTATCAAATACCGAATAAAGTGTCAACGGTTTTTGTCGTTGGAGTAAGTCCATTAAATTCTACAGAAACACCAACAATCAGTTCGATACCAATGCTCGTACAGGAACAAATCGAAGATTCTGAAAATAACAAAAATAGTAGTACTAATAATATAATTGAGCATGACCTAGTTTTACCACAGTCCGATCCAGCCGATATTGATTTAAGTAAAAATAAAGCAAATACTTTGTATAATAATGCAATTGTCCAAGACGATATCAACGATGTCTTGGAAATTCTCCTTAAAAATGAAAAGTGGAATGGAGAGAATGAATCCTATCATCACGCTAACAAGAATGGCATTGAAGAACCCAAAATTCTTCTTGATTCAAACGCATCGTTTAGTTCGTCACTTGAAAAAGAAATTCTGGGAGGTAAGAAATGTGACATGCTTTTGCCATTTTCACAAACCAGTTTCACACTTTTTATGTGTGTCTTTTTTAGGTGCTCACGTCAACAATGAACTTTTGACCTCTTCAGATGTGAATGACAACCTTAAGAGCGAGAACTTGATAAGTTTTCCTATGGAAGTAGAAGAGAACTCGAATTCATCATTAAGCAACATCGATGCATTATCATACTTTAAGAAAGATCCTCAAATTGATAATTTACAATGTCACGTTTTTGATAATAATTATTGCAATAATGTAATGAAGAATGTTGATAATAATAGTTATAATGGAATTAGGAATAGTTTAATTGGGAATTTCGACAACGGGATGTTCGACACGTTCAAAACAAATATCACAAATTCGTCATCAAATAGCTCACTTCTTGGTGACATAGAGCAACAAAAGGAAGTGAAATATAATGACAAATATATATTCAACAATAATTTTGATATGTTTGGAAACGGTGCAGTAGAATTAACAACGACTACTCCAATGGACTTTGAGAACATAATATCTTATGACATATATCAACAACATGATCCGTTCTTTAGCATTAATAGCTTTCAAAATATCTCGGACCGAGACAATTTCATTAATAATCATGTAAATGGTGTTACATCAAATGCAATTTTTTGTGAGGACGATAATATGAATATGTTTGAAGCCGGAAATGATCTTAAGTGGTAATGCTGTATGTCTCTTTTTTCGTTCATTTTTACAAGATTGACATTTATACTGGAATGTTTAGTTAAGATACCTAATAATTGTTTGAACACTAAAAAATATTAATATATTAAAGATTCAATACTAAAAGGGATCCAAGACGATCTAACGAAGTAAGTAACGCCTACTTACTTGAATGAAAGTACAGAAATGTCATTTTTAAGCATTCTAATTTTTTATTTAAATTTTTCATCAACTAATATGAATTATGAATAAAGGAGAGTTCACTAAATTACTTAAATTATAAAATGTACATTCTTCTTATTTTTCTCTGAGTCACTTACCTACCTAGATAAATAATATATAGCATTCAATTTGATATTTTGTCAACGAAAGGATCTCCAAACATATTTTTTTACAAGCACATTGCATACAATGATTGAAGACTTTACATTAAGCTCAAGTGCCACATTGATTATTACAAGATTGTTAATACATGCTTTATTATCAATACATGCATTGTCATTTCTACATCCGACTTCACATTGTCTATTCCTACAAATGAAGCCAGAATCTAAATTTTCAGCTAAATTTTTATATTAGATCTGCATATTCCAAAACACATTTTTCATCACATAAGCAGTTTTGTATTCACCAGTAATACATTCTTGATTGTTTTGGTATGACGTAATTGGATATTTACATCTAACTGATTATTTAGACAAGCCAAAATTGAGGAAAAACCAAGATTTAATCAGCATTTTTAAGTGCAAAGCGAGAAAATTTTAATCTTAGCATGCAAAAATTCTTTCAAATATTTTGTGCTTGTTATGTTTTGTTGATTTTGTCAAAAGGAAATTTTGAGCGAAAAGAGCCTGAGGATATGATTTTTTGAGAAATTTTTTTAAGGGAAAAAGGGTCTAAAATATTGTTTTCCTAAATTTGGTCTTTTTGTTTTTAGTCGGCAAGTAAACAACAAAGAATCGTAAATTTGATATTATGGACGACGAACAAAACATGCTTAAAGCAAAAGCTGCTTTGTTGAATAAAATTAAGGGGTAAACGTCAAAACGATGGAAAATTTTTGGAAGGAAAACAGACGTTGGAAAGTTTTTGGAAGGAAAACAAACGCTGGAAAGTTTTTGGAAGGAAAACAAACGCTGGAAATTTTTGGAAGGAAAACAAACGATGGAATTTTTTGTTTGGAAAGAATTTTGATGGAATTTTTTACATGGAAAGGGATTTGAATGGAATTCTTTCGCGGAAAGAAATCGAAAATAAGAAACCTTAAATAAAATTTAAATTAATTATTATAGGATCTTTTTGTCTTATTTGGAACTATTACTCATAATTATAATTAAGCTTTACTGTGTTAAAAAATTGGCGAAAGTCCTCGTGTTATAGATCGAGGGACTTCAGCGCATTTTTGTGTTAGCGATCAGTATTTGATTAGCAAAGTACTGTGTATCAAATAAGTCAATCATGAATATTTTGTGACTTAAATAAATTCGACGGCTCGATAACGGTTTTTTGAAATTCAAATTTTCTAACGGTCGAAATATATTTGTAAATTTCCCGCGTAAATACACTTGAAAATCTTTAATTATAGTATAATTAACAATTTTGCGGTGAATTTTCATATTTTAAAATGGTTTGTCATTTAACGGTTTTTTGAAATTCAAATTTTCTAACGGTCAAAATATATTTGAAATCATCCCACTTGAAGTTGGCTCTATTGTATTAAAAACAAAAAATCATTAATTAAAGTATTTACCGAAGGTTTTGAGCTTTCAAACTATTCGATACGCCAATAACTCGATGGCACGGAGCTAAAGCAAAAAACCAGAGCTCTCTACGATGTCTGGTTAAAAAGTTTTTCGTGTGTTCCGACCAGCCGACCGAACAGACAAAGTGCATTATTAAGCTACCTTTTTAAAACAAGTTTCAAAAATGCGCTAAAAATTGTAGTTTTCTAACGTGTTTATCGAAAGGTTCGAAAGAACGCTGGAAATCGAATTTTGATGAAAAGTTTTTAATTTTAGCTTTTCTAAAATTGATTTCACAATATCTTAAACGGTTAACGTTTCTCTGAAGATACAAGTAATAAAAATATTAATTCCTGCTTTAACTAACTTACTTTAATTTAAAAAGAGAACTTCGGAAAGGACAGTAAGGATCGATTATTGGACTTTCTAATGAACGTTCCAACAATGAAGGAATATATTCAAATTTTTTCCGTTAGAAATTCATACGAATGAATAAATTTAAATTAATTCATGCAATTGAGTGGAAATAACATAGTTTAATTAATTTTTACAATATATCTCAATCAATATTTTAATTCATAAATCCATCGTCACTTTCAAAGAGTGCTTAAATCAAATGAATGTTGATATTCTCAATCAGCAAATTGTTAATTTGAAATCGGAAAAGAACAAATTTTCGAAGGAATTTGCTGATATTAAATCGTACTATGAAAAGAAAGTCACTGAACTGCTCTACAAGAATGATAAGCTAAATGAAGAAAAGGAATTACGCAAGTTCCAATTGAAGAAGCATCAAGAAAACAGCTTGATCGTTAATAAGGAAAACGTAAAGGAAAATCAAAATCAAGATAAATACCAAAAGCTGTTGATCGATATAGCTCGCATGGAAGGAAAGCTCCTTAACAAGGACAAAGAATTGAAGGCCGTCTGGGAAAAGGTCGAGTTCTATCGCAATCAACTTAAGAAGTGAATTAATTAATTTTTAAGTTGATGTATTTTTTTCTGCTGGTTTGTTTCTTTCTGCGATATTTCATATTTTTATTCCTTTATTTAAGTTAATTTTACAATGAGAAATGGGCGATTCCACGGATAAGTGGAATTTCGAAAAAAAACGCTTTTTTAATCCATGTTATTCACAAATTTGATTATCAGAAAATGCTATTTAACTAAGCTAACACTTTACGTCTCCTAAATCAAAATATTCTTTTACCTTAATAATTTCATTACCAACATTCTAATCAATAGAATTCTTGTTAGTTAAATTGGAAAACTGTTTCCAAAAAACATTTTCTCATGGATTAGGAAAAAGTGTTGCTCAATTTCATTAATTCGTTTTAAATTATTCATTTTTCTGCTTAATTAAAGGTCTAAGAATACATTTTAAGTACGCAGAATGATAAAACAACATAGAATGCACAGTAAATGAACCATAAAAAGTTGTCTAGATGTTAATAAAGTGGAAAATTCTTCCGTACAAAATCAGAATTCAACAATTTGATATTGAGTGACGCATACAAAAATCCAAATATTTTGTTAATTAAAGCATATAGAATGAAGCAATATTATCAGAAAGATAGATTTCAGCAATAAAAACTAAAAGACTTCAAGTCTGGTTCTTTAAAAACCAACCTCAAGAAAATGTATTTTAAATTTTATTGTACAAACTTAATATACAGAAATAAAAAATTATTATTTAAAAAAAATATCTGCTTAATTAATTTTAATTTTATTGCGATTTCTCGGTACTGGAAGCACCAATCGAGATGTGGTTTTCACTATTAAATTGGTAATTTTAGGCACAGACTGAACTTTATGGGTCGATTCCGTAAGCCTGAAGCAGCAGGTCTAAAAAAGTAGTTTCACTGAAATACCAAAAACAATATATTCACACACAATTAAAATTGGTGCGAATATGATAACGACCAAAATATATTTGAAAAATAACGATCATGAAATATTTGAAAAATAACGGTCAAAAAATATTTGAAATATAGCGGCTAAAAATATTTGAAATATAAATGGGCGATTCCACGGATAGAAGGAATTCCGAAAAATTCAGTTGTAATTCTTCTTCAACTTGTCAAATTTTTCTCTCTAATTTTATCATTTTAACTAATCAAATAATACAAGAAACATTGTGATTATGTTTCTTTAGCTGTTTATCTGCTTAATCAATTTTAATTTTAATTAAATCTAAATTAATTAAGCAAAAATCATGACTGATATTCTGTATGTTATTGCGGATTAGGAATAAAAAAGCTTTTGCGTTGCACTTGTACAATAGTTGGTTAAAAAATCTTCATTTTTCTGCTTAATTAAAGATTCATGAGTGAATTTAAGTATGCAGAATGATAAAACAACATAGAATGTACAGTAAATGAACCATAAAAGGTTGTCTAGATATTTAAAAAGTGGAAAAATTTTGTGAAAAAATTTCGAATTCCACTTTTTGTACAAGTGCAACGCTTCTAAAAATCCAAATATTTCATTAATTAAAGCATATAGAAGAACAAAATAAGTTTAGAAAGGTAGATTTCAGTGTACTACATAAGCATATACAGTCATTGGAACGTCTAGATAGCTGAATTTCGAGAAAAATTAGTTTAAAGACGAATTTTTTGAAAAATCACATCTGTGGAATCGCCCATATTGAAAAGGAATTTTTTTGGGATAAAGGGTGTGAACTTCATATTTGTTTTGGTTTTTTATAACGGACAAAAGGGTCTGGAAATATAATTTCCTTAATTCAGCCGTTTAAATTATGGATTACGGATTTAAGCTTTGCATTGTATGTTGAATGTTTATAAAAAGAATTGATCTCACACTAGGGAATATTCGCAATGAAACATACAGGAATACACAGCTTACCCACACATACAAATATAGGGGAATAAAGAGAGAAACATAAACTCAGCATATGGGTTTCTTTTTATGAGAGGAAACATATAAAAGCAGCAAAAATGAGAGTCACATCAATCAGTCATACGAGTAAATTCAGACGTGTAAAGTCGACTTGAAATTTTAGGATCATTCTTAGAGTGGGATTTCATAACAGAAATTTGTGAGTAAATGTTTGTGGCTTAATAGTACCTTAAGGAATAGGTTTAAAATCGTTAATTTCATGACATGTGATTAATAACAGTGCAACGAGAATTTTGTTTCGCGCATGGTGAACTTTCCCTGCATGGATTTTTAGAATGTTATACAAGTTCAGACTGAGATCAAGATAAATCTTGTATTGATCAAAAATGTAAAAATCCATACTGGAAGGATATTTAAATAAATAAAATTAGTTTCAACTCTTTTCAATTACTTAATTAATGAATTTTTTTATTTGCTTACATTTTTACACGCTTCTAGATTTTATGCTGAGAATAAAAGTGTTGCGAAAATAACTTATTTGTCTGTCACTAGAAAATCAGAAACTATGGAATAGAAATGTTATTTTATTAATTAGATACTTTTAGAATACAATTTTAGCATAGGAAGCACATTTCCAGCCAGTTAGCTGCTTCCGTATTTAAGAAAGCTTAACGTCTGTAAAAAAATTGAATTTCAATTTCAGTTGAAGCGACGCTTTAAAAGTCAATTGTTACCACAGAAAATTGTGAGTTAACAACCCCTGGATTATTTTTATTTGCTATAGATTTTAATTTCATCAGAAAATCATTTAAAATGTCTGTGTTGCGGTTTAATTATAGTATATTTAAATTAAATAAGCTTTTGCAAAGCAATTTAAATGCAAAGCATTTGTCGGCATTGCTTCATTATGACAGTTTATTGAATGAAAAGAAGGTAAGCACTAAAAATACAATTTTCTAGTAACTTTAAAATTATAAAAATATCATTAAATAAATATTTCAGAGCATAATATTACAGCATCAGACAGAAAAAAAATATCAGCCAGTGGTTCTGAAGAATTTGTACTGTACTGTACAGTCAATCAATAATGAGCAAGTAAGTTATAAGATTTCGGATGAGTGATATTGGTTACTCTGGCCTGCTTACAATATTAATTTAGTAAGCTAGTTCTATGAATTATGCTAATGCTGTATGAATCTCATCAATTAAATGTGTCAAAAAGTTTTGATTTCACTCATAGCAAACATTTACATAATAATCGACTAATAATTTTCTCTATTTCATAATAATAATACAATTTAGGAATCGAAAAATCAGAATAATAAACAATCGAGTGATCTTCAGCATGTATATGATACTCTTTCAAACACTTTGCCGTCATTGTTTATCCAGCCTATGGATTACAGGATTTACAATCCAAATTTAATATTTGAAAATAATATACGTGGAACAAGAACAGTGTAAGCAGTAATCCATTAATATATCGACTTGCTATGTATTAATCTCTATGATTATAATTTTAGTGGACTGTTTCATTATGTAAAGCAGATAGCATTGCTGAGAACAGTAGGACACATAAAGTTTGCGTATGTCAAATTAGAGATTGTCAAGATTACGATGAGTAAAGAGGATCATTCAGTTCGAGTACGATGGAGAATTAGAGGAATTAGTGCATGGAAAGTGATGCTTACATTCTGGAAATATAAGTTATGGAATATTAGGGAAGCTTTTGATAGTCAAGAAACTTGGTATGATGGATTTTCCACATTTTATGTAGGAGAGGATGGACTTGTGGCGAAGCATGTTTTAGATAGGGTAAATTCATGCTAATAATTTCAATGCCCATTTTTACCTGAATCATATTATATTTCCTTTCAGTTAATGCCTGATGAAAATAAGGAAATACTGACGAACGACAGTAAAATAGGCGTTTCAGCTTAACTTTAATTATGAATGTGAGATAAACTAGTGAAGACTTCAAAAACTGTAAATAACGCAAAATAAAAAAATTTAAATTAATTTGAAACTTAGAAGAAAAGACCGTTGAGTATTATTTTTGAATATTTGCATGCTTGATAAAAAATCTCAACGGTTAAAAAAAATTGAATCTTTGGACATTCCGTCAAATAACAACCGTTAGTGTGTAGTTGTGAACCCTGTTGGATTTTAAAATTTCTTTTTTCTCAACACTTGCAACGAAAGGTACCAAGTTTTTTCATCTCTGTATTTAATTTATTAATTTTGCGGTTCAATTAATCTTTTAAGCATCCGTTTACATTAATTAATGTTCCTAGATAAGGGATGAATGTAAATTGAGTGTTAGATATGCTAAAAAGTGGTTGAATTAATAAAAATTGAAGAATCAAGTTTTAAGAGATTTTTAGGTTATAAACTAATTGTATTTCTGTTCCTTTTTCTTCAGAGAATTCGTAAGCAAAAACTATCACCATGGCTGAAGTAAGTTACATGCGGTGATTTATATAAAATTAGCACTAATTTAAGTGTGTTTTGATAGGCTCAAGGAGGTGAAGAACAAGTTCGCAAGAAGAGAACCTTCAGAAAGTTTACATACAGAGGAGTTGATTTGGATCAATTGTTGGATATGCCAAATGAGCAATTATCAGAATTGATGCATAGCCGTGCTCGCCGTCGTTTCGCCAGAGGACTTAAAAGAAAGCCGATGGCATTGATCCAGAAATTAAGAAAGGCAAAGAAAGAGGCCCCACCACTAGAAAAACCAGCAATTGTCAAGACACATTTGAGAGACATGATCATTATGCCAGAAATGGTCGGATCAATTGTTGGTATTTACAACGGCAAAACATTCAATCAAGTGAGTTTCCTGCCTTTATATCCTTTCAATATGTTTAATATTTTATTTAAAATGATGAAACGATGACGAGAATGATAAGGAAGACATTTAATTAAATATGAATGCGTTTTCTTTATGTTTTTTAAAGATAGTCATTTTATTTACTTATACTTCCTTTGAAGATTACAATTTGGTGCCTGATTTAAATTAATTATAAAACTATCCCAAACAAAATTGTACAGAGAAAATGGATATTAATTGTTCAAAAATTCTTTTCTTCACATATTTTTAATTATAGGTTGAAATCAAGCCCGAAATGATTGGACATTATCTTGGTGACTTTTCACTCACATATAAGCCAGTCAAGCACGGTAGACCCGGTATTGGTGCAACTCACAGTTCCCGTTTTATTCCATTAAAGTAAATTCTGAACTGGATTATGAAATAATAAGGATAAATAATAAAAAGCTATTGTATATTGCTCCTCAAAACCGAAAATTCAATCTTGAGCAAATGCAAAGATCTTGTTTTAATTCACTCATATCTAAATTAAATGAAACATAGATTTTTTTGTGTTCTTTTCAGGAAAGTGTTTTTTTTTTAAGATTGAATTCAATTTGTCATTTTTACAGTGCAAAAACTAAAAAAGAATCCAAATTTTTTTTTATTAATATTTACCAATAGATAGAAAAAAGTCTATTCATCATATCTATGATTCAAAACTCTTAAGATTGGCTAATTCACAATAATTGTAAGGAATTTATTAAATTTATTTTCAAAAAGAAACTTGGTGATTTTTTTTAGCTTTAATAATCGTACATTTTTAAATAATTCCACTTGATTTTCTCTTACTGCCTTCCTTCTTGTGTCTAATCATTATCGGAATTATTGAACAGTATTTTAACGGATACAGTTTATGTATTAATACAAGAATTATTAAATAACTACACATGTTTATTTAAAAAACATAAATTTTGATTTCTTTTCCTTTCAGTTTCTGTATGGAAATTTTACAGAATGGGTGAATTATAATCTCAACTATTATCTCCTTATTAAAACATATAATTTGAACATTATTTAAGTGTCATATAGAGCTGTCTGTGTTAGAAGAGTCAAAAGTTCGGAACCAAATAGTAAAAAACCTTGTCAACTTAGAGAAAGTTAGTCCAATGTACAGCACATCATTAAAGTTGGAAAATTGAGCTCAATTTCGCTGAATCCAGCTTAATACTTTATCATCGAGCACAGACTATGAAAATTTAATAATTTTCCAAAAAAAAAAACTCGCTGCTTGCTCGACTGTAAGACTTAATAAAAAGTTTTGTTAACATTTTCTGTTTGGAATTCCTTTCATAAGTCTCTTGGATTTATAGTGTGGAATATTAGTCAATCAGGGTCATGACGAACGAACTCGCAAAGATGGTACATGTACATTGGAAAGGGGAGTCGTAAATAAAAAGAAAAATAATAATAATTAGAAAAATAAACTTAATTTGAACTGAATCATATTTATTTAATTTTGAAAAGTACAGATTTCTTGGGTGAGAGGTGTGAAAGCTTGATTAAATTTGCAATTTTTTTTCAAAAGATACAGTGGATTTTTTTTTAAATTTTTTTTTCTCTCAATTCTCTTACTTTGCTATTATTTTTTTTTATCTTTAAATTTATAGCGATAGTTTTTTTTTCTTCTTTTTTCTTGTTATTTAAATAAGTATATTTGCAAATCTCAAATAGTTTTGCTTGAAAAATGTTTCAACAAATTTTAGTACATATTTATTAAATATTATTTTAAAAATATTTAACCATATTTTAACTGAAACGTTTAGAAATGAAAAATTATAAAATAAAGTGCGATTATCCGCTTTAAAATGTTACTTTTTGTTGTATTATAAGAAGCACATATAGAAAATGCGAAAAATTTTACATGTGATGGTATTTATGTGGCCTTTTCCCATAGCTTCTTTTTTACAGAACAAAATATTGATAGATCATATTACAGTTTTTCATAGTTTTATAATTGTAATAGTGTTGTGTATTCAAAGGCTGACGACGTACACTCAAAACAGGAGCTCACTTTGATGTCATCATGGTGACAAATTCTACAAAAAAAAGGAAAGAAATGAAAATAATAGTAATACAAAAATGCATGAGTCACATGTTCTGTAGAATGTAAGATATGTCATGAATGACTAAATAGATTTACCTTCGTAATTAACTTGTCCATCACCATCGATATCTGCTTCACGAATCATCTCATCGACTTCTTCGTCTGTTAATTTTTCACCCAAGTTTGTCATTACATGGCGCAATTCAGCCGCAGAGATGAAGCCATTACCGTCTTTATCAAATACGCGGAATGCTTCCCGAATTTCTTCTTCACTATCAGTATCTTTCATTTTACGAGCCATCATGGTAAGGAATTCAGGGAAATCAATTGTTCCATTTCCTATGAAGGTATTTAAATAAACGTGTAAAAATAAAAATAAATATAAATGGTAAGCAAGAATGTTATAAATAAACTAAATGAGAAAATAAGAAAATGATAATCATTGCATATTTGCTGCGAAAACACTGGTTCTGGCTCATTCAATCAAAAAGCTTTAGCATTAAATCTCCATTTGAATAATTTTGCTGCAAGATTACAGAATTTCGTGACATTTTCTCCTAGCTGCTTAGCATTTCCGAAGGAATATTTTAGTAAATGAATGAATGAATGTATAAAATGCCCTATATTTCTTGTGTCTTTATGATGAAAGGTTGGTTTAAGTAGTACCATCCACGAGCAAACAAATAAAGCTGCCTAGGCAATCTTAGCATTCAAGTATTGATTAAATGATTAAATATGGTTTTTTATTATAGTTCTCCTTGCTGAACAGAATTGAAATATGAGGGAATAAATGCATATTTTTTTTGCTTGCTGCTTTGTTTCATTCGAAGAAGCAATTTCAATTTAAGTAATCGATAACCAGAAAAGTTATTATTATTATTTTGGTAATTTAAAACTACTTTTTTTTCCCCCATCCGAAACAAATGACGACAGCGCTTTCCAATAAATTTTTGCATAAACGAACGATTATTGAGATTTTTTAAAAGGTAAAACCACTCAAATGCTTAATTATTCAAGACTTGTTAATTAAAAATAAAAAGATTCTCATAATTGATATTCAATTGTTGTTTGTAGAATTGTAATCATGTTTTTTTTTTTTGAAACACGGAAATAATCAATTGAGATGTGAGTTTCGAAAGAAAAAAAAAAGTTTCCTGCAGACAAGTAACTCAATGCGAAAAATCCCGAGATATGACCCAGTTTAAAGCAAGCTAGCGAGCCAGCCAAAGTGATGATAACGTATGGCAAGCAAAACTGCACTATTTATGGGTTTTATAAAAAGTTTTGCAAAGTGCAATCATGAAAAAAATGTTTTTATTTGCTTCATCTTTTGTTTTACTACTACTGCAGTATTACTGCATACATACCGTCCGCATCGACTTCATTGATCATGTCTTGAAGCTCGGCTTCTGTTGGATTTTGACCAAGCGATCTCATCACAGTTCCCAATTCTTTTGTTGTGATCGTTCCATCACCGTCTTTGTCGAACAATGAAAATGCTTCCTGTGATGATGAGAAAAAAAGAATAATTCATTATTTTTAGCAGTGACAAAAAGAAATGCATGATTCATATAAAAAATAGACATAATATATACTTTGAATTCAGCAATCTGTTCCTCTGTTAATTGATCGGCCTGAAATTAGAAAGTAAAATAGAATAAATAAAGTGTGTTCCTTTAATTTATAATTGGATAAACTAATACGGCAAATATATTAATTAGTCGAATCATTTATAAGAATTCAGAATGCGCAAGCGTAAAAAAAACCTGCAACATATTTATGTATTTAAAATCAATGATTACAGCAATATAGCAAAATTATTTTTCTTGAGTATAATTTTGTTCCCACTTAAGAACTTTATCTTTTGCCGTCGAATGCGATAATATTTCTTTATCAGTACTTATTACTTCATTAATTTTGGTAAAACAGAGGCTATAAAACAAGAGTCAACATTATTTTTTTATTTTCTTATTACTAAATTAATGACCAGTCAGGAGAATAGTAGATATTTACTAATGCTATGCTTCATATTTCAGCAGTAGTCAGTCGAGAAAAAAACATGTACGCAAGTTGCGTATTATGCTCATTATCAAGGAGTGACAATTTATGAGTCACAGGATATGTCTCAATTTAATTGTATTAAGTTGACTGCATTTTTATTTTGTTGATTTTCCTGTTGAAAATTAAGGAATTTTTCTCTGAATTGAAATATTTCTGACGCTTTAATAAAATGTTCAACACACAAACATTATGCTGGTATGCGTACAATTTAAAAAGGTAAGAAATAAAAAAAAAAGAAGTGAAAGAGATAGATAGAGCACATAGGAAAAAAAATAAATTCAATATTTTTCCTTAATAACTTTTTGCTATTCTTAAATTTAATAGATTCTATGCTCATAAATATTCATGCTGAACTTAATAATAAAAAGTAAATTTATATATTTTTATTATAATTAAGTTATAAGAAAGTATTTAAGGAATTGTGAAAGAAGTGAGATAGGTATAAAGTCCGCAATGCGGCAAATATCGTTTTTTGTGTAAAAACATGAAGCAGCCTCGGCTTTTCGTAGCTAATGTATATGTGTGTAGTTGTAGAGAGCATGCGAATACCGTACAAATAATGTCGCCAATTCTAATGTACTTTTTCTTCCAATTTTATTCATTATATTGGTTCAATAAAAATAAAATACTGTTAATCTATGAATTGGAAAAATGTACTCGAATTAAATTCCAATGTTTTCAAAGACTTGGACATTGGAACTCTTCAGACTCTCTCGCATATATATATCTTCAATGCGTCAAAAAAAAAATGTAGAGTACTCTTAATTTGATCGAATTTTTTTTTCTCGCTCTATCTCTTTTCCCCGTGATTCTTTTTTGAAAATTTAGCTTAAAAATGCTACATTTGCGTATTCTGAATAGAAAAATAGATGATGATGTTAAATAGATAATTACCATTTTGCTTTAATCTATCGAAAAATTGCAACTTTAAGTTTCTACACTAAAATCTATTTTTTTTAGTTAATATTATTACTTTTACGTTTTTCACAAAACTTTTACTCGATTTAACTTCTCCTTTATCAATTCTTGACCGTCCACTGTTAAATACTTTTGAAATATCTTATTTAATTGATTTTTCTTTTTTATGGAAGAATTTTCTATCAAAATCAACCTCTCACTTTGAAATCAGATGAAAGAATGAACAAGTTTCGTCGACTTTACTACACTTATTGACTTTGCCCTCGCGCATGGATGTTCAATTTTTTAAATTTTGAACTTTACAGACGGTTAGGCATTGAGCACTATGCATTGAGCATCCATACATGCGTACTTGCTACATGATCTTCATAAGATGTGATCATCAAAGTGTTATTTTATCCTTTAAATTGTCATTTGTCATAAAATTAAGGCATAGCATGTGCAATAAACAGCATATGTAGACCATAAGACAAATGCTTGCTTGCTTGTTTTCTTTGTATTGAAATTAATACACTTGCAACACAACACTTTTCTTCTTCTGGATGGGCTGAAAATATTTCTATGCTTGCTATTAGTTTTTATTCGTTTTACAAATAATATCGATGAGATCACTAGAATTAATAGTGGAAGACTATGCATAAGCAGTTTTCTTTAAGCATAGATAATTTTCCAGGCAAGATCTTGCGATCAGCAGTGCCCATATCTACTAATTAATATTACTGTATAACAAAGTGTCTTTCATTAATTGTTAAAATACATATTTTTTTTGGAAAAGTTTGACAAACTTAGTTCATAAGTGCTTTTAATAGACATAAGATTGTATAGTGCATAAGGTGCAGTTGAAATTTAGCATAAGTAACATTAGTAATGTGTTTAAATCATGAATTTCAATCAATTCATATTCTTGTTTATAACAATAAATCTGTTTTCGACATTTGGTAAGGAATTACTCACATTATATCTACTTATTCATAGTAATTACATTAAATTGAGTGAATCATAAAAGTCGCGTTCATGGCTAATGCTCAAATTCGAGGAAATTCAAGATCCAGCTTCTTGAAGAAAAACGCCCTAATTTATTTATGCTTTCGACTCAAGGCAAAAAGTAATGCTCGCGACTATCTTAGTGATCACTTTTATGTATTTTTTTTTTAAAAAAGAACATTACTTGATAAAAAAAATTGTATGTGCTTGTTTTAAATTAAACAGAATGTCAAATGTCAAAAGAGCCTCGATTGGAGATACTTCCAAATCAACCAGTGCAAAGACGTCCAGTTAATAAACCTTTAGTACTGACATGCAGGTAATAGACCCCGTAAATTGCATTTTAATAATCACTCATTATTCTCTATTTATTAATGTAGCCCTAATGTGGAACAGAAAGAACTGATCTCGGACTTAAAGTGGAAAGACAGCTATAATAATACAATAAACCCTAAACAGTAAGATGACTCTTTTAATTAATAACATTATACTGCATTATGACATGCTGTTATTCTTACAGATATGGATCTCAAATGCCTATTATCTATACAGAAAGCTTAAACGTTAATCAGTTAATGCTAGTTATCACATCACTAAGTGAGTCTTTGGCAGGCTATTTTTACTGCTCTGCGTCTTATGCAAATTCCGAATATTTAGAGGAGAAAGTGAAAATTGAGACTTTTGGTGAGAACAACAAACTTTTAAACATTCTTCTCGTGACTATAATCATTGCTTTAATTTGATTCTCATTAGTTGGCATAACTTTTCGTGATGCTCCCGATTACCAAAATCCAACATTGAACAGCGATTATGTTGTAAAATGTATAGTGACTGCAAGTCCGCCCGCAAGCATCGGTAATGGCTGAATAATTTGATAAAGAAATAATTTGAATAAAGTTATTTTCTTATTTATAGACTGGATGAGAAATGGCGATGCCATAAAATCATCAGAAAAATTCATCATTAAACACGATGGACTGTTAATTAAAAATGTACAAGAATCAGACGATGGAATTTATACATGCAGAGCAGCTGGTAAATTTAATTTAGTTTGTGAATTATGCTTTAATTAATTCTCTTTCTTCTTTCTCTTCTCATTGAACCTTAGTCATACAAACGGGAGAATTGGCTGAAAGAGCAATTCGTTTAGATGTACAGATAAAACCAACAGTAGAACCCTTAGAGTATCGATATGAAGCCATAGAAGGCGAAGAGTTTTCAGTAAAATGCGCAGCAACTGGAAAACCGCCTCCATTAATTCAATGGATTAAGGACCAAAAAGACATGTCTCTAGCAGATCGCTTTTCGGTTGTTCCTCATAATGGACAAATGAGTATCTCTCGTGTAGATGAATTTGATCGTGGAATTTACAAGTGCATTGCTAAAAATAATGCTGGAATTGCAGAAGAAGAAACGAGAATTGATGTCGTTGTTAAGCCTAGAATTTTTGAATTGATAAATATCACAATTCCCGTTCATGGTGAAGCGAAGCTCGTATGTAAAAGTCGAGGATGGCCAGTTCCTTCAATTACATTCAGACGATACGGATCAATGGATGAGTTTAGGCAAGGAAGTCAGGGAGATGATGATCGAATAACTCTTGAGCAATCTGTTGATAATGAGCTTTGGGAAGCAAAAGGAACACTCTTTATTACCGACACAGAAAGATCAGACGATGGTTTATATCAATGCGTTGCTCGAAATAAAGGTGGAGAAACGTTTGGCTTACCTCATGGACATATTGCTGTCGAATATCCTCCAAATTTCGATCACATGAAGGATCTTCCACCTGTTTTCAGCTGGGAGGAACGAGAAGCAAATTTGAGTTGTATGGCCATGGCATTTCCGAATGCAACCATCGAATGGCGTTGGAATGAGAGATTAATTCGTGAGATGCACGACAAGTTCTTGAGAATTGTTGAGGATGGTCCAAGAAGTGATTTGATGGGTAAGTTAAATATCTATCAAACTGCTTTACCAACATTTATATATATATTATGTATATTCCAACAGTTACACCTGCCGATCGTAGATACTACTCAAATTACAAGTGCATTGGTAAGATGAAATACTGGGAGGGTCCTCTATTTGTAAATTTAAAAAAAAAATAATTTAATGAATATTACAGCCGTGAATAAGTTGGGAAGGGAAGAGCATATAATGGAATTAAGAGAAGGACGATTGCCACCACCAGTTGCTCAGGCAAAACCGATTGATGTTACAGCGACAACAATTACTTTTGAGATTATTGGACCTGCGTTTGAACCGGGACTTCCTATAAAATGTGAGTTGCTTCTATTTTACCTCAAAAAGAGTGCTTAGTAAAAAATTCATGTCTGTATTACAGCATACACTGCACAGTATAAAGAAGAACGAAGTCTAGACTGGAGTTACGCGCAGAATAGAACGTGGACACCAGATACTCCTTATGTCGTTGAAAATCTTCGACCACAAACTATGTATACTTTTCGGTACGAAAATCTCATTACCTTTTATGGATATAAAATTTTTAACTCAAGTATATATCTCTAGATTTTCTGCTCGCAACGACGTTGGACTCGGTCAATGGAGTGCAATTAGAGTTCAAGGAACGCCTTCCAGGTCAGTTCCACAGTCACCAAAAATATTAAATCAGTTTGTGCAAGAAGAAGGTGAAATTCCAATTGCCACTTCAGTCTATGCTGATAAATTTGAAATGACTTGGAGTCGTCCGCCTGATAATGGTGAACCGATTGATTTCTATTCCATTAAGTACTGTCCGGTGAGAAAGCACAGTTCTATTTATTTATTTATCATGTATGATTATAATGTCTTTATTTGTTGGCACATCAGGGAAGCAAAATTAACAACGAATGGAATGAAATTGGAAATATGTGTAATGAAATCAACTACATAGCTTATACATTTTCAACGCAAGTATTGAAGGACTTAACACCCGATAGTTACTATCAGATTGAATTGAGAGCGCACAATGCAATTGGATTCTCATTGCCAACACACATCTACATGAGAACTGCAAAAGGAGGTAAGTTAGAGATGTCCTCTAATCCGTATCATTATAGCAGCTTTAGTGTTACGTCTTTTGCATTATTTACTTCAAGTTTGTCACAGGCATGTTTAATTTTATGCTTTTTATGTTCATTAATAAACTTATAATTTACGTACGACATCATAACTTAAACAAGTCTTTTGATTTTCTGTATTTGCACATTCTCTTAATGTCTATCTATCTATCTGTGTGTATGTGTTTATCTTTTCATTATATGCTGTATACTTTTTCTTCTAGAATTAAAAAGGGAACTAACTGAGCCAGAACGCATTACTATATCCTCATTTACTATCATAACGATTTCAATTGTTGGAATTATATTGCTTGTAATTCTCATCGATTTCTTATGCTGTGTGACGAATAATGTAGGAATAATTGCATTAATTTTCCAAAGAAAGTCACACGTTGGGGCTACGAGATTAGAAAGGTGAGCACTAAGTAAATTCAATTTATTGCCATATTCCAAGACATTAAATGGGAATGCATAAAAACTAGGTCAGCAACATTAGTCCAAATATAATTAGCATTAATCGTTATTTTCCCTTCTTTTTTTTTTTGAATGATCCAGAGATGAACGTCGAGTTTTGACCAACGGACAAACTGAAAAGAGAGAATTAATTAATTTAAATCAAAGACACAATGACGAGATAATAGGAAAACATTCAGCTGTATAAGATGTAAATTTTCACATGATTTTTAGTTTATAATTTATTAGACAGTACATAAATTTCATACATAATCTTTTTTTTCTACTTAATGAAAGGAAAAAAAAACATAATCATAAATGTCCATACAAGTAATCGAGCATGAACAGCTTAATAACATTTTCTTTTATTAAATCTGTAAATTTCGTTTAAATTTTTTATCCTCAGTGAAATTGAGTCATCATCAATCACGGACTCAATGTATTATTAATTTTAGAAAAGATTAAATGTCTAACTGATAAGAACATAATAACTGATTAACTAAAATAGCCAAAAAACTGCTGAGTTGTAACTTGCATGAAAAATTATGTATATATTATTGAAAAACAGAGCTAGGTAGCCTAGCAATTATTAGTAATCCAAAAGGTATATCCAACAAGCATAATATTTTAAATATTGGAATTTATTGCTAAAGTATTGAGTCATAGGACTCACAACCTGCACAACCTACTTATCATAGTCTATTGATAATATTTTGGATTACCAATACTTGCTAGATTTGAAAATAGACTTTAGGGCCAGCTCTGATTGAAACTTTAATCTTAAACGCATTTTCGCGGAGCAAGTCGACTGACTGGATATACTTCATCTCAGTGATTTAAATTATAAAGTCCAAAGGTTTAGTAACTTATGCTTGACAAACATTTATTTTCAAACTTAAACCTTGTCTGCAAAAATGCGCTTTAGTGATCCTTGATCACTTTTTAATAATAAAATATTCTGACTTGAGAGCAGAGTATCCAGAAGGACGAGGATAATTCCAAATTTTCTGTCATAGCATTCTGCGATCAAATTTCTTTGCCTGACTACAATAATTCAAAGACAAGATGATGCATTTGATACTTGCAGTCAGACATTTTTGTTAGCGCAGTATCCTCGGGCAAAGAATATGAATTTATCATATTCCATTAACTTTTAAATTGAGAAAACTTCTGGATATACCCTCCGTTTGAGACAAATAAAGATTTCGAAGGAATAAGAATTAAATAAAGACAACAGCATATCTAAACATTGTAAAATATAAGACTTAATGAACAATCAGTTTTTTATTATGTATTTTTTGAAAGCTTCGAAAAAAAAATTAATATATTTATAATACTTTTAGCATTAAGTATTTTTTAAACGAAATGATAATAACAATGTACTTTTTAAAATCCTAAATTTATTATTACAATTTCTTCTGTGCTTCAATCCTATTTAAATTACTTTTTTTTCTTCTCATATATTTACAATGATTTATTAAAGAAGTTCTTCAAATTCAGCCATCAAGTCACCCTGCTTATTCAAATCTATTGGTCTTGACATCTGTTCAGAAGAAATTTTAAAATAAAAGACAAGTTAATAAAAATGGAAATAGCCACTTTAAGAGTAATTCACAAATAACGTCCAATAAAATTGTCTTGAGACGCCAAAGGTGAATGAACTCTAATTATTATTATTATTATTACCGCTTCGCGACGACGTCTTTCCTGTTCAGCGGCACGCTCTTCCGCCCTTCTTGCAGCAGATCGTTCTGATTGTTGTGATTCAACGGACAGGGGAGGTGTGATTGCTCTCATTTCTTCCATGATATTTGTTATTGGATCATTCGGCACCTTTCTAGTGCTAATGGATGAGAAAAGAAAAAAATTGGTAAAAATAAATCCGATTAGATTAAAAATAAATCCTAGGATGAAGAAAAAAGAATAATTAGATTATCGCAAGTCACAAGTATAGCATACCTTTGTCCGTTACTTCCATCATCAACCAGTTTAGTTTGTTTTTGTAAACTCTCTTGTTGTCTTTTCAATTCCTGTTCCTTTTGTTGTCTTTTAATTTTTTCTGCTTCCTGTTTTTGTCGTTGCTGCTGTTCTTTTGCTTTCGTTCGGAATTCTTGGAACGTATCTGACGGTGGTTTTGTCTTACTAGACGTATTCATTGTTTCTTGAGATGCTAATTGAGACCAAGAGTTGGCATTCTTTAGATTTGGCTCATATTTAAACGACTGGGCAAATGCAGGATTAACTCGTAAATCAGGCGCATTTGTATTAATAAGTTTTGGTTTCTCATTGACATTAGCCAATAATTCTTGAATAGGTTTGGGTGTCAAAATAATTTTATCATGCTTCATTGCCGCAGCTTGCTGATGCTCCCAATTCGGAGGATTGTTATTCCTCGATGTCATTGGATTGATTGGTAAAGACGAATTAGGGACATTCCAAACATCAGGAAATCGTCCAGTTTGCCCTTTCATTTGTTGATTTAACAATTGTAAATTTGCAGACTCGACAGACTGAATTCCTAAAATGTTCATTAGTCCATTCACTCCATTAAAGTCAGCACCAAAATTATTTGGATTTGATGGATGTGTGACAGGAATTTGACTCATAAGTTGATTCATTTGTAATTGCTGTTGTTGTTGATGCTGTTTTTGTAAGTCCATCAACATTGAATTAATATCCTGATTTTTGGGAAGATTTAATTGCGGCTGTTCAAGTGACGCTAACGTATGCTCTAAAGGATCAGTAAATTGACTCATGCTTAAATTTGTCGCTGATGATGATAATTTTGAATTATTATTGGAACTATTATTATGAACATGCAATGGGTTATTTGTATTATTAACAATAGCTGGTGGTGGCGCAGCATTGTTTGTTCCAATCATATTATTAGGGAGTTGTGTTGGTTGTGGCTGAGACGCAGGAAGAATTTGTGCCGCCGCCGCTAACGGTACAATTGGTGTTGACTGATTTATTTCCATCTTACTACTATTACTATTAATGATGTTGTTATTATTGGTTTGCAATAAACTTGCTGATGATGCTACTGCTGCTGCTGCTGTTGGTGGCGGTAATTCAAGTTTCGGATGTTGTTCTAGACTTAAAAGAGATCCCGTTTCCTTTGGAACATCCAAAATGGTACTAGTATTATTAGAAATCGATGAGTTGCTTACGAAAGGATGATGCTCCGCATTTGCTATAGATGTTGCAGCTATTATGTTAGTAAGCGTGATTGCTTCAACTTTTGCTTCTGTCACATTAGATGGTGGCATTAATGGTAGTACTGGTATCTTTATTTCTTGTGGTTCAGCTTTCGTCGATTTCTTTAAATATATATATAGGTATAAGTGTTATTTCCAAAAGGGAAAAGTTAACATAAATATGACAGACTTGGCAACAAACTTGTTTGCTGGCTACAAACAATTTGACATTGTCTTTTTCAAGGCGTGCAGCACAAAGGATCTTTATTTTTTGTCCGTTACAAATTTTGGTAATTCGGTCAATTTTTACGGAACCTTTCAGATTGCACGCCTCGTCTTTTTCCTTGCAATTTCCTACAAGCTTAATATACTTACAGGTATTTTAGTTTCACTAGCGAGATTGTTTATATTAATTTCTTTAATTATTGGGAATTTTACATCGTCATTGCCTGAAAGCATAAAATTCAATGTTACATATCTACATGTATTTTTTTTTCTTTCTTTAAATTTCGACTTAAAAATAATAAACATTTAATAAAAAAAAAATTCAAAGCAAAAATGTGTTTAAAACGGGGGGAATCAAAACATTAAGTTTTTATATTTTTTAATTTCATTGATTGATTTATTATGTCTTTAGCACTTATTAAAATGTTTTCAATATACAACATACGTTGCATACATGTATGAAAAGAAATATTTACATATAGATCTTTAATGTTACTAACTTATGTTTCATTACCTTAGCCAATCTTTTTTTAATTATTTTTTTTTTGTTTTTTAATTCTTCATTCTATTCTTTATATTGTGGATGCATTCATTATTATTTTGGCGCATTTTTGCTACAGCCAATGCGCCTATATATTGCCTGCTGGCTGGCAGTGATTAAATTTTGATCAACTCATGACAATTTACTGATTTGCGAGGCAAAAATGCGCTCTCTTCACTAGTTTTTTTTACTTTCTTTCTATCTTTCATCTTCTTATAAATTGGTATGTGTTGTGTTTGTTTTTTTTATGATTTATTCACTAAATTAGATTGTGTCAAATTTTTTGTTTCATTTCTTCACATTGTTTTTTTTTTCTTTCTTTAAACTCTAAAAGTGATGAAAAAGTAATATGTTAAAAATTAATGTAATTCTTATAAAAAGACTTTACGTGAATTAAATAGGACAAATATATCTCATAATATCTATTTACAATCGTAAATGAAGGGATTGAGTTGTCAAAGATTTTATGCTAATCTTATTACTTTTTATTTATTTTCATTTTTTGCATATTATTTTTTTTTGTTTGTTTGTTTGTTTTGTAATGAAAAAGAAGAAAATCTTGCAAACAATGTGTAATGTGTGGGAAGCCAAGCTCATAATTTATACCTGATTTCATAAAAAAAATTCCTCGATATGAAACACATTAAAAACGATCATTTCTCAATTATATATTTGTATACGATATATATATATATATTTACTATGTATGTCCTTAAGACTAAGAAGATGCACGAATCACTTTGTTATATTGTTCGTAACATTTTACACATTGTCTGCAAAGTATTTTGTTTAATTCTTTATCTCGTTTAGTGAATAATTCAAGGCTAAGATAATAAAAACACTTGAATTTTTTTATATTTCTCTTAATACTTCTCAAATGTATCACTACTTTTTGCTTACTCTCTTTCTTTTTTGTGTTAAAAAAATGTTCTATGAAAAAGAAACTTAACTTTT
This sequence comes from Chironomus tentans, assembly GCA_963573255.1. Taxonomy (NCBI): domain Eukaryota; kingdom Metazoa; phylum Arthropoda; class Insecta; order Diptera; family Chironomidae; genus Chironomus; species Chironomus tentans. The sequence continues at coordinate 26,893,852 of OY754303.1, read as the reverse complement.
TCCTTGAGCGGTTTTCTAGTTTTGGTCTTCCCCGATGATACACATTTTTGCAATGATTTTTTTTGTTATAAAAATTTTAATTTATAGATAGATTAAAAAAATAAACAGTTTAAATATCAAATTAATTAGTCATTTGTCAAAAAAACATAACAAAATATCTTACGAAAGTCAACATACATATCTTTTCATACAAAGAATTTCTTGTCTACAACTAATGAAACGGAAACGAAACCTGGATTGTCTACATAAAATTTGTTCATATACTTTAAGCTGCTTCTCTTGCATAAATTCATGATAAGTCTCGTAATTAAAAATTAAACAGGGTTCATTCATACAAAAAGTAAATCTAAGCCAACTTCGACCAAAGTTATGCGATGCCCGACTAAATTGAAAATTTTAAAGTAAATGCACTAAGAACGAGTCATGAGACACATCACTAGCAGCAACTAATAATGAAATTTTTGAGAGGAAATGAAAATTTTCAGGACTTTTTCTTGCATTATTTCAAAAAATCCGTCAAAATTCTGTCAGAATTTAATCGAATCTTTTTTTTGTCAGCAAAAGACTGGAAAATCTCCATTTTCTGTAAAGTGACCAGTTACTAAATTATATTGCTGCTACAAGTGAATGTGTCATGACACGCTATTTTAGATATCCTTATGCTTTTTCTTCGTGAATTCAGACAGTTTTGCTCAAAGTAAGCTCATAATTAAAGGAAATTTTTGTATGCGCGACCATAAGGAAAGAAACTTAATTTAAGTTATTTGCAAAGGAAATGGCTGTTGTATGGATTTGAGTATGGTTTGTATGAGAAGATATATATATCTAGGTTTATGTCATTAAAGTACATTTTCTCTTTCTTCTAAAATGTTTCATCTATTGTGTGTTTACTTTCATTTTTCTTACTTTTCTTTTTCTTGTTTCTTTTTTTTAATAATTAAAGTATATTAAATTATCAATGATTAATATGATGAAAATAATCATACACATCATGTTACATTCCTCTTGTTTGAAAAATGATAATTAAGGAACAAAAGAGATACAATTGATTTAGCTTATAATTCATTAGAACATGAACAATTTTTTTTTCTCCTCTTAACTACTAATATTATTAAATGTTAAGCAATTAAATGTGCTGTTTCGATATTTTTTTTTGTTTGTTTTAATCTAAAATATTATTTTACGTTTAAATATTATCTAACGTTATGAGATTTCTCTACAACTTTATAAATCAACTATGCTCTTTTCTCATTAATAATTATTGTTATCATTATTATGTCTATATATACATTTTACTACTCTAACCTGCTTCACTATCGCTACTGTCTGATGAGCTGCTATCCGATGAACTAGAGGATGAAGAATCACTTGAACTACTCGATGATGACTGTCGACTTTGATTTTGAGGATTTGCTTTTGATGAATCATCTAAAAAGAGAAAAAGAAACATTGCAGCACGATCGATGTAAATTACAAGCTTATTATAAATGAATGGGAAGTCAAGCTTTCTCTTGTATGTGGGCAATTGTTGAAAGCGAGGACCTCCATTCAACTCATGAATATTCAGCACATTACTCGAAAGCTTACCTTTTTTGGTACCTTTCTTATTTGAACCCAATTGACCAGTTACATCCTGCAGCCTTCTCTCTAATTCTTGCTGCCTCTCCGTCATTTGTTCCGCTTTAGATTTACCCGCAACTTTTTTATCTGTAAATCAAATGTTTAGATATAGAAATTCGTTAGGAGTTTTTTGAGGCATTAAGCATCACACAATGGTTTTAAATTCGGTGCAAATTGTATCCTTCGTAGAACACACTTTCTTTCTTATTATCAAAAAAAAAAAATAGTAAATGGAAACAGTTCAACCAAATTAACACGACACTGATTGATTTTAATAAGTTCTTTGTATGTAATAATTAATTAATTAAAAAAATGATAAAGCGAAATGGTCATGTTTATCTAAATAAGGCTCTACAGGGAAGCTAACACACGATGTACATTAAGAATTTAATTTAAAAAAATTAATTTATGGTCTCAAAAGTACCATCGTCATCAAAAAACAAATTAAACAAATCATGAGATAAAGAAAATGATAATCAAAAATTTAAATTGATTAATTTGAAAGTGATTGTAGGACCTTAATTCAAACACTATATTGCAATATCAAAATGAATATTATTGTTCTGTTTTTATATCGATATATCACAGTGTTTAGTGCAATTTGGGTGAAACTTACAGTAAGGCTTACGGGTTTTTTTACGGAGACATTGTGCAACGTAGGCTTCCAATTCGCGGAGTGTTGATGGCATCAATGTTTCAAAATCTATTTCCAGTTCATCGGGATTCGAATCTCGCAGTGACAACTCTCGACTTTGAATTATGTTCACGACACGTCCAAGCTTATCACCTGAATTTTTATTTTATTTTTTTTTATTAACAAAAAAGAAACAATTTTAGCAAACAGGAAGGGAGTAACTAGGAGGAGTCTGATTTTACCTGGAAGCATATTAATATCAAGAGACAGTTGCCTTTTCTCATCATAAGACATGGGTTTCGCGTTATCTTCCTCCTCGCTGTTAAAATTGCCGGGAACAGGTTGATGCTTCTTCTTATTACTTGATTTTGATTGTGTCGTTCCATGAACATTGCTGCTACCAGACTGCAATAAATAATAAATAATAATTAATAGTTAGAAAAATTCAGCAAGTGATGAGCTTACAGATTTCATTCGCTTTATAGCAGTTGCGCCACTAGTAGCGCCAGAACTTTGCGTTAGTGCCGCCGCATTTGCTGTAGCGCCAGTCGTGGCCGCCGTTTTCAATTGCTTTTGTCCTTTGCTTTTCGTGTTGTTGTTGTCAGTTTTGTTATTTTTTAATTTGGGTGTATCTTTGAATGAGGAGCTATGCTTATTTTTCTTCATATGCTTTTTAACAGGTACCATATTTGATTTCTTCTTTAATAGTCGATCGAGTTTCTCCTTAAGTTTTGTCAAATGTTCTTGCGTCTTCTCGATCTTGTCGCGCAACGAATTCTCGTCTATACTCTCTTCGGAATCCTCTGATTCAGCATTAGATTCACTTTCCTCAGATGAAGTATCATTGATTATTTGACTATTATTATTATTGTTATTATTATTATTATTATGTTGGGATGGATATGTCGTTACTGGTTCGTCAGGAATATTTGCAAATCTCATTTCAAATACATCCTGTAATTTTCTGCCCATTTTGACGACATCATGATCTGGGGGGTTGTATTTGTAGCAGTTCGTGAATATGAGTCTTACGTCAGCCTCAAATTCTGCCGCACTTTTATACTCCCTCTCGTCCATTTTTCTCTTCACCGTACCAAGATCCATTGGCTTCTTTATTATGTCATGGTAGTCGTGAAGTCCTAGCATTTTGGCATCAACTGGTTTATAAAAGGGCCAGGCATATCCTGAATGCTTTTTACTGAACAATTCTTTCAAGATTTCGTTACACGACTTTAGCGCCTCGCTCAATTTCTCCTTATTCTTAGGCGTACTTTGTTGACTATTGTGTACATTTGCTGGCGATATTGGGTAAGCATTTGACGTATGAGGTAAAGCGTCCTACCGACAAAAAAACAATAAATAAACAGATTAGAAAAATGTTAGTCTAAAGATGGAAATTATCGACTTACCTGTCGTCCTCGCGTAGACACTTTCGAGTCAGCAGGATAGCCAGTATCGTTGAAGGAGGAAGTCGGTGTCGTTGTGTCGGCCTTTCTTTTGACTCCTTTCTTTACTTTAGCAGGTTGCTGAGATGGAATTGATACTGTATTAATCATGGGTTGATTTACAAGGAAAGATGATGCGCCCGAGGATGTTGGCATTTGTGAATTGTTTGTTGGTTGAGGCATAATGAGATTATGAAGGTTCGACTGTGGTGCTGGCGGTGGCGGTTGTGTCGGTTGTACGTTTGCAGTCGGTTTATTTGTGCTCCCAGGAATTATTACTGCGCTACTTTCAGCTGATGGCAACATTGTCGAGACTTGTGCATTCGAAGACGAAATTGAGTTCTGAGGAAGATTAGTTGTTGTTGATGAGGACGTCGACGACGACTTGGGAGGCGGAATTTTGTTTACACTGACTGGTGTCGTCGGAGTGCTTCCAACAAGCGTGCCTTGCGGCGTTTTTGGTTTCTTCTTCACTCCTTTCGTCGAAGCCGTCTCAATCTTTATTTCCTCTTTTGGCATCTGGGCCACTTTACTTCTGTACAGCTTTTCAAGTGCCTGAGCCATCACCACTACATCCTCTCCCTGCAACATAACGTATATTTAAAAAAAAACAAACAGAATTAAAGCATTTAAAACTCATTGAAGCTGATCGAAAGGACTTACAGGTTTGTTGTAGATATAGCAGTTGTCGAACATGGCTTGGAAATCGTCCATGCATTCCTGCGCCTTCCAGTAATAATTGTTTTCTAAGCGTTTCTTTATGGTGCCCAAGTCCATTGGTTTCTTAATGATTTTATGGTAGTCGGGAAGATTAAGTTTGATGGTGTCGACGGGCTGCTGAAATGGCCAACTGAATTGGTGTTTCCAGACAGCCTTCATGACAGTTTTATGTATAAAATGTAATTGATTTGTCCCTCTGCCTGGTCTGCTCGGATGAGGCTTGACTGCAGGCTGAAGAATTCCATTGACGGGCTCGACGGGTGTTTCAATGAACGGTGGCGTTTTCTCTCGATCTTCCGACATCGAAATACTTGACTGCGATGACGAGAGATTAGTTGAGCTGCTATTATTTGTTGGAATAAGTGGCTAAAAAGGGAATTAATACAGTAGATATTGTCATAAAAAATGAGGAATAAACATGGAAATGTTTGAGCGAGCATTACCGTGCTTGTAACATTCGAAGATACACTAGAAGCCGTCATATTTAAAGTTGTTGATGCTGTAGCGATTGAGTCGTTTGTTTGTTGCTGCATTGTAGACGAATTTTGCTGTCTAAAATTAGTATTCGATGATAGAGTGTCGATTTCTTCATTAAAATCATAAAAATTAGCCATTACTGAGCCATTTGAGCCATTCCACATAATATAGGAAATTTTTTATATTTTTAATAATTATTTTTATGTTTTTTTTTAAATAAAAGTCTTAGGTTATGAAATAAATAATGGTAAGGCCATTTTGAAAAATTTATGTCAAATGTAAGTGTTTGCTCGAAAATCGCTTTACGTTACACTCTTTCAGACTTTTAACAATTTATACTGATATTTTAGACACTTATGCGACGTAATATTGCGGAAAAATTGAGAAAAATTAAAATTTTCACTGTCAAAAATTTATTAAATATAGAGCGTCTATTTTTTTCAAGTTTCCAATTTTGCATTCACTTTATTATACACTCACACATTCACACTCATTTTTCCAGTCAGTCCTCTCCTAATATATATTCACTATATCACTTTTTTGCGCTCAACTTGTTCTCCACACAATTTCCCTCACTATTTTTCGCTACTTCCGTTGATCCTCTTCAATTATTATCACTTAATTTATTTATACACATAGTGCTTCTGTCCGAAAATAAATAACATAAACTCAGCTAACACATACTCTCTCACGACATGGAAGAAATTTTAGATTTAGTCTGACTAGACACAACTACACGACAAAATTCCTTCCTATACTTTTCATTCATTTCTCATCACTTTTCTGCACTAATTAATATTGTTTATGTTGATCCAGAACTTGAAATGATGACAGAATTTTAATTTTTTTTGTTGTTTTAATTTTAATTTTTTATAAAAAAAAATAATAGCTGACAAGTCCCGTGAAAGACTAAGCATATAGACAGCCCTTTATGGAATTCAAAAATTTGAAAATGGAAATGCCGTTAAAACGACTGACTAAAATTAAGCGCAAAGAGAAAATGTTGAGGTAAAATCGATAAATTTCTATATCATATGATATTAATAATTATTTTAATGGCTCATTAGTTCGTAAGGAGACGATGGGGATTTCATGGATTACATTCATAGCATTAAAATCAAAAGATTAGGCTCGAGATAAGGCAAAATGAGGAGAGAGAAAAAAGTGGCGCCAATAAAAAAGTTGTATTAATTTATTTATGACGCTAGTTTATTTGTTGTATTCAGGTAAAATGAGTAGTAATAGCATAAATAAATTATTACTCACCAATTCGTAAATATTAGTTTCGAATTTTCAGGTATCAGTTGATTAATTATAGAAAATTCAAAAGAAATATTCCATATATATATATGTATGTATGTATGTAGTAATATATGATTTTTTTTTTGCTTATGCTAATTTGCACGATTGAATTATATTAAATAATATTGACATATAATATATCATCATCATCATCATCATATATGTATAGAGTTCATGTGAATTATTAAAAAAATATTTCTAAAAAACTTATTTATGGATCTTGGTTACACTAAAATGGGGCGTCATTGCACATATATCTTCTGTATATATTTTATTTATAATTATAATGAAACATATCTCGATTCTTTTTATAAAAGTTATCTATTCTAAGTAGTCTCTTTTTATTATTAAATTGTGTATGGTATGCATCTACAATTATCTCTTATACTTTTCAAGTAAACTTTTTTTTTTCACTAATTATCGGTTTTTTCCATATTCCTCCCGATTTAACTGTGTTAGTACATAATGTGTGTATATATACATATATCGTTCTATTGCTTTTTTTCAGCTGTTGGATGAAAGGAAAATCCAAAAATTATTTCACTAATTTTACAAAATTCTTTGCATCTTAGAAACAGAATTATGATGCTTTAGTGCTATACCACACATTTCTGAATGTTTTTCTCTCTTAAAATCAACTCCAAAGAGTCGAATACATTCTTATTTTAACAGTTTTTTGGTAATTTTTCAGAAATGGCGATTTGTTAAATATGGCTTCCGTCGATACACTATCATCCTGTCCCTAAAAAGCGCTTCTCATAAATACACTCACATAGTCAGCCACTCACTCTCTCTCATTCATTACTCAGCCCCGCGCTTGTGATGCAAACAAGTACAGTATAAACTTTTTCCACAAGACTCACCAGCACTAAAGCGCATTTCTTATCTATGTCATTGCGGAGTGGGTCCTATTTGTCATTCAAATACACTATTCCGTGTGACTATTTGAATGTCTGGTTATACTGGAAATCCATATTCAAATTGTTACCTCATTCAATAAGAACGTAAGATTTTTTTACATTATTACTTTGCTTCATGCAAACTAACAATCCTGCTTGATCAAGACAGCGATAGTTTTAAACATATTAAAAATAAAATTTAATTCATTTAAATTTACCGCGAACTGCCTGTTAGGAAAAGTCATAAGATTTTTTTTGTGGATTGACTGTAGTGTCGTCAAAAAAACTTTGTCTCAGAACATTGTGTGCAGGTTGATGCACAGCACTGGAGGGACCAGCATCCTGTAAATCGAAATCTGAGGATAATGACGACATAGTAGTCTACAGACGATGGCGGATGAAGCACAGCATTGGATGGAGCAGCAACCTCTGAATCAGATTCCGAAGATGTCGACGATATTGCATAGACTGCAGGTTATAGCTGATAATGAAGCACAATATTTGAGAGACCAGCTGACTGCGATTTTAATAATTTAGTACAAATATTTTGTGCTCTGATTTGAAACAAAGCTACACACATTGTACTTTTGTATTGTATTGTATTTATTTGATGACCATACCGGTCGCTTAAGATCTATTACAATAATTCGATTACAGTTCTTCAATATAACATATGTAGGATCAAGAATACAAATTTTCAAATCTAGGTTCTGTATGAATTTAGGCTCTTGCTTCAATTTTCCATAGGCACAACGTGATACTTTTCAGGTCCGTTCTATCAATATTCCATTCGTAAGGTAATCTTGTAGCTCTCGTTCCGATTTCTCATGCTACACTTCTCATGTATTCTATTACATCACGCTTGATGTAAATTTACGAGAATTTTGTTTATGAAAATGAAAATGTTTTCAATATTGTAATTATTAAACATTAAATGTACTGTGCAAAACTATACGATTTGTGTCATATTTATAACGTTATGTTTTATTAATTAACAATTTGATGTTTACATAGCTATGTGACTTATTAAGTAGCGATAAACGTATGAGGGGAAATGCATCGGGGTAGTATTTAGAGGCTGAACAAAAGTCTGCTTGTTCATTTTTCCTCCAAAATGCCTTTGCAGTAAGTACTCTACCATTAAGCAATTGTACCTGCTGTTTGAGCGATACAATACGTGACATTCAAGGTTCAACGGAGGATTTAATTTTGATCTTTCAATCAGCTGACCAGCTCCTCTGTACTGCCATTCACGCCTAAGCAGATTATTTGTGACTCCTATCGTCATCTTTCCGTCCTTTTCATCCTTGTATTTTTCAATCAACCACAACAACTGAATTATCATTTTTGGGTGTATTTTATCCAGCAGTTCCCATGCACCCTTTGATTCCACACCATCGGTAGGTACGACAAATCCATTGAACGGCAGGTTTCTGTACACCGGTCCTGCATAGCCACTTGGCACCTCAGGCAATACCTTCATAACGTTCAATAGGGCAGCTCTTTGAACAAGAGTCAATTCTTCACACATGCTTTTAAATAAAAAAATTAGATTATTATTAAAAATTATTATAATTAGAGCACAAAATTATAAATTTCTAAACTTATTTCATCCTTCTAAATGCTTTAATTAAAGAAATATTCTATGATCTATATTCCTGGATATACATCTGATAATTACCTATGCATGATTTGAAGATGGCAACTGTAAAGTTTAGCACATGCTGTAACTTGGCAAGGAAGTCATAATGAAATTATAAAGGAACTGATTATAAAGCTGGCAGCTAATGTAAATTGCAATATTGACTGACGGACAAAGTGAACTATGATCAGATATGTATGCTTGGAAAATGAGCTGAATTCTCATTTTACACTAGTTTCTAATAGACTCTTTTATTTTATTATTTTCTAAGAATTTTACTAAAAAAAGTGTATTAAATTATAGTGCAATGGCATCTCCACGGACGCGCAGATTATTACAGGAACTAAAGAACGTGGATAATAATAATAGATGCTTCGAATGCAATACTCATAGTCCACAAGTAATTAATTTATTAAAAATCATTTTCATATGCTTTTCATGTTGATAATGAATTTTATCACAAATTTGCTTCCTTTCTTAAGTGGGTCAGTGTCACTTATGGAATCTGGATATGCCTGGAATGCTCCGGGAAGCATCGTGAGTATTAATTATGCTATTTTGATATCATTACACGTAAGCAAAAAAAATCTGTTAGATTATGTGTACGATGATTTTTTACATAAATTCTAATGCTACGTTCTAATGTCTACAGGTGGCCTGGGTGTTCATGTTAGCTTTGTGAGATCTGTAAGTAAATTTACTCTTTGTGCTGAATTATTTACTATTTATTGCTTCATCACACGTTTTAGGTAACAATGGATAAATGGAAAGTATGTGAATATATAATATATCTTGGATATGAGTGTCATTGACTATATGGTATTTTTTAGGATATAGAGTTAGAGAAAATGAAAGTTGGTGGAAATAGACAGGCAAGAGAATTTTTTGATTCGCAGGAAACTTGGAATGATTCTGAAAATATCAACAAACGATACAATAGCTTAGCAGCAGCTTTGTATAGAGATAAAATTACAACACTGGCTGAAGGACGTGATTGGGACATGCAGAGTGCAAAGCAAAGCATTGAGAAACAAAAGAAGAGCCTTCCGCAATCGAAAAGTGTAGGTGCAATGTCCAATTATCAAACTGATGAAGCAAGCTATCAAAATGCCAATGGTCGCCCAGTCGATCCAAAGGAACGCTTTTTTGATAGAATTCAAATGGAAAATGCCATGAGACCTGATCACATCCCACCATCTCAAGGTGGTCGATATGCAGGCAAGTTTTAAATTACGATTTCATGATTATTACGTTATTAACAAATAAATTATAATTACACAGGTTTTGGAAATCAGGCTTCGAATACACCTGTCTACAGAAGTAATAGTGAATTCTTTAATATGGATACGACATGGTCATCGTTGTCTTCTGGATGGAGTATGCTTTCTTCTAGTGCAACTAAAATTGCTTTGACTGCGAAAGATAATGCTGTAAAGTATGGAAATATAGCTACTCAAAAGGTTAGTGTCCATGCTTTGTCGCTTTTATTAATTAGCAATTATTTTTCTCTTATGATTTATTTTCTGTTACTTGCTAATTATTATTTTTATAATTTTAATTTTGTTAAAAATATTAAGGTGAAAGAATCAAATTTACTAGACATTGCTGGTAAAGAGGTCACTCAATTGGCTTCTAAGGTCAGTTGATTTTATTTTCATTTATTATTTCTTTTCGTATGACTAAAAAGCACTCAAAGACTGTGATTCACTGAGAATTAATCATAATTTGAGCAGGTTTCAGAGTTGGGAAAGAAAGGTTTCGGAGGACTTGCAGGATCGAGTAGTTACAACGATATTGATAATAATACAGGCAACGATAATGCAAATATTGAGGACTGGACTTTTCCCGAAAATGGTGCAAGTAACGATGTTGGTCATCAATCATAGTAAGTGACTCTCAAATCATTCAAATGTTAACAATATTAAATATATTTATTTTGCAGTCAAAACTACGATGACACGGAGCCTACAATGAAGGAATTTCCTAGGACAGAGAGGGCAGTCAAACGTGATACAACAAACATTTCCAGCGATTTCCAAAATTTAGATATCAAGTCGGGAGTAAAGGCAAGCACTAATGGAAACAGTAAAAAGGGCAAAAACGACAAGGAGGATGATCTATGGGATATGCTTAATAATTAAGTTAGCTCAAAGGAATTTCGCAGAGTTAGCAGAAAATATATACTAAAATTATACATATTTATATTACTTTTTGAAAAGAATCGTTTTATTTGTCTATGTAATTCCATCTTATATACTTTTATTTTTAAACATTTAATTTTTGTTAATAAACAAATTAATTAATGAGAAAATTAAAAGCCAACATTAAAAATATGAGGAAAAAATGAGAGAAAAGGGCAAAAAAATCTTTCGTGTTATGTGAATTTTTTTTTATTTTTTATAGATAATCATGAAATTCCAGTATGTTGGATATATTTTTTTTTGATCCTTCAATATACTCATTCATTCATTCAATGACAAGAGACAAAATATATTATTTATATGATATCATTGAGAAATTATAATCAATTTAATAAAGAGCAGCGTACATAGCTTAAAATCCGTGAACTTTGAGTTGATCCTGTTTCACCAAGCCCATTTTTGTTAAAAATTGGCAAATATTTTCACGTTGATCTCCTTGTAACTGTAAAACTTCACCGTATTCTGGATGTTCGATAACTGTTCCGTTGCAGGCAAATTCCTGAAGAAAGTAAGTAGAGTTTCGAAAGAGAAAGTTACAAACCATCACATCCGTTTCCTCACAAACAATTTGCTATTAATTTTTAATACTTACTTTTTTGCATGTTCTTACAATCTTCTTGAGATCGTAATTTGTTGATAATCCTTGGACAGTTGTTAATGTCTTGCGACCGTTCCTTTGTTGAATTCTTATATGAACTAAACCGTCTTGAACATCTTCGTCTGTGCCCTTTATTGCATCTGCAAATGGGTCTGTGGATGATAGATGTAAAGATGATGTAAGATGCAGGAAATACGAAATTTAGAATATTAAAATATTTATTAGAAATTAATAGGTAATATAAACATGTCCGACATTTTCTAGATTCTTCGCCAGACTTTTTTTTTTTGAAGATCTCTTTATCTCGTGCTTATTATTGTTTACTCACCAAATGTATTTAAATTTTGTATGGACATACGAATATAGAATTGGCAATAAAATAAAATGATTTGGTTCCTCCGAAAATTGAAGTGACTGGAGCAAAAAAATTAATCGAAACGCGAACTTTTAAGACACAGGTCGAGTGATTTTATAGAGGTTGTAAGTATACATATCATTTAGAAAGGTCGAAATTTCGACAGATTACATTCTCAGTTTTCCCACGGAAATTCGCATGCCTTTTTCTAATTTAAAGGTGTCTGAACTAATTAATTAAATAATTGTCTGCCATAAAAGATACAAAGCTTACTTAAGTTATCAGTTTTTCAAAATTTTTCTATATAAAAGTAAAATATTGCTAAACATGTTTGGTACATCACTAATATCATTTGGATATCAGATCCAGAGCTTCTCAAACTTTTTTCATCTCCATCACACAGACAATTATTCACAGACTCTAGCAATACAATGGAATTCATAGGATCTTATAAGAAAGAATAAAAGTAGTCTAATTGGAAAATGTCCATGGAATAATTTTTAATTCAAGTTTTTTATAACAAACGCGTGGTGGACCGCAGAAAAAAGGTTTAGAAACCTGCAAAGCTGCTTAGATATGAATATCTTTAAAACATAAATTATTTTAATTCGCGAATTTCTTAATTTAATAAGTAATTATTAGAAAGTACTAAATTATGCCATAAAAATGGCATTAAATTAACTAATGTGATACCAAAATTTTAAGGGATTTTCCACAAAAAAAAGCAAGGAAATTTTGCAACTTTCTAAATATTTGACAAAGACAGGTATTTAACTAAATAACATGGTTCTATCAGGCATAGATCAAGCTGATAGAAAACGATATGAAGAATTATTTAAGAAATTAGACTTAAATAACAATGGAAAAATTGATCTAGAAGATTTGAAGGCACAGTTAGGCTGCGAAAAATATGCACAAGTAAGTGTTGGATCATGTTTCTTCGTTTTACTTCCCTTTTCTGACTTAATATTGATGATTTCATTTCTTGGAATCAATAAAAGCTACGCAAGCTTCCGAACGGAACTGAGTCACCATGAGAGTCATTAATGTTTATATTGATTTTTACTTTCCAGCGTGTTCTTGAGAAATCGGATCGTACATCATCTGGAGATGTATCATTGAACGAATTTATTCATTATTTGCTAGATCAGGAGAAAAATCTTAGATTACAATTCTCCCACATAGACAAAAATCAGGATGGAAAAGTTGACCTCAAAGAAATGATCTCATCATTCGAAGGATTAGGCATTAAAATGGACTACAACGAAGCAGTCAAGTTATTCAATAGGTAAATTAATGCTTTCTAATAAATTCTGCAACATGCTAATCTTTGTAATTTATTAAAAACATAAACACATAGAATGGATCAGGATGGCAGTCTGTTTATAAGCTACAATGAATGGAGAGACTTTTTGATGTTAGCGCCCTCTAATAATATCCATGATCTGATTAAATATTGGCGACATAGCACGGTAAGTTCCCCCACAAAAAAAATCGTTTTTGATAGTAAAGAGAATGTTTGTGAAAGAAAATTATATACATATGGCGTGGAAGTTCCTTGCACAAAACAGTGACGTCATAAGCAGCTGATTGAAGAAAAAAAATGGAAACTCCATAGTGCTATACACGTGAGACTAATAAAATTGATATTTCGTGCCTTAAACTTTTCTCGTGTATGAAAAAAATATAAACGAGACCATAAGTTAAACCAATTATTCAAGAGACATTTTCGTTTTTTGCCTGTGGTAACTGTGATTTTTGACTTATCAGCTTACATGTATTGCCCCAACCTTCAAAAGAATGAATGAATAATACAGTTTAATGCACACACCAAGGAAAAAATGTAGAAATATGCTTGTATAAGTGACATGTGCTGAAACCTAAAATCATTATTTGAAATACTAAGGAACGATACGGATGTATTTTATAATATAGGGAAATAATTCTTTAAAATACATTTTAGTTGAAAAAAATTGCAAAGTGCTCAAGACATAAAAAAAGTTACGTCCTTAAAATAACCAAAAAAAATTTAGCAAGGAAGTAGAAATAACAAAAGAAAAAAGTTGAGGAATTTTCTGGAAATTTCGATAGCGTCGTGTGTATATAATAGCCAAAAAAATTAGTCAAATGGATAGATTACAGAGCAGTTATCAAAGATCTTGTGTAGTGATATCTGGTGATATTTTAGAAGACTGGAAATATGTATTTAGAGAATTAAAAACACGGGTGAGTGTAAGTATGTCCATTAATGTGCTCATTAACAATCCTAATCAAATTCATGTGAACCACCAGTAAGTGACGTATCGATGTTAAGTGTACTAATGAAATCGAAATGAAATCACACTCATTTCGACGAAGAAGATATTTCCAGTTTTTATACTGAAGAATTCTAGTAATACAGAAGAAAAAAAATTCCATATGAAAGCAAGCTAAACGTCATCATTTGTCACTAATACTATTAAACAGATTATATACGTAACATTCAAATCACATGGTATTTAAGCATGCTGTATTGCTAATATAAATTATAATGCTCAAAATAACGTTATTTACTACTCATCTACAGCCCAAAATTTTTTTCATTTATAAAATGTGTACTTTCACCTCTTCACAATACTTTTTTATTTAAAGTATTTTATGTGCCTATAAAAATACTTATTTTTCTTTATATATATAATTTATGTAAGAATTTCGTATTGACTATTTTTACGATTTAGATTTTCTTTTTACAAAAATTCTCTTTCTGTTCAAAATTGTGCCTTTTTGTGCAATTAAAATAATAATGTCATACTCCTTATCATTTCCTACAGTATCTTGACATTGGCGAAGATTTCAATGTACCTGACGATTTTACTCAAAATGAATTGGAGACAGGGACATGGTAAGTCGAATAGCATCTGAAAAACAATATTGATAATAGCGTCATAATTACGTAAAGCAAGTGCGACAGGAGAACTTGAAAAAAGTTGTTTTGTTTGTTTTTATACCGTATCATCTTTATGACAAAATTCTGCCTAAGTGATGATAAATGTATCACTAATCAAATATTTATCTTCTCTGTCTTGTTGCTATAGGTGGCGACATTTGGTTGCCGGTGCATGTGCAGGTAAAATTAGACAAAATCACCAACGTGTAATCAAATAATTACGATTTCTTTTTGTTTGTTGTTTATTTACAATAGGAGCTGTGTCGAGAACATCAACAGCACCATTAGATCGATTAAAAGTCATGCTCCAAGTGCATCATTCGAAACAAAGAATCTCAGAATGCTTTAAAGGGATGCTTAAAGAGGGCGGATGGCAAGGCTTATGGAGAGGAAATGGAATTAATGTAATCAAAATCGCTCCAGAAACAGCAATAAAATTTATGGTATATGAGCAAGTAAAGCAGTTTATTAGAGGTCAAGAGAATCGTCCAATGTCAATTTTCGAGAGATTTGTAGGTGTGTAATCTCGATTATAATTATGATGATGATGATGATGATGAAAACAACAATAATAATTCCTTGTGTTTAAGACGGGATTGTAAATACTTAATTAAAAATAAACACATTATCTTATCAATTATAGCTGGTGCTGTCGCGGGTTGTGTGTCTCAGACAACAATTTATCCAATGGAAGTTTTAAAAACTAGATTAGCACTTAGGAAAACTGGCCAGTATACTGGCATGGTAGATGCTGCAAAAAAAATTTACGCCCATGAAGGACTTAGAAGCTTCTATAGAGGTTATATCCCAAATATATTAGGGATTATTCCGTATGCAGGTATTGATCTTGCCGTATATGAGACCCTTAAAAAGAAATACTTAAGCAATCATACAGATCAAGATGTACCTCAAGTTTGGCTACTCCTAGCGTGTGGGAGTGTATCCTCTAGTCTAGGTCAATTTTGTTCATATCCGCTTGCTCTAGTACGGACAAGATTGCAGGCACAAAGTAAGTATCATAATACACGTGACATAGATTTATTTATGACTTAGACTAAATAATACAATAATATTTACAGCCGTTGCAACAACAAGCTTTAACGTAAATGTAGCGGGTTTTTCATTTACACAACAGGGCAAAATTCCCAAACAAGAACCTACGATGACATCAGTTTTTAAAAAAATTATTCAACAAGAGGGTCTTCCCGGGCTTTATAGAGGAATAACTCCAAATTTCGTCAAAGTACTTCCTGCCGTCTCTATTTCCTATTTAGTGTATGAACTTGTCAGTCAAAAATTAGGCATTAATATGACATAGATTCATTAATCTTAGATACAATTTAATAACTTATTATAGCTTAGAATTTTTAAAATTATAAACAAGCAACAATTCTCTCTCTATCAAACAAAAAGTATTTTTTTTTCAAAAAAAAAATTTTTTTTCTTCGAAAGATAATAAACAAATAACATGTGAGACGTTTTCCTAGTTGCTATGCCAATTCCTTCACGTTGAATATTAAAAAAAAATACACACAAATACTCTTCCCGTACATTTATTGACTAGTGTGCATGCATGGTGACGAAAAGCTTTTCCTGCTTTTTGGAATCTTTGAAAAAATATTGCATTAAATTATAATTTTATAGTAATTTGTCTGCAATCTTATGATAGATTATTAAATACCTAACAATCCGATATATCAAAAAAAAAAAACTTTTAAATTATCGACTATCCAATATGTAATCGAAACAAGGAAAAAAAGACCCAAAAAAAGTTGTTAGATTGTGATTCTGAAAAAGAAAACTTAATTTAAGTAGTTATGGTAACAAATGTACTTTTCATGAAAATAAATTAAATAAAAATTTCAGACTAAATCTTTCAATCAAATCAATACATTAATGGAATTTTATTTAATTATAATTAAACGTCTACGTCTACTTCAAAAGTTCATTATTATTTCTTTTATCTTCATTTAAGACATCTGTATCGTCGTTGCTCGACAGGTCTGCATAATACATCTCTCTCTTCTCGATGACGTGTTTTGGACTCAGTTCGTTATCAATACATACATTCTTATGAAGTCTTCGGGAACGAACAGGCAAGCGAGTAATACTGAAAACGACAAAAATTCATGTTTTACATTAATTTTCTGATTCATATACTAGGACTTCCTCAATGAATGATTGGCATCGCTCGAAAATGACGTCCATCAACAATTATGACCCTCGTTCTTAATTATTACCAAACATTGGGTTCGGACATCATAAGCGAGTGGCAAATTTTCAATGTCACCGAGAATTAACGAAAATGTAAAAAAAAAACTACCGTACCTTTTTCTTCGCAATACACTTGCGTTATTAATGTCATTTGCTAAGGAAGTTTCTATAATTCTATTTATATCTGGACTTGAATTTTCATTTTGTACAGTCATTGTTGTAATATTCATGCTATCGTTCATATTTTCATCATAGTCCAGTTTTCTGGCTACGTCATTAGCTTTAATCGTGTGCTGCTTATTTATAATAGTGGAAGTAGATGAAGTCGATGATGTGTCTGTTATAAGATTAGAGACTTTTTGTCTTAAAGTCTCCAGATCGTCGTCACTGCATTCTTTAATGGGATCATCAAAGCTGAAATTGCTGCATGTCATTACTGAAGTTGCCATGGAATTAATCATAGTTAGATGATTTGTCTGAGATGAGGAAGTTGTGTCTTCGCGTGGAGCATGATCGTCTATATCTGTTTCGCCTGAACTACTATCACTAGATTGAATACTTTGACTCGGCTCGGAATGCATTTTTTCACTTGTTAGATTATCGCTTATACTGTCTGATTTTGACATATCAGTAATATCATCATGTTCTGTTTGTGTCTCTGCACTAACTAATCTTTTACATCGCTCGGATGATGAGTTTCTTGTGAAGGAAGATCCACTTCCCGTTCGCCTGTGCCTCTTCTTTAGTGGATGCTTAGTCGAACTTGTTTGATTTTGACTTAAAACTGTTTTCGTTGAATTTCCATTAAAATGTACATAAACAGACGATTTCTCAATCGGAGGACTCGTTGGCGATGACGGAGATAAAGATGGAGAATTGAGCTCACTTGAAATTGAAGGATAGAGTGTTATTTTCCTACGACTAAATTTATCAAACTGCTGCTTTTTGAATGAACTTATTTGATTCTTATAGAACTTATTTGAGCCATAATGCTTTTCACGGCCTGCAATTTCCCGCTCTCTTTCCTCTAACTGCGCAAAACATGAGGTTAATTCTAAGTACAAATTATTTGTCCTCTCCAATTTCCTTTCATAAATCAAACGAATGTCTTTAGCGTGCTTCCATTCTTCTTGTCGCTTACGAATTAAATCTCTTTCGTACTCATATACTCTTGTACTATTATTAACTTGTGTTATTAGCTTATCATTAATTTCTTTTTGCCAGGTTTTTTGTAGCGTTTCATAATTGTCATTATATTTACTAAGTATCTCTGCGCCGGCTATTTCAAGATGAGATAAAATGATTTTGAATGATGGTCGATTTTTTGGTTTTGTACTCCAACACTGCTTAATCAGAAGAGAATAGCCTTCGGGAGAATTGGCTGGAATCGGTAGAGTTAACGAGTAGTTTCCCACTCCCCAAATTATTGCAGAGGTGTCAAAACTTTTAAATGGTGTCTCACAAGTCAACAACTCCCATAAAACAACTCCATACGACCAAACATCGATTCGTTCTGAGCACGGTTCATTTCTTATTACTTCTGGTGCCATCCAAGCGACTATAAATAATCGTTAGGAGTAAAGAAAGTAAAGTATAAAGCTCATTGATAAAAAGTGTCGTTCGGAAATTATGTAGCACGCAAGAGGAAGGGATCTAATATGCTTCATACAATTTTTTCCCCGTTATTTTTCAAATTTAGACCAAATTTTTTGACCGTTATTTTTTAAATTTTAACGTAATTTTTTTTAAATTTTGACCGTTATTTTACAAATTTAATTAAATTTTTAAAAAATAATAATTTTTGTGTTGCAGGGGCAAAAATAGATTTTTGGCGCCACATAATGTCCGAGTGAGTGCAAAAAAAAATGAAATGAGAGTACGTACCTGTGCCACAGAAACTCATTTTCGTACTTATTAAACCGTTCCATTCTCTACATGTTCCAAAATCAGAAATCTTTATAGTTTCGTTTTCTCCAATTAAAATGCTACAATAAAAGACAAGAAATAAATAACTTATGTATATAATCCTATTATCAGTGCTTATTTACTTTGGTGACTTTAAATCGCGATGAATTATCTTATGTGAATGTAAATAGTTCATCCCAGTAGCTGAAACAATTTTTAATTGATAACAAATTGAGCATACGTTTTTTTATTTTAAAATATTTCAATTCTTACCGATTTGCTTAGACCAAGATACAACCCTTGACGGAGTAATGATTTTCGACCCCTCTTTCAGTAATTGATTTAAAGCGCCATAAGCACAAAATTCCATAATAATGCCATAAACAGGAGATTGTGTGCAAACTCCACTGTAAAAATTAATTAAAAAAATGTTAATTTAGACATGATGTGAAGGGGTCTATGTAGGCATACACAGCTACATGAAGAAAAAAAACTCACAGAAATTTGACAATGTTGTCATGGTCAAGTTTGCTTAAATGCTTTATGTTAGTCTCATGCAATTCCTTAACTTTTTTAATTGCCACCATATTATTGTTGATTTTCCCTGAAAACACTGCTCCTTGTGCTCCACTTCCAATCCACTCGATGTCTAATAAAAATTGATAAAAAAATTAGCAATCAAAACAAAATGAATTTCATAATTTTCTCAGTACCTGATATAATTTCGAAAGGTATTTCCCATCCATCCGTAGCTTGTTTTTTATCAATATCAAACATATATGACTTCCCAATCAAGGATAAAACAGGCTTCATGCAGCCAAAAATCCTCCAAACATTCTCACTCCAACCAATTGTTTTGGAATTAGTCGGGTCACTGGTTGTTTTGCATATTTTTATGTCGTAGTCCATCTTTATTTTTTTCTAAAAAAATTATTGATTTTCATGTACGCACAAATATTATTAGCGACTTATGTGAATTACCTGATTCTTATATCCTTATTGATTATCACTCTTTTAATTTTAACGATTTTAATGTTTAAAGTGAAGCATTGCAGAAAGCAAGCAGGAAAAGTTAATACGAAAGAGATTTTATTAAATATTTTCTTTTTGAGTGTTTGATTCTTTTTAATGAAAGGTTGCACACAGGGGGTTATGCATGCTTACGAAAACATGTTATATCTTTTTACAGAAAATTCAAAACATGTTTAAGTCGTTGCGGAAAGCTGCAAATTATTCACTGTCGGAATTTTGTGCACATCCTTAATTGTTCTGATCACGTGATTTAGAATTTTTATTTTTTGTGATTTTTAGATACATATTGGAAATAATTTTGTAAATTTCAATATTATTTACCAGTTAGTGATGTGATTTGCAAAGAAATTTTAACTTTAGTGATTAATTAGTAGACAAGCAGAATTAAAACTGACTAGCACTGGAGAAAAGCACTGTTATCAAGATTATGTTATACTAATGTTATGCTATGTTATATCTCCTAATTGTATTAAAAGAGTCATGCGTAAAATAAATGATAATAAAATTTACACTATCGATTCCTTCAGAATAGAGCTTTAAAAAAATATCAATAAATACTTAAAAATTTATAAAGACATTTTATGGTCATTTTACCTCTGATTTTATGATTATCGATTAATACATTCAAAATCGATAAAAATTAATATTTTTTCCCACAGATCACATCGCTTATCTCATTAATAAAGAATTATGCCGATAATTAATTTAACATTTTGCTTCTAAGTTTATCAAGTTTCTGTTGTCATATTTTCTCTACTCAAATTTTTTTAGTTTCTGCCAGTTTCTGCGTAATTTCTTGCATGTCTACTTCTGATTGGTTAAAAATTAGCAAAAGGACATTATGGATTCACTTGGTTGCTTAACAACATAAAGAAGCACATTTTCTTCTTCAAAAAAAAAAATCTTGAATTTACTTCCATATACCATACTAGCATGACCTAGGTCACATTTATCTTTGTTCAGAAATGTTTCTATTAACATTTTGCTTGAAAATATGTATATGTGAAAATTAAATCAGTTTTATTGTGATGACGCTAAAATCTTCAAGCCATAACTATAAATAACATAAGGTAGGTTGCCGGTAATTCCAGTTTGTGTTGTTCACTCTTTTGCTATTTTAAGAAACAAAATCTTTGGTTAGCATAGTTGTGTTAGCAATGGATTTTGGACTGGATGTTAAGGTATCTAATCGCATGTATAAAATTAACTAATTTATTCCCGATTTCTCAAGCTTTAAATTCATTACACAAAGGTGAAGTCGGCTATCCGAAATGTGAGAGGATAACTCTTTAACATTCTCGAAAGTTTTTTATTTTTAAGTTTCTGAAGAAAACCATTCGCTTATCATCATAATCGTCCATTTATTAATTTGATAAAATATAAATATTTTTTTGGCATGACTCGACTGACTAGATTTTTTGCCGTAAATCCGGAACAAATTTTTGACGGTCCAGGATGGTTTTAAAACTGAACAGTTCTTCTACCGGAAGTCTAAAACTTTAGAATAGTAGAAAAAATAATTAGGATTTTTTTAAAAAAAAATTAGACTATTTTGATTATCTGGATAAAATGATCAGATGGTCATCCTAGTGATGATTGACTGTATTTTTTAAAAAATTATTTACCATATTGTAATAGAGTGAAGTTTTATTGTTAACAAGCTGAAATTGAATACCTCCCATCTTTTGTTATTCAACTACAGTGGCCGAAGACTTTGCTGAATATTTTCAAGTGACGCAAAATTCAACCCTTTTGGGTAAAGGAAGAAGACTCGTTTCTGATCTTCTACATGATGTGGATTTGCTAAGAAATAGAAAATATGTATTTCAATGGCTTTTTTCAGTGTGTGCTAGTAATAAAAGAGTAAGATTGTCTTTTTACATTTACGTCCGATCAAAAAAGTTAGTAAACCACAACTTTTGAGCATTTTCTGAATAAATTTTAATAATTGTCGTGAAAATTTTTATTTTCTAATTGAAAAGTGATTCGCTTACTCTTAAAGATTGGGAGACGCCAGTTAATTTTTTTTTTAAAAAAACTTTCTAGTTAAATTAGTCTTTAAGTAAAAATTATTAAGGAAAACTATTGTGCTTTATTAAATTAAAATGTGGAATACTCTATAACATATTTTTCAATTTTGAAAAGTTTTATAAAAATCAAGAAACAAACATATTTTTAAAAAAATTAAACAAAAATTTTTGTTCTAAAATTAAAAATTTTAAAATCATCAAATTTTTTTATTGCGATTTTGAAACTAATTTTGGAAGCTAAGCGCAGATAGTTATCATCAATGACTGATAAATTTATATTAGATTTGTTTTTTTTTACTAAAGTGAACAAAAAGTTAATAAATAAATAATTTCAAATTTTGATAATGGAAGCAAATTGTTTGTGGTTAAAATGTGTTAAAAAGAAATTAAATTAGAAATTAGAAAATAATGAAGAATAAAATTGTTAATTTTATATATCCAACACAAAAAATCTAATTCTGCAAATATTTGTGTCTCGATCAAATTAAAATGTTTATAAAATAACAATATTTGTTAAAATCTGTTAAAACACTTTGAGATATTTTAATTTGGCGATAAAACACTCTAAAAATGCAGAAAAACCGGCAAATCTCAATAAGACTTTCGACAATTCCAACACGCAAGTCGAGCACGCAAAAAACGAAAATACAGAAACGGCAATTAAATATCATAGAAAATAAAATCATCTCGAGATCAGAAAAAAAAATCGTTGTACCATTTTTTATTTGGATATGAAGGATCGGTACAATTTTTTTTTCAAATCTATTTAATACTGTCGTGAGAAAGTTTTTTGTTCCTCAATGGCACATAAAGGATTTTTTATGACAATTAGGAAAATAGACAAAAAATTTAAATTTTTCGAAAGATATACCTGAAAGTGAAAACAAAGCAAATAAGTTTATGCAAATGAACATTTCATTTTGAAAAAAGGAAGAAAAAAATTCTCACAATGCACGATGTGTATAGGGTATTTGGTATTGTGATGGTTAGAGGTATGATGATAATGTTGTCGCGCGATCCCTTAGTACAATTTAGCTTTGCTTTTCTCTCAAACAATTTATATATCCGAGTATCTTCGCTTAATATTCTATTGTTTGATGCAGATGGAGAACAATGAAAAATGAGAAAACTATGCATATACTTTTATTACGGCATTATATTATAATGCCCATGTTAGAGGAAAAAGCAGCACCCTTTCTAAGATTTAAATCGTTGAAAAAAAAATTATCCCTCGTATAGTGTGAGCAAAAAGGAATCTTCACTTTTACTCATCGCGTATGCAAATGAGAATCTTTTTTTTTGCTTCTCTTAGATGATTACCAATCCTTTTATTATTAAACCTAAGAAAGATCACAGGAAAGGGAAACAGAAGATTGGTGAGAATATTCTGATTTCATTTCCTAGTTTCTTTTTTTTATCGTTTTTTGTTGACGGTGACGGTTAACATATTTTTTTAATAGTAAATGAATATTACACAACTGCATGATTTAGACAAAAAAATTGTTCCAGGTAAACATCCTTCAAACTTTCAATTATTTATATATTTTTTTAAACATTCAGTCGCATACAGTGAAATTAAGTTCATAGAACAAAAGATCAATTATGAATCAGATGAAAGTATTTAATAAACACGACACCTGTGCTGTAATATGCTTTGAAATCTAAAGTAATTCACTAAATTTATTAACCCTCTCTTAATACGAGTTTTAATTTCCTTACGCATAAAATTATGAATCTATAGATTTATATTGATAAAAGAAGAAAATATGAATTGCATTGTATTGATACATAAATTATAGTTCGATTATAGTCTTGTTGATGTACACAAGAAATCTATAAACTTATTGTCTGCATTATTACAAATATCGAAAAGGGGAAAAGTCTCTTAAAAGAAACTAGCAAGGAATACTTTCTTAGGGGTTATACCCGACACCTGCATATATATTTTATTGCATAGACTCTTTTGCAGAAATACAAAAGGTTAATGATAGAATTCTTTTCATTTATTGTTGCTATTATTGAATTCTGAATTGTTCACGTGTCGATACATTTTATTTTCTACCGCAATTCTAAGATAACAATGACTACAATAACATCAATGAAAGTAAAATAAACAAATCCTCAATATTCGCATTGAAATCTTAATAAATTTGCAATAAAATATAGTTTAATTGGAGTCGTCACCTTTTTGTATGGTTTTAAGCAGCAGATAATCTTTTTTGGGCAGAAACTTTATGACTCGTCATTTGGCCTCATTTAGAAAGGAGTTTTCATGAAGTTAATTTTCTGCGACTTGAATCCAGTTTTTCGTTTTATTTCCACACATATTATTCTTTTTGTAAATATATCAAACGAATATTCAAAGATTTCAAATGTTAAGAAAAGAGTTTCTAAGGATATCCGAGAACATTTTAAAAGAAACACTAAGACAAATCTCATTTTTTGCCGTTAGACCAATTTTATGTCACATCCAGTTCACGCTGATATAGTGGTGATCCGAAGACTACGTTGTGATACTCGGGTTGATAATTGTGTCGTTACTTTTGCAAGCAAACAAACTTTAAGCTGTCAAGTAATATCGTTTACGTCTTTCGTAATGATCCAGTAATTGCTAAAATAATGATATAAGAAGATATAAATAAATCAAAGTAAAAAGTACAAACTCCCTTTCATTTTTATATCAAAAAGATTAGTAAACTTATTTTAAAAAAAAGTGACAGAGGATAGTTTCTAATTATCAATTGCTAAATTCGCAAAAACTAGTTTGTTGATCATGTTTTATTCAATAAAATATTATTGGACAAGGTGAATAGTATCTTGAAAAGGAAAAGTTGAATGTGTTCAAAATAGAAAGATCAGTATGCAAATATTATTCAAAATTTAAAACATATTTCCATGCATAAAGTATTTGCAACTTAATCATATTTTGAAGCAATTTACATTTCAACCTGTTTTTAGATTTAACGAAGAAGTCTTTCTCTGGAATTGAAAATTGTTTTTTTATTTTAAAAAAAAATTTGTATTGAGTCCAAAAAGTTTTTAAACAGAAAAAAGGTTAACGAACGCCGCACTGTTATACCTGACAAAATAAAATATCAAATTTTTCATGATCTATAAAATTTAGACTTTGGGTGAATGGACTCTTTCGTTTCCTTTTTTAATGCTCCTAAATTAGTCTCACGATACAGAATAAAACAAAATTGTTAAACGATATTAGTTATAGTAATATTATCTTTTATTTTTAAAGCATGGAAATACCATGTGTAAGTCAACACATTCAGAGATGAATTTTATTAATGCATGCATCTATAGCATTGTCCACATGTTATTTAATTATTTAAATTTTTAAATCATTTCAGCTTCCATTAAGTGGAATGTGAGAAAGTGTAGGAAATCCTTTCGAAAAGGAAATGAATTTAAATATTAGAACTTCACTTTCTTTTCCTTAAAGTCATAAGTTCATTTAACAAATGACACCATATAGCATCCAATCTGTTGGATTTAACAAATTAAAAATATTCTAAATGATTTGTTATATTTTTTATGCTTATATTAAATATTTTGTGGACTTGAGAAAATTTCCATAAAATAAAATTTAATATAAATACATTGGGTGGACAATCTGTTCCCTTTTCCGGACTAGATAATCTAAACTTCAATACCTTCCAATTTAAAAAAATAAGTTTTTTTGAACTTTTGAAACAATTTTGAACATGAATGGAATTTGAAAGTATTATTTTGAATTTGAAATGAATTTACGGAACTAAGACTAAAATTAAGTTCTGGCTAAAATTAATAACTTTATAAATTAATTAATTTAAATGACAAATGTAATCCTAAATTTTTTGTTAAAGCTACTGCGATCAAAATTTTTTCTACTTTAAAAAAATTCAAAAAAATTTAAAATCATGAAATTTTTGAGCTTTTGTAATTAAACGAGGAATTCATTTTATGCTTAGTTTTTGATAAAAATAAATAAAATTGTCAAGAAATTTTGAGCTTATCTATTTCGAACCATGCTTATCTTCGTACCATTATTTTTCATCAAAAATTTGCAAATAAATTAATTTAGCGTACATTCACTTACGATATCCAATTTTGTATGACAAGGTTTAATTTTTTTAATACCAAACCTACTACACTTGCCAGGCAATTGAGTGGCACCGTAAAAATTCGAAAAAACAGTTTTATTTGATATGTAAAAAAAGATAGTTCTGGTCCATAGAGAGTGAAACCTTGACTGAAATTTAGAAATGATGATTGCAGAAAAAGAGCCAAATTTAAAGTACAATTTGATTTCTTTATTTCGAGTATATTAACAAACATTATTTACAGATATCCAATTACATTAACAGAACTTAATGATAGCTACACAAAATATAGAAAAATTAAATTTTATACATAAAATTGACATATCAAAGAATTATCTCAATATTTGTACAGATATTCGAACAAAACGAAGAGTTAAATTTAATGCAGTTAAGCGGCAATTGTTTGACTACTGAGATAATTTACTGCCGTTTGAATTTTGCATATTGCTTAATTTGAGACTGGTCGTATTTCTAATTTTTGTCATTTTCTTACTTTTTGATTCATTTTACCCAAAAGAAATTGAAAATTAAATTTTAAAATGAGTAAAAAAAATCAATTTTTATTAACTTAAATTTAGTTGAGCTTGTATGGTCTCTATATTTCAGAACATTGTTTTAACAAGTAGTGACATGAAAATTTAATTCAAATTCAATTGTGGAAGATTTACTTTGTAAATTTTGAAGGCCAATAAGTTTGTAAACTTAATTTGAGTACTGGGGGTCCTCGATTTGAATAAATTCGAATTAAACCAAATATTTTTGGGACAATGTAATTATTACAAATCGAGGATCCCCTGCACTTAAAAATTTTCACAGTGATACAAATTAGGTTTAGATAATGAATGGTTCAGCAAATCTACTGAATAGGATTCGAGTGTTTATTAATAATTTTAAAACATGCAGAAATAGTCCCAAAAGAATTTATTATTTTATATGTTCTGACATTCTCAAACATGTGTGGACCATAATTATACGAATAAATAAGAAAATCAGACTTCTTTTATATCCAAAAAGAACTGTTTAATTATAATTCGATTTTATATCTAAAAATATATTTTACTTGGTAATTTCGGCACATTTAAACTAAACAAAAAATATCTCAGGTAACAAAACTAGAATTTTTTTCTTTAAAAAAATTGTACCTTCTTAAGCAATAGTTAATAAATATTAGTAAGTCTAAAAAAATCACTGCAACCAAAATTTATCAGCATCATATTTTATATTACAATTAAGTACGTATAACAAGATATGTGACAAATTTTTCAATGCTTTCTGCTTTCATTTGAGATCTTAAAATTATATAATCACCCAACTAACTAATTAAAAATGGCTTTTTAAAACTAAATACGTATTGAATGTTTCGAGGTTTTTTTTTTGTATGTCTTGTCGTCGTACACAAAAATTTTATTCTTTTTTAATAATTTTACGCCTGTTTCCCAAAAAAAATTTTATTGCAAGTGCCAACGAATCCGAGGAAAGAGAAAAGTATTGTAGATCTTTTGCAGTTCTTGTTAACTATAATTTAGAAAGTTAATTACATATGTACATCCACCATTAGCTTTAGTTTCAATTCTTGATAATATTCATTTACTTTGAGATCATCAATGTTTGTATCTGATCACTTCACGCATCAATTTAAACGCATTTTCGTCACACAAAATTTAGACTTTTTAGTCATTCTGTTTGGTTGAATTCATTACTTAAGTCTATCGATTAATAGTTGAGCTAAGTCGTACGTAACAGGATGTTGACTATTATTTTGTTCAAATTATTAGTTAATTTATGTAAAGTACTTAATTATCGCCAGCAACAACTGACAACAAGGAATTTGAATTTCAAGAAACTGATCAAGTCTGACAAATTTATCTGACAAAAATGCACTGAAATTGACCTCATACTATTTACCATTTTAACTATCTTATCTTATTCATTTGTCTTTTTTGCAATGCTTTAGAGCCAAGGCGTGGAAACTCAGAATTAATCGCATAAATATTAAAAAATCAATGGGCGAGGAAGCACGATATCTGTGAATTCCCTTCGAATCATTAGAATTACTGAAATATCCTGCTTCCTCGCATGACTATTTTCGAAGTAAATCCTGAGTTTCCACGCCTTGATTAGAGCATCTTACGATGAAGTTGTCACTTACCGCTTGTCGTTTAATTATTATGATATTGATATTTATTTAAATTGTAATTATTTGGATTTTATTGTCCTTTATCTTTTGAAATTGCAGTGCCTATACTAATGAGATGATCACTATTGACTAAACCGCCAGGCTGGTGATGCATATAATTTCTAATTTGATGTAAAGATATTAATTGATTGGGAAAATTTACTGTATTTTGTGAAATATTTTTATTTTGAATTGCTATGGCATCGTAATAGATTGGGCGCTGTGATATTTGGTGATGTTGCAAAGAATTCAAATGTGGATTAATTACATTTATTGGTGTGAATGCGGAATTGTTACTTATTTTCGTCGTAGTATTGGTCGAGCTTAACATTATATCATCGGAAGATGAAGATGATGACACTGGCAAATGATGATTTGTTTGCGAATTTGTTAAATCTTTAACATCATTACCACTATCATTTCGTTGAAGAACATCAATTGAATTACGAGGATGATGCTGTTGATCATTATGATTAAGTACGAACTCATAATGATGGTTAGTTGAATGTTGTAATGATTCAGGTATTACAATGGGATTTTCATTGTTTGTTTTAACAGGCCATACAGAATATGACGAATGTTCTGTTCCATTTGAATTACGTAATCCTAATCCTGATTGTACTCCAGAATTTCTCTTCTCAGCTCGCTCTAAGTGCTTTTGTAAATGTTTTTGTAAGTAAGTCTCTTGCGTATAAGATTTTCCACAGTATTGACAAATGTGAGTTTTCAAGTGCTTCGATTCCTTGTGCTTTGGAATATGTTGAAGGAGAGTTGTCTCGTCATTAAAACACTTATAACACGAATTGCATTTGAATGGCTTATCTGTTTGATGACTTCTCGAATGTGATTGGAGGTTGGAAAGTTGTGAGAAAGCCTTAACACATCCCGGATTACGACATTTATAGGGCTTATCACCTGTGTAAATATTTATATAAATTAATTATTTTAGAATAAAATAACAGTAAGGATAAGTCAACCTGTATGTGTCCTAATGTGTTGCTGTAGATGTGAAAGTTGCGTGAATTTACGTTGACAAATTTCACAACCATATGGCTTGATCCCTAAGTGAATTCTAGTGTGCTGTGACAAGTAACTTGAATTGGCAAATGCTTTTGTGCATTGTGTGCATTTATAAGGTTTAGCTTCTCGCATATTTGTTTGTGCATGTGGTTGATAATCGGATTTGTTATTAAACAACTGTAAAGAAATTGATACGAAAAAACAAAACGATTTAAAGACTCTGTTCTTCTCATTAATATCCATTCTAGAATGATTTTTTTTAATATCTTAGGTCAAGGTCAATCCTCATTTATACTTCATTGTAGGTATCTTAAAATTCGAAAATCAAGAATTAAAATATTCTGATGTTTGATTTAATATATCTATTAGTGCAGTATAATGATAATGATTTAAATCTTAAAATACGCGATGGCCTTGAATGAAAAAAAAAAGAATTTGGACCATGACCATACACAGTTGCCAGATCTTCATATTGCAATTAACAAATACTACACATTATCGTTACTTTTAAATCAAACAGAAAAATATTTTTTTGGAAATCAGCTTTAGTCTCTTCAGTTTCTTCTTTTTCTAGATGATGTTGTGTGTTTTGTTTTGTTAAAAACGATAGAAAATTGAAATTAACTAGCGAAGGAAAAAAATTATCATATCAGATTAAATTAATTTAATGATTATCTGAATAAAAATATAAAGCAAAAAAAAGGCTTATGTAAGTTAATAAATGTCTATTCCAATGAGAAAACATTTTATCGCTTTCTTTCACTTTATTTTAATATCAATGACCTCACTAATGATAAGGATATATGCATTGCTTATCTCTTTAGTTATATGATATCCTTGTGGAAATAAATAATAACGTCATTTCATATCATGAATGAATAAAATTCTTTGACCATTGAAGAGAAAAGGAATTGAGGGAAATTTACGGCAATATTAGCAGAAGTGAATTGTTTGTACTTTTCCATGGAAAGTTTGTTTACGTTTGCGAGGAAAACTTGTTTGATAAGAATATCCGCGAAATATACGTTGCTTCATTTTCATCATTTTTCTTTAGGATATTTTTCTGTATATCATATTAAGCTGCGCTTAATATTTAAGAATGGATAGATTCAAGTCTATAAAAATAATTAATACTCACTTTAATATCAGTCATTTGGGTGGAATCTTCAGTTCTATGTTTAGAGAATTTCTGGGGATAAGAATCTCTCAGCACACTCGATGATTTTTGATTGTCAATAAGGATATTGCAATTATTATTATTATTAGTGTTATTGAAACTGACTTTATTATGAATTTCCAGTGAATTGTCACTTTTTACACCGAAAAATTCTCTCCTGTTAAAACCATGAAAAGAAAATTGATTTATGGAATCACTTGTATACCCATCTGAAATGTCAGCCATCAAATTTATTTTTTCAAAATTTAATCTGAGCTCACTTTTTTCTTTAAAATTTTTCAAATATGATAATTTTCCTTTTTCAGGAAATAATTCATTAGTCGTATATTTAGAATATCGAGATGGTAAGTCGAATGATTACTTTTTTTTTCTTTTTAAAGGCACAATTTAATTTTAATTAGGTATTCTAAATTTTATGTCTTGTAATTTTTTGTAAACAGATTTTTTTTCCTTAATAACTAGTCAAAGTTTTTTTTTACAAACTCCGTACACAAAATTCGATAAATAAAAAATGTTTATATTGCTTGATTTTTTATATTTTTTATGTCTTCTTGCGACAAACCGCATGTGTTTCACAAGCAAAGCAAAAACTCTTTATGAATTAAAGTCGAAAAAAATTGGTCCTCACCGATTTTTTTTCATTCTTGTGTGCGTAAACCTTTGCCTGTGGTAATGATTTTTTATACACAAAAAATGTATTATTTATCTTATTATTTTCGGCATCTAACCAAAAAAAAAATCTACACCAGAGATACATATATAAAAAATGAGAGGGAAAAAAGAGATGAGAGAATTTGAGAAAAAAAGGAAAAGAAGAGTTACTGATGCTATTCTGGTTATGTATGCTAATGGTTTTAGTACTATTCACACGTAAAGGAATGAAGAATTTTTTTTAATTTATATATTTTTTTGACAATACACACCACTCTCAGTAGCATTGCATAATCAATTAAATAGATTAATAGGCAATGTAAAAAAATTTAACGATTTTTTTTTTGTGGTAGGTAACAGAAAAGAGAGAGAGGAAAAAATCTAAATACATTTTTTGTGTATGCATGTATATCAACAACATCACACATTGATTAGAACTTTTTTTTATATACTTTGGTTGATTCCATAAAAATTAATGATTCTTAATCCAAAATAAATATTATTTAATGGACGAGTAAGTGTGAAAAATTTAAAATCTCACAAATATCCTAAAGACTCTGCGATTGCAAACATTTTCGAGCAATTAGACGATTGATATCAAATTAATTCGCGAAACTGAACTAGTCACATCTTTATTATATTCCAATATTTTTCTCAATCACAATTTAAAAGTTAAAAAAGTCTCTTTATTTACAAACAAAAATCCGAGAAACATACATACACTGACTGCATGCGGAAAGTATGCATACGATTGTCATTCGCATCTAAGGATACTGTGATGTACAGTTATACGAGTAGTAAGGACACAAATCAACTTGATTGAATGAACATTAATCTCATGCTATCAGATCTCATCATACTTGCGATTTCCGCTCATATTTTAAACACATGATCTAATTTTTATGTAGCTAATGATTTTTAATTAAAGAAAGTACGCGGAATTTTTATTATCAAATTATCAATACGCTGGCATCGCCATTAGATCGCTTTTTGAGGATTTCAACTAATGAAGCTTAATATTAAATCTATTTAAAGTTTAAAACCTGTAATTTTGTTCGTACGCTAATGGACAAGTAATCAACATTCACTTTGGAAATATTCCCGTGAAGCGTTTTATTAAACAAAAATGTGAAGGTTGAAAGTAATCCGAAATGAAATGAAGATGGCAAATTCGTTCCAATTTATTCATGCTTATGGGGTCAAGCGTTGCTGATTATCATTTATTCACTTTCCAGTTACTTCATTTTCGGCATCAATGCTCTATTAATACCTATATACGCTCATATATAGAGCAATTTTCTCGACTAACTCCGGAAGTTATTCAACTATAATTAATTTTCAATCAATGGAAAAAGCTTAAATTTAGAAGGGCCTCTTCTAATTACGCTCAACTCCTTCTTTTCTACTTGCTCGAAGACATTCATGCTCTGTTAAATTACATGTAGATTCAGGATTATTATTTATTCATTTATGAACTGATAATATGCTGTGAATATTAATGTTGTGTACTTGGAATAACTATTTTTATTAAATTTATAGGAATTAACTATTGTTGATTCCAATTGATTCTATTATGATGACTTAATCTTGAATTAAATAGCCGCGTATTTCGGTACAAATCTTCTTCTGGATGTGATTTTTTCTTCAAATTGCAAATGAATGATTCAATCCTAAAAATTCCTTCAAATTATTAATGTAACATCTTTCAACATACTGACTGAGTACAGATCCATTCTGAAAATTTAAATCAACGGTTTTTGAAAATTTAAACTGTTTTATACGAATATTCATGCTTAAAAAGTTCGTTATTTCTTCTTATACGACTTATGATTCATTAACATTGAGAATTAATGAAATTTTAAAAATTTCAAAATTAAATAGAATTACTCAAGTCTAATTATTTTCAGGCAAATCAAGAAGTTGACATAAGAAATATTGAGAAAACAGAAAATTAAATTTTAATAGTCGAAAAAGTGGAATTAAATTCTTTCAATTTATATACAGCAATGACTTGCATAAACGGTAAAAGACAAGCATATTTAAGATAAAGTGTGAATGGATGGAATAGCATTCATTAAAATTAGCTGTGGTGTTTACTACTGACTGTATATTATAGAAAACAATTCTCGAATAGTGCAATTCATCCAACAATGATTGAGTATATTCGCAAATTTGCTTTGTAATTTTACTGGATTTTTCCACATTTTCAGAGAGATATAAGATATACTCGAGAATATGTACATATGAATTTTAAGATCGTCCGAATTAAATAAAATATTTATGATTAGGTACTCTAGAAAGACCACAGAATACACATTTCTGCAAATATTTTTTTGATGATTCCAGATGATTTATTGACAAAATTACTTCAAAAAAGAGAAGTATAATTTTTAGTTAAAGAATTTCAGCAAGAAATAAAAACGTGACTGAAATTCCATATAATCTTTTGCTCAAAACAGATTAATATTTAATTTTTCTCCTTTTTTTGGCATTTCGCTACTGTAACATCAGTTTTATTTTTATTTATTTTTTACGAATCGTTTGAGAAATGAAGGAAAAAATTAAAACAAAAACCTATAAAATCGTCACAAAAATTAAATTCATCGCAGACTAAATATTTGACGCAACTGAATTCTTATTTTTTTTCTCTTCATTTTATTTTCGTTTTGATATTTCATACTGATTGAATGTTTTATGGATTTTTTTCCCCGAGATATATTGAAGGTAGAATGAGCAGAAAGAAAACTAACATTTTAAATGTTTCTTAAAATGGGATGAAATGCTATGAAAGATTACGATAAACAGCCTTTGTTCACATAGAATTGGGAATCGACGAGAAGCCTTTACTCATCAGTCATTGCGTGTTTTATTGCCTTTTATGAGATGCATTGTGGCATTTGTCACTTTATATTGTAAAATCTGTAGTCCCTGTAGTTTTCAGTATGTTAAATTCTTGTAAGTGAATATCCATAAGTAGCATTTACCTAAAAAATTATATTTTTAAGACCCAGATTCCCTTTATGTAGGGTTTTAGTATTGTATTAAAATGTATGCAGTAAGTGTACTGAGCATCGTTCATTCAGTTTTTGGAGGGTCACACAGCCCTATATCCCCTCAAACCCTTAAAGTTGGACGTCAAAAGAGAACTGCCTATTCATTAGAAAACCTTTAGCTATTCAAATCTTAAAGATCCTCTGAAAGAGTAAAGGCGCTTATGATAGTTTGCATTTTCAGTGAGAACGAAACCACTATGCCACCGAGCCACTTCGACACTTTACTCATTCATTAGATGAAATTTATAGTTCCAACGGGATCTTCATCCTTAATTTATAGAAAAATTGAGCATGTCCTAAAATGTTAAAAATCAAGCATTCCAAAAACCAGATTTATGAATCATTATTTAAATGAATCAAATTACCGCATTTAGTTTACTAAGTCCAATTAATAATTTTTTTAAAAAATTATAAAGGCTATGAATGATGTCATTAATTTGCGGCAATGCCTATAACGAAACAATTTTCACATACAGCAAAAGCGGGATTGATTTAAGGCCAAAAGGAATAATAGATTTCAATTTAATTACATTTAAAAATTCCGAAATTAATAATAACAAATGATTTAAAAAAGGCAAAGAGCAAAATGTAAATGAGAATAAGCAAGATGAACGAGATGAACATTTTTTCCATTCAAGTGCTACGCAATTAAAGTAAAAGATTCATTAACTAAATAAACAGAGAAAATTTGATCATCACATGGGTACCCCAGGTAATTTTTTCTGCCATTTATTTGCCATAGCTAATTTGCCGGAAAAAACCATAATACCCTCAAGTAAACGTATCATAACAAAGATATCACTCAACGAAAATCCTGTAAAGTGGCTTGTGAATATAAAGAAAATCCATGCAAAAAGTGGGTGAGGAATGGTAAAATAAATTTCAGCTAATTTTTCTGCTTGTCTGACATGCCATGGACCGACATAAACAAAATACAATTTTTCAAAAAAAAAATCTAGAATCCCTTTTTCAAATGATAAAGCACCCTCAACAATTCTACTTACTACTGAGGTAATCATTAGACGTATCATAACAATGATGTATGTGTAAAAACCATTTCACAAATTGTCTAATGACCATTGTATAACCAATTTTTATGCTACTGTAAGTTTCTTAAATAAGTAGTAATCTTCTAAAAGGAAAATATGATTACATTGCATTTATATCCTATCTATGAATGCATGAAAATATTTTAACTTTATATCTTTAAGGTATCTTTATCATTGTACTCTAAAAATGATTGGAATGGGATTTTTTTTGGGGATTTTCATGAAATTAAAATAATCTTGTGTATTGACCAGGTCATATGATAAATTAATTTTTTTACTACATGTTAAATGGTTGAGCAAGTAAAAAAGTTATCGGATTGTCTTCACTCAATAAAAAGAGCAATAAAATGGGGTTCGAAAAAAAATATCACAAGGGTTATTTTGATTTATATCTACAGCTGTGCCAATTCTATAAATATTGATAGCAGTATTTATAGTTTGATGATTGACTACAAAATAGCCATAATTTCATCACTTCCAATTTTCGATAATGTTTTTGTCCTCAAAACTCTATTAAATTATTACCGTCAATAAAACTCATTTTTTCGTTACAGATATGTAGATAGAAACCTTGCAATTAATTTGATCATTTGGACTAGAAGCTAAAGTTTTTCGCTTTATTTGATAGCTGAAGTGGCTTGATGGCGTAATGGTTTAGTATTTTGTTACCTACATACTTACTGCACATAACGAACCCTAACGAACCTCACCGTTTTTTTAAGCTACAGGTAAAACTAACATCAACGGAGTGGTTTAGAATCACACTTAAAACTGTCTAATTTGAGTGCGAGGCCTCTATATTCCTAATCATAAGCCGATTGTCAATACTGATCAAAATTTGATAAGTTACTAACTAGAATAATTACCATTTTTTTCTAAAAATTGTACCAGAAATTGTAGAACAAGTTGAGAAACATTAAGCACATGACCACCCTATTAATCATATACTAAAGTGGTCATCCCTTCTTTCCAGCGCAATATTTTTATGCAATTGAACATGTGCTACAATAGATTGACTTTGTGCAGTCCCAAATGAACAGAACAATTTTTTAAAGAATATCTATGACTAGAAAAATGTCCAAAATGAAAGTAGGAACGTATTTATGCTAAAAATTTGTTAATGAAAAGGATTGCCATCACTTTAGATACAACTTTGACATGTATGATGTCACATAAGGGACAGATAAGGGTTGAATGAAGTCATCATGAAAACAAATATAAATAACTTTTATATTTACCTGCCTTGTTATGGTCATTTGTAACAATAAAAATAGACACGATAAAATAGAATGAATTAAATTTTCTTGGAAAATTTTCATTTGGAAAAATAACAAAAGGGGACATCCTAAATTCCTTAAAAACGACATCATTAATCCTCCGAATCACGATAAGGTTAATACTTGAAATTGTCATATCCAGCTAATTTACATTGTAAGTATTTCAGACAATTATGTGAGGAAAGGCAAGTGTTTTAAAACGAAAGGCACTGAATGAAATATTAGGAGATGGTCATTTAAAGTTCATATCTCGCATTATTTCTTATTCTTGTGTTAAAGTTATTTTTTTATAAATATACATAAAATTAGAGAAGTGTATTGTCGTCAGATTCCGACAGATTTTTATGCCTTTACACCAAATGATTTATTTCTTTAGGAGCGACTTCTTTCCCGAGAAAACCATAATAGTTTTCCATCTGAAGTCACATGAATTGGTCATAAATAAATAGATTTGCTATGCAAACATCACAAATATTTATCTTTTTCTTGAAATGAGGGTGCAAAGATGAGAAGAAGAAAATTTTCACGATGAAAAGAATTTCTTTCACATTTTTTTTCCTCTCATTGTTCCTTAACATTATGTTTGTGAACTAAAATTCTTTTGGTTTATGTATTACAAGTTGTTTTGACATTTTTTGAAAAATTGGGGGAGACATAAATTTTGCTGCTGCTTTTTTGGCGTTGTGGATGAAGACGGAGAGGAGAAAAAAACTATTTGTAAATGTTAGTGATATCATTGCTGATGCTGTTATGCTGTTAGGATGTATAGTATGTTTATAACATTCCACATTTGCATTTTCTGAATATCTTCTAGTCCCCGTCAAGAGAAAATTGTTTAATAAATGCTCTTCGAAATAATTTATGACTGTCATCAGATCTTGGAGTTCCTTCCGTTTCTTTTTATACTGAGATAAATTCGTACAAATAATATATACAGAAGTAAATCGCAGAAACAAATGTGTCGATGAGAACGGTCTAAATATATGGGTTAGTAATACTGCTGAGCCGATTTTTTAATTCCAATTGTCACAGTCTCTTAAGGATAAGGTGAAATCAAAATTACATTTGTGCAATTTTGTGTCAAAAAAAATCTCTTTTTTTATCCCTCACTTACTTTCCGATAGAAATAAACTTTTATAGTTCTTAACTATTTACAAAGTAGTTTTAAAGATATTTTTCTGTCTAAAATTGGCAATTGGATAAAATAAAAAAAGAACTTTCTTATGAAGTGTCGTAAAAAAAGTTTTGAATTGGGGAGGAAATTCTTATTTTTTTCTTCTTTCTCTTCTGGGACTTTTGAAATTAACTTGTTTGAAGCAATTTATTTTTCTAGGATATTCAGAAGTTCCTTCTTACTTATTTCACCAAACTTTTAGTGATAAATAATTAAAATTCCTCAAATTCAAATTTTGAAAATGGTTTAAACATAATTATGCAATGTCATTGATTTAAATTAGAAAACGATGTTCATGTTTGTTCTGTTTGAAAGCATTGCGAAAGGCTTTCAGAATCTAGATTATCATTTGATTTACCGTTACTTCAAGTAGTATGTGTGTCGGAAAATAGATCTCTTTCGACTTCGTTTGATTGATTTTGCGGAAAGAATCAAAGGCATGTGACTGTATGTGATTATTCAATAAGAATTGTCGAAATATCTTCGGTGTCTGTCAAGAAAGTAAGGACAATAGAAATAATTATTAATTATCCAGATTCTTCTGTAATTGTGATAAATTTTAGCACAATAAGAAGAGTTTCAATAAGTGGTCATTCGAATATTACGTTATGCTTATGGAGGTATGAAATGATGTATAATTTTATCACGGCACGTTACAGGGTAGCGGAGGTCACACTGACATTTTGAAACTTGCAATTTTATTAAAATTATAACTGCAAATGTAATTCTTTAAATTAGAGTTTTAAAAATTAATAAGCCCAAATAAACCCCAATAGGCAATATAAAATCAGTGGTTCTCAAATACTTTGGAGCACGACACACTTAATACACTCATGTTTTTTGTTCCGCTCTTGAGTCTAGATTTTATTAGTGTACATTTAAAACTTTTGGAATTTTACAGGGGGAAAATAATTTGGCATGAAATTTTATGAAATATGAAATCTTTTTCTTCAGAAATTATTAAAGTATTTGGAGTTATTGGTCAAAAAATGGTTGTCGTAATTTTTTTGCCTATAATCATTTTTTATTTTGAGTTATTTTCTCCTGGAAATTTTATTGCATGGAAGATGAGGTGTCAAAAATACCAATTTTTAACATTACAAAATATCCTAAAGTACTTTAAAACCACTAGTAGAAACACTGCAAAATTTGATCAAATGCGTTATCAGTTCACTTTTCATGACACATTTCTACTTGACATGTCCATGTTTGGTTTTCTGTGTACTTTATGTAATTAAGAGGATAGTCGAGTGATAAAATTACAAGGTTTAATTGACCATATTCAGTCTAGAAATATTATCACAAAGTTAAAAATTGTTGCTTGCCATAATTTTTTACACATCAATAAAATTTGAATTTCCGTCAATAAATTATCGCGTCATTATAATATACTTAAATTTAAATAATGAAGGAGCATTGAGAAAAGACTGGAAAATACAGCATAATGGAGCAGTTATTCTAATATTTAATATGCAGTAAATGTAAATTTTCAAGTAATTTGGTAACATTTGGTTGAAAAATATTCATCAATTACTACTTTTTATGACATTCACACAGCAAGAGGAGAAAAAAATGAAAACAAATATTAATATTAATGTTGAATCAGTGAAGAGAGAAAATTGGAAAATTATTGTGATTTTATAAAATTGCTTTTTAATCATCCAAATATCGGTTCAGTAAGCATGATTTTGTTTATTCAAAAAGCAATTTTAGAATATTTGAATTATTAAAATTTATTAATATTTTTTTATTTACAGATTATTAAAAAATAAGCCAAAATGTAAACAGCCAATTGAATTAATTTCCATTCTGTTATCACATTTACACTTTTTGAGGAACAATCATCCACTCGTTGAACCACTGCACGTTGCTATCTTGTGACTAAAGAATGTAATTTAATGAGTGGTCGTTTGGATATAACGTAATAATTGAGAGTTAGTAGATAGGGTTGGTTACTCGGCATAGACACTTTAGCATTACGTAATATCCGAACTACCCCTTCAAAGTAATACACGTCTGATTTTAACAATGTGGAAATAACGTTAGACCACACGATTTATCTCTAAAATTCCTTCACCGCAACTACTAAAGGACAGAATTTCAATGAGCTAATTATAGCAATAAAACAAAGAGAAATAGAGATATATGACGGAATAATAAATCGGCATTTCAGCTCCCTAAAAATATAATCCGCAAAGAAATTTTTGGCGAAATTTTTTTTAACTTCTTATTTTTGATCTTCATCAAATTTTTCTCTTCTCTTTCTTTTACACCGATTTTTATTCACAGATTCTTCTGAGATATTTACTTTATTCTTACATAAGGCTGTATCGCTTCTAGACATCATAACTGTATTGGATACTCAAGGAATTCTTTAATGTCTCAAAGTCTGGCTGATAAAAGAAAGCAGAATCAATTATCAAGGGACGTAATGTTAATTTAAGAAGTTCATAAATATTCCAGAATCACAATAAGTGGCATTGAATTTCCAGGTAGAATCCTGTCTTCGCTATAACTTCTAGATCTATAGAATCAAGTCTATTGATTCATAAAAATACAGTTAGACGGTAACTCAACATCATGACATGAATAATTTTGGAACAGTAATTAAGTTAATCAGTAGCTGTTGAAAAAAAAGTTCCATCAGTGTATTCGTATGATTATCTCGTGAGAAAATATGAAATTTAGAAGAGAAAATTATCCTTCGCATGTTTAAGTACCGTTTACCGTTTTAGATGATTTATAATTTTCAGCATCATCAAGAAATTCTCCGTTCCCTGTATGTTTACGCAATTTTAAATCTATAATTTCTAATATTCAACAGAGGCAGAGGGGAAATGATCTGATGGTTTTAAATAAAGGGAGATAATAACTTTTAAATCAGATCCAATATTTTGGAAGTAAAAATCGTCTCGAATTTGTTGGTGAAATTAAAAAGTGACGAAAGAGAGTACATCATATTAGCAGGAGTTAATGTAATATATTACAAACAAATACCTATCGTGAAATATTTATTATGTATGGGTATGATAGCATCTACCAATTGTTTAAAATAAATATAAACTCTTTAAGTTGCGCTCATAAAGTAGCATTTTTATGACTCATAAAATTTGCAACTTTCGATTTTTTCTGAAAATATAAATTAGTTTTTTGCTGAAATATAAATCAATATCTAAGTGCAAATCATCTACATGCTACTGAAACGCCCAAGAGAGAATCCAAAAATTATTGGGTTTTTAATTTAAAATGAGCGGTTTTCGTGTACCTCATACATACAGGTTGTACTAAGGAAGTTATCAAAGAGAAACAAGTTTAATTTTAAGCGTAATGAATTTTTTAACATTTGTAAAACATTTTTTCTGCTGCTTCTCTCCTTTTTTCTTAATTTTAGTTCTCAATTAAATTTATAAATAAATTGAACAAGTTGATTGTATTGCTAATATTATTGCCATGTATTTAGCATTATCCGAGTCTATACTCACTTTGGTCTGCTTGACTGGCCTTTCGTTTCATGTTCATATCGTAGATGCTTGTAGAAACTTCGTCCAGACTGGAGTCGAACCAGGAACTGAATTGATCCAACTGTTGATTAAAGTAGCCAAGACATCCAGACAGAATCAAGCTCAGTCAGTGAAAGCAAGGAATATCAGTCAAGGAAAATCTGGGTGTTTGGATGGTTTGACTACACCAGCCTAGATTGTCTCAATGCGCTCCATTCATCAGCCTACGGTGTATTTTCGAATGTTCTGTTCTTCTTATTTTGCATTGAAAAACTGTTTGCCCTGAAATCGTATTACATTGTTAGTTAAATGCAATGATATTTGCCTCAGGAAAAGCAATAAAACATACATTAGAGTGTTAAAGTAAATATTTACCCTAGCATGATATCTTTAAGATAGAGATTTTCTTATTTGTATGAGTGTCGACTGACTGCTGTATTTAATTTGCAGCATAAGACAATATTGTGAGGAAATTGGAAGCAAATTGTTTTTAAAGGTAATGTTTTTATTTAATTCATTATTTCCTTTTAGGTTATTAAATCTTAAGTATTAATTTACTTTAAAGAAGCTATAAGGATATAAGAGAGTTTCATCACACTTTAGTAGAAATAAATCGTATAAGATTGATTGTGTTCTTGATTCACATAAGCCAAAAAGAAAAATGCTGTCGGGGTTGGGAGGTCTATGTGTTTGTGACAAGTTTTTGTTGCTTAAAATGATTTATTAGTTTTTATTATCATCTTTTTTATTCTGATATTATCATCTACAAACTCCCTTGAAACATGATTTTTATATTCCTTCATAATGATTTTTTTATCGATTTTTGTTTGTCAATTACTGCTCAACTTAAATTTTCTAATGATATAACTTTAATTCCTCAATTTTGTGCTTCGAATCAATTCAGTCGTGAAACTATGAGAAATCGAAAATTAAATGTGAATTTTATTTAAATTTATGTAGGTACATAGGAACATAAAAGATTCAATCATTTAATATCCCTTAAATATTTCTTAAGACATCCTTTCTTCACTTGGAATATAAAAAATATTATCGGGGTTCCTTTGATTCAGATTTTGGTTTTTATTTTCTTTTAACAATTAATCTCTTCTCTCAACCCTTTATATTCGGAGCCACAACATAAGATGTTATTCTAAATAAGATTCATTAGCATACACACACATGCGATTATTAAGGAGAATTAATTCTCAAACAGATATGAACTTTTAAATAGCCTAAGCATCAAAGATTTTTTTAGAACTCATTCGTGGTTTTGGTGAAAATGAAAATATAAAGAAAATTTAATTTCTAGCTTAGGTATCTGTAGAGTAGAAAAGAAAGCAGTTAATCGCAAAATAATTTTTTGATGACGTCAAAGCGTAGCCTTGTCGCCGTAAATGCAGTTAAGTCCATATTTATCCAGACGGTAACGTCACGAAGTCTGACCTCTTAAATAATGAAATTTACCTCAGCAAATAGATCTTTAAAATATTATCAAGGCTATAAATTATAATTTAAAGTTGTTGAGTTAGTTCTGCAAAGTTCACTATTCAATGAATAATACAGGTTTTATGTCAATTTCCTACATTCATTTTTTTCCATCATCCACTCAAGTATTGCAAAATTCAAAGTCATGTCAACTGCATTAATATTTACAAGTCCTTAATTAAGCAAAAGAGAAATTCACGTTTCAATTCTTCCTTCTTCTCAAACTCGGCATGAAAACAAATTATTTTGTAAATGCATATTATTCATACGTCAATTTACTTTTTTTTATAGTTT
This sequence comes from Chironomus tentans, assembly GCA_963573255.1. Taxonomy (NCBI): domain Eukaryota; kingdom Metazoa; phylum Arthropoda; class Insecta; order Diptera; family Chironomidae; genus Chironomus; species Chironomus tentans. Next base: position 26,850,905 of record OY754303.1, on the reverse strand, counting down.
AACTCTTCTATCTATTAAATTTATTTATCTCTTTTTTATTTCATCCTTATGTTGTTAACGCTGTTTGCATCAGTGCAAAGTAGTATTCGCTCTTCAGCTGTCTAATCTTGTATGCTCATGTAATCCAAGGTCTATGTTTCTTCATCTTCCTTCTTCGCAAATTGACACAAAATTTAAATTTTAAAATCATTTTTCAAGAGATCGTCGTGAAATGATGCAGCAAGTTGAAACACATTTGAAATTTGAAGAAGATGGATTGCTCTTTAATCTATAAGATATTTTGGCAATTATTTCGATGATTCTTGCATTATTGCATATTGTCATTTCGTTTTTCTTCCTCTTCCTATCATACAATTCCGTATGAATAAAGAGAGACTCTTTAATTTGAGATCTAAGTTAGTTTGTACACATTTCGTTAGGTATAACAAAAAAAAGTACCTAACTGGATAATTTTATTTTTAAATTTATTTAACCAGAAATTGACTGCATTTTTAATTAGACAGTCTTCCATTTGGACATGGTTGGTGATTATTTCTCTTCCTTTTTTCTTAATTTGTTATTGTTATCGCTTCAGTTATCATTTAACTTTGCCAACATAAATTCTGGATGGGTATTATTTTGATACCTGCAAGTTTTTTGATGGCGCTGTATTAAGTTATTTAATTAATTAAACTTATTTTTTACTTCTGTTAGAGCAATTTATTAGTAGAGGATTCAAGAAATTTTTGGAAAAAATCATAGAATAAATCATAAATAGTTATGGCTAAGAGAATATTTGAAGTTTATGTGCCAACAGTCAGGTTTACTTGGTAGGTTCATCATACGTACATGAATTTGAAATTTGGACTAAGTATATTAAAGAATACGCAATAAACTGTAGGTTGAAATGGTAAAGTACAATAGATTCTACACAAATTAAATCGAAGTTCCTATATCTCAAGAAGATAGGTCCTTCACATGTCTAACTGAAACATAGAAGATCACTACCATGACTACCATCATTTGATCTGCGGAGCTGATGACCTTTTATGCCGTTCAGGTTCGATTTCAATAAATCCAACATATCTACTAGAGTAAAAAGAAGATCTTCAGTAAGTCATACCAATATAGAAAAAATGACGAGTGTCTTAGCCTCTTTGTCTGTCAAATATGTATTAGCCTTTATTAATCGGTTTATGCTGACTGCAAATTTAAATGTTTTGATTTGATAATTTTATTTTATGTATTTAAATTTCACAAGAACGAGTATGTAGAAGGAGAAGAGAGAACAGCTTCCTTTAATATTATTGATTTCATGCTAGAAATTTATTTATCTTCCTCCTACGATATTCTGATATTCCAATGCATTGATTTTGTGACATTTCCTTCCTTTTTATGTAATTTAATTGGCTTTTTATACGCGAAATCACATTGACTGTACTACTATATTTTTCTCTTATTTTTTCCCTTATATTATAGTTTCTGAATATAAATTTAAATTTTTATTATAAGTTATTTGTTTTAACTGCACATTCAGAAAAATCTGTATCTGTATGCATGTGAAGCATATTTTTATATATGAATTTCAGCATAATTTGAATCAATAAAGCTGCAATTTAGTTAACAGTTATGTTTGCAACATCTTTTAACATTTCCATTTATTTAATTGCAATTTATCTAAGTGTTTTTTGTAAATCACTTTAACATTTCTCGATGTAAGAAAATGCAGATATTTGTCTTTTTTATTTTGTTTTGTATCTTAAAAAAGAATTAAAGCGAAGCACTCTCATAACTAATTAATTTTTTTTCTTCTTCTCTTGACTTAAAAAATGATGATTATCTCAACTGAATCCCCTTAAATGGTATGAAAAAACAAATTAACTTAAATTGTTAATAATATTTTGCTTCACATGAAGAAAAACCATTTCTTTTGTTCTTGCATTTATACTATATATAATTTAATGTATATAATGTACGCGCAAGTTAGTATTTTCTCTCTCTTTTTTGCTACTCAATCATTATACTGCATAACTTTAAATTTCTCGTGTGAGTAATGAAGAAATACGCAATTAATGAAAGTGAATCTTACACATTATGCTAAAAATTCTTCTGTTCTGTCTATGATACTAAATTGCTGAAAAACGATCAAACGAAGAAAAAATGTAATTAAAGCGCATTTTACTGCTATCAATAGAGAGAGAGAGACAGAAGGAAAAAGTCAGTTAACGGCTATTGCAAGTCTCTGAGTCTGCTTAAATACCAAACCATTTTTGGCCCCAAACACCAGCCCCTTGAAACTGCGAACATCTAACATTTATTAGTAATATTAGACATTGTCAGATCCTTTGTTTTCAATCTGAAAGGTGACATTTTAAAAAAAAGTAAATATGATTTAAAGTTGAAAAACGAGGTCATAACTGAAATTGACTTGAGATTGAATCTAGATCCTATCTATAACAGTGGTGGTTAGACTTTTTGCCTTAGTAGACGCAATTCAAAATTCATGAATTTTTTAAGCCAAAAAATAACTCTTTTAAATAATCAGGTGATGTTTTAATTTTTTTTTTGGCAATTTACCTTTAATGTTTTGACGGAGCACTTGTGTACTTTGATGTTTAACACTTGAATGAAATTAAGTGTTTAAATAAAATAATTAGGAAAATTTTAATGATGAATATGGTACTTGGAAGCTATAAAAATCTGAGTATGTACTTAAGCAAAGATATGCTTGCCACACGCAATCCCATTACTTTATCTTTGTAAACAAATTGATAAGTTGCAACTCTGTAAATAGCTAATGTTCATATTTAATTTTTAATGCAGTTACTGTAAAATAAAATTTATTGAAAGACTATTTTAAGCAGACAACCAATCAACTAGTTCACTGTTACACGCAAACTGCGTACAAATGTGTTGGTTTTTGCAAAAAAACGTGCTCGAAACGAGGAAAACAATTTTCTTACTTAATTGTATTTTGTTTTATTTATTGAGAAACGTTTTTTGAATATGTCTGAATCAAAATGTCCCAGAAACGAGTTTACAGCAATTTCTATACGAAACCTTCGAGTTGATATCAGATTGTAGCAAAACAAAAAAATTCTCATTCTCAAAGGCGTGAATCATCTGAAAGATACTAGACATAGTTCGATAGAGATATAGAACAAAAACAAATGAATTATTACGTAGAGAAATTAAATCTTCAGCAAAAACTAACCATACGAAAATTAATTTCGGATGATTAATAACATTTTAAGATAAACCACATGCCTGCAGTTTCAAGCATAATTAAAATTCAGATCACAAATATGCACAGAAAATACAGATAGTTGCTACGAAGATGAAGGAATATCTTAAGGGCATTTAATTGTTCTCAGTTACCGATATGAATTTTGATGTAACTGCTCTTTTACAGTTAGACGGTTTAAATTTATTCCTTACATTTTTTTGGCTCCCGAAAAAAAATCATTTTTCAAAATAAAGTCATCTAGTTTCAGTGTCTTAATTTGTGAACAGCTGAAGGGGGTCATGAAGAAAATTTTGTTTTGTTTGAATTGTCACACAACCTCAGACCTCCCCCTACCTGTAAACGTGAATTTTTTAAGTGATCGACCTTAAATCCTTTGAGCTTTATTCAACCATTAGCTAAGAATAGTCTGATTCTATGTTTTTTGAACAGATATGTAGTCAGTAGCCAGAGGGGTGTTGGGTGTGAAATCACCTTATCTTGAGTTAAAATGATCAAAAAATTAAATTATTTATTTAAAAATGCTTGGATTTTGAGATAAATTTTTAAATCTATCCACCTTCAAAATTTTTGTAAATTCCACTATAAAGAACAATTTGTGAAAATATACAGCAAGTAGGCAGAAATAAGTGGACCGAATTTTGAGACTTACTATAAAGGATAGCTATCATTTATTGACTAAAAATTACAAATAAATTTATTTAATGTTCTTCTTGAGCTGAAGGTTTAAAAATTTCGAACTCTCCCTTTAGCTACGCTCCTGGTTCCAAGTAGGTCAGTCTAACTAAGAAGCAAACTTTTTTAACCTCTCAAATTTTTAAATCCGTCACCATAAACAAGCAATTCATAAATTTAAATGAATAGGTAATTTATGATTTTGAAACCTCACAAAAACTCCAAACACTAAATCAATTTATAAAATTATAGTTTCTAGCTTACTCGAAATCAATGTTCCTTTAATAATCATTTGAAATATTGTTTTAGAGCATTTCAGACTGCAGATTTTCTTTAAAATCTTGTGATTTTCTTTTAACCCTTTTTTATGGAAACAATTTAATTTATTAATGCATACTCCTTGATTTATCATAGTCTTGAAAATATTTAGAAAAAAAAATATTTACATAAGGAAGAAATTTGTTTTTGGTTTTGAAAGGCCACTAATGTGTGTAGAAAGGACAGTAGAGTCTGTGGGGGAGGAAAGTTCAATGAGTGTAGCGATTATTAAATTTAAGACTAATTTTCTAAAGGACTTTTCGGATAATATAAAGAAAATGGAGAGTGAGAAATTTGATGTTGAAAAAGTAAATAATTAATGGTCATTTCTTGCAAGTCATCTTTGCTTAATAAATTTAAAGTGTGCATGAGAAACACACTTCTAATTATTAATGTGCTAAAATTTATTTTTATGTCATTGGCAAAATCGTTTTGCTTGTCAGTATTACTTTATTTTTCTGATTTTTATCTTAATGATCACCTTTAGCTAAAGTTATAGACTAGACAATTTTTTAATGCTCAATAAACCATTTACCCCATCTATAACAAAAATAATCTTTAATCTTCTTATGGCATAAAACTTAATATATTTACAAACTTATAAGTAAACTTTGACTAGGCACTAAAAAACCTGAATCAAAGATTTGAGTTCAATTTTTGTACTTTTTCAAACAGTCTTTTTTTCAAATATTCTATCGTTCAGATATTATAGAACGCTATAAAGGGAAGCATGGAGGAGTCAAACTTTTATAATGCATTATAAAAATTTACAGGTTTTTGCACAAGTGACGTCCATCAGAAAATGAAATTTTCAGACCCACCTTGAATATCACACAGCTTTAGACTTTCCCTCAAGCGCGTAGCCAGAGGGGGGGGGGGATTGGTGGACAAATCTGCTAGGGTTTTTGAAAAAAAAAATCCAAAAATCTCCCTTAAATTTTTTCCATACAAAAATTTTGAAAATCCATGGTTGTCATTTGGGATGGATGTTATGCTTGATGAAAAATACTATAAACCTTAATTGTTAAGCAACATTTGTATTGATTTTAATAAATATCTTTATATGCCGCAAAAAATTTTGACGTAAAAGTTTTCTGCTATTCAGAAAAAGTTTAGTCGACACTTAATAAACATTCAATTTTCAAGAATTTCTATACCGTATAACGTTTAACACTTAAAATTACTCACCACACTGAATTAATAAAACTAAAACAATATTACTTGTTACACATAAAATAATAATTTTCAACATTTTTATAAAATTCCCGATTATTTTGTCCATTCCACTAGAAAATTCATAAATATGATGAAAGACCATAAGTGATTATATTTAAATAAATAATACACACAACAAATCACAATGAATATCTTTTTCTTTTGTTTATGATTTACTATAAAAATATTAGACATACGCTAGAATGCGTTATGTTGCGCTATACATACTGTGTATAAAGTGTTAAAAGGCAATTGATTGATGTTTAGATGAAAAAAGTGTACCATGACTTTCACAGCATTTACATAGAAAATAAATAAAGTTGTAGCCGATTATTCTTTGGAATTTTAATTGATAATTAAATTGTTTCTTTGTTACGCTAAGCTTTACGCTTGACTCCCATGACTTTTTTTTATTCGGAAAATTGATTTTAAATTTTTCATTCGCATTGAATAAATGAAATGAAATGAATTAAAGCAACAAAAAAAAATGCTCAAGACAATAAACAAATAAATAAATAAAATTTTCTGATTTGTAGTGGGTACATGAACTATAGTTTTACGGTTTCCAATTAGTGCTTATCTCTAATTATTATTGCATAGCGCTTTTGATATTGTATAGTGTATAGTGAAACTATTCATTTGAAAGCACGTAGCAATACAGACTGTTAGCATCACTAAACAAAGAAATTAATTTATTTATGTTTATAATTTTCTTTGTTTCTAACCAATCGAAAAAATTAGCGCCAAGTTTTCATCGGTAATGGAGGTGGAGCCCGTATTCAATGTTTCTTTGTTTTACTTGCGGCGGCTGCGTGGTATAATGCTTCATGTTGTTGCTTAAATTTATAAGTCATGCGTTTCAAACTGTTGAATATTTAATAAATTTTTAATATCATTATAAATATCTCTTCTTTGGGATTACACATATATGCTTATTCCAGATAATCCTAGTGTGCAATATTATGCTTTATTTTATTTTCATAAGGAACAAATTATCCGTAAAACATAGACATAATCACAATGAAAGTAGTTGACAAAAAAGGACTAATTTATGAGCTTATTGACCTTATGCAAGCGGAACATGATGACTTTTAGTTCTTTAAGAATGACTTTATGGATCGAATAGCTTTTAAAGCTTTCCATTGGAAGGATTTTATTAGATTTCCTAGACTTGTCACTTGCTGTGTTCATATTTTTCCTTAGGAATGTCTAAACATTAATTTTAGTAGAAAATTCTTATTATTTGATTTCTAACGTATTTTCTAAATTCAAACGTAAAAACTTTTTGAAGCGCTAATTTTTTTTTTGATTTGAATTTTTTCCGTTAAATTTTGAACACTGCCCTGTAAATCGTTATTAATAAGAAGTCACTCTCTATAAAATGATATATTAGAACAGAATAATTCATGAAAAATCCTAAAAAATATAGCTTTAATTATGAATAGGAAGTCAGCGATTCATATGAATTTTAGAATTTAAGAGATAGAAAAGAATTTTAAGCATTGGAAGTGATATTTTTTATCTCAATGTAATAAATTTAGTTTAAAAAAATTATAAAACAAAAAGGAGAGAAATGAGAAGTGAAAAGAAGGAAGAAATAAGAACAATACTATTATTCTGGGTAATTTCAAATTCGCGACCTTCCTCAAAAAAAGCATATGTCATTTGAAACAAAGAATTTCAGACCCTCTTAAATTAATTTATTGGAGTTTCAGAAAGAAAAATTGTGAATTTTTACCACATGATTTTCAATGCATTCATTTTTTTATTTCATTTGAAATTTATGAGCATTAAAATAATTTTTGTGTTCCCCAATATGCAAAACACATACCTATTTATTCAGCGAGAGAGCAATGTTTAACCGGCAAATGTGGAAAAAAATAACAAAAATTGTGAAAACATTGGAAAAGTCAACCTATAGAGTAGAGTGAATAAAGAAAACAAGAAAAGCAACATCCTCATTTGAAACAGCGAATGTTTTTATCATGTTTTTCCATTGTTTGTGTTTCCCTTTTATGCTCCCTCGCTTTGAACATGGAGCAAAAAATATTCTTTTATTATAAAGCGTTGATATTTTTGAAACTATTTTTTATTCAAGTTGTTGTGTTTGTGAGAAAAACACTTCGAATTTTGAGCTAAAATTTTTTTTCCCTTTTGTTGTACATCTCTCACTCGAAAGGTCTGGTCGAATGTTATCTTCTTATATTTTTTATATAAATGTTTTTTTTATATGTGTGCTCCAAAAGTCTGTAGAAGGAAAATTAAAAATATTTTTTTGTATTTCGTTGTTAGAACAAGTATGACTGTTGATCGAAGAGTTTGCAAAAATTTCTAATTTCATTCGTTCCTCTCATAAAGAAAAAAAAATATATATAACAATAAATGTGAGTGCTGAAAAAAGGATTGTGTAAAATTAATCATATGGTTTATGAAATGTAACAGCTATAAGTGAAGAGAAAAAAAATTGAAAATTAATAAAAAAAATAAAGAAACATAAATTAATCATCAAGGAAAATTAAAAACAGATTGTGAAAAAAATTCTAAGTGAGTATTTTAATGATTACATGTTTAATAAATTAAACCGCAATTGAATTAAGAAAAGAAAGTTTATGATTTATTTAAATAAATAATTGAGCCACCCACAATTTATACCATTAATTTAATTTTCCCCTCACTTCCTTGCTGCTCTGGAATGAGGATTTATGTGAGAATGAAAATATGATTCCCTAATAAAATGTGACAAAAATTATTAAGCATGAAGTTTTCTCCGTGAAGAATTTTCTTCAGGGTGATACGTGTGTGTATGGAAAGAAATCTCTGAAAATGAGAAGGCATTCCATTTTCTTTACAGTAGTAACTTTATGGGATTCAACGAAAAAATCGGAAGCTATGCGAAGTTATTAAATTTTATTTTCTTGTGACTTTTTTTTTAAATTTAAGTGATTTTTACATTTGCTACCTTCATGGATAACTTCAGTCATTAGCGGAAATTTGGATTTTAGATTCAATCCTTGTTCCTATCGAGGGATCATTCACAAATGACGTCCGTCGGAATGTGGTGTATTTTGACTCTTCTACGAATTCATTTGTCAATTTTTTAAATTATTTTTTCTACAAATAATGTCACACGGCTTCAGACCTTCTCCGATTGAAATTTTGATATCATTAGTGAACGATCCTTGATCCAGTTAATGCTTGAAACTCTTGCAAATTTAATTTTATAATGTGCAACTGATTTAATTTAATTAACTTCACAATTAAAACATTCCATAACGTGCAAATCCTTTTTAATGCCGTGGCAAAGAGAAAAATCAGTATGCTACTGATGAGCATAACAATATCGACGGGCCCCACTTGTATATTGATCATGTGTTCAATGTTCTTTATGAAGATAAAAGATATCTTAACAATTCTCTTGTTCCGACAATTTCTTTTTTTTACAACCGCAAGTGCATTCTATTGTTTATTCATTTATCAGTATATTTTACATTACTGGTAGCAATGCATAAATTGTAAATGCAAACAAAGCAAAAATAAATTAATTACTGTGTGTACTGATCTCTTTTTAACTTCTTCATTGACTTCTTCATTCAAAGACTTTTTGGTTCACTTTATGTCGCCTAATTAGTTGTTAAAATTAATTTCATGTACTTAAAGAAATACACAATAGTTTCGATCACATGAGATAAATAAGGAGCATTGTATTGCATGTAGCGGTGAAATGAATGAATGTTATTGTGCATGTTATAAAATCAGCATTCGTTTAATTATTTTATCGAATAATTTAAATGACAGATGTAGCATAAAACTATGTATATCTATATATTTTTAATTTTAATGTCTTTGTTTCCTTTTACAAAACAATGGTGATAACCTTCAACTTCATATATGTAGCTACGTACATGTTACATGATATTAAAATTAATTTTCAAATGAAAACTTCACGAATATTGTGTACAAAATTTTGACATTTTTAAAAGTTAATTTAATGGTTTATTCTTCTTCTTCTTCTTCATGCCATAGAAATGTCTCCTAGCGTGTATATTGTAAATCTGATTTAAATTGCTCTCACTATTATCCTGTGGTTTGTGCTGATGAAGATATCAAGATCCATTCTTGTGTAGACTTCATATGCAAATGGCTTTATTTAAAAGATTATTGAAACTTACCGCCTGCTTCTTTTTTCTACTAAAACTTGTATCTTAATGATCAAAAAAATTAGATCACATTCGTCATCTCTATCTTTATATTACATTAGTTAAGTCAGCCATAAAAAAATGACAATTGAAATGTAACCTCGTAATTGCCATATTAAAATCCTTATCATTAATTAATTTGATGATTTATAAAAGTTACAGCAAACTACAACTGTGAAAAGCGTCGGAGCGTTACTATTACCATCGTGGTTTGGCGAATTCAAGTTTTACCTGTAAAAAAAGTAAATACATATGTATCAATACGTTTGCTACTCACGCATTGAGTTCACCTTATTCTGGATATTTCCTGTGGAAATTTTTCTCGATTTGTCAATGAATTCTATTGAATAAAAGAATTCCTTTTTGATAACCTACTTTATTGCCAAATTGATTATTGAATGATCGCTTTATTTGTTCATATTAAATCTGATTGGTTGTCTATTTCTTTGCCACTTTAATTAGTTTTGGTATATAGCTTAAAAAGCCAAAGTTAGGGTTAGACTTTTAGAAGTTATCATTAGGATTTCAAATTATTTAAAATAATACACTCAGATGATTTTAAAGCCTTTGACGGGCCTTGAGCTTCCCTTGTTGTTATTCATAAATTAAAAAAGATATTTAAAAATAAAGCTAATGAAGAGGCTGGCCATCGGTTTATCAATTTTGACTGCTACTGTTTTTGAATCTGTCTGGTCCAAAACTATTCATTAAGAATGCTTTTAAATACTTTATTTTGAATTTTTTTTCAAAAGCAGGAAGTGAAATTTTTTTCAAAACGTGACTGTCCCCGTTCAAAAAAACGTAGTTGGGCATTTATAATTATTTTGATCTCTCCTTAGCCAAAAAAATCAAACAGATAATCGTACAGTTTAGATTTTTTTTAGAGATTTTTAATTTCAATTGCAAATGTCACATTCATGATAAAATTAATCAACCTCTATGCTGTCCTACACTAATTATAATTATCTAAGTGTAATTTTTCTAGATTACAGTGTGTTTGGTTAAATTTCAAATATTAAGTATTTAATGGTAGAGCGGGTGTGAAGAGTAGTTTAACTAATAACATTATCGGACGAACATAGTTTTCCGCTTAGATGATGTCAGTGACTAAAATTTTTAAACATTTTTACAAAATAAATCTGTACAAAATTATGACAAATTTATAAGTGAACCAATTTTAATAATCAAAAATTTATAAAATAGATAGTTAACGCGCACGCATCCATGAAACAGGAAATAGTGATGAATATGAAAATTTTGTGTAATCAAAAGTAATTTTTTATTTTTTACTCATAATGTTTAAAAATTATTTAATTATTGTGATTAAATGCAATAAGTATATACTGCTGATTGTTGTTTTACACTTTAATACTTTATTTTTCATTTTCGCAGTACATACATAGTGTAATATTTTTAAGTTTAATACAGCTCTTCGTAATTGCAAGGCATTAAAAAATTGAATTTACGCTGTCGTTTATTCCATTGATGATGATGATGATGAACATTGTAATCACTCAACACAAATGCACTATGCATTTATTATGAGTGTCATTTATCGTTAAATAAAATAAAAAAATGTTTAAAGTTATGATTCAATTTTTCTGGACTAACGTATTTATGATTATTTTAGAACTTCAACAGCTTCAAGGAGGCTTTCCAGCATCAAGATTGACTTAATACTTAAGAATCAGATTTATTAAAATTGGAAATTTCATTTTCCGATATAAAATTTCCAAATAATTTGAATTTTAACAAAAATTTTGGGATGAAAGTCTCTATAAAAGTCCATTGCAAAGTGTATAAGCCAGTGTTTCTCCATCTGATCAGGTTTTTCGGACTTTTTTGTAAAAGGAAAAATTTCAGTCCAAATATTTTAGATCTGTAGATTCTAAAAATCAATTAATTATAAAAATCATTTAATTCAAAAAGCATCTCTTTTAAAAATTATCTTGTAAGAAAAAGGTCAGCAAAAATTCGGGACGATTGAGCTTTTTGAAAACCTGCATTCTGCTAAAAAAATCCAATTTTACAATTTTTTATGCTTATATATAGATCCTTTGTCATAATAACCATGTCATAGGTGATGTTCCCTAGCCAAAAAAATCTTCAATTTGCTAGGGTTTCTTCAAAGAAAAAATTCAAAAAAAAATTCTGGTTAAAATTTTTTCATACAATAATTTGAAAAAAAAAATTGAAAATTCCCCCCTCGAAAAATTTCTGGCTACGCCTCTGCAACAAAGTATTGTATTAAAAAATGCTTGACATAATTCAGTGTCTCTAAACTTAGTTTTGAACATTTTTTTGCTTTTAGAATTTTAGAAGTCTAGACCAGTGCATTTCAAACTGTGTCGCGGAAAGTTTTAGGTATATTGCAATATTTTACCAAAAAGACCACAGATTAACATCACTTAATTTGGTATAATCTGCAATTAATTCTGTTTCATCCGAACACTTTCGTAACAAAATTCATGATTTGAGAAAACTTTATTTTGAAAAATGTTCAAATATGCATGTGCAGTCTTAAAATAAAACAGTCAATTCAATCTAGAACAACTGGAAAATGATTCATTCACTCAAAGAGACTACATTGATGGAGATGAAAATTTTATAAAATTTATTTTTTATTTATTTATTTTTATTATTTTATTTTGCTTTATTTTTATTTCTTATAGACATAACTTTTAAACTTGTTTTTAATTTTTTTCTTAATTTTTCAACAAAAGTATGCACAATGATTTCCATTTCTTATTCAGTCGCAATAATCGATTTGCTTAATATCAAAATAAGGTGTTCTCCTTTTTAAACACAATTATGCTTTCTATATTTAGATATAAATGCTTGCTCACTTATCAAGCACGTGCCAAATTTTAAATTGATAAATTGAAAATGAATATAGTGCATTCTCATACATATTTAAGGAAATAAGAAAAATTAAAAATTTTAAAGCAATTTAAAGGAATTGCTTCAAATCTTATTTTTCTTCTCGTCATAATGTACAGGCACATACGTGTGTACGCACAAGTAGAATTACTTAAATTGTTGCTGATATTTTTTTTGCAACATCATTAGCGAGGTTTTGCTGCCTCTTTTTTCTTAACCGGAGGATTATGCATTTCCGTAGGCTCTTCAAGCGGTACTCAAAGAGTGCGACGGGTTGTTGTATGTAATTGAAAGTGAACAAACTTTACGTTAATGAATATTTTTAATGAAAGATGTGCATTGGCAAATTAAATTTGTGTAGTTGATTGAGTTTTAGGATTGATCGTGTATTTTTGGAATTCAAGTCTTATTTCTACTACTTGTGCTTATCAGTTTCTTTAAATTAAACTGCTTTATTACTGTTTAGAAAAAATTTAATAGGCATTAAAATATTAGATTGACATCCCATCAAAAATATATGAAACATAAGAAAAATCTTTAAAGATAGAATTATTAATTTGAGAGGCGTAACTTAAATGGGACTGAGTCTATCTTAAAGACGCTAACAAAATCACTAAATTTAAGTATTAATCGTATTAATAATATAATTTGCAAATTTTGAAGTTCTGTTCATTTGTTTGTGTGTCTGTCATAAGGTCAGTCTACTTTTTTTTATTATAATAAAAAAATATTTCTTAAAAAAATTACTAAATTTACTCACGAATTGATAAAAATAGTTGATCGATGTCTGGATACTCCTAAAATCGTTCATAAATGCATATTATAAATATAAAAATTGTCGCATTTTAAAAACTCACTCAAAAAGATTACAGTGCAGTTATTGTACTTCCTCTTACTCATTCATGAACCTTCAAGAATTTAAATTGGATTACTGATGCTTCAATATCCTCAATCAAAAGTACTAAACCGCATGATCATTACCTACCATAAAAATCATACAAAATTTGAATTACATGCAAAAAGAAAATTAAGCAAGAAGAGTCATCAACAGCTTCCGTTTCTCTTTTCTCTTTATGATTAAGCAATATTGAGAATTTAAAGTAAACATAATTAATTTTGGGGAGTGAAGAAATTTAAGTGGTTCAGGATCACTTCCATGAACGTTGTTTATTTGCTGCGATACTTTAACCTTTGCACTTTGAACTTTGTATTTTTGGATAATGTACCAATATATTTACTGACTTAAAGTTTTCTTACATTTGAGTTAAGCGACGGTGTTTTTTTATTGCATTTAATGCATCAACAATCGCATGATCCTGAATATATCAATACAATCCACCTAGCTACAATTTGCGTGCAAAAATTTCAGCCAAACTAAGTTGTATGTTAGAATAATAAATAAGCACTCGAATCTGATTAGAATTTCCCTAGGATGACATTTTCAAAGCGGTCTCTACTTGGTTTTATGTATACAGACTGCTTGGTAGCCAAGTGGATAACATTTCAACTTGTGCCAATCAGAATATAATTCGTTAGCTGAGCTAGCATAGCTAAAAGGTCTTTATAATCAGTTAAAAGTTAAGAATAAATGGCAAACTCATGCATCTGCTGCATAAATCCATTGGAGTCAACTCGAAGTCAGTGGATTTTGAAATCGAGTCCAGACAACTTCAACTGGATGTATTCAAAATCTGTGCTAAAATATTCGAACGGATTACTGTCAAACTAATTATTATCCTTAAAATCAGGTGCAATAAAAGTATTTCAAAAATTATTTATCATCGAATCAAAATTAAACAAATAATCCAATAATAAATTTGAAAAATAAATCAAGCGACAAATGATCACATTAAAATTAGTTGTTTAATTCAATAAATAAGAACAATTTAGCATCATTATTTTTGTACATCTGAGTATTCTCAAATGTTTATCTTCTAGTTTAGAAACACAATATCCAGAGGTAAATACTTAATCCATTCCACTAAACCCTCTTCCTCATTAAATCTACCATGAAAATTGTGAAATTTTCTCAAGAGAAAAAAGAATAAATCGCGTGTCTGCTTCTGGAGATCAAAATTTGACTTCTGTATTAATGTGGACCATTAATAAAACAAGAATACCACAAAACTCAACATAAAGATATATGTGTGATTTATATATCAAGAATAATATTTTGGAGCAAAAGAGATGGAATAAAGCAATACCATCATTTTATGTGTAGACACATTCTTCAAGTCGCAAACAAACAATCAATCAATGTGGAAAAACTGTGATGTGTATCACTCTTGAAAATGCAACATTACGTTACGTTATTTCCCTCTGTGTGTGAGAATCTTAAAGATTTTTCTTACGGGATCTAATTTAATTGCTTTTATTGATTTTTTGCAATCATTAGTCATTAACATCCTTAGAATTAATTAACCTAAATTTGCATTGCAAAGCTTGAAAAACTTTCGGAAGATGTTATTAATGACGTTCTTAAAAGGAATGGGGAAAAATAGACATCCCTTAAGTCTTCAAAAATTTCTGTTTTCCTTCTTCCTTTTCTTTCCTTTATCTTTTGTTACAATGGTGAAAAGAAAATTAACTCATCGTTGACGAAAAGACAAACGATGTGTAATTTTTATACTTTCTTGTTTTGGTGTTTTTTTTTCATCGAGGGATGAACTTGAGTTTTTATAACAATATAATTTTTGAGGGAAGTTCAGAGGGTGTTTTTCTTTTATTGCAAATGATAATGACATTCTGCTTTTCGTTATACTTTAAATGTACTGCTGCTTCTGATGCTTAAAACATAGACATATTAATTTAATTTTCGATCGATTTAAATATAAAGAATCAATTTCAGCTTTAATATGATACCTAATACATATTTATTTCTGCAGAAATGCTGGAACTAAACGATTTTCAATTGATCCAATACTGATGATTAATAGTTTGTTGTTGAACCATTAAGCATAGAAGTTATTATGTTCAGTTATCATTATTACCGGGATATATTCAGACGCCTGCAGGCAGTAAATCTAATTTTGAAGTGTAAAATTCTTAAATTTCTTGAAACTTTAATGCAACACTAAAAAAGGACTAAAATTTTCTTATCACTATCAAACTTAACTAGGTTTCTTCTAACTTTTCTTAGATTATTTTAGTTTCAGAAATTCATCTTTAGCTTCTGAAAAGACCCCAATAAAATTTGAGTTGACACATAATTTCAGATCCCCCTTAAATAAACGATCGGCCCCTAAAAACCTTCAATTTAAAATTTTAACGTTTCATTCAAATTTTAACGGTTCTAGAAATTTAACGGACTGATAAATCTAGAAAAGAATGTCTTTGTGTCGATCATGAACATGAATCTTGTAATTGATAATTATAAAAATTAACATCAAAATTCTTAAACCAGAAAATATTAAATATAATTAAATAATCGAAAATTGCAAACGAATTAAAAACATTTTACCAATTAACTTTTTGGTCGTTTATGGAAAATATTTTTCTACTAGAGCAAAATCCCGCCATGCAAGACGGAAAAAATTTCAATACCCTTCAAATTATACTAATTTAATAATAATTTAATAAATTTATTTTAGAAAACTACAAAAATCCTCGTGCTTGATGGAATGGCCTAACAGAATTTTTATGGCATTGATCAGTAAAATTTAAAAATTTTTTTAAGAATCTTACGAAACTTTCTTTGTTCACCAATCTGCCATTTTGAAAATGTTGGTTTCGGCCGAAATAACGACCGGACCAACAATCGTTTAAGCATATAAAACTTCAACATTTGCAAATTATATTTTTATCAATTGATTTCCAAAATTAGTGTCGTAAAAAAATTCTAGAAGAGCTTCGAGATTTTTCCAAAAACTAGTGAATAGATCAGCTTTAAATATTGTTCAAAAATATGACATAATATTGAGTTTTAAAAAAACGTTTTTATTTTTAATATCTTTTCTCTAATTCAAATCTAGAACTAAAGAGCATTTTTATGAGATCTATTATGATTTACATGAATTAAATTGAAATACGCTAGTCATAAGAATTTATAATTGTAACACAACCCAAATTACATACAAATAAATAAACAATCAATCAATCAAAAAATATTAATAAAGTAAACACCGTTTTTTAATTAACTTAAAAAACGAATTAATTTTTATTCTTCAAATTAACTACGTAAAAATAATTTGTATGCATGCAAGAAAAATGCAATTCTATCAATCTAATTTTTGTCGATAACCGGAAGAGTATTTTTATGCTATGAATCTGTCTAGACACCCTAAAAATAATAAAAATCTTTTGTATATTATAATACTTAATGCGAGACACTCTTTAAAAAATCTTTTTTAGTTATAATAGAAAAATTCGAACAATAATATCGATATTCATTCTATAAATTGTATAAATTTAATTTCGATAAGCTCAAAAAATTCTTTATAGAAATATAAAAAAAGTTTTTTATTTTTTAACATCTACTTCTAACATAACATAAAATTTATCATTCATAATAAATAGTTATTCACTTTTAGGTATAGAAAACTAATGAAATGCTTCTATTTTTTAATTTTTTAAAATTATTTAAAATTAATTATTTCAAATATAGTTTTAATTTCTTAAAAATATTTTACCAGAAAAAAAGCTTTTTAAATGATTTAAAGGAACGAATTTTATTTTAAGTAGCAATTATTCTTACTCCTTTGCTGATTTTTAATTTACGCTTTACAAAAATTCCCCAATTAAATAATAAGTTTGCATTTATATATATTTAAAACTTACCACGCCTTCTGTATCAAGAAATTGAATTTTTCTATTTCCGCAATTGTTACTAAAATTGACACGCCCAGTTTTTCTTTGAGGGAAACTTTTACATTTCCGGTTGCGACATCAGCATAATTATACATGTATTTATATATGTAGGTAACATGTGTTCCCAAATTTTATTCTTATTTAATATAATAAATTCAGACTCGATAGTTTCTTTTTCGTGTTTTATTTACTCACGAAAGCTTTTATATTTCGTTTTTTTGCTGTCGCACACGCAATTAAGTTTTTGAAGATTGAATTTCATGCTGTGAATTAATGAGTGTTTATAAATGCTAATTTTTTACTATTATTACTTGAACTGCTGATGTGCCAATAACTATACTTCAGATTATTGGGGCTGATCATTAAATTTATCAAAAGCTATTATTTTTCTAATATTTCAAAATGCGGAAAGCTTAGAAAGTTTTCGACCCAAAAATCAAGAATATTTTAGAAATAAAATCCTCAATTGAGCATAAATCTCAAAATGAAGTAATTGGAAAAATTAATTTTCAATTGTACATGATGTTGCAAATTCACAAAACCCGACGATCTTTTGTTACTGTCTGGTATAAACGTTTCAAGAGTCAAGTAACAAAGCAAACAGAAGGAAATAAAAAATTATTTTTGTGTCTCGACTAAAAAATATGTTTGAAATTTTTTATGCAGTTAAGAGCTGTATCATTGTCACAATTCTAAGTACCAGTCTGCAAATTTCCATGCTTAATTCTAAAAAATTATTGACCCACAAAAAATAATAATAATAATTTTATAATTCAAAAGAATCACCGGAAAAAAATATTATTTGCCATCTAAAAAGCTAGTTCCTGCACAACATAAAATTTATTTAATCCATTTCTCCAATTTCCTGTTTTTTCCAGCCATCTTCATTTGAAGAATATTTTTAACAAGAGGAAAATATTGATCATCAAAAGTGCATTTGTCATCATCAACCGCGGCAATGCCTGTTCCAGGCAGCGTACAACAGGGTCAGAATCCGACGCAGGGGCTTGTCCATTGGATGAGTGCTGTCATGGCTGAGCATATGACATCAAACTCTCATCATGATTCTGTTGGCATGCATTACATGTGGAATGGTGCTGTTGAGGTAATTATTATTTAATATTATGTCAGCTACTTAGAAAAGTGATATAAAAATTAGGCTTAAGGCATGCAACTTTTAATATTTAAGCTCAGTTCTTTGAACTTTAGATAGAGTTGATTAGTAGAATTGCTTAGTTCTTTAATGACATAAATAATTTTTATCACTAGTAGAATTAAATAGAATGTCCACAAATAACATAACAAATGCGTATTTTAATTTTAATATAGCAATGTGCTCAACATACGAAAGATATTACTGATTATAACAATTGGACTCCGCGAAACCACATGTCAATGAAGCAAGGCTTTGAGGTATTAAATTTTATTGCAACAGCATGATTTTATTATTAAAAGATTAATTTAAGATTTTAATTTTAAAAGTGATTACGATTTGAGAGTTATCAATGATGTAAAAAACAAAAATCTAAAACTAAAATTAAAAATATCAAACTTATTTACAGGCAAAAATGAATATTGATCACCATGGCTCCATTCAAAAAGGTAAGATTTATGACAATTCATAAGTTTGATGATCCTTGAGCCAAATTCAGTTATTTCTTCATCACAAGATTTTCTCGCACTTAATTAATTCCAATTTCATTCGTATTCATCCACAAGGTCATCTTTTGGACGAACATCATGGCATTGGTATTCAGAATAATCAAGTATATTCAACCACTGGACCATTAAGAACTACTTCAAATAGTAATTCACCTGGAAATCTACATGGCCAACAATCATCTACACTTTTGGTAGTTCCACAACCTATCAATGCAACAAAGATATCAACAGGTATATCTAATAATACAGGACGGAAATATCAATGCAAAATGTGTCCTCAAGTGAGTATGACTTGTCTTAGATACATTATTTATGGATGTACCTTTTATGATTTTTTTATTGATTTAAATAATTGTTGTACACGAATGAAAAATGAAAATAATACTACAAAAATTTGTACTCACGTTTAGTATCATTGAAAATTTCACCGTTATTTAAAACAACGAATTTTACTCAATATTAGCTGCTCAACCCCAAAAACTCTCCCTTTTTTCTCTAAAGGATTAAAAAAAATTTGAATTTTAAAGCGAAAAAAAATCATTAAAGGACCAAAAAAAACTTTTTTTCTATTCACTGCCGAACATAGACAATCAGACACATGTTTACTCACATATATTCAGACGGCAGGAAAAGGGTGTTTTATTTTATTTCGGGTGTTCTTGTGTTGGCATTTTTTTTTTATATCCATTCAATCATTTTTCCAAAGATTTGTTGTTGCATTTTTCTCTCATTTTTTTGGCGAAGCGGTGAAATAAATGGGGAAAAATTACTATATGAATTTTCATCAGTTGATGATGGCTATATTGTGTTAGTCAGTCAGTATTTAGTATACATAAAACTTCCTAATACAAAACAAGACTGAAAAAAGAGTTCAATATTTTTTTACTGCAAATATGAATTTTAATAAGCATTAAAAATGTTTTAGGCTTAATTTCATTGATAATGATAACTTTTAGATGTAGACAAGTATACAATTCATTAGAAATCTGCATTATACAACGATTATCTGACTCAATTTTCACATGCTTTCATCGGAAATAATTTTAATAACAACAAACAAAATAATAAAGCAGAATTTAGATATGTTCAAGTTTGAATGGCATAAGTGGTACAAGTTAACTGTTTGAAAAATATAGACATGCAAATTCATATAGAATTCAAGCTTCATTCTTGGTTTTTGAGCAAAGTTCATTAATTCAGTTTATGGATTTTTTAATTTCAAGCCCAATGGTAAAGCTACCTTTAAGCTAGGGGATCACTAGAATATTACGTAACGTTTTTTTGGAAGTAGAACCAAATTATTTTGGAAATTGCCATTACAGGCGTTAAGTAATATCCAAATGACCCACAATTGCCTAAATCTGATAATATAAAAATTAAAATCTGTTTTTTAGATATTTTCTTCCAAAGCCGACCTTCAACTGCACACGCAGGCACACATGCGTGAAGCAAAACCATACAAATGCACACAATGCTCTAAGGCATTCGCTAATTCGAGCTACTTATCACAACATACGCGAATACATTTGGGAATTAAGCCCTATCGATGTGAAATTTGTCAACGTAAATTCACGCAACTTTCACATCTACAGCAACACATTAGGACACATACAGGTTGACTTATCCTCATTGTTATTTTATTTTCCAAAATAATTAATTTATATAAATATTTACACAGGTGATAAGCCCTATAAATGTCGTAATCCGGGATGTGTTAAGGCTTTCTCACAACTTTCAAACCTCCAATCACATTCGAGAAGTCATCAAACAGATAAGCCATTCAAATGCAATTCGTGTTATAAATGCTTCGCAGATGAACCATCGTTACTTGAACATATACCCAAACATAAAGAGTCAAAGCATTTAAAAACACACATTTGTCAATATTGTGGAAAATCATATACGCAAGAGACTTACTTACAGAAACATATGCAGAAACATTCAGAAAGAACTGATAAGAGACCACCAATTTCAGGAAGAAGTCAGGGAAATCAGAATAATAATAATAATAATACTAACAATAATGCTGCTAATTCCACAAACAACAACAACAACAATCACAATAGTAGTCTTTCAAATAATCCATCTGCAAATAACAATAACAATCCCAACGTTTCCATGTCACTAAGTTCTGTTGCACCAACTGGTGTTTCATTGCAGCAAGATCATCCATATTGGCCAAAAGTTAGTCCTGATTCAGCTGCAAACATCTCAACGGAAGTGATTCAGCATCAGCACCAACAAGAATTTCAGTTACCAAATGGACATGAACTTCATCATCACCACCATAGGGACGAAAATGTCGAAAATGATTTAAATGGCCAAACGTTAAATGTTTCGTCAACCTCAAATGTATATGATAATCAATCAAAACTTGTATCGAATTCTGCATTTACTCCCATCAATGCAATGCAATCTCCCTTCAATTTACAACATCATCAGCTAGCACAGCGACCATACATTTATGATGCAATTAGCATTCCAAATAAAAATGTACAAAATACTGGAAATAGTTTTCCAAATCAATTAATATCTCTACATCAGATTAGAAATTATCAACCGAGCGGTTTAATGACTGGTGAGCATATACTTGGTGTTAATGTTGTGGGCAAAGAAAAAGAATAAAACTTTTAAATAATTAATTAATCTGAACTTTTAGCCGCTAATTAAGGATTTCCACCGTCCAGTAGATATCATAATGCGCATCCTAAATTCCTTAACATGTTTGTTTTGTTTCTAGCCAGGCGTGAAAACTCAGGATTAATTCCAAAATCATTCGACAAATATCATTTATGGATTCATCGGGATTTCTAAAATATCTAACTTTCTCACTCGGGAATAATCCTGTGTTTCCACGCTTTGTTTTATAGCTTAAAATTATCGCGTTTAAATTAATAATTTTTGGGGTGTTTTTACAAATGATGTTTAACATTTAGGGGCCATTTACATATTACGTAACGCAAACAAACGAGTTTTAGACCTCCTGTTTTAACTGTTACAAAATCTCAGAACCCCCTCACCCATTTAACGCATTACTTAATAAGTAAACGGCTCCGTATAGAGCTCTGTAACACTACTTGGAAAAAATCGAGTTAAGATGAGAATCCAATGATGGACGTCATTTGTGAATGATCTCTTGATATAAAAATCTAAAACTTTTTGAATAATATCTTAAAGCTATGAATCTAAATGTTTTGTTAATCAACTGCACATGATATTAGTTGAATTTTATTATTACTTTCTGTTTCTATATCTGTGAATTTTGGTCAAACGCGCAAAACTGATCTACATGAGTAAAAATTTTTAAATGAATCACCATAAATTAATGAAAATTATTTAAATAAATATGAAAAAAATAGAAATTATACATTTTAAATGAAGAGTAAATAATGTCTGTAAGTATTTTATAACATATTTCATTAATGTCAAATCAAAGGGGTATCAATTAAAATTTCATAATACAATGTAAGCTTGATAAATAAATTTTAAAGAACGTGATTTCTATGAAGAATTAAGCTTTTTAATAATGTGAAAAAATCATTGCGTCAATTCAATGTAACTATAAATGTTTAAATTCACAATTTTAGACTTTGAAAATGTTCCAATTCATAATAAATCTATAAAAAATTTAGAAATATCTTATTCATGTCGGGAACAATGTTGTTCATCGTGATCTCATATGAATAGAGGACAAGAGAATGGTTTTATCATAGCTATCTAATTAATTTGCTCAATTTTTTTTAAATCTTTTATTATTTTCTAAAAGACCACGATGATATTTGTTTGCAAAATGATTTATGCTTATGCTCACAACTTCCTCTGCTAATTCCATAACCGTAAGATCATAAATCTGTGATATTATTCTCAACGCATCTCAAAACATTTAATTGCTGTAAATTTAAATAAAATATGAGTACATGAACTTAATTGTCTTATATTCCCCCCCCTCCCTCCCAAATGTTTGTAAATTTTAACCTAATCTTACATATTTAAAAATATTTCTTTTTGTAATATGTTCAATTCTATTGATAAAATGATGATAAGAATATTAAATAATAAAATGAACTTGTACATGTTGTGTATCGTTTAGAACGTTTTAATTACTTCAATAATTTTCTCTTTTCTCTTTCAGTTCCAAACAGATACCTTTTCATGTTTACAGTTTCTGTCTTTTGTTTGTCACTCTTCTGTTCTCATAAGGCACACACATTTATCTTTATTGTGAATTTCATTATGGGTATATCAAAATTAAGCAAGACGTGGAAACTCAGAAAAATTCCAAAAATTCCCGAGCAAGGAAGCAAATTATTTCAGAAATGGAATTTTTTTATGGATTTACGGAATATTTTGGGATTAATACCAGTTTTCTAGTTAAAAAACTCATTTTCGTCAGATATACAGGCAGAATTTTGTCTCCAATTATGAGTTTTCAAACTTTTGTGTCTCATGACACATTCTTGTGCACCAAAGATTTTTTTCGTTGGTCACCAAATTTCAAAAACAATTTACGACCATCTTAAAATTAAAATTCACGACCTTTTTCAAAAATTAGATCATTAAAAAGAGTTTTAAATTTTTTTGTGGAACTAGATTGTTTTGGAGGAGTAGTTTTTGGTCGAGAAGCATAGATTGGCATGGGTCAAAACATAATTTCCCTGGCTATTCAACCAATAAATTTGTCACAAACATGTCTGGTTTAATTTCGTTTATCTCAGGCATGCACTATGTCGGTTTAGACAAAAAATATATGTTTTAGAATTAATTTTTGTATGAATTTTAATAATTTTATTTGAGATTATAGCGTAAGAATGCAATTTTATTTTAATTCACAATTTGTTTCGTTTTAATTTCTTGATTCTTCGATTTTTACATATTATTCACTTTATTTCACTCTAGCCACTTTAATCCTGTGAAAATTGTTGATTTAATTAAATTTAGTATCTCTTTTACGACATTTTAAGTGCTTCTTTCCTCTTCTCCTTCTCTTTCAGCAAGAAAAAACGATCAGTTCAAAAAGTTCTACTTTTAGTAGATCAATGATATTTTATGAAATAATTGACAACTAAGATAACAACACTATTTGGTGCTGCAAAACTCTTCACTCAGCACATTATTGTCACCAATCTCACCGTATAACAGTTCTATTATGATTAGCATGCTCAACGTTGTTATTATTATGTTAACAATAGCTCAATAGAAATCACAATGCAGCACAAATTTTTTTAAGGTGTTCCTATCTACAGATATCACATTTTCGCTGATCAAAAAAAAAACAAAATTAACTTTCGAAGGTGAAAAGTAAATGACCAACTGGCTCGCTGCCTCTTGCTGTTAAATTAGACACAACATTTAATCTTCTACTACAAATTGGAGCAGTAATGCTGCAAAATATAATCGCTTGTTGAGAGTTGAACATTTATTTATGCTAAAGAAATTCTCACTACTTTTGCGAGAACGAAGTAACAATTCAAATTTACGGCACTGCCGACTCTCTGTTTTTTTTCTCTTTTCTTTCATTTAATTTTCAACCTATTTTTTAGGCCACAGCACATTACGCTCTCAGTTTGAATTACATTTTCATTACGTTCAGACAGTTTTCTCTGGTTTGAAAAAAAAGTTCTGATGATTACTGACTTTATATTAAAAGTTTTGCAGTGATGTTTAATTAAATTACTTAACTTATTAATTTATTTGATTATTGTAATTTTGTGTCCATGTTTAAGTTCTTATCGAGTGACTTTCGAGTGTGAAAAGTTATCATGAAATAATTCGAGTGTAATAAAGAAAAAAAAATAGCTTCTATTAAAAAACTAACTGTACCATTATTTCAAAGATAGGTGAGCAGTGTAAGCGAGATGAGATGAACAAACAGTATGATGATATGTAAAGAATTTTAGTGAAGTTAATTAAAAAAATGAGAAACTTTCAATTCTGTTTTTTTCATAATTAATTCAAATTTATTGTTTTTTATATCCACACCGCGGATTAATTTTATCAGTTAATGACTAAATGTGAAATCAATTCATTGTACACAACTTTCGTGATTTAAAATAAAAGCTTTAAGCGCTGTTCCAATTTCTCAAATAGGAACCAAGGAATTTCCAGAAATAAAAAGCATTCATGAATGTTTTTTTCCGTTTTTTAAAACCTATTTATGACTTCTTCTGTCAATTCCATTTCAAATCCGCGCTACATAGCGAATTTCAATCTACTTCTTACTTATTTTTTTGGACACTTCGGTAGCAGAAGATGAGATCGAATGATGAATATCTTTTGTAATTTATTAAACTTCATTGCATGATGTACCTAATTTTCTCGCTATTAAGCGTATAATTTTTGCCATTCCATAATTATTGAAGCTTTATAATTTCCATCTTTTATATAGTTTAATTAATCATGTTGTTTCAAGAACCTGTTATTAATGTATACAATTATTGATGTTATGTCTAGTTCGGTGCGAATATATTGGGAAGGACATGATTCATATGTTTTAAGTACTCATTTGTACGGATTCATATTGGCAATGTGCGTTAATTCAATTTCAATTTAACATCATTTTAGACAATACAAAGTTTTTGTCCTCTAAATAAACAATGGAATATAAGGGAATATCGCAGCATATAGATTTCTGTCGTCTCCCTACACCAGGCGGCAGATATGAATTAACACAAGTCCTCGGTGTTGGAACTTATGGCGAAGTCTATAGCGCAAAAGGTATTACACATTATGCATTTGCCTTCCGTATTATACTGCCAATTATGATATTGTTTTATTAATTCATTTAACGATACACGTTTTTAGACAAAATTACTGGAAAGCAGGTTGCTATTAAGGTATGTTCTTCTTCTTCTTGTCTCTAATTAATTTGAATTATTACGTTTTTTGACTCGATCAATTAATATGAGTTATTATGCATCCACAGGTGCTAGAGACTATTGCAGAGAATTTGGAAGAAATTGAAGAAGAATTTTTAGTTTTGAGAGATCTTAGCAATAAGCATCCCAACCTACCATTCTTTCATGGAATCTTTCTTAAGAAAGGCAAGAAAAAGGATGATGATCAATTGTGGTTTGTTATGGAACTGTGTCGTGGAGGTAATAATTTTTCTTAAAAAATATTCAAACCAGGATCATGTAAGAAAAATTCAATTTTTTCAGGTTCAATTACGGATATGGTCCATGAATTGAAATCTAGAAATCAATGCTTAAACAGCAACACTATTGCTTTCATACTAAGAGAAACTCTAGATGCTTTAGCATTTTTGCATGAAAATCATTGCATGCATCGTGACATAAAAGGACACAACATCTTATTGACGGAGGAAGGAAACATAAAATTAGTGGATTTTGGTGTAAGCTCACATTTAGCAGTGACACTAGCAAGAAGAAACACTTCTGTTGGAACTCCATATTTCATGCCGCCAGAAGTCATAGCGTAAGTAAATTTAAATGCTTCATTCAACAATAAATCATGTCAATTGACATTTTCGTTACAGATGCGAGCAGCAATTGAATCAAAATTATGACTCTCGTTGTGATGTTTGGTCTTTGGGAATAACGGCAATTGAGCTCGCTGAAGGTGAGCCACCGTTGTCATCGTTACATCCAATGAAAGCTCTTTTTGAAATACCGCGAAATAAGCCTCCAGAATTGAATCACAAAGAAAGATTTTCGCCACTTCTATCAGATTTCATTTCTGCATGCTTAGTCAAAGACTTTGAGAGGAGGCCGTTTGCACGAGAATTGCTTCGACATCAGTTTTTCAAAAACATTGATGTTGTTAAAGCGAAAAAAGAGTTGTGTACATACATCAACAAAAAGAAACAAACAGAACATAATAAGAAAAGTGGAGATGAGAGAGGTGATATTACTGTCAAATTTAACAATGTAAAGAAAAATTTAGAGGGAAAAACAAAACAACTTGATGATGACTTGGCTATGTTGGAATCAGTTTCTGAAACAATTATTGTTGATGCTTTGAAAGAACGTTTTGAGGGAACACAGATTTATACTTACATTGGAGATATTCTAATTGCATGCAATCCGTTTGAACATTTACCACTTTACACACCTCATTATCAACAGATGTACTGTAAGAATACTCGATCAGAAAATCCACCACATATTTTTGCGATAGCCGATGCAGCTTTTAGTAATTTGATGCATGAAAAGCAGAATCAAACTATTGTAATCAGTGGGGAAAGTGGAAGTGGAAAAACGGAATCGGCAAATCTGCTTCTAAAGCAGCTAGTTTATTTGGGAAAAGAATCTTTCAAAAACTTGGAAGACAAAATATTAAAAGTAAATCCAATAATGGAAGCCTTGGGAAATGCGCGCACGGGAATCAATTCAAATAGCAGTCGTTTTGGCAAATATTTGGAGCTCTTCATAAGCAGCATTGGAAAATTGAATGGTGCAAGAATGTCTGTATATTTACTTGAGCAGAGCAGGGTGGTAAAGCAAGCTGTAAATGAGGGAAATTTTCACATCTTTTACTATTTCTATGATGGATTGCAAAAAGAGAACCGTCTTGTAGACTATTATTTAAATGAATCACACAGAAGTCACCACAATTACCTGAAGCATCCAATAAATTCTCCGAAAATTAATCAAGAAAAATGGAAGCTGTTAAAGACAAGTTTCAAAGTTGTTGGATTTAAAGATGAAGATTTAGATTCAATCTACCGAACACTTGCAATCATAATCAACTTGGGGGATATAGAATTTGGTGAAATGGTCACTGGTGATAATACAGATAATAAAGCATGCGTCATTGATATGGCACCTCTACTACGTGTTTCTCATTTACTTGGAGTTGATAAAGGAGATTTACATGACTGTTTAACGTCTAATGCTGTCGTGATGAGAGGTGAAACTATAATTAAAAATAATACAATTCAAGAAGCTTCGGCGACACGTGATGCAATGGCTAAATCTCTTTATGGTCGTTTATTTGATTGGATTGTTAATCACATAAATACTCTTCTAATTTCTAATACTCAATTAAATCAATTATCAATTGGTTTGCTAGACATTTTTGGATTTGAGAATCATGCAGCAAACTCTTATGAACAATTGATGATTAATATCGCTAACGAGCAGATCCAATATTATTTTAATCAGAAGATCTTTTCATGGGAACAGCAAGAATACATGGTAATAATATTGTAGTTTAAAGCAGACATTAAATTGATATAAAATAATTTACAATTTTTCCATTATAAAGTCAGAGGGAATCCCAATCGATTTGATTGAATTTTCTGACAACAGTCCGGTTTTGGATTTATTACTATCTAGACCGTTAGGATTATTATCATTGATTGATGAAGAAAACCGTTTTCCGAAATCGTCTGATAGAACTTTAATAGGTAATACTGTTCCGATGCATCGATAATTCAATTCTTCTTTCTTTCATACACATGAAAAATGTAGCTTGTATGCAGCACATCGAGAACTTACTTCTTTCCTATTTACATTTACTCACTCTTTATTTCCGTATTTTCTTTCAAGACAAATTTCATGCCGTCATTAAATCAAAATATTACCAAAAACCAAAGTCGAATGTGCTGAGCTTTGCAATTCATCATTTTGCTGGGCGTGTAGTTTACAACGCGGATGGATTCTTAGAAAAGAACAAGAACTTTTTACCTCCGGAAGTAGTTCAGTTAATTCGAGGAAGTCAATACGATACGTAAGACCATCCACATACATACTTTTCTTGTCAGCTTTCACTGATCTATTTTTTCAGAATTCGGTTCTTGTTCCAATGCCCTGTTACTAAAACAGGTAATTTGTACTCGGCATTATCGGAGAATATTCAGGTGAACGATAATAAATGCGACTCAAAGGTAAGTGGAAAATCCAATAAACACAATTAGTATAATTCTCAAATGCTGAAAACAATGCACCATTAATAGGAGAAATACAATAGCAGAGGAATTTCGTCACAATCAAGGGTACAGCAGACAATGGCTACGTATTTCAAGTACTCTCTCATGGATTTGCTACAGAAAATGATAGCAGGCTCACCGTTATTCATAAGATGCATCAAACCCAATGACATCAAAGGTCCAAAATATTTTGAGACTGAAAAGGTATTGAAGCAGTTACGCTACGCTGGGTGCTTTGAAGCTATTCGAATTCGAAATAATGGATTCAGTCATCGAATACAATTTGGTGATTTCTTAAAGAAATACTGCTTCCTTGCATTCAAATTTGACGAGCGAGTTGTTGTCAGTCGTGAATCATGTAGATTCTTATTAGAACGATTAAAGATTGAAGGATATGCTCTTGGAAAATCCAAAGTATTTTTAAAATATTATCATGTTGAGCAGTTGTTAAAAATGTATGAAGAAAGGATACAAAAAATTATTATCGTCCAATCTTTTGCAAGAAAGTGGCTTGCTATAAGAAAGACTAAAAAATTAAGGCAAGAACATAACAAGAAATTATGGAAAATGCAAAAGAATGTCCGTGGTTTGATGAATAAGAAAAGAAACAATGATCTCCATGATTTAGTGCTACATAAAGTTTTCTTAGACGATAAGAATGAACAGGCTAGACGAAGGATATCAAATACAAAAGTGGACGTTGAGGAAAAGTTACAGTTTATTTTCAAAAACAGCATTTCAAGTTCCGAAGAGAAGAGAGCACTTCAAAAAGAAAATCTCAGTGATGATGACATTTTGAAGATTATTAAAAAGTCTGGGAAGTAAGTAGCCATTAAATATTTTGATGTGCATTAATAAAAAATCCTGAGTGTCAATGTCTTAATTTTTCATGATTCCACATTAATTTCATGCTAGATCAAAGAAAGAAAGACCACCTAAAGATGACGAAAACATCACATCTGCTAATAGACCAAAACCCCTATCAGTAAAAGAACAGCAACTGAAGCTTGCGGAATTTGCTGAAAATATTCATAATCGGAATAAAGGCAAGTAAATAATTGAAACCACTTGTGGTTGTTTTCTAATCCTGTTTATTATGTCTTAAAATTTTTAGACATTCACAACAAATTGCGTATATCCAAACGCGGTATTCCACTGATGAAAATTGGAGAAATGCCAGCTGATTACAGAAGGCCTCCAGGTTTTGAACTTATCCCAGGTAATTTTTACTTAACAATCTAACTGCTTGTTTCACTTATTTTGGATTGTTCCATAAAGAGTCGTTATCAGGCGCGTAAGAAGAAATGTCAAAAATCCTCACAAAAGTTTTCTTTTTCATACAAAAAATTCTGGTCGTTAATTAAATTTCTTTGATTTAGTTCCCATTACGGCTTTATAAATTTCTTCCCTTCCTCGAAATGTTAGACGTCATAAGCGAATGACCTCTTAAAAATTACTTAATAAATCCAATTCAGTAAATCAAGCAGCAGAAATTCAATTTTAAAAATTCGTTTCTTTAGGACTTTTGGGGAAATTTTCACAAAATGACAACAGATTAACAAGTTTTTCCAATATAACGCAAGATCATGCATTTAATAAATCGTAAGTATACAATTAACACAACTATTACCGTTTTTTTTAAAAATTCTTAACGCAATCCACAAACGTTTAGAAATGACAGAGACATGGAGAACTTTGCAAGAAACATATCAGCAAATATCAATTTTAAGTAAGTCCAATTGACGCATGTTATAAAATATTTAAAACGTTTTTTTTCACAACTTTTTGTCGTTGTATGCAGTCATTTCTCATAAATTTGGATATTTAAAGGTGGTGGATTTTTTGTTTGTTCATAACGACATTTATGGTCAAAAACATTTTCTAAAACAAATTTCTTCCTTCTTCTTATTTAGGCCTTTCAATTATCTCATACCAAATGCTAAAAGCTACGATTTAAGTGATTCAAAGAAATCTCAGCTCGAAAGTAAAATTAAATTATTATTGAATAGTCATGAGCATTTTAGCAAAAATGCACTAAATTATGTAATGAAAGGAAATGCTTCCATTTGTGATTCGAATTGCACATCAGACACTAGCTTGGACAATTCAAGGAGAATTCATTGTGATTTAAAAAATGGAGTGTTTTTAAGGAAAAGCCTATCTGATGATTACTCAAACGAGAAGAAAATTGATCCTTATAAGAAATTAGAAAGCCTTAATCTACTCAAATTAATTAGCTTTAATGTTCATGACAGCTCTTCAGAAACCCCAAATTCATCAAGAAACTCATCTGTTAAAAGGATCATGGAAAAGACAATCATTAACGACGGACTACAAAAGTTTGAAGAAAATTCCTGTTCTCATTTGGGACCATACAACTTTCGAATGCTGTTGAGATCAACAGATTATGCACCGACCGAAAGTTTAAGGAAGAGAAAAATTATCTTTACATCACGATTTCCTGACAAAAATTTAAAGTTTTAATTATTTATTCATTCATATTGATTTTTTTTCTTGTTTCATTTTAAAACCTAGTAACAATGTGTAAAATTATTTGAGTTAAATAATTTTTTCGTGTCAATTGAATAAAAAATTTCCAAATTTTTCGTCCCTTAAATTTAAATCCGCTTTAAAAATTTATTATCGTGAGCATCATTATATGCTGTAATATTTGTTCGTTGTCCCAAAAGTTTTAAAATCCACTTCTAGGTAAGTTAAGTGAAAAATATGTCTATTTCGAGGGGAAAAGATGAATTCAAAAATTTGCAAAAGATTTCATCAAGAATTTTGAATTTATCTTCCCCCCTTCGTCTTTTTTCCAAAAAAATTATACTGATAACTGTGATAAATTATATATATATTTTCTCTCTCTTGCGCTGATTACATAATGAATTATAAAAAAATTTGCCAAGACTTCCTTAACGCTATTCTATCTAGTCAAAATATAAGTAGTATAGTACCGTTTACATAAATATTTTTTATTAATTTTTTTAAGAATTCTTATGGAATAGTTTAATTTTTTTAAAGGCTTGCAACTTGAGGTCCGACCACTTTTAATGCATTAACATGAAACATTGTATTTCAAATGCTCAACAATTGAGTGACGTTTCTTTTAAGATTTTTTTTAGTACGTTTTGGAGAAGGAAGAAAAATATTTCCTTAACTTGATAAACAATAATCCTAATTTTCATGGCATATATGCTTACTTTTCATCTTCATAGATAGTAATAATAAAAATGAAAATCAATTGTTTAAAACTTTGTTGAATATTTTGTGGACGATTCACCAACATGACCTTTAGCTTTTTTGCGCTTGTTTAAAAGCGAATTGGTTGAGCTATCAAGATTTTTCAGCATTAATCCGTAGTCAACCCTCATGCTAGCTAACGAGCGAGTCATTTCTTCTTGAACTTCCGGCCTTAAAAGATTTCAATTATTAGAATTTCACATCACATTTTAGACTTAATATTTACCATTGTTGCTCTTCCTCTTTCAAAACACGATTTGTGTGGAGAGGAGTTTGTGGGACATTTGTATATTGAGAAATCCTGTTCATGATAGAAATATTAGTTTTAATTAGGACAAAAATAAGAGAAGTATTACCAGTTATTTCTAATAACGCCTTCAATGGTCAAGCGCTTGTTTGGGTCAACGCTCAACATTCCTTTGATCAACTCTTTGGCATCATTCGAAACGTTGGACCATTCAGGTGATGGAAAATCATATTGTCCAGTTCTTATTCGATTCTTCATGCCAGGAGAAATTGCCAATCCATGATTACTGTAGAATGGTGGAAATCCACACAGCAATATGTACATAATTACTCCCAACGACCAAATGTCACTAGAAAAAAAATATAAAGTAAAGCATTAAAAAAATAGAATGTAAAGAATGACAAATATGCTAACTAACCATGATTTATCGTACTTTTCTGGGCCGAGCACTTCAGGAGCTTTGGAAATTTAAAATACAAATAAGTTTATTTTTAAGTGTTGCTTGTATTAGAAACTAGCATTGTATCTAGTGATAACTGGATAGGAATTATGTTTACGGTCTATGTATTGCAAATAGTTTGTTGAATCACATTAATAAATTATTAATTGTGTAACAAATGAAATGTGTGATTAATAAAAATATAATTACCAGCGTAATACGGAGTATAGCATGGAGTTTGTAGGGTGTCTTTTACATAAGTTTCTTTCGCAAATCCGAAATCTGAAAAAATTA
The DNA here is from genome assembly GCA_963573255.1 of Chironomus tentans. Lineage (NCBI taxonomy): Eukaryota > Metazoa > Arthropoda > Insecta > Diptera > Chironomidae > Chironomus > Chironomus tentans. The sequence continues at coordinate 26,817,815 of OY754303.1, read as the reverse complement.
ATTACATAATTTTAGCGATAAGAATGGACAAAGATATGAGAATTTACGATTGTGTACTGACCTGTTAATTTTATAATGGCATCGCAATCAGGTGAGGAATAAAGCAAGTTCTCTGGCTTCAGATCTCGGTGTGCAATGTTTCTACAGAAAAAATTTGAATTAATAATTAATTACTGTTATTTTATTGACACTTAAAACTTTAATAAATACCTATCGTGTAAAAATTTTAGTGCTATGCAAATTTCGTGCATTACTTGAGCAGCTTCACGTTCAGTAAATGGACCATCTTGTCGTTCCTGAATCCGAGTGAATAATTCGCCTAAATTGATTAAAATATTACTTTCGTATGCACTTAATATAGTTATAAAGATTAAAGCTTACCGCCAGTCATACTGTATATATATAGGAAAAGAAAAGGAAGCGCAAAATTAATTCACTATTTCATCATACAGCTCGTTAAAGCCACTTACCATTCCATTACGACAAGCAAGCATTTTGTACCTCCATAGGTGTTTTCGAAAACATCAACTAGTAATAAAATCGAATGATTAGAATAGTATCAGCTAATAAATTCACAAATAGACACATACCAATGTTAACAATATGACGACAATCAGAAACTCTCCAATGTAACTCAACTTCTCGTCTAGCTTTATTGTTATCATGTAAAACCTAAATCATTAAAGATTATATTGAGACATAAATCTTTGGTTTGTGTAATTATTGTCACCTTCAAAGCATATTTAGTTCCGTCGCTTTTTCTAGTACATTGAACTACTTTTCCATTAATTCCTAGTCCTAAAATATGGTTTGAAATATCGTATTCATCTGTTATCTTCGTTGTTTTTGGTTCCATTGACGGATGTGAAGGATGTTGTGATGAATTTGTCTGTGAGCTGTTAGTATTTACGTTTATTTTAAACATTTTGTTAATTACTTGTTATGGAATTTTTTATTGAAAATATTTTTTTTTTTCACTCTTTCACTTAAATTAAGATGATTCACTCTGATTGCTTTTTAAAGTTCTAATTAATTAATGATTCTTATCACCAATAAAATGTCTGTAATTCTAACTAGTAGAGTAATCTATTTGAATAGTTAGATAGTTAAAGTATGGATAGAATATCGAGAATTAAAAATTTTGAAATATCAGAAAATTTATAAAAATACTATTACACGTTAGCACTAACAAACACTAACAAAAAATATGCTGAAAGGTTATTATGACGACGTTTACATATTCGCTCCGTTTGTACGCTTAAAGATATTCTATTTGTAATTCACATATCAATTTTGTTAATTAATGCTGTCTAATTATTCCGTTTTTGATGTTTGTTTATTTTTTTTCTCATGGATTGGAATTTTTTTTAAATTTGAAAAGTTCGTTAAAATCCGTTAAAAATTGATTGTTAACAGCTAAATTAAATCTTTGTTTGATAAGATATGTATTACATTGATTATTAATTATTGTAGAAAAGTTCAAAATGTATGTATTCAGCACTATTAAGTTTCAAGTTATTAAAAAAAGTATTTATAATTCATGTACTATTTAAATGGAGGTCATTTGGAAAACATTAAGATAGGGGGTTGTAATAGGGGTACTTAGAGTCAGTTAACACTTTCAAAAATAAACATTTCATCAAAAATTTTCAATGAATCAACATGTATTGAATATAATTAGCAATGAGTCATCACGGGTTGAATATCAAAATAAACAAGACGAATATATCATAACGTAAAAATAAGGAAGATAATACATGTCATACTTTAACATTTAAACATGAAAAAAATGATTTCAAATAAATGCGATGAAATTTTAAAATAATCAGCACTATTTCTTAAATAATTAAAAATTAATAAAAATGTATAAAAATATACTAGTAAGTAAATAAATAATTTCTACATTAAAAAAGAAAATAAGTGGAACATAAGTTTAGCGGTTTTACGAGTTTTTGAAAATGTGAAGGCACGAGTTGTCTGTTTTTGATTCTACAATATACATGGATAACTTTCAGTATCAATAAGTATTATTGAAAAAAAGAAATTGAAATTTTAAGTAAAGTAGAGTGCCAAAATATTATTTAAATAACATTATCACATATTTAACGGGTAATAATTATTTTTTAATATTTTATTGTGACCGGTGAGATCTTTTAACGCTTTTTTAATTGATAATAAATAATCATGTAAACTGCATACGTTAAATATAATATTCATAAAAATATTCTCTATGAAATACAATTAATTGATTTAATTCTTCAGCATTTGCTGATTTAATTCATCAAAAAAATTCACGATCCATAAAATTAATTTCAAGTTCATGATCAAATATTGATTTTTTTCTTGCTTCCTCGTCTTGATATTTCAAATGTTGCGGATAGCCAAAAGATTTGCAGGAATTTTTCCCAATTTGTTTACAAAAAAAAAACGAAAAAACGAAGTAATCAAAGATACCATAAATAAATAAAAATTCATGAAATAAGTACGGTATTTCTGTTCATAAAATTCTTGTGCTTCCTTAGGTAGTAATTAATAACACATACAAAAGATAAGAGAAGTAGAGTTGCATATATATTTGTGTCAAAAATATACAGTAATAATGCTTTATAATGCATCTTTTACAGTACATTAATATTCTTAGTGATTTTCTCTCATGACTCATGACGAAATGAGTCTTAAATGAAGAAAAGAAAAAAAATAAGGTTTAGATGCGCGCATAGAGATTCTTTAATTTATTTTTAGAAGAATTTTGAAAGAAAGTAAGAGCAGCATGAATTGTTATCATCGCCCACGCGGAAAAAATGTACAGATTATAATCTCTGCGAAATACGCTACTGTTTAGTTCTATTAATTGTTTTCATTTAACGAGATTATATTTTTCTCACTAGACATAGGAATGTGAATGTGTAGATAAGCTGCTGTATAAGATTTAATAGCACCTTTGAGGCCGGCCTCCCTCAGCTAATTAGTTTGTAAAATTTGTTAGAATTTTTAGTGATAAGCTTCTAAATTCTCATGATTGAAATTCTAAATGAATAGTCCGCAGAAAAAAAAGAGTAGAAAAACAAATAATTACTACGTGAAGAGAGTAACACCCTCAATTTTAAGTAAGAGAAAAACTTTTTTTAAAAATATCATCGTGATTCTCTTTTGAAACACGTAAAACTGAAGGCAAAAAAATTTGTTATTTTTAGTTTAGTTTTGAGTTGGATACCAACGCGAGCGGAACTTGAAACACGTAATATATTCAATAGAAATTTAAATTTAGATAAAGGATATAAATTTAATAAGAGAATCCACTATCGACGAACGAATTTGAATCTATTGAAAAGTAATAATAACGTTCATAAAATAATTTGTGCTGTATTTTCGTGATGTTCATATCCTCACATAAATCTCTATTTAATTTAAGAAGGAAAAAAAGAAAGAAAGAAAAAAAAAAGATTTTGAAATTATTTAATTACATTTATTTTTCTAATATAATAGTGAATTATTTTTTTAATTACATTTAGAGGCGATCACACAAAATAAAATAAAAAAAAATAATGTCGAGATTCGAACGAAATTACATAATAATTTTCAGTTAAACAAAAATCTAAATTTAAATTCCTCTAAAAAAACTTCCTATTAGCTTCTGCTTGCTGCTACCGAATTGAACTACATATTTAAACTTATATTATATCTCTCTATGTATTATGTATGTGTATTTGAAAGGAAAATGATGGATCAGAATGGCATGTATGCTGAAGAGTATGGAGAAAACGGATACATGGAGCAAGAAGAAGAGTGGGAAAGGGAAGGATTGTTAGATCCAGCATGGGAAAAACAACAGAAAAAGGTAAAAAATATTCTAATTAAAAAAAATCTCTCAAAAAAATGAATTAAATTAAAATGAAAATCCTCAGACGTACGAATGAAATGAAGAAAAAGATTAATTTCAAGAAAAAAGAAAAGAAAATGATGAAAATTTGCTAACATTTTAATTGTGTGAGTGAAAATTCTTAAAATATTTCAATATGAACTCCGAAAATTGAAAATTGCGAAGACACAGAAACATTGAAAAACTTTTTCACTGTGATGCTGTTCGGTTAAAAATAACATTAATGATGTAGTCGAAAAAAAATTCTTAAATAAATTGACACATGATAAATATTGCTATCAAGCAAACCGAACGAATTAATAAATAAGTTGCTTAAAGTTTCACAATTTCCATAAATTTTCACCGTTTTTCTTTCTTCTTCTTCTTTCGAGAAAATGTCGCGAAATTCTCACTTGTTGGAATGGTGAGGATCATTACAAACAGGTCGTGAAATTTTATTTTATTTTTGAAAATCTCTTTTCTATTTCTATTTTGTCAAGTTTAAACGTAACGGGAGCGAGATGATGATTAATATTATTTATTTTTAAACCCTTTATTAAATAACAATATGATGGGCAGATCCGCCTGCATGCAATCATATATTTATAAATTTTCTATTAATAGATAATCTTATTTAGAATTAAATACTTTCTTTCAAAATAGAAAGAAAAAAACACCTGTTTATATATTCATAGCGACTGACTACTGAAATGTGAGAGGAAAATTATCTTTTTTTGTCACCTTTGATTTTTTTTTTCATTACCTTCGCGATCTTCTTCATTCTGACTTGATTGCCAAATTTCTTCATGGAAAATCGCAACATAGGAATTTCCAATTTTCATCTCTTCTGTTTTGCTTCATGCTAACTAATATTATTATTGAAAATTGGAGTTTATCTTTAAAGAAAAAAAAAATTACTGAAAATTTGTTATTTAAGATTTTCACCTTCAAAAAAAGTTTATAAATAGCTTTGTCTTTCAGAACGAAGAGTTGAACTTTGTATAAAAATATTTTTAGCTACACATGAGTATAATTTTTTTTTTCTTTGAATTTTTCTCTTGGCGTATGAATGGAAAAGCGAATATAAAAAAATGGGAAATTTCAATCACACGATATTTTTTTCAAAACCACTAAAAACCACACAAAAAATTTTTAACCAAGGGAGAAAATGCAAAAATTTTCATCTTTCTGTTTCAATTATTATTTCAAGTGTATCAGTCGTTCATGAAAATGAGTCATCCTAGATGAATGAAATGTCTTGTTCACCAGCTACTGATAAGAATTCGGGAGCATAAAATATCAAATTAGGCTGCAAAAAATGCTCTCATCAAATTGTTCACATTTTTCAGTCAATTTTAGACAGTAATCAATCATGTTCATTGCAAATTCGTTTCCTATAGACACTTGTCGTATTTTCGTTCTAAAACTTACTTTGTAAATTTTCAAATGGTGCCAATTTTATCTTGAACTCGAGCATTTTAGATCTAGTATGCTTAAATCTGCCTTTTTTCTGTCTCTCTAATTTTGCCAGAAAATTTTTCAATCTCAACATTTCATTTCGTCAAAAAAAAAGAATGATTTTCTTTTGTATAAAAATCTATCAATTACATTGAACAAAACCAATCAAACCAAACCCACACGCATTGTTCAAAACTGTTAAAAAAAATGTGATTGAATTTTCGTGCAACTGCCAAATTCAATGGACTTTAATTTTATTATAAAATATTTAATTAAATTATGTAAATTTCAGACCTTTACCGCGTGGTGCAACAGTCATCTCCGCAAAGCAGGAACAGCAATTGAAAGTATTGAAGATGATTTTCGCAATGGACTCAAATTGATGCTCCTTTTAGAAGTCATCTCTGGTGAGACCCTCCCAAAACCAGATCGTGGCAAAATGCGTTTCCACAAGGTAAATTGAAAAATGCAAAAAAATATATGTCAACAGCAAATATTTTTGAACAAAAAATTTCTCACTTTAAAAATAGATCGCAAACGTAAACAAAGCCCTTGACTTTATTGCATCCAAAGGAGTCAAGCTCGTCTCAATCGGCGCAGAGGAAATTGTCGATGGAAATTTAAAAATGACATTGGGTATGATCTGGACCATCATTTTGAGATTTGCCATCCAAGATATCTCTGTTGAGGAAATGACAGCTAAAGAAGGTCTCTTGTTGTGGTGCCAACGCAAAACTGCTCCATATAAGAATGTCAACGTACAAAACTTCCATCTCAGTTTCAAAGTAATTACTTACATGGATTAAATCCACTGTTGCACTTATTTAAATCATTTTCATTTATTCAATACAGGATGGTTTAGCTTTTTGTGCCTTGATCCATCGTCATCGTCCAGGTAATTACTGATCATTTATGACTTGTACATGCAGTTTTTTGACACAAAAATATTTTCATGGTTTCTAGACTTGATCGATTATTCAAGATTGTCAAAAGACAACCCATTGGAGAATTTGAATACAGCATTCGATGTTGCTGAGAAATACTTGGATATTCCTCGCATGTTGGATCCAGATGGTAAGATCTTATACGAAGAACAACGTTTTGTAATGAGCAATTCAATATATAATTTAATATCATTTAATTATTGATAATTTCAACAACAATAATATGTAGACTTGATCAATACACCCAAACCGGACGAAAGAGCAATCATGACTTATGTTTCATGCTACTATCATGCTTTTCAAGGAGCTCAACAGGTTCGCATTTAAATGCTTGTGTGTCCTTGAAGCGTGACATATAATTTTTTCTCGTGCTTTTTAAATTTTTTTTCCCCATCATTTAACATAAGCTATTAATACTCCCGATTTTGTTGCTCATAACTTTTAGCGATATAAGATTTTTTTTTGTTCGTTTAACTAACAATGTTTGTTTACCTAAAATTTAATGTAGATTTACAGAACACAGCATTACCTGATGAACGTGCTGTTATGACATATGTCTCATCGTATTATCATTGTTTTAGTGGAGCTCAAAAGGTTTGTTGTGCTTCTCCTTTAATCGTTGTTTTAATTTCCCCCCTAAAGCTTTGAACTTGCATTTACTTTTAAGTATTTTTTTAATTAGACTAATTTTTATTTTTATTTTTGAAACAAATTTTAATGCACACTTGACATATTTCACAGGCTGAAACTGCAGCTAACCGTATTTGCAAAGTTTTGAAGGTCAATCAAGAAAATGAAAGATTGATGGAAGAGTATGAACGTCTTGCAAGCGATGTAAGTTTATTACTTTATATATAGATGAATGCTCTCGATATTTACTGACAAATTATTATGAATAGTTGCTTGAATGGATTCGTCGTACTATGCCATGGTTAGCATCACGCCATTCAGACAGCACATTGGCTGGTGTACAGAAGAAATTAGAAGAATATCGTACGTACAGACGTAAGCATAAGCCACCACGTGTTGAGCAAAAGGCAAAATTGGAGACAAACTTCAACACCCTCCAAACAAAATTGCGCTTGTCCAACAGACCAGCTTACATGCCAACTGAAGGTAAAATGGTATCCGACATTGCAAATGCATGGAAGAACTTGGAATTGGCTGAGAAAGCATTCGAAGAATGGCTTTTGGCTGAAACTATGCGTTTAGAACGCTTGGAACATTTGGCTCAAAAGTTCAAGCATAAGGCTGATACGCACGAGGAATGGACTCGTGGTAAGGAAGAAATGCTCCAATCTCAAGATTACCGCAGCTGTCGTTTGTATGAATTGAAGGCATTGAAGAAGAAGCATGAAGCTTTCGAATCAGACCTTGCTGCTCACCAAGATCGTGTAGAACAAATCGCTGCCATTGCTCAAGAACTCAATACCTTAGAATATCATGACTGTGTAACAGTCAACGCACGTTGCCAACGAATCTGCGATCAATGGGATCGCTTGGGTGCTTTAACTCAACGTCGTCGTCAAGCATTGGACGACTCAGAAAGAGTTCTCGAAAAGATTGACTTGCTTCACTTGGAGTTCGCTAAACGTGCTGCACCATTGTAAGTATTTTTTATGGCACCCTTTCTAAAACAAAAATAATAATTTAACAAACATTCAACAGCAATAACTGGTTGGACGGTGCCCGTGAAGATTTAGTCGATATGTTCATTGTTCACACGATGGAGGAAATTCAAGGACTTATCACTGCTCACGATCAATTCAAGGCAACTTTGGGTGAAGCTGATAAGGAATACAATTTGATTGTAGGACTCGTCCGTGATGTTGAGGGATTGGTCAACCAATATCAAATCGCCAATGGTTTGGAAAATCCCTACACAACACTTACTTCCCGCGATTTGACTGCCAAATGGTCTGATGTCAAGACATTGGTTCCAGCTCGTGACCAAACTCTTGCAATGGAATTGAAGAAACAACAAAACAATGAAATGTTGCGTCGTCAATTTGCTGAGAAGGCTAATAATGTCGGTCCATGGATCGAGAAGCAAATGGATGCTGTAAGTGCAATTGGTATGTCAATTAGTGGCTCATTAGAAGAGCAATTGAACAGATTAAAGGAATATGAACAAGCTGTCTATGCTTACAAACCACATATTGAGGAACTTGAGAAGATCCATCAAGCTGTACAAGAATCAATGATCTTCGAAAATCGCTACACCAATTATACAATGGAAACATTACGCGTAGGATGGGAACAACTCTTAACATCCATTAACAGAAACATTAACGAGGTATGGTATTCGAGCGACCGAGACAAACAGGATAAAAAGTAAAATTTAATTATTATTTTCTTTTTTTGTCTCTCTTATTTTGACGTGCTAAAAATAGGTTGAAAATCAAATTCTCACCCGTGATTCCAAAGGCATCACACAAGAACAACTTACTGAATTCCGTTCAAGCTTCAATCACTTTGACAAGAATCGCACAGGACGATTGGCACCAGAAGAATTCAAATCATGCTTAGTTTCCATTGGTTATTCAATCGGAAAGGATAGACAAGGAGAATTAGATTTCCAACGTATCTTAGCTGTTGTTGATCCTAATAGTACAGGCTATGTACAATTCGATGCCTTCCTTGACTTCATGACACGCGAAAGCACAGATACGGACACTGCTGAGCAAGTAATTGATTCATTCAGAATCTTGGCATCAGACAAGGTTAGTTTAATCATCAAAATATTTTCTTTTTTTTCATCTTAATTACAATAATTTTTTTTAATTTTCCCCCAATGACACAGCCTTACATCCTTCCTGACGAATTAAGACGCGAATTACCACCAGATCAAGCAGAATATTGTATCCAAAGAATGCCACCATACAAAGGACAGGGAGCTGTTCCAGGCGCTCTGGACTACATGTCATTTAGTACTGCTTTATATGGTGAATCTGATCTATAAACAATTTTATTTTATTACATTTTTGTATTTCAATCACACATACACAAATAACATAAAATTATTTATGTAAGAAAAAAAAATTATTTTTTATATACATAACTATTTCGAAACGATATCAAAAAGTGTAGTCGAAAGGAACTTTATTCGACCGTTTTACTAAAACAAGAAATTTTTAATTTCATTGAGGGAAGAAAAGCAAATGATTTTTGATGCGAAAAAATAGTCATTTATTAGATAGCCGATAGGAAGGATGGATTGAATTCTTTGTTATCGACGCACTCAAAAATTTTCGTTAAAAATGTTCATAAAATCACTTAATTTGTGTTTTGTTCAGAAGTTTTAATTTTGTCTTTTTTCAAGAGTCATGTTTCGTTTTCAGCTTGCCTACTTAGTAGTAATGCATATAACTAAAAAAAGAAATTAAATTATAATTAATAAAAAATAATATATTCACATGCATATATTCATTTATAAGAATCAATATGTATATTTTTTATCTTTATAAAAAAGTCGAAATTTCAACTCTCCGATTTCTTAAAATCATCATATCCTTTTTGATGCTTTTCTAAAGAATATTTCATATTTTCAACACAAAAAAATGTTTAATGCCATAAAAATGATCTTTTAAGAAAAATAAACAAAAAAATATATATTAAAAAAATTAATCGTCTTTTTATTAAATTTATAATATTTTTTTCTCTGATGACCGTTATTTTTGAAAACTCACATGTCTGTTAAATATTCCTTCAATCAAAGCTGACTTTCCCCTCCGGTGTTGAATTACAGAGGTTACCAATAGAATAGGTTTCTTGTCTTATTCCCCCTTATTCATTCAAAAAATATTTTTGGTGCTAACAGTATATTTTGTTTTTATTAAAAAATTGTTTAATTTCTATTTCCTTAAAAAGTAGATAAATAAATTAAGGTATTTTCTAACTATTATAAGTTTATTCTGTTTTGATCGAATTATAAGTGGCAGTGTAATAAAAATGTTCTTTTAATTAAATTAATCATAATATTCCAAAAAAATCAATTTTTCGTAAAATATTTTGAAGCTTAAATCGATTGCAGAAAAAAAAATTAATGAAGATATCTTATCAAACTTTTTGATATTTATAGAGTAAACATGATGACAAATTCATTAAGCGATAAGGTAAATAGTTAGTTAAACTTGGTCTGTATTCTTTTTTGTTTCAACTTATCTAATTTCAAATTTTAAGGAATATTATGCATTAAGCCTGAGTATTGGAAAGGCTTTAAATGTTCATGAAGCACCGGTTAAGTCAAAACATGTTAGGTGAGTCATAAGATGATTATTTACAAAGAAGATAAGAGCACTTATGACGTTCAATTGATTTAACATTTTAGAGCAGCGATAATAGGCACTTACCATTCAAATGGAGGACATGCATTTTGGGCGATTGCAATAAGGCAGCCTTTACAAGATAATCGTATAACAGGTTCGTAATTTCAACATTGTTTATTTAATTAAACAGCTTATAAACACTAGATTATTTTTAGCTTGGAAATTTTGCTTCGTATTGCATAAAATTTTAAGAGAAGGTCATCCTCTTGTGCTGAATCATTCAATGCGACATAGAACAATGTTGCATGAATTGGGAAAACTTTGGGGACATTTAGCTGATGGATATGGGCTATGCATTTTACATTACAGTAAACTATTGATCAACAAGTTGAACTTTCATGATCGAAATCCGAAGCTTCCAGGAAATTTAGTCCTCAAACGTGGAGAACTTGAGAAGATTGCAGCTAACGATATTAACGTTTATTTTCAGCTAGCAATTGAGATATTTGACTATCTTGATGAAATCATTGCTCTTCAAGCTACAATATTTAATTCTATAACTACTTTTGCAGTTTCTTCAATGACATCTGCTGGTCAATGCAGACTACTTCCATTAATTCCATGCATTCAAGATTCTAATCAGCTTTACGATTTTGCTGTTCGATTGATGTTTTTACTTCACGCAAAATTGCAAGAAGATCTTTTAGTGCATCATAGAGAAAGATTTCGCACAATATTTCGACAACTTAATAGTTTCTATAAACAGTCAGGACAATTACAATATTTCGTCAACCTTATTACAGTTCCAAGCTTACCAAAGAACCCGCCAAATTTCCATCAACAATCTGATTTGGGAAATTACACTGCTCCACGTTTGAAAATTATAGCTGAAGATACAGCTAGTGAATCTGACAACAATTCTGTTGTTGATAATTTGGTTGACACTAATGTACAGGAAACACCAAGAGAATCGCCAGCTAGACGAGAACCTACTCCTCCTCCGCCTCCACCTCCTAGTAAATAATTTTTTATTAGTTTTTTATGACAATATACTTATAATATGTTTCATTATAGCCGTTAATTATGAAAGGATGATTAAAGATCGAGAGGATATTATTGTTCAACTTCAGCATGAAAATGAACACCAAAAGAGTGTCTTTAAGAGAACAATCCACGAGAGAGAAGAAAGAGAACACCATATACAGGAACATCTATCAAAAGTAACATCAGAATTGGCTGAATTGCAAAATCAAGTGGTCAAGCTAAGTGAGTCTTAATATGGTGATTTGAAAGCAATTTGAGATTCTAATTAAAATACTTTATAGGACTTCAAAATGAAGAATTAGAATTAAAAGCTGAAACGGCACCAAATCTTGAACGTAAGTACTATCAATCATTTCGCAATATTAACATGAGGTCATTGAATTTTTATTTATAGAAAAAGTCTTGCTCGAAGAGGAAAAATTAAAAATGACTGAGGAAAAATTCCAAAAGCTAAAAAATATGTATACACAAATTCGTGATGAACATATTAACTTGCTACGAAAGGTAAAGTTGTCATAAATATTTATAAAGTTTTATATTTCAGTATCTTTTCATTCACGACTTTTTATACATAGCACGGCGAAACGAATAAAGCCTTACAAGAAAGTCAAAAAAACATGTCTGAGCTGTCCAATCAGGGTGAAGAAGTGAAGTCTAAATTACAAGAACTTGAGTTGGAAAGATCAAAGATTACAGAGTTGCACCAAAAAAGTAGTTCCGAAAATACAGAGAAATTTGAGGAATATGAAAGACGAATTGCTTTATTAGAACATGAAAATAAGAATTTACTAGATCAGTTCCAAGATGTTGATTCAAATAAGTCAGCACAAATTGCTGAATTGCAAATCAAACTGAAGGAGTTCGAGGATAAATGTGAGACTGCTTTCAACAATATTGCCAAATTGGAAGAAGAAAAAAGAGTAATTGAAGAAGATTATACTCAGAATTCAGTGAAATCTGACGAAAGCTATAAAGAACTGTTAAATACGATGACGAATGAAAAAGCGGAAATGGAAGCAAAACTTCAGGAAAAAGAACAAGAATTAATTTCAAATTATGAGAAGCAAATAGCTGAGTTGAAACAAGAGAGTCAAAACATGCAAATTCAATTCCAAGATTCTGAATCCAACAAAGATGCTCAAATTACAGACTTACAGGCCAAATTGAAGGAAGCTGAAGATAAATGTGAAGACTTATCTCAGAATGCTGCCAAATTAGAAGATGAAAAAAGAACACTTGAAGAAACTTTTGCTCAGAACATGGCAAAATCTGAAGAAAACTTTAAGGAAATGCAGGATACTATGTCTAATGAAAAAACAGAACTAGAAACCAGATTTAAAGAAAAAGAACAGGAACTAATGGTAATTTTTGTGCCCTATTCAAGACTAAAAACCTATTTATAATTTTTTAAAAAATTTATCGCAATTTATAGTTCATTACTCTTAAATACTTTATCATTTGACTTCCAGAACAGCAATTTTTATTAGCGTTATTTCCTCAGAACTGATAAAATTGTGATACTGATTACTAACCAATTAATTTAACAATTTTAGTCGCTTAATATAAACTATACTCGCTTAATAACTTATAAAGGAAATTTAGAAAATGACGTTCAAGAATTTTTGTATCAACAGGAAGAGATCGAGAAAAGAACTACCGAGTTACAAACCCAGTTTAATGCTGACCTTTTACAATCAAAAATTAAAAATGATGCAGCTTTAAGTGCCTTGATGAAAACAGTTGTAAAAGGATTTGAAGAGCTTAGTCTTCGTAGTGTTCAGGAAGGTGAAACTCCAGGCACTCAAACTAGTTCTGCATATTTTATTATGCTATCGGATGAACTACAAGATCTTCTGACAAAAATGGCAATCATTTATAAGAGCTACAGTGAAGACAATAATCTGAATGCTGAAGGATTTGCTCGTAACATTATAAGTTCAGGACATTTATTTACATTGCTTTATGATCGTGGAATGGCAATTTGTAATACATTGACAAATATTAATTCTGGAGAGAGTAAGTTTTCTTTTTTCCAAAATAATTGGAAAGTTATTCATTTAATAGTTCAAATGTTTTTTCTTTATAGAAATTGCCAATGAGATCAAAAGTTATGGAACGTCGATGATGGAATTATTCAAGCTGCTCTTAAATGATTCAGATCCGGAATCAGTTAAAATTAATGTTGAGAAATTAAAGGAACAAGTATATTTGATAACCAATATGGTAGGTGATATTACGAGTAATAAAGATGAGATTGATAAACTAGAAGACATGGTCGAAAAGGAATTAAATTCTATGGATCGTGCTGTTGAGGAAGCAGCAAAGAAAATTGCAGAAATGCTAACACAATCACGTGCCTCTGACAATGGAATTAAACTTGAAGTCAATGAGAAAATCCTTGAGTCATGCACAAATCTTATGAGATCTATTCAGATTTTAGTACAGAAATCTAGAAAGGTTCAGAATGAAATCGTGTTAAGCGGAAAAGGATCACTTTCAACGAAAGAGTTTTATAAGAGAAATCATCAATGGACTGAAGGATTGATTTCTGCTGGAAAATCAGTAGCAGCTGGAGCGAAATTTCTGGTGTAAGTAATAACCATATTGTTTTCCAATATGAATTTTTGTACTATAAGCATCAACTTTCAGAGATGCTGCAAACAAGGCTGTTACAGAACAATCCAATCATATGTATGATGTTATTGTCGCTGCTCAAGAGGTAATCTCTTATTTTAAGTAAACAAAAAATTATAATTAATCGTAATTTTCCTAGATTGCTGCTTGTGTTGCTGTTCTTGTTGTCTCGTCACGTGTCAAAGCCCCACGCGACAGTCCAAATTTGTCTCAGCTTAAAACGGCTTCAAAGGATGTAACAGAATGTGTTGGAGCTGTTGTGGCAACATCGAAAAATTGTAGTCAACAATTGGAAGAGAATCAAGAATTTGATTTTACCCAACTGTCCATTCATCAAGCAAAAACAAGAGAAATGGAAATTCAAGTAAAAGTATTAGAACTTGAACAGTCATTACAGATGGAACGAAGAAAGTTGTCTTCTTTAAGACGACAGAACTATCAAAGTGAATAGAAGACTAAGCATTATTATATTATTGATAAAAATATATATTTACATACTTCAAAGTATTCATTCATTTCCATTTATTATTGTTTCATATTAAAATTTTACATTTATGTATGTGCTGACATTAATCCTTTACAAATAAAGTTCTTGTTACTTTTAACCTAATTTATTATTGAGAAATCTTCTTGAAATTATTGAGAGTCCTCGATTCGAATAAACTCAGTTTAAAAATAATTTTTTCCAGAACTGAATTAAAAAATTCCAAGAAAAACATTTGATAAAGCTACACTCGTTCATGTAACTAAAAATAATTGCATTAAAATTCAAAAGAATTAATTAATTATTAGCTACACTTAAGTGTAGCAAAACATCCGTGAAATTTTGTTTGCATTTCATGAATTTAGTATTAACAACTCTCGTGTTATGTTTATTCAAACTTGAACTTTAAGCAATGAACGTAAATTTATTTGCAATTTTAGTATTTCTTGAAATGATTTCCTTCGCTTTGCCAGGAGCAGCAGTAGATCAAGGTTATCATCAACAAGGTTTGGCTGATGAAAAAGGCAAGTTTAATTTAATTGTGACGATCAACATTTGGCGCTGTGTGACATTTTGTAAAATTGCTAGTTTATTGCAGGGATGTACCTAAATTTTTTTTATGGGGTTCCATGTTGTTAAATCTAACAGTACATAAATGATTATTTGTAAATTAAAGCGTCGGAAAATTTTCTAAGAGAAAAATTATTTTTCTAAAAAAAATTTCTATTTAAAAATATTTTTGAGGGAGGTCCGGACCCCCGTACAGACCTTAGTATGTTGTGCCACTTAGTTTTGCTTAAATGACAAAAAAATATAATAGAGTATAGTAAGGATCGAGAAAACTGATTGTAATTAATAGCTTTGGAGGGGACTGAAGAGAGATAAGAGATCGGTTGCTGACCTGCCTATCCTCTGTCAAAAAAGTCACAATTTAAAGCACCTTCTCATCCTCTCCTATTTTTAAGATCCAAATTTAATTAAAAACAAATCATAATTTTTAGCACAGATTTATTGAACGGAAGGAAGGCTATAAAAATGAGGAATAAAAAACCTGCAAAGAAAAAAGCATCAAAATGGAACATGGACTTTAATGATGAAGCTGATAACTCAAATACGCAGAACAAAATCTATCAATGTGAAGGCTATAATTGTCCATCCGAAACATTTTCATGTGATGTAGAAATCAATTCAGTGGAACCAGATCATGAAAAAGTTGAAAGAAGAATTTCCTGCATATCACCTGAAAATATTCAGCTACAAAATTTCAATGACGAAATTGATAATCCTCATAAAGGCTTTTCCTTAAATATCAAGAAAAACTATGAAGCTTCGAAAGTTTTTAAAAAATTTCCAAAAATGAAATTTCCTTCATTTTCAAAGTAATATCGTGGCTGAGAAAAACAGAGCTTAGTTTCCTTAAAAAAATTAGGACTCGCTTTATTTTCGTTGAAGAAAAAGAAACAACATTTTTTTAAAATAAATTCATAAATTTTTATATATTATTGAGATTTCTTTCCGTTTGACTTTACCATCATTTTATCTATTTCATGTATCCTATTGCCTCAAAATCATTCGACATCATCTCCCAGTTAGTCTTTTATTTTCACATGGCAACTGTCTGTTGCGGACATTATCTAGTTCAATTCCCAAATTTCAAGATTCTCACCCCCTTGAATATTTTGATCGTAAACACTTTGAAAAATTATGTCATGTATCCAAAAAATCAACGCGTTGGCCACATTGACTTTTGAAATCTAGATATTTATTGTCAAATGTTTATTGAGGCGAAATAAGAATCATGACACACTATTAACAATTGTCGCAGATGAACAAAATCTTAAACAAATAATTTAAATAACTTTGGTTAATATACACGAGCTACAAAGGCAGCCATTCACAACACAAACATAAAATTCCATGTTTTTAACACGATTTGTTTATCATTTACAATGATTAGTCGTCCAGTTGTTGCTTCATCTTAAAAAGTAACCGTATATCATATTTATTAAAATAATGATGAACAGTCCGAACTGTGGTTTGGAGATTGTGCCGTGATTTTCTGGAAAATATAGAAGAGATAAAGTAATATTTAATAAATTATGTTGTTCATCGACTTTCTTAGTCCATCAAGAAAGTTTTTGGAAAAATCTGCTGTATTTTTCTTATCAACTAAAAAAATGTAACTGGCTAATATCTACGCTCAAGTGTCTACTTAAAAATATTGAGGAAAAAATTATTTCGTGCTAATCGATCAGTAGAAAAAAATTCTATTCCAAATGGGATTTTTCGAAATTTATATACAATATTTGAGACTGGTACGAAATTGTATAGTCAGAATGTTCGTCTTGTGTTTTTAAAAGCATAATCATAAAAATCTGATTAATCGGTTTTCATATTATCTGTTCGTAATATTTTACTTTAGTTTTGAAATTTATTAAGTGCCATAAAAGAATTAAAATCAAGAATCAGATATCTTTCATCAGGAAATTTGAAAACAAGTCTTAAAATTTTTGAAAAAAGACCCCCTTTTGAAATTTCTTACTACATCCCAGATTGAAGGGCAGATGCAGAAGCAACTCAAAATATTATCAAAAAATTTCGTTGTATGCTTATATGTGATGCAATTTTTCAAGTAATTCCAACGAATTTATGAGACATCTTGCATCCGGCTTGGGATTTTTTAAGAATTTTATGAATTTCCAATCCTTTGATAATCAATAATTTTAGCTTCTAAATACAGTAGAGATCCTTTCATTTGTTTAAAACTATGATTTTCAACCTTTTTCCCCCACGGCACACTTATAAAGTTTTAAAAGTAGCTTAAGTATGTTTATTAGAATTTAGGAATCTGATGATTCTCTTGAAAAATATTGGCTCGGAAAACTAGTAAAAATCTGATAAAAACCCGTTAAAATTTTTAATTCCTTTAATTCCCATCTGTGAAGATATTATTGAAATATTAAATAGTTACACATGGAGACGATGATTTTCAGATGTAGTCAGTTAAGCCAAGATCAGTATATTATTAAAATATGTCAATTGTCAGGTCAAAATCCTCGGAAAAAATATTCTTTAAAAAAATCCAATAACCATAAAAAATTTCAAAATATACTATTGAGTATGTAGTAAACGTGCCAATGTCTAATTAGTGAGAGAATTTATATATTCGAAATGAACAAGAATAAACACATACTCTTTTTGAAGTGCATTAAAAATTTGACAAAAATGTGGTGACAAATTTACGACAAAAAATTTGTTCAAAAAAAAATTGGAACTAGGTATTTCACATGATTGATTTATTGTGTGAGAAAAAAATTGATGAACCTACAAACTAAATCAAAAAAATAATAATACTCGGTTGATTGATTTAAAAAAAGCCTAAATTTAAATTTCTTACCGTTACTTAACTCAGATGCAAGCATATTTTCTCCATCAATTGATATTTTACTAGTTGACGTTTGCTTGGGGTCTGTAATTATTATACACATTTTTCCATATGATATATCCAATTTTCAAAAAAATAAATGCAAAACAAAACAAAAAACAAAAAATTTCTTTTCAAAAAATATTTAAAAATGATTTGATGAAAAAGCATCTCATTTTCGTAGTTTGCATAAGTATGATCCAATTGAGCTATGAATTTTCACATGTTTCTTACATCTATGCTAATTATTATTTATCCCAAAGCAAAATGCTTCATTTGTTCCTTATATTTCAGTTTGCTTTACAAATTAATCATTGCAAATCAGCAGAATAAATCTTAGAAAAAGACAAAACAATTATTTTTAAGCAACATACCGTCATAGATGATGGTCTCCTTCCTTTCATAATCCGTGTCGTTTATTTTCATCAAACACGTCACTTGTGACTCATCTCTAATATCATTCTTGCTAACTTGTGCTGTGATCGTAACATTATAAAGACTGGCGAAATTCCTAGAATCGACATCTGTTGAGAGATTCTTCTCTTCATCGTCAAATCTATAGCAGAATAGAATGAATCATTAGTACATGAGTCAAGGAATGGACCACATGTCGGAAATCCATCAGCTTTTATAAAGAAAATTCTAGGAGAGTATGAAGTTCACCCGGAAATTACATTGGCAAATGAAAATGGCAAATTTGTGAATAATGAATATTAAAAGTCAAAATTAGAATTTTTATTAGTGTCTGGGGAACTAAACAATGCAAATTTGATGTGCCATCATATTCTTTAAAAAGAACTAAATTTTCAAATCCCCCTCCCCTCATTGTCACAAATTTTCCATTAAAGGTTATGCTAATTGTCACATACTTCCCTTCAAAAACACGAAAATATTTGCCAAACTTGTCTGTTTAAAAAAAATATGGAGAACAATTTTTCTTCTGTATCGTTCATAGATTATCATATGTAACATCAAAATGGCTATTTTAGAACCTCAGTGATCATTACTATACAATTTGAACTAATGGACAACCGAATCATATATTTAAAATCATTAAGTAGCTCATAACTTACAAAAACTTCACTTCTGGAAATGGATAAATATTAAAAACAGAACACTCAAAATTAACAATTTGTTCAGATTCGTCTATGGTATATTTTAAGTTGATTGAATTTTGGGGATGAATAACAATCATTTGTGATCCTTTCTTGTCTGAGCTTTGAAAAGTTTGAACATCGCATGTATAATTCCCTGTATCCGTAATTGATGGTTTCTTGATAGCCTATGAACAAAAAGAGGACGAGTGATTAAATGCTTCAGTTCCATTAAAACTAATTTGTCTTACCAAGGCACTATATTTCTTATATTGTTCATCTGATGTTGAATATTCAGTGTTGATTCGGTCTTTGAAGTGATTCTATAGAAATATTAAACTTTTTATTATAAGAGACACAAAAGAAAAAAGTAAGGGGTTTCTTACCAAAGCGTAAGGCTTCTTCTGTGGAATCCACTGATATATAGGAACAGAGTTGTGATGCCATTTCAAAACAAATCCTACTTCTTCCTCATCTATCTCAAAATCGCAATTTAATACCAACTCTTCAGATTTGCTATTTTCCAAATAATATGAAGGAACTAGCACCTTATTTATTTTAGTTGATCTACATGCTGAAAAATCAGATACAGAAATGTTAAAATTTCGCACTCAGTTGAAGAAATTTCTTAAATCTTAAAATTTTCTTCTATTTATTTTACACATTAGACTACGAATTACTGTAAAATGAATGAAAAACAATCACATGTGCTCCCCATACGCTTCAAGAGAGAAAAAAGATTTTCTTGTAGTACTGAAAGAAAAATTATATTTCTGCGATTCTATTTTATTGCCACTTGATGATGCCATACATTTTATTTATGGAAATGTATTAATATACAAATTTAGTTGAACATGCTAAACACCTAACGCATTTCATCTTTTAATGCACTAGTTCTGTCCTCAAGAATAACTATCAAATAACACTCACTTTTGCTTATGATTTTGGCTAGAACGTTCAATTAATTTAATTTTTAAAATTATCAATGTATGCTATCTTAAGCATTGCTTCAATAATTACTACTCTGATTCAGAGGCAAAATGAAGTAAATTTTCCGTTAAAGCGGGAAATTTGTTCCACAATTGTCTCTATATCTACACGCCTGCTACTCCGACTTTAATACCTGTATAAATATACAGACTGGATTTAAAAAATTTATTTATTTTAAACAGATTTTCGGTATAGAATAAATAATTTTTTTTGAGTATCACAGACCAGATCCTTCTGAATAGCTAGGAATTTTCAAATAGGATTCAAAATTTTTTAAAAAAATTTTTTGTTGTTTAAAATAAATTTTTCTAAAATTTTCTTTTAGCATTTAAACTTTGTATCGACCTTTGATTTTTGGATAAAAGCCCGCAAAGCCCCCTGGTTACGCCCCTTGCTCCTTCCGCTTTTGGATTTTGGACGCCACAGGTTGCATTTTTGAAGAAAAAAATGATTGAATGTAACAATCTTAATATTTCATCGACCTTTGAGAGATGTCACATTTAGCTGATAAAATTAAAATATTATTTGCTTGAATTTTAGATTACTTTCTGCCAGTGCACTAAGTTTATTGTTTGAAAAAAATCACGGCTATTTTGCTTACAGATGAAATTTCATGTGAAAATGCGCTTTTGAATGACCTACAGAGATGTTATGAAAGCGTTCCTTAATTTATTATACAAATTTTCATTTAAAAAGTTTAATTTTGTCTCTAAAATGAGTCATGTCTGTCGGGATTAATACAAAAAGCAGAATATTGAAAATCTGTATTTTCATACAGTCATGCAGAGTCTAAAAAATTTTTTTTGCAAAACTTATAATGCACAATTGAATAAGGAAACGGATGCTCTGTATTGGATATTTTTTTTTGCAGACATCAATTAAAAATGAGGACAGCCAATTAACTATAAATTATTCACACATCAGCCTCAAAATTCAGAAAGAAATGTGATAAAAAATATTACAGTCCTCAATCTAGATGTGTCTATGATTAGTGAAAGATTTTCCATCCCACCGCATCTTTTTTGACCTGGCCTTTATTTAAACAACATACCTAATGCACACAAAAATCCATTATCATAAGCACTTAATTGATTTCAATGAAAATTAATTGATTTTTATGCCAACATAAATCAACCTATGAACGGGATTTCAAAACAAATATCATTTAATAATTTAATTTCCTAAGTGCAGCTGTTTCGTTTGAAATGCGTTCAAGTTTATCGATTGTGGCTTTATGCTCTTTTCTTTTTAGTAAATATTTAGGATTTTTTTTCTCGACGAGAAGAACATCACTTACATCATAGAAGATTTCAAATCTATTAAAACTATGATGATCTATTTTAATAACGTGTGATTTCATTTCAGTACAGCTTTGGGGATACACACTAAACAATAGACATATAGATACGATCACTTACCTTTCATAAAGATTAAAAATAAAACCATAGAAATTAATTTTATCTCCATTGCTTCTTCACTTCTATTTTTGATTTAATTTGTAAAAATTTTTTTTTATGAATCTAGCCACTTTACACAGCAATAACACACATTGTTTCGTGCGAGAACCGTTAATGATTTTTTCTTTCGATAGTTTTCCTTCACTTATTTTTGAAAAACAATGCACAATATGATGAATGAAAGGATTTATTATGATATGAAAGTTCTATGTCAAGCAAGTGCTTGCTATATAGTTTAGGTGTAGATGAAAGAATGAAACAATTTATTCACACAATATTTGAAAATAAAGTTTCTAAATTTAATTTTCACATTTTCCTACCGAATATTATTTTTTTCTCGCTCTTATTCAAAAAAACATTTTTCTCGGGATTTAAAATGCCTTTTTTGCTTACTCGCCGGCAGTAAAATTTTAACTAACAGAATTGAATATTGGAATATTACACATGTCTTTTAACTACGATGATACCCGAACTCATTCACATATGCTCGTGCTACGAATACTATAAGTAATGTTTTCAAGTGAATGTATATGAAAGTATGAATTTTATACTTTTTTTTATATTCAGTCAAAAGTCAAAACAAAAAGAGCGTAACAAGATGATAGAAGAATTTTGAATGTGTGCATAGTTTCATGCATGATGGCACAAAAATCAACGAAGCGAAATCGACGTTATAGAAATGTACATTTGATATGTGTTGATTATTTTATTACGAATTCTATCCATATGAATATGAGTAAATGGATCTTTATGTTTCATTTATGATAAGAAAACCTTGCACACAAAAGAATACGGTGCAATCTCTACCGCATCTGATGAGATCGTAAAATCTAGTAGCTTTCGCAATACACTTTTTTTCAACGTTCATGCTTTATGTTGAAAATATTAATTAATTCAAGTTTTCTAATAATTTTTTTATTTCAACAGAACTGAGGATTGAAAATTTCATAAATTGAATTAAAAACTCAAAAACATTTTTTGGCGCCTGAATGAAAAAATTAAAATTTTCTAACCGAAAAATGCAACACCAACACAAATGGGGATTTTTGATATAAAGCTGTTAAACAAATTCAATTAATTTTGTCAGTTGCTTCTCTTTGAAATTAGCAAAGACACTTTGTGATGAAAATTTCAAATTTCAAGAAGCGGTTAAAGAATTTTCAAGTCATCCTTTTCACAATGTCCATCAACAGATGTCGCTATCTGTATCGTGCCTTCCTGAGATCTGATCATATCTGGATATTAAAGATATTACTGAGACATTTTATATATGTATCTAAAATTAGTTTTTAGGTTAATTAAAATATTTTAACAATTAGAAAATAAGAAATAAACAAAATTGTTCGATTTTAATTTTTTCTTCTCAGGGAGATACTCATTTTTCGAGAGGGAATTTTCAAACTTTTTGTATGAAAAAATTTAGACCTGAAATTTTTTGAACCTTTTTCCTTCAAAATTGTATTTCTGGAAATCAATTTTTTTTGGGAGGGGGGGGGGGGGGGGGGTCCTTGTAACATTTCTAAAATAATTGTGCTCATCCCAGACTAGTATCTGACCTTGTACACTAATTCTTTTTTGGTATGTAGCATGCTTTTCAGTTAGGCTACTTTCTTGGAAGAAACTTGACTAGTCACATTTTTTTAGATATTTCATTCGGTAAGCTTAGAGGTTTTTTTTGAAGACACTGTTCTAGTTTAGTTTTGGCCAAGCTTTTTGTTCATATAAAAAATAAGATTTTATAATACAAAAAAAAGTAAATCTGTTCAATATTTTACTGATCGAGAAAAAAAAGCTCTTGCTTCATCCCAGCTCCTTTTTGTTAGTTTTGGCTACTTTTATTTAGCTTTTTGAGCATATTTTATTCAACCAACTGCCTGTTCTAGACTTTTAAAAATCATTTAGAGTCTAAATAGAGGTGTTCAGACTATGCTCCGTGACACACAAGTGCGACAAAATATAAAATTCCCAAACAACTGTTTTTTATATTCAAAATCCAATCACTCTGTAACTTTGTCACATTTAAATCCAAATTACTTCCAATTTCGTCCACCAAAAAAATAATTTCGTGCTACTTCCTGTTCCTGCATATGGCAGGTGCCAGTTTTGGGGACTTATGTCATCGAACTTCAGGTTTTAAATGGCATCAATGGTGATTGGACGCTTCATGCCGTCGTACTTCAGTCATACATAAATAATTTTGGAATATACTTTATTTGGTTCTTAACCAACTATAAAATCAATCTACAAATTATAAGTGCATTGATATGGTCAATGAAAACAGATCACTAATTTCTGCCATTTTCTCAGGAAACGTAATAATATTCTAAATGCCGAAACACTTTATGCATTAACTTAAAATAATTATAAGGCAAAGTTTTATTGCACCATTACCAGTAATTTCACTATAATATAAAAATACTTAGGAAGACAGATCAATCTTGAAATCTATAACTTACACACTACGTGTGAAAGGTAATACACGGTTAAGGTAAAGAAGCTTCATAAATAACATTAACAGCAACAAATCACATTAGGAAAAGGATTAATACTGTAATATTTATTGTTTCGAAATGAACACTTTAAAAATATTATTAGAATTTTTGATGAATGAAGACGAAAAAAGAGTTGGCTGCTTAAAATGGATAAATTCATCAAAAGTTATTAAACCATAACAAGTTTTTTAATTTATCATTTACTTTATTTTGTGCTTTCAACATTTTCCAAAAATTGAATTTTGCTTTATAATGTTAAATACTTCAATACCGCGTGTTAAATTTTCACTATGACTTAATTTTAAAAGAGATATATCTAAGGAATGAAAAAAATGTAATCTAACTTCAAAGGTCTCTTATTAACGCACTTTAGGAAAATACGAAAAAGGGGTTCAAGAAAAACTTGAAAGAAGAAACCATTTATCTTATAATGAAAACTTTTAATTAATGAGTTTCCCTTGTAAACATATTTCAAAATATACTTGCAGGTACAATTATCTTTTCAAATAGCAACATGATGGATAATTTATTAAATCGAGCAATCTAAGAGAATGAGAATAATGCGGTTGAGACAAAAGAGAACTAGAAGCATTACAAGGGTTAGAGAAAAGTTATTATTTCAATTATTTTTTCGTGTCGAGATTATTCATTAAGATATGGTAGAGCTGATCAAATGTAATGATGATGAATGCCCAGAAGTTCCAAAAAGAATTAGTCAAGCTTATTTTACCATAAACTTATAACGAAAAAGAAGAATATTTTTTCTAATGTTCCAGAATACAAAAGTTTCTCATTAGCCTGGTTCAGCACTCACTTTCTGCTAAATGGATACGATAAAGCCGTTAAAAAATGCCTTATAATAAACTTGCCATGCCACTACTTAGTATCATCGTCTTTATAAATCAATACATAACACAAATATTTTCAATTTAATTCGAAAATATTAGAGGATTATCCACGCGTCATGAAAATAAAAGCGCATTTAAATCGATTAATCATTTTAATTTCTACAAGGATTTTTAACGACATTTTGATTTTTAAATCATTTTATTTCAAAACTAAATTTACCTGAATTGTTAAAATTAAAAAAAAAATCCAGTAATTAACGACAAAACTTGTAAAATTTTACGAACATTCAAACACAACTAATCTAATGAGATCCAGAAAGAAGCGGAAATTTTTGTGACAGACTTGACCTCCAAAAGCCCATTAGTATTCAAATTATGGATGCCACATCCATTCAGTTGTTCAAAGTGTGCTTTCTAACTCATTTAGAGGTGTAAAAACGAGTTGAAAATAAAATTTACATTTTATTTAATATTTTTCAATATTTTAGAGGTAGGTTGTAAGCTTAAGCTTCTTTTACTCATTCAAATAATTTGTTTAAAAATAACATTGAGCGTTAATAAGAAAATAAACACGTCGCTAATTATGAAAAATTTCATCTATTCTTAAGCCAGCTCATAAAAAATTAATCAATATTTTATTATTGATGACAAGTTTCTCTCCACATCATTATAATTTGTGAATCAATTAATTTAACCAAATAAGTAGTATGGATTAATGGTTATAATTAATTATTCAAGCCATTCGAAAAAATTTTGATAAATAGACAACGAAGTTAAATAATATGATGACTAAATGAATGAAATTATACATTCTTTTAGTCAAAGTCGTGAATAAAATAACATCCATAGAAGCAGCCATAACATTTTATTGATTAACTCTAATTAAATTGTAATTTGTTATTATTGTGAAGTGATTTTTAGCTTTTTATGAATCATTTACAGTCATGCATGGAAAATAATGAAATATTAATTGGATTTTATAAAACAAATTCGTATTTTGCACGATTCTACTTTACTGTCTTACAAAGTCTTTTAATTTTTGAGCCGTAATTTGTAAAATGGACAGCTGGGCTAGTAGGTGCAGATAAGCGATAAGTGAACTTCTAATTTCCACGAGGAACTAAAACAAATATGCAAATTTTTTACAGATTTGATGCCGTAAAATTTGAGCTTTTAATCATCTTGCTGTAACATGATTCGTGTGTCATTTGAGAGTTGTTTCCTCGCGAATAGATAAATCTGAATAATCGCTTAATTTTTGTATTTTTTTAAAAAATGTCAAACTTGCACATCAAATTTAATTTTAATTATGATGATCCTGTTGCTTCATTTCGTTGATTGTCGGGGATTCACAGAAAAAAAACACTTGAACGCCACATTTTCTAATAGAATAAAATTGAGGTAAACAAACTTTTTGAATGCTTTTTTGAGGTTTTTCTTTTTCATTTCCATAAATAATGTATTGTCATTCTGAAATATGAAAAATTTAATATTTAATTCACGCCATGTTGCACAATATGAATAATTTGCATGTTATGTGAGGTGGTAATGTTTTTTCTTGTTCTGTAGCTTGATCATGCCGGTATCTGTGCTAAATTAACATACATGTACTCTTCATAGCTTTTTAATGCGGTAAAGGTTTATTGAGGAAAAGTATTTGAAAGTTTTATGGAACTGAAATTCTTCAAATAAATTTATTTCATAAAAAGAGCTTACAGAGAGAATATAAAGTTGTAATTTAGTAGAATCGATTGTTTTTATTTACAGAAACTTTCTTTTTTCTAAAAATTTTGCCAATGACATTTTTTGCTAGGATAAACTGTCTTGAAAACTAAAAACTTCCAATAAAACTACAAAATAGCAAGATTGCTTATATTTTGACATGACTAAAATAATTTAAAACCAATTTGTGTGCCTGCTATTTTAACAAGAACGAATTTAGGTATCCTGCTGATATGAATCTGTGTATAAGATCACACATTTTAGGAAAACACTGTAGAACGTAGGTTGTAGAAAATTATGATTGTATTTAAATTATATCCCGCCATAATGTCTGGCGGAAAAATATTTTAGTTAACATAATAATAATATATCTTGTATTGCCATTCTACTTTCTTAAATTTTAATGAGGAATTAATACTACTCAAAACTTCAGTTTAAGCATTTTTCATCATTTTATATAATAACTTTAAATATAGCATATTTCATGAACTTTTACATAAGATTCTTTCAATACTAAAAAAGTTTGTTTTCTTGATAGTTTTGGAATTTTTATTAAAATCTAAACAGTCTATTTGTCGTTGAGAATCTTCTATTTCTGGGACGTCGGTTACATCACCCACTACATCTATTGTATCCTCGTCATTATCGTCACTGTCGGATGTATTGTAATTTTGTCCATATTGTTGTGCAATATAGTCAGCTCTTAAAGCTTCTATATCCACTGAAATACCCTTGGCTCGAAGCTTTCGTGCCTGTCTATCAATCGCTTTATTAATCCTTTTTTTACGGCGCGCTCTAAATGTCACGAAGAAATTATAAACTTGTTGGAAATTGTTTATTAATTACTTACTTCTCTCGAGCTTTTATCTCATCCGTTGATATTGGCTCTCCAGAACATGTTTGAGGTTGTGCATTATGTGCCGGTCTTCCTGGACCTTTCTTTGTATTTTCCCTTTTCCTCAATTTAGCTCGCCTGTTAAATTTTATTTTTTGAAAATTATTTTATTCATGTGTTGATCCCTCCTTCCCTGTCCGAAAAAGTTCTAGCTTACCTATTTTGAAACCACACGACTACCCGACTTTCTATCAGATCTAGTCTCATCGCTAATGCTTCTAAAGTAAGAATACCTTTAATGTATTTTGTTAATTGTTTAAGCTAACATTTTTACCTCTCATAAAGATATCAGGATAATGACTAGCTGAAAACGCTCTCTCTAATTCCTCTAGTTGCCATGAATTGAAATTTGTTCTAGACCGTCTTCTTTTCGAAATACTATTGTCTTCATCTACGTGGGAACCTGAGAAAATGAAGAAATTAATTTTGTAACAAATCATTAATTTTTCTTAAATACATTTAATTGCATAGCCGCAAAGCTCAAAAGAATTAAATTATTTGACAAAACTCTACTTTCCACTAGACGGTGAGCATGCTCAAAACAATTAAATTGAAAAGCATAAACAATTACAGATTTAATGAAAAATTCAATTGATTTTCATCAATTACGCTACACGTGAAACTTGCAATGAAAATGAAAGTATTCACTTTTCCAAATTTAAGCAGCAATTCATTTGAATAATAAGACTAATTTCAACGAATCAATCTCCAGCATAGAAACAAATCAATTGTTTTGATTGACAATTGAAATTAATTCATCAGTTAAATAAACCAGAACTAATTTTTTTCTTCTCGGTTAGGTATAACAAATCATAACAAATTTAAAAAGTTTTAATTTCAAGGGATCAACTTATCATCTTGCTTACATTTTCTCCAACCATTTTAATGTTATACAATTTATGATCCTGTTTAGCCCTTTTTATATTCACGTTTAAAATGTTTTTTATAGTAAAAGTTAATTCTATTCAGAAAAAGTCGTACGCACTTGTTTTCTATTTATTTGAATGAATTCATGGTTATCCCAAGGCGTAACAACATTATTTACAGCTTATTGATCCCAAATAGAATTTTGAAGTGTGAAAGGGAATTGATATGATTGGAGTCAGTCAGTAGCTTAGAATTGAAACATTTTTTCATAATGTTAGCAATAAATATGCTGGACATGATAAGTGGGGTTTAAGATGCTTGAAAAATCTTTCAAATTTATTTTTGACATGTTGCCATAAAACGTATGAATATTTCTACATGAGATGTCCGTTTTAGAAAATGGAATAACTTTTGAAGATCCAAAGCACAAAAAATTCAGAATTGATAAAATTTCGACAATTTCAGAATCCCAGAATCTCAGCAAAATAATTGTGCTAATAAAATTGAAAAAAATATCTCCCTTACTTCTCATTTTCAGCTGCAAGGAAAAAGTTATCAAACTTCTTCATCTCTATTCATTCTGTTAGTCCCTGCTTCATTCCTAAGAGACTCATAAATTTCAACCAGTAACAAGTCTCCCTATGAATTATAATTTTGAGCAACTTAATTATACTATTACAATGATGCTATTGTTCTTAATTATCCTTCTTGTCTTCATGACAACATAAGCGACATTTTTGCGATGCAGTTACTCTAAACAGATTTTTTATATTAAATCATGTCAGAGATTCTAGCAAATTACTCGCATCAAAATGAGTTAAATTTAAAAATAATAAAAAATGTGTGCTGAGCGTCAAATTAAATAAACAACAACAACAACGAGAGTCTATGCAAAAATAGATTCCGATAAATCCCTCAGGTCACAAAATTGAACTTCTTATGTATGTGTACACAAATTGACTTATTGCCTGTTCATAAAAGACATGCGCAATAATTATATTTTGACATGGATAGTTGAAAACACAGAAAATGAAATGAAATGATTTTAAATTCAATTGATAACATTATAAATTAATTATGTTCACAGTTTAAGTAGTTGTAGGAATGATTATTATTCCAACTGCTATACATGTGAGAATGTTAACAAGGAAATTATTGAAAACAGTGAGTTTATGTAAATTATAAATTCATTTTTATGTTATTATTTTCATATTTTTCAAAAGTAGTGAACAGTTCCATATTTTTTTTTAATTATTCACATGCAAGTAGTTTTTTGTTCAATCCCTTTTGGTGTATGTTGAAAGCATTAAGGGTAGCATACTAACGACATAATTTACACTGCAAGTGTAATTTTGAAAATTTGGCTAAATTACTTTATTTTAAGCATTTAAGGAATCATAATTAAATTTGCAAGATGCAACATAATGTGCAGCTTCAAATTCTTCACAGCTTTTCGACTGGATTCGACACTTATCTGTTTACATAATTTAATAAGCACCGTCTCTCACAAATTATTAATTCAAATGAATTCGATAATCAAAACTAATCAAAATTTAACTAGTTTTAGACTAATCTACGATCTTCTAAAGGAAGCGGCATCAAAAGATTTTTTTCTAGTATTAAAAACTACGGGGTGCATGAAGAAAAGAAGAACGCAAAGTTCCGACGGACTTACTCTGATCATCATTTGAGTCATCGCTGCTCGATGTTGGATTCAAGGATGAATGGTCGATATTTGATATTTTTTTATTGCTTTTTTTAATTCCGCTTACACAATTATTAATACTATTTTCGTTGGCTATATTCGGTAATGACGGATGATTAAGAAATGACATTCCAAATTGCAGAAATGGTTGCCAATTAAACATGCGAGCTCTCGGTGTAAAGTGTGCAGCAGCAGCGGCCGCATAAAGCTGCAGAGCTGGCTGTAAATTTCGTGGTTCTGACATTTTTTATGATGATTATATAGCTAACATGGCAGAATGTATAAAGGTACAATAAATATGTTTGATGATTACTTTTTAGTTAAATACAATCGACTTGTGTATGGCAAGGAAGAAACGCCGATGAACATTTCAATTAATTTTTCTTATTATTCCATCCGTATGTATATATTTTAACCATTTAACAAACACCATCAAAATTGTTGTGCATAATATTCATTTAAGCAGCAATCTATAATTTAATATTTTCACTCTTTTCAAAAAAGAACTAGGTATGCTCATATAAAATCCAGTAATGTAAATCAATTTTATTTCAAAACAATTTAGCATATCAAAATGAATTTATAAAACTGCAAATCAAAATCATTTTCAATATGCACAAGGTAGATTATTTTCTTTCATTTCCCCTCACACTCATTTCTGAAATGTCAGTAGAACTTCAATCATGAAAGAAAAAATTATTTCTTTTTTGTTGTTGCTGTTGTTGTATTGCATGCGTTTCATGAATATACCAAACAACAATAATTTTTCACACTATTAATTTCCGTAAGCATTTATTGAATATTTTTTTGTCGTCATTATATTGTAAAATTGTCAGTTATGATAACTTTATTTCTTTTGATATCATTTGATATTTTAAATTATAGCACCAAATTTTCATATTTTTATTTTTTGTTTTGTTTCTCGTCCATTAATTTATTTATTATCTCCATTACACGTATATATAGCTCTCTTTTTTATTTCTTTTTTTTGGTATGAAAATCCGTTGTCGACAAAGAATGAGAATGTACTGAAAAATGAGACTCTTATATCAAAAAAATGCAAAAAAAAAACGATGAACACAACTTCAATTTTCAGGATTTCAATGAACTAATACTATTAGCAACATAAAAGTTGAATACAATGCAACACAATTTCCTTCTTTGAAACTTTTCATTTATTTTTTATTTTTATTTTATTTTATTTT
Source organism: Chironomus tentans (assembly GCA_963573255.1). NCBI lineage: Eukaryota > Metazoa > Arthropoda > Insecta > Diptera > Chironomidae > Chironomus > Chironomus tentans. The sequence goes on along the minus strand of OY754303.1, from coordinate 26,786,425 downwards.
TTTTTGTTCAGCATTGTGAAGTGATCTACACAGCACATAACATTATAATATATCATCAAAGGCTGTACTGGAAAAATATAAAACATTTGCCAAGAATGAACATATTCCAAAGGCGTGTAAAATTGTGTGAGAGAAAGGAACAGAAAGAGAGAAAAAGGGAAAAAGTAGCAACACAACAACAAAATCAATTTGTAGAAAGGTAAATTATGATTGTAACAACACAATTTATGCTTTACTGTTTTATGTCTAACATTTATGTCTGTGTTAGTTCTCTCATTGTTCATACATACACAGCAAGCATAAGGAGAGAGAAATTTCTCTCGGATATTTTTATTTTTTTGTTAGTGCAGAGAGAAAAGCTAAATGGCGTGCTCGTAGTAATTTCTTTTTATCTTTTTAACGCATGAACTTTTTGCCCATTTTTTGCTGATTGGTTCACAAATTTTACTTCCTTCTTTATTTGATTTAATACCAAAAAGATTTTTTTGGCTTTATTTCATTCATGAAGAATTTGTTAAAAGATGAACTCGATATTGTTCTCGTCACAAATGCGAAAATAAAATTTAATCAATAAATTTTATTTTATTTTTATTACATTTAACTTGTAAATAATTATGCTCGGTTGGGACAATTTATTAAGATAGCTATTTCTGTGCTTCCAATTCGAGCAGAAACTTTTCATAAAATAAATTTGAACTCTTGTGTATAAACTTTGTACCAAAAATATTCTGTTTTGTACCATTTTGCCAGTGATTGCTCTTAGTTGACGAAGTAATTTTATTTTTAAGTGTGCTACAATTAAACAATATGTTTGTGTCTTTAAAATTTCGCTTACACCTTTTTCATCTTTTACTTCAATTTTCCTTAAAACTTAATATATAATGTGCAAGAAATAATTTGATATTGATATTGACCTAAGTTTTGGGACTAGATTTTCTAAACGAGTTAGTCTTACAGCTCGGAAATTTTTGGTCTCCAACTCAGTGTTAGATCTCGGTTCTAATAATCAGTAAATCTTAAATTTTAAGCAATTTTGGATATTCCTAAAAGAACCTCGGTAAAAATAACTAACCGTCAATACCCCAATTTCATGGTTCCCAAAAACTGACCCCTCCTAATCTCGAAAGCTACGAGGTGTCGAATAAAGTAAATTGTGGTCAAAACTTTTTGCAGAAGTGTTAGAAAATGAGCCAAGTATCAACTCGAAATTTGTACTTAAACTAACATGTCCACTGATTTCCTAAAATCTTCTATATCTTAACTTAATTTTACAATTCCTTCTTCTCTCATATCGATCCACACTTTAATCAGAGATACAATGAATTTAAAAAGCAAACAACCTTGAAGCGAACGAACTTTTTATAAAGTCTTTAAAGTATCGAAGACAGGGATAAATAATTTTCAGGAAATGACTCAAAAAATAAATTGGAATCTTAAATGATTCAAAACGTAAAAATAGTATGATTTTAAATTTCCAGGTAAATTTTAAAATTGCTATTCTCATTTCATTTTTTTAGCAGCATGATAAGTTTGGGATTGATTTTTTAATTGAAAAGACCGCCTGCTACAGATGTTTTAACACATTTTTCCAATTTTAATAATTGAAATCAGGTAAGATTTGATTGCTTAACTATTTTGAGAATAAATTTTAGCGGTCTGGATTTTTATCAATTTTTAGGTTTTTGCAGGTTTTTGTAAATTTTAAAGCCTCATAAAAATATTGAAAAAAAAAATTAATTCTAACAAATTTGTGTGGATAAAAAATCAGCAAGCGGCAGATTTATTAAAATGGCTTAATTTTAAACCTAAAATAAAAAAAATCAGGTGTGCCGCAACATTTTTCAAAAACGGCTTTTATTGACCAGTTTTTACATTCATATTAATTTAGACACCAACAACCAAATTAGTTTGGGAAACACTGGTATCGATTAAAAAAGGTTAAACTGGTACAGTCAAACATACTATAAGGATTCCGTTGAGTTCCTTTCCAATTTCTATAAAATATTTTTATCAACACGCATTATTCAACCACTAAACATTATTTGCCTCTATGCGATTTTTACAAAAAAAAATCAGTTTATTTTAAATGCATAAAAAATCACAACCCCAAAAAATTCAAAAAAAAAATCATCACTATCACTATTTTCCCCCTAGATACTTTATTGCTGCCACTTGGCAATCTTAGGGAGGTTAGCGGTTAGTATTTCAAATGATTGTTATTGTCATAAGGTTATGGTGGTAATAAAAAGTTATGTCTCTAAATAAAATTTGTGTTGTTAGCTACTAATACGAAGATGAAATAAGAGAAAGGGATAACATGTTCGGAATTAAAATTACAACTTTAGAATAAATTTAGAGTAATTGACACTGATATGGTAGTATTAAATCAATTCAATTTAACACACCAGAAAGTAAATTTAAAGCAAATGAACTTGGTCTGTGCATGCAGAAAACTTGTGTTGTTTTGAAAGTGCCGAAAAAAGGTATATAATTGGAAATTTAATTATATGTTTGTGCATTTATTTCAATTTCAATTTCAGGTTGTGGAGAAGAAATTAAGAGATCAACTTGAACATAAATTTACATTTTTTCTTCTCCTCCTTGATTCTTGAATATAAAATAAAATGGAAACAAGCGGATAATACATTCAACATATTTTATTATAGAAAAATATTGATGTTAAAAGAGATATTATGTACGAGTATATAACTTAATAAAAAGTGATAAATTCATAACTCATTTCATTAATCGCAATTTTAAAATTCAATCTATTATTTTCTTATTCAAATCGATTAAATTAATAAATTAATAGACAAAATTATTTCATCTATAAAAAGCATAAATGATTAAAAATAATCAAAAATGCCGAATCAGTGTCTAGTAATTTTAAATAAGAAATAACGTAGCTGAAAGTGTCCAGATGAATTTTAAAAATACCATAAAAATATCTTTATTTCGTTTCATTTCTTTTCTTTTATAGTAGCTTGATACGCCTGTTTGAAGCAATACCTGCTGTGTCAAAAAATTATCACTTTTTCACTCGTTAATAACAGTTTCGTGTTGATTTCTTTTCATTTTTAATAGAGGTTTAACTCGAAGAGAAATAAATTATGACACAATACTTTTATCTCTCCTTTTCTCATTTTTTTCTTCTGTTAGACATGGACAGAAACTAAGCGTTCGGCTGTTTGGACCAACTTTTTGATGATTGAGTTGTTTTTGAAGACTATCTGCATTTATATATTTTTTGGACATTTTTATTAATTTCAACAGCTTTAAAAGTTGAGTATATAAGTAAGATAATTTGAAATTTTTTCTGTGTACCAGGCAGGTATTCAGGAGTGATTGGGGACTAAACCACTCGCCTTTTGTGTCAAAATAAATCAAAACTTTTTAAACCAAAATATATTCCTCATTCTAACCTTTTTTACCACAATAATCTAAACAATGTTAAATCAAACTGAACCTTCGAGATAATTGCGTAAAACATGCTGTACAAAATTTTCCGCTAGCTTATAGTTAAATTATAATGGTTTTAGTTAATATTTAACCCAGTAATACTTAAACTATGTTCCGAGACACAACCTTATGCCCCCTTGTGCCCTTGTGGCAAACCATAAAGGGCAATTAACTGAAAAAAACGTTCCTAAAAAGTTTTATAGAAAGATGTAGCAAAATCTTGATCGCTAGTACGTCACATTTCAAAAAATTTTAAAACTACTAACCAGGATTTTTAAAATTTTAAAAAACTTATGAATAGTTTAGGTGAGTCCAGGCATAACTCATTCTTATGCAATGAATTGCCAAAAAAAGGAAATACAGGTCTGTTTATTTCAGACAGTTTACCAAATTTAAGCGAATGAAAAGGCAAATCTTCATGCTATTAAGAAAGTTTCCTTTTATCTACAGCGAGTCCAAATACCTTTTTAATAAGTTAAGAGATTTTCGATAGATATAACAACTAAAATAGATACTATTATAAATAATATTATACATATATAAATATGATGACTAATCATAACAGAATGATATTTTACGGTCTATAATAGCCGAATGAATAGAACGACATTTCTTCAAATAACTTCAAATTTAAATGCAAATTTCATCATCTCGCCTATAATTGATATTTATATTTTATGACCATCGGAAGAATTTAAAGAATTTTTCATCATACACAATAGGACAACAATAAATAAAGTTATTAATTTGGTATGATGCTGTGATACACAGGTATTTTTTCTAACAAATTTCATTTTTAAAATACCGTGAAAAAAGTATTTCATTACAAGATTTTTGAAAATTAAAAAGAGAACCGAAAAGGTGATATAAAAAATATATTTTCATAATTTATTAATTTTTCAACATTATCGCCTCTCTACAATTTCAAAACCGTTCTTCATGTTCACACGTAAGTAATATATACATCTGTAGAGACCTTTCACTACATGCCCTCCTTATTCCATTCAATAGACCCAAGGATTAAATTTGTTGCTTTATTTAATCAACTTTTTAAGTATGAAGGATGAATCTTTCATCAAAACGTGATTAAAGCGCTGTTTTGACACATCAATAAAGCATTAGGTGTGGAAGGAGGTTGGTTTGTCTCAAATTTAAATACTAAAGACTTTTAATCATAATTTAATGGCACAAAAATATTTACAAATAAATTTGAAGGTTTTCGAATCTTAATCTAGTCAATAAAAGCTAACAGGTCGATATTCTCTAATATTTTATGCAAGCATAAATTTGAAAGATCCAAAAAAATTAACGATCTCATTTTATGAACTCATTTTATCTTTTGAAAAAGAAGCTAATTTCCAAATTTTATCAAAAAAAACTATGATTTTTCTTTTGTTTCGGTCGGGAGATTATAAAAATTACAAATTAATAGAAAATTGTTAGAATTTTAAGTTCAAAACTTCAACCGAAATTGCAAGCAAGTTTCAAGGTCAATTGCAAAAAAAATATTTCCAAATTCTTACCAAGATTGGGCCTGCATAACGAAATATTTTGAAAGCTGAATTTAATTTGAAACTTTAGTGAAAATTATTAAAATAATCTCCGGCGATTAGAAATGTATATTCCCAAAAATTGTATTAGATAATCAGTATGTAGTAGACATAAATTTTAAAAATTCTAAGCATATCACCAATAAACAATTTCTATCAAACATCCCAGATAAGAAAAAGAACACAAAAGTAACTAGACCTTTTTAACCCCGACCTCTCATTAACGATTTGTTACATTTTGTATCACAGTCAATAAAAATTTTGTTTGAGTATTTTTTTTTCAAATTATCCACACAATAATAATAATCTCAATAAAAATATGATTATAGTCATTTTTAACAGAATAATTCGAATGTACGACTTATACACATAAATTTTAGAGCATTAGCACCTTTAAACAATCAATGGATCTCTATATTTTGATAAACAAAGAAATTAAATTTTATTATAAGATATAGGAATGAAATGAAAATCCAAAATTGGGAAACAAAATAAATAACAACAAAATGAAAGAAAATGAGAAAAAAAACTAATCACGGGATAGATGATTAAGATGTTTTATTGAATTTAAAAAAAATAATGTAGTGGTGAAAAGGTACGATCGAAAATTGAAGAAAAAAACGAACTTTTTATAAAAAAAAATATTTTTTCAACTTTTTAATTAATTTTCTCCCTTTGTTATTCTCAATAAGGAATACACATATAGATATATATATTTTGTGATGTTCATCGCTATTCATTTTTTATAATTCTAAAATGTTACTAATTTCGTCCTCACCTTAAAGCATAAAAAAATTAATTTTTCTTACCGATTCCTTTATGATTATTTCTCGTGCTGTTGTCGGCTGCTTCAACGCACAACAATGGATTAAATAAGTCATAACAATTTTTCTTCTTTTAAAATCATTAATTTCATGTTTAAAACCTCAAAGAAGAAAACGAAATTGACTTGTTTGGGTTGTTTGTTGTGCCTTTCAAATGGTTTTTCAGAGAAACACAATACAAGTAAAGAATCACAACGGATGGAACAAAAAAGCTAATTTTCACATCTTAAATAAATCATACTCATTTCGGCTGTCAGATCAAACAAAACAAGATACATTAGATTATAATGATCATTTTTGAGAAGAGAGAGTGAGAGAGAAGAAAAAATATAATGCAAAACAATTGAGAATTTAAAAAAATTTCATTCACAAATGATCATATATCCTTCAATTTATTTTCTTTCATGCTATAAAAGATTTTTTTTATTATTCTTATTATTTCTTACTCTTATATTATTATTAATATTATTATAGTATTATTTTTGTACTTCATTCTACTAACTTATTATTAGTACAATTTTTTTACTTATGCTACCTATTAAACAAATGAGATAAGGTAAAAAAGTCTTCTCAAAATACATAAAGATATGTTTCATCTGATTTTCATATTCTTTTTAAAAACATATTTCTCATTTTTTTTTCTCTTATTATTGCACAACATTAAGTAAGATTCACCATTTATTGTTGTGACAAAAAATGATTAAGATACTAAAGAATATTATATTAAATTGCTAATATGGGCTTCCGTTATTTCAATTGCTGAAACAATAATATTTTCACATAAATTTTTGAACACGGCAGTTGGCTTGTTACTCTTGGGAAAATTTATCTAGATTCCTAGTCGAATTTCAACTGGATTTAGGTTTTATTACCGATTGCATAGCACACTCCTATGTGAAAATGTGTTAAGGCTTAAATGCCACGTCATGAGGTTGTTATGCAATTTGTAACCCTCGGATGAAATCTCGTGCTCTCTTTTTTATCATACTGATCTACAGAAATCTAGTAATTTTTCCCAACAACATCCCATAATGTAAGTCTGATCGATATATTTCATAGAAATTTTTATGAATTTAATTCATAATCTAACTTAGACGAAAATACTTGATAATTGCTGATTACCCTTTAGTATCTTAAACTTGATGACTGAAAATTATTGCTTATGTGAAGGTGAATAATTTTTCATGTATTCTTAAATAAAATATTTTCAATGCTAAATGGATTAGGTCTAAGACTGTGCTTGGAAGTATCATTACTATTTGAATTGCAACTCATTAAATGCTCGACACTTTCATTTCTTTGATGTGGTGTGTCTTGTGATGTTGTGTAGTCTTGTGACTCTTCGTCTGTTAAGTCAGTTCCTCCAACTACATCAATTGGATCTTCGTCGTTATCTTCACTATCTGAACTAAGTAATTGCCCTCGATGTTGTGCTACATACTCTGATCTTAAAGCCTCTACATCGACTGTGATTCCCTTCGCTCTAAGTTTTCGAGCTTGTCTCTCAATGGCCTTTGCAATTTTCTTCCTTCGTTTCGCTCTATATATACACACACGATTGGAATCAGTTTAATGAGATACAACTTATGGAATTAATTATTTTATACTTACTTTTCTCTAGCTCTAATCTCATCAGGTGGTATTGGCTCGCCGGAACACGTTTGAGGGTGGGCATTGTGTGCTGGTCGTCCTGGTCCTTTTTTCGTTTGTTCACGTTTCCTAACTTTTGCTCTTTTGTTTTGAAACCAAACCTGTACACAGTAATAATGTTAATTGAGAATTAGTGTGCTTCATTTAAATTATGACTTTCATAAGAGAATTTTTATCACATTATTCTATACAAATAACCAAATGAAAAAGAAAATTGGGAATTAAAGCCTTGTTTGAATTACACCAACAATTTTAATGGAGAGAATGATTTATCTTAATAAAATCATTATTCTTTCATAGCAATGTTAACACAGGGGAAAAAGATTTTCGGGGTATAATTTCTATAATCGGAAAGATTACAACATAAAGAGGCATATGATTGCACATTATAAATGCGCCCATCTTCATAATCCGCAACAATAAATTTCTATATCCCATAAGAAATGAAATGCTAAGTATTGCTCGGGTATTCTCGTAAAAAAAGAGAAACAAATCTTAATTTGAAAAGGTTGAATAATGTAAATTGAAATTTTCATTCCCCTTGTACACACTTGTTTGTAATGTGCTATATACAAACATAATATCGACACTTCAGAAAATGTATCAAGTGTAGGGATGCAATGAATTTTAATAATAATTTTTCATTTTTTGTTGTTTACAACAAAATATAAATTAGTTTTTTTGAAGCGTGCATTTCTCCCTACAAGCAGCTACATGTTTTGTAGTAGCATCATCAATTCTGCCTTATTTCTCCTGAAAGTGTTGAAAAAGATTTAATCCCCTTTTGGTTCATAATAAATTCTATCATCATTATTTTCTATTTATTTACTTCTTTAAAAAGAAATCTCAAAACACCCAAATTTTTATACCAGGAATAAATGAATGAAAATAGTTAACATATGTATTAATGTAATTCCATTTCATTTCAAGATTTTTATTAGGGTTGATCCTTAGAAAATTTCCAAACCTCAATTGCATCATAAATAAATCGAAATGTAACTTGTGTTTATTTAAGAGGGTGATTGCAGTTTGCCTTTTTAACTTCTATAATACAATATAAATCCCCGTGACTTTTCCTTTTATCCTAAAGCCAATTTCTATGGCACAAATTTCTATTAACAACAAAAGTGAAAAAATCATCCTTACTGTCATGTTGACGAAAATTATGTTTAATAGTTTATTATGACGATACTATGTTATTATTATTTTAAAGGCTGAGGTAAAATCTAACAGAAAACAAAAATTTCATTAATTCTATTCCCATGATACCCCGATAGATGCTTCTTATACTTCATAAAGGGATAATCATTAGTTCGGTTAAAAAAGGAAATCCCAGTGGTGAAAATAAAATTTATTTCACTCAAAGTTTCAAAACCTGTATTATGTACTTGATCTCATAGCATATGCATAGTATTATATTAAGGAGTCAACTGAACCAGAAGAAATGTAAATTTACTGATTCAGTATCTCATCTAATAAGATTTTGACAATAAAATATAAGCTTTATAAATACATTAACATTCAGGATTAATTCCAAGAATTATCCAAAAAGGGCTCATCCACAAATGATACCTATCAAAAAATAGAATTTTTAAACTCGCACAGCTTTAGACCCCAATGACCTTCTTAAATAATGAAAAATTATTTATAATAATCGCTAAGATATTCTTACATTCCAAAATTAAAAATACAGTTTACAGTGGGATCCGAAACTCATTTGATGACATTACAATTTCTAGCCTACAAAGATTCTACATATGATTCATAAAATTGCTGGGTCGGTGTGCAGTTATCACTATACCACAAGCTACTTTAATACACTTCCAATTTCAGAAACAAATCAAAATCTAGCATTTGCTTATGGGTAAATCCACGAGAGATTTTTTTGAGTAAATTTACATTTCCTTAAATATCTCTAAAAATACTTAATATTTTTATCCCTTTTCAAGCTTAATTTGTTCAGCAAGTGAGCATCTACCATTATATTAACATTAGACGTATTCATATGTCCTAAATCATTAGTTATTTTAATTTTTAGAGTGTTTCATCGTTAATTTTCTGAAAAAGCGCGTTTATACTTTTCCCATTTTTGAGCTAAATAGCCTTAAATTAGACCTGGAAAAGCATAAAAACAGTTTCTATCCAAATATACTTTACTTTTATAATGTTTTCATTATGAATTGATAGCTAATTAATGAGATATTTAACAAAAACCGCGTTTCATCGTTAATTTCTCAACTCATTATTGCAAAACACAAAATGGTTCAAAACAAAAATTTCCGTTACAATTTGACTACAAACAAAATAAATTTAATTAAATGACACTTTTAAAGCCTCCATTTATATCAAAGGCAGTTTATAAATGAAAAGTATGATTGCAGCTCCATTTATTCGTAGATTTACTCATGATAGTTGTCAAAAAATAAATGATAGTCTACAAATTGTAGAAATTTTGACCGTTATAAATAAATTTAAACAAAAACAAGTAGAAAAAAATTGTAACTCAATTTTTCCAGTTCTGTTCTTTCGTGGATTTACCCTTATATAATGTGAAATAAAGAGTCCTTCTAAAAGCAATAAAATTTCTATTCCTCTTTATGTTGTCCTCAAAATATCGAATTACAAGAAAATTGAGGATTTATGTCTGAAAATGTCTAAATATATAATTTAATATTAGAGTATGCTTTCCTTATGTACACATTAATATTATAAATGACTTAGAATTGAAGGCATTGGTCCATACAATTAAAAGAAATTATATTTTGTCACGAAAACAATATATACTGTTGTATTTTTATTGTTGCTAATGTTAAAGTAAAATATATTGTATTCAGATAAAGACTTTTTTTCGTCTTTTGTACGAAAATTCATGTATTCGTAAAGGTACTGATTGAAAAGTTTCGTGATTTAGTGTGATTATAGGTTTGAAAATTATTAGCAGTAATTTTCTATTGCTTTTTCATAAATAAATCGCATTCAATTACAAATTATATCGAATTTATTTCTAAAAAGCAGTTTAACAACTTAATTAAACTTTGAACGAATGTTTATTAATAATTTAATAATAATTGCGGTTATTATTGTAAGAACATAATTTTACTTATATTAAGTTATTTGATTTACTAATGTGATTTCTTCTCTTATGATATCACACAAAAGTGTAAATTTTTTTCCCCTTAAAGACATAATGTGTAAACTTACCGCAACCCTATTTTCTTTTAAATCCAGTCTCATTGCTAAAGCTTCTGTAGATGTCGAAGGAGAGAACGAAAGAAAAAGGAAAATAACATGTAGATTGTTATATTGATGATGTCTCATAATGTAAATGGTTACCTCTCATGAATACGTCAGGATAATGGCTAGCTGAAAATGCTCTTTCTAATTCTTCTAATTGCCATGAATTAAAATTGGTTCTAGATCGTCTTCGTTTCGATGAACTATTCTCCTCATCCCCATCAGCAGTTGAGCCTAGAAATAATTATTTATGGAAAATGAATGCATTAGCTTTTATTGCTATGAACATTTTCTCTTCATTATTTATTTATCTTATCACTAATTTATTGTACCGACTCAATGAAAGTTGTTGGTTTCATATAGTTTCATATCATGTACGTATGTGCCGTAAAATAGTTATCAGTCTTAATCATTTTGACATATAAAATAACAGATAAAATTAATTGAAGTAAATTTGTGAATCGATAAAGCATAATTAATCACTTCATAAGTAAATATTTATCAATATTTTAGTATATTTCATCAAACACCGAAGCATGATTGCGTCTAATGATAAACCTACATGCTTTAATCTTTTTATAATTATCGTAATGATCCTTGTGTTAATAGGAAGATTCATTCATCCATTCACAAATATATGAGAAACTTTAATTAAATGAACTCTAGTTTAATTTGATTCAGTCTGTCTGACTTGAAGATTCATTCAATATACATATTAAGCATTATTAATTTTATAGAAATCAAAACATTTGATTACGCTCATATTCAACAATTTTATGATAAGATTTTTAATTAAAAATCTAAATAAATATTTTTAATTCAATTTATAGAATATTTTAAGTAATTAAATGTGTCAAATTTTTTATGAGGTATTACGTAGCACCAAATAATATATTTTGTTCTAACCTAATAAAATATTTTGTTGAAAAGTCGAAATCTCTCCCCTTTTAAGGTTATCGCAGAGGTGCTCAAAGTTATGTCCACGACACTCAAGTACAATGCCGAAAGGTTCATAGTTAAAAGGTCATGAATTCAGAGTTTTCGTAAATTTTTAGCATATTTTTACTGATGCTAACAAACTGTGTATTAAAAATTTGGCACAAAATAGTTTGCCCACCGTTGTCTAAACTTATGATTCGAACGACCACTATGTAAATTTCCTCAATAAATTGATTATGATTGGATCTTACGACCTTTTTTTGAAATGACCATAACAAATCTCAATAAATTTTTGGAAAAGAATACGAGTCATATTAGTGTGCTTGTTATAATTTATTGGTAAACTAATAGTAAAATCCAGATTTTGATATTTCTAGTAAAAATAAATTTTAGAATCTCTGAATTATTTGCAGAAAAAAATAAAAACCTAAAGTAGAAAAAAGAGACGAAAGCAACAGTGAAGATGTTTTATGGAACAGACGCCAAAAGTTTCGTTTGTATTATCAGATGCGCAGAAACATAGTTCATTCCGAAAAACTAAATGTATACATATTTCAAAATGCATAAAGTTGATTGAAATAAGGAAACTAATCTTTGCTGTGTAGCGACAGATTTAAAAATGTTATACTTTAAAAAATTCTAAGCTGGATATTATTATGTTTATCATGTTCAATTATTTAACGGAAACAAACTGAGCTTGCGCTTCAAATGTCTCTAGATTTGGAAATTACCAGTGTAAGCTGATGCTTATCAATTCCTAATAGTAGACTTACATCAAAAATGGCAGTAATTATAGTTAATTTCCAATTCTGAAGCGGTTTCTAAGAAAAGAAACCTTCATTATGCTTAATTTTAGTGGCAAGTGGAAATTAAAATTCACAATCAATGGGAGTAGCTCATTTGAATGATAAATGGACAAAATAGAGGCAGAATATGTGAAATATTCATAGAAAAGATACACAAAATTATAGCAAAACCATAAAAGGTAGACCACATGCCTTAAAGACATGACCATAAGAAATAGGAAATTTAATTCGAAAGAATCTTTTCACAAACAAAAAAAACTAACATAAATAACCTTCCGTAAATGCTTCCTTTATATAAATTAATTTCACAACTGATTCTATTTTCATGAGCTAATTGTTTTAAAATCACAACCTCTATAAATTTAATTAAATTTATTTGTGTTCATATTTTTTTCTGTTGTGAAAATAAATATAATTAATTGATAAGGCTCTGAATTTAATGACTGTATTATAATCATAATCAATGTCAGTTTTCTTGAGCTTCTTATAGGATTTATAATGAGAATTTTTCATTAAACAAGATCATCGGTTGATAATAATCTTGCTTTTGTTATTATATATAAAAAAATACAAACTAAGTGAATTTCTTTATTATTATTTTCGTTATTGCCCAACACATTTCGTTCGTATTCATTTTTATTGAGTTTTAAAATGAAATATAAAATTAATTTTTAGTGAAAAAATTTATAACTTAAACGCTGTCAGAAAGAAATTGAGACGTTTGTGCAGTAATTGTGCCAATCGCTTCAAAAGAGAGAGAAAATTTGCGCCATACAACCAGTTCTGATCGGCCGCAATGCCCAGCAAACGTTAAATTTTACAACCTTCTTTTGTACCGTGTTGTTCTTAAAGTTCAAGGTTTGGCAACTAAAAATATATGATCACTAGTGTAGTACCCCGTCAAGCATGACGGGCATTTTTTCTTCTTTTAAAACAGTAAAATTTATATTCATAAACGATTAATTTCAATTTTATTTTCAAACTTTAAGCAGTTTAGATATTAAATTTTTTTTTATAAACAACATTTTGTGTGAAAATTTTATCATTTTCAAGAAGCTTTCCTCGATATACACCTTGAGCAATGAATATTTTAATGTTATTGCGATTTCTTGATTTTGATATAGCAACATAAAGCTGATTGATTTATTGGTTTAGTATAGGGCCCCGTCACAAAGAAATTATACATGAGTAACGCTTTGTTTTTATTGATTTTCTCTTTACCCTTGAAAGTGACAGCAATGCAAGTTATTTTTTCTTATACAGAAAAAAATTCCCCATCTTTTGATATATAAATTGTTTTCTCAACCTTAACAGTTACTTCAAAAAATCACTTTAAGTAAGCATCACTCACGTATAATTTTTGTCAATTATGTTAAGTTTTTTTTTCATGGATTTTCAAAAATGGCGGGAAAATTAAGTGGGAAAGTTAAAATACCAAAATATTAAGATACAGTAACATCCAGTAGGAAATAATAGGAAATATGAACATCCAGCACAGTCAAACTCAAAACAGTAAATAAGAATCTCAGTTAATGAAGAAAAAAAATCTCAGGTAGGAAAAAGAACATAAAGTTTATGTCATAAACTGTTTTGAAATTCTCAATAACAAAAAATTTTGGAAAAAAATGGGCGTGGCTTAGAGCGGAATGACAGAAAGAAAGACAGAAAAATGAAGGCTTTTATATTTATAATTTGCATATAGAAATATCCTTTCATGCTTCATTTGGTAATTTCCTGTTCATGATTTTTTTTTAAAAAAATTATATTGCCATTCATCATTTCCAAGCCTTGTTATTTTATTGCCGCAAAGAGGTTATTAATTTTTATTTGCCAATTTTCAATGTTTTGCTCGTTTTCCTTCATAAATAAAATTAAGTTATAAAAAAGACGGATACCCTCTGATGCAAAAGAAATTACTTCGAGCCGTCTTTCTCAAAAGCATATACAAAAGCATATACATGCTCCTTTTCTCTCTCTCGTATGAATTTTATGCGTTTATTAATTTTTTTGCCAGCCTTTATTCATGGTTGAACATTTATATATGTATACAGGAATAAGTAAACGGTGTTTTAAATGTATGGAACCATTATTTCATTGATAATTGATTGGATGTTGCGGCTTTGGAAGCGCTTTTTTAATGATCATGCATGCTCAGATATTTTTGAACACGAAATTGATTTTATCACATTTTTTGAATAAAATTTAAATTTAAAATTTCTAATTGACAATTATTATTGTTTTTGCTTTCTTTCACTTCACATTTGCTTGCATGTTGATGCTTAGCATATGGCTCAATTATCGTCTTGAATATTATGTTGTATGTTGTATGAAGATTGCAATAAGGAAGATTAAGAAGAGAATACAGGGGTGACAAATAATTCTTAATGTAATAGTCTTGATATACACACATATATGATCATTATAGCTCATTATATGATTCATATGCTTAGTAAATAGCTATCGAGAGTGTAAATTGCTTTTAAGCTAAAAGAAATATGAATAAAAGAGTGAGAATCTAGTATCATTAATAAAACTAAAATGCCTTTTTTCCATCTTGTACTGTAATTATATGATTTGAAATTAGCTATATTTTATAGACTCATGCATAAATCTCTATATTTCTTGCAGCATGTTCTCTTCTTCCTCCTCCTTAATAAGCATTTCATTTTGACATCCCTGTAATAATTTTTCAATTTACTTTTTTTTCTCTCCTCTCCGATCGGTATTCAGTCTATAAAGCTATTTTAAATTGAGTTATCAATTTAAAGCGTCGAGGTTCAAATTTGTTGGCTTGATTATTACATTGGCTGATTTTAAACAATTTACTAAAATTAATATGTTCATACTTCTCTGTTCCAATTCATCATCTTTATAAGAAAAATATCACGATATGATAAATGTTGATTATGATGCAGGGAAATTATAGGTTAAAACGGAATGTAAGAATATATAGATCGTTTCGATCTTCATCAACGGAAATTTATATTTTTCCTTTACTTTATTTCTTTATTTTAGGCATCTTTTTTTGAACATATATAATTATTGGGTAAAACTTAATAAAAAAATAAATTGTTCAAGAAATATTATGATAAATTGTTTTAAATATCTTTATGACTATATCATTAATGATACCTAATTAATGTCAATAGTTTTGTACAATAATGAGTTTAAGCTCAACTAAATAAAATATATAAAAAAGGCAACCTTCGATTGAAAGTTTAATTAAATTATAACTTTTTAAACAAGAAAATTGAGGTATGCAACAAAGAATTGTTTTCTATTGTGTTGAAGTTATGCATGAATGTTGCCATCATTGATCGCCCATTCAAAATTAATGAATGCTTTGAATTTCATTATTCAATTTATATTTGCAACACTAAATAATGGAGAAGCTCAATTTGCTTACAGGAAATGAAAAAAAAATTATTATTAATAAAATAATAAAAAAATGGAAACAATCAATTGAGGCGGTTGATTAAGGCGCATTTTTACTGCCTCATTGTTGAAATTTAATTTAAAACACATATGTTAGTAAGGAACAAGAGTCAAAATTAGCAACAATTCAGTTAGCATTCAATTTATGCTAAAGTCTGAACGAAAAATCGTTACTTCCTTTATTGAACGATGGATGGATGAACGCAAAAATGAAATTTAGTAAAAGTTCACATAGAACTCCAATTAAAAGATAAAAACCTATAAAAACATATTGTAAATACAAGCGATGCACAAGATATACAATAAATATTGAATTAAAGTAAAAAAGGCACACAAAAAATTGATAAGAGTAATAAGAAGTCATTAATCAAATTGATAGTGTTCCCTCATTGTACAAATTATTGTATTGCAGTGAAAATATTCAGATCTATTTGCACCTAATCCGTTTTATCTGATTTACTGTAACAACATTTCAATCCCCCCACTTTGACATAACATTGCATTTTCTATGTAATTGTGTATTGTATTTTAATGCGTCAGCATAAAATGCGATTAATAGGAAAAACCAATTCATTTATATCAGCCTGGAAAGAATGTAATATGAAACCGCCTACTTAACACATAAATAAACCCCTAAGTCGATTTCTGGTGTTGGTGTTAAAGTCTTCAATGCATTATTTTTAGAAATTGCTCTTTTTTCATGGATCACAGAGACACGTGTTGTAAATAGAAATCTGAGTATGAAAGTTATTAACTAAATTTAAGGCCTTAATCGTTAAATTTGAGAACGGGGACTAATATTGAGACACGTGAACAACCATACGTCCTCTGCAACAACTATGGTAATTAATGATGATATCACAAAAATATATACATTTTTTATCATTTGTTATGATATTTTGAAAGATTGATGAGAATTGAAAATAAACATAGGAAATTTCGCAATTCGATGTGACTGATTAAATGTAAAAGATAAGGGGATTAAATAAAATTAAATCGAAGTAGAACAAATTGAAAATGCTTTGGTTTTATTCAGTTTATTTTACAGAAGTATGGGAAACAAACAAGGGAATATGCATAGCGATGATGATGTTTTATGAAAGTGGGGAGTATGCACGCTAGCGTGTTTGTAAATCATAGTTAATCTTTTGACATCGGCATCGCGCTTACATAAAAGAAAATCATCTATAAAAATGAGAATTCTCTCATTTTCATATTTTTGTGTTAGTTTAATAAACTCATTCGTTCAACACTGAGGTCATCAATTTCAATGGATGGTGTTCATTTTTACCGGAGCTTAACTGAATTTTTTTACCAAATTATCGCATTTTCTTCTTAATTTTGGGTTGTTGATTTCATTGTTGGATTATTAACTTGAGAATTCATTATTTTGATTTAGGAAATAATAAATTTTATGCTTCATATATTAAGGATTTTGTAGCTTAATATGATAATTTTGTGTCTAAGGATAAGTAGGCTGTCCAGACATTTTCTCGTTATGCACATTTCTCCATCCGATCTGATCCATACTGATGTAAACTAACTATTTTTTTAGATGAAGAGAACATTTTCACAAAACTAATGAACAGTCTTAATTAAAACCATATAGATGGTTAGTCTTGCTGAAAGGGTTTGTTCAAATAAGGAGTATCACTTAAAATTTAGATTTTTCTCCTATTCCCACCTCTCCGTAACCCCTAGTAACAAAAACGGTTAAAAAGTTAGTTAAAAACTAGCTGCAAAAAAATACACACATTTTTTATCATTTGTTATGATATTTCCAGAGAAAAAAACTAACTGATTATTAGCTAGGCATAAAAAGCTTTCTCCAAAGCTATTTTCCCCCTTCAGAGCAATAAACAGTCAGAAAATGAAAAGCAAATATGTAAAACGTGCCAATCTGATAATTTGTTTAGATGCAATTTTCAATGTAATACATCATATTTATTTTCGCAAGTGTAGCGATTAACAGATAGCTTCAAATGTTTTGAACCGAAATTTTAACTCAACACAATTTCATTTAATGTCTAACGAATGATATTTCAGCTTACTCCATCTTTACTGAGATGGATTACACAAAAGTTCGATTCACCTTAAGAAAATGTTTTAATGCTTTTCTCGGTTTTTCTAAACTTTTCGAAGCCTTTCAAAGAAAAAGGCGAAAGAAAACAACATAATTTATTTATAAATTTTTAAGTGTTTAAATGAGCGAGTGTGAAAAAGGTTCCACGTTAACGTCAAAAGCTAAAAGAATTTATTCAATTTAAATTTTATAAATTACTTTGTTTATGCTTGCGGCAATTTTGTTATTGTGGCTTTTTCATTCTACCTTTTCACTGTTAAGGCGTGTTTTTACACAATCGATCGAAAGCATTTTTAAATTTTACACCGAGTTCATTTATGAACTACAGAAATACATTTTTTTATCTTCTTTTTCGTATATATTCGCACATTTTAAAATAATTAAATTCTTCAATTTGTGCTTGAATAGATCTTTTACAATTTGTGAATGCACAATAATTAACTGGTCAAGAAGGCATGTTCGTTCATCATAAGCTCTTGGCTTTTTATTATTTTTTAACCTATAAATTGTGCATGCATTAACATTTCAAAATATTGATCCTCTCTGCTTCCCAATGTTTAATAAAATGAAAACCGAAAGGAATCGAAGACAAAAAGGGAAAAGATTAAAATTTCCCGATGGAATTTTCCTGAACAACAATTTAGAAGAGTATCCAGGTTGCTTCGAGTAACGGACGGAGACATATTGAGATAGAAAGAAGCTCTTTCTTGTTTGCTTGAAAACAAAATTCTACAAGGATTTTTTTCTCAGACACCCTAATTTTCAGTCAAAACGACCTGACTTCTTGGATGCACTAAGCCGTGGAATAGTGTTTCTTAAATATTAATTCTGATTAATTCGACACAAGAGTGTTGCATGGAAGGTTACAAATTGATTATAGATAATACCTCCTGCTCCTCTTATCAATTCTGGATACGACCCTGTTGCAAAATATTGAAAATTCTTAAGATACCAGGCGACTTTTCCCAATCATATTCATTAAAAATATTGAAAATTCATATTGGCAGCGAAACTCGATTCAAGATTCAATTTTGAACCCCAAAAAATTTGTTACCAAAAAATAAATAAAAGAATATTTCCATCTAGTAAGGCTGGCTGTGAAAAATTGAGTCAAGTTGCATTCAATGGGAAATGATTCTCAATTTGTTACAAAATGGTTTATCAAAATGTAATACCTGATAAATTATATACATTTTATGTATAGCTACGTATACGTTGGAATGCGCAAAAGTGATTTTTACTTCTGTTCCTTATAACTATATAGTTAAATACAAATACATCGATGTTTGAATAATGAAATGGAGACCATAAAAAAACAATATTTTCTAGCATGTACTAGTTCCTATCATTGTCAAATGTAGCATGAAACCCCAAAAGAGCAGCCGTTGAGAGGAAGCAAGAACAAGACACAACGAGGGAGAACAAGAGTATAAACAAAATTGAGCTAATAATTTCACCCGAAATTGCATTGAAAAAGAACCATAAAAAGTCTATGAAAATGTATATAATGTTTTCAACCCTCACAGCCAAAATACAAAGAGTGTCTCGCTCTCTCTCTCTCTCTTTCTCTTTCTCCTTTTCTTCTGCTCTTTATTTTCTCTTCATACGAGAGTGTTGGAAAACTTGCGAAGCAGAAAAAATGGTATCGTAGATTTTCCTCTAGAGGGTTATTTTTATTTAATTCGAACGTGATTTTTTTCGGGGGGAAAGAAATAGAGAAAAAAGAAATACAACAAGAAATGGAGAAACATTTTTCCTGATATCATCAATAATAAGAAAGAAATGAGCAGAGTACAGCTGAAACAATCAAAATGATATCAAAGCTAAAAATTCTTTAGGGGTTGATATTTGAGGCATAAAAAAAATAAATAAATAAATTGACTAGTAAAGAGAAAAATATTACGGAAATAAGTTAAGTAGATGCAAACATCTTCAATATGTGTGGCCACTTTTATATCCCTTTCATGGCATAGAGATATACATACATCTATTATTAAACAACCCCTTTTCACAATCTAAGAAAAATTCGATTTAATGCCATGTTATTCATCCCTTTATTATATTAGATACAATACATTTAGGATGTGATGCTTGACAATTTTCGTATTCTGCTCACATTTGTGCCAAACCAAAACTATAATACAGCTTAAATAAAGAGCAAGCATCAAATCAAATTTTCATTCTATTAGATCATTCTCTCTGCCTCTTCAGCATATATTTTGCGGATCTTTTTTATTTGATTCAAGGTTTACTGTTATGAATATAAAAATCCCAATCGTTATATTTGAATGGTTCTTAAATGCATTTTGGGCCAACGGAATCTGTTTGGGGATTTTCTCATTGATTTAACGAAAATCTTCAATACAAATTGATTCACCATAAACAATTTTATAGCTAGCGAATAATAAAATACTATTTTCATTTCTCGTCAACTAGGATGGCACAATTTTAAATATTGCTTAATTTTAACGCGACACACCGGTTTTTCTTTTTCTTAGACGTTAAAGCAAGTAAAGTGTACAACTTGGTTTTAAGGCAGTGCTACTCAAACTATGCTCCGCGAACCAACTTTTTGCCAAAAAAAGGTCATCATTACTAATGCAGGAATTATAGTGTGTCGCGATTTTTTTTACAATTTTTAGTGTCTCGCCTGCTAAAAAGTTTGATGACCACTGTTTTAAGGATACTGCCGTCATGGCGCCTTCTTCACACATTTAAAAGTAATAGAAAATAATAATTCTTGAGAGTTTGTTACAAAATTTTGAACCTTTCCTTTCTATAAAACGCATTTCGTAATAAGTATACAACTTCTATGGTCACAATGTCTCAAAATAAGGAATAAAATGCCATGAATTGCAAAAACTTTTCCACGTATTATTCGAAAAGTCATGAAAATTACTAGGTACATATTTTAGAACTAATACTTTTTCTAGTACATATGTGACAAACATTGAATACACACCCTATTTTTAAATGATACTAATGATATAGGTAATAATAGGGAAGAAAATTGAACATTATCGTGTATTAAAAGAAACTTCGTAACACAATGGCAAAAATACATTTATAGGCATGATTCAACCATAGTAAAGTGCTCTAAGACAGAGAAAAATATTCATGTGAATTTTATTCCATATTTTTTAACACCAGCGTTTAATGGGATTATTTTTAATTAACATAAAATTTCTCGGAACTTATTGGAAAATAGTGTATGAATAATTTTTAATGCAGACATTGATACTTTATTGATTTTTACAATTAAAATTAAATCATTTTTTAACTAGTTTTGATGAATTACTAACGATGATTGAAATTTATATTCGTTTCGAAACATTTTTGTTTCCATATCTATCAGTAATAAGCATTTGCAAGCTTCACTCATATTCTCTTTCGCTAAAGAATATGCAAAGCAAATTATCGAATATATTAAGAAACAATTATTATTGTCTGTATTTTAACCATCTGTGAAATTATTGAATTGCTTTTTCGATCTTTACTTTCGTCATTTACAATTATAATTATATACATATTATTGATATATTTAATATTTAACAGGGGTTGGATATCTGCAGTTACCAAAAAATATTTGTTCAAATATGATCAAAAGTCAATTCTAAAGCTTTTACTTAATAATTAGAATTTTCAATAAAATTATAGATATAAAATGTTGTAGCTTTCAAGCCCTGATTGATCAGGTTGAGCGCTATCGAGCTCATGCAGAATTTTTTTTAAAGTTTTCAAAATATAAACAATTGAGCATATTCTTTTTACTACAATTTAATAATTAGTTATTATTGCATGATTTCAAAATCGCTCGCCTTAAAAAATCCAAGGAAGTTCGCAAATTGAAACATTTAATAATTTTTGAATAAATATATTAAAATAAAATCGTTTTTCTTAAAGGCGTACAGCTATAATAATAATGCTTGAAGGGCCAATCTTTTGGAGCTAAAGACACTGTGCTTTTTTATTGAATTTGTTTTTCCATGCCCTTTAGATCTACAGTTTATAGAATAATCCTAGCACATGAGTCAGTCATTAAGACCTGATGTATCCTGCAATATAGCAGTGTAGCCATCCAGAAGCTTTTATATCCAAGAATGTATACCTGGCAAAGAAGACACATTCTAAGACACTTAATTAATAGCTGGCAGATTTTTAATTCTATCCAAAAGAATTGGTCATGAAATAAACATCTCTGTTTATCCCAATTTATCTTTAATTTGTCATGCTTTGCACAATGGTCCAATACATGTTATATGCCAAAATAAAGATATTCAAAAGGAAATTCAGAAACTGAAAACCGTGTTTTGATTAATGAACTAAAAATTTTAATATCCAAAAATCTAGACGTGTGGCACAAAACTATGAGAAGAGAGGATCAAAAATTGGAACAAAACTGAATTTTTTAGGATGTTCTTAAAAAGGTTAAAGAGAAATTTAATGATGTTTTTGCTATGCAAGTTTCAACCGGCAAACATGCGCGATAGACTCTTAACTTCCGTTTTCTTTTAAACTTTTTTAGTAAAACAACATAATAAGTTAGCTGGAATTTATCTTTAAATGTAATCGACGTATTCCCTCATTTTCAAGACTAATGAAAATGTTTTAAAAGAATTAGACAGAAAACAACATTTTGAATCATGAATTAAAAAAACTCTAAGCATATTTTGTTAAATGTGATAGAAATTATTCATCATTTGCATACAGATGTTCATGATTAGTAACATACAAGAAAGAAAAAAACTAAAGAGCTGAAATTAATTGAAAATATATTTTTTTACTATGAAACCACTCATTCTTATTTACTCGACACTCTTGAAAAAAAAAATAATGTACAAGAAAAAATGTAAAAATTGTGTTTAGACACGAATAATTGACTATTATTTCAATGAATAAAAAACTATACGCTTTATGTCATGTATAATGAATGAGGAGTTAATTGAGAAGAAAGGATTAATTTTTTTGTTGTTCTTTTCGATTTAATAACATAATTTACTACATCCAACACTCATACGATTTGACTTTAATTTCATTTATACACATTTTTTATACAATCATTTATAATAACCTTTTGTGTTGAACTTTACCTGCGGGCGACGGTCTTTAATATAACGTAGAACGCGCTTTTGTTAATATTTTTTGTGTATAGTCTTAATTTCTTTTTTAAATTGATAATACACTCAAGATAGATATGTTATGTCAGTGCTAGATTCCCAAAGGCGTTAATCCAATTTACAAAAAACATATTCATGTATTCGTACATTTCTGAGCATTAAGATGAGACAGAATTTATGTTTTTCTGAATATCTAGCTGCATTTATCACAAAGTTTTAACATAAATTATTATTATTGCTATTTTTTGTGAAATTTAAAAAGTTAACAATATTTAAGCATTTTTGTAGGGTGAAAATATTTTTAAGATTAGAACTTTCATGTTTTAAACAATAATTGATTTTTGTGTAAAGCACACGAAAACATTATTTTTAATTGTTTCTGCATTTTTGTTGGAAATTGAATTTCATTTTGTTTCGAAAAAAAACCTTTTAAAATGCTATAATGAATCAGCGCTGATAATTTTTCAATTGATTCTAAATAATGACTATAGTCTGTTATTAGTTTTGATTATGATTGTTTTAATGATTATGCTTGAAATACAATTTTTTTTATTTTACTTTAATTTAGAATAGAAGATTGATTCTGCAAGCGTACTTTATTTTTTTTTTTGTAAACAAAATATTTTTTGATTACAAAATTTAAAAAATAAAATAAAATTGGTATTGAATTTAAATCTCGAGGGGATACCCTATCACCTAAAGACCCTCCCTGACTGAAACCTAATTTTAAAAAAATCTTATTTTGGTAAAACTGCGTTTGTTTTGAATAAAATATTTTACTATGGTGTTGTTCGCTTATTATAAAAACGATTTTTTTTGCTTGAGCTGTCACAAAATCTCAACCCCTTCCCCCTCCTCTGTAATGCGTTACGTAATAAATGAACGACCCTATTAAGATTGCTTCTTCAACAAATTTTTAAAGAAATTGAACTTAGTTTCTGTTTTATTTTACTTTTGTAGCTCGTTCCACTTAGTAAATCAAAATTACAAATAACTACCAAAAAACCCTAATAAATACAGTTTTTGAAAATAATTTACAAAAGTAGCAACTTTCTTAATTTTAAATAAGGGTGCGGAATTGATCAAAATTAATCAAATATGATCAATAGTCTGTACCGCATCCTTAGTTAAAGATATATAACAATGTAGCAGAAACTTAGACCGTGTACCTGGGAATCATGAATTAGAAAGCGAATTGAATAGTTTATCCTAAAATCATAAAAGATGTGCAAATTTTTCAATTAAGTCAAAACCCCTTGCTGTACCACCGCTTAATATATTCTTATTACGTTAATAACCGTGACTCACCATCACCTTAAAATTTTAATGGTAATTTGAACTCGAAAAAATAAATATTTATTTATACAAAAAATCTTAGTTTGAGAAACACTGCTTGGTAATCAATCGACATTTCTTTACATCAAAAAAATATTCTCGATTCTCGATCTTCTAGATTTCTTAATATATCAAAAATATTTCTAATTAACACTTCAATTTAATAAATTACAGAAAATCTGACACAATTTCACTCAAGGGCAACTTTTAATTAAATTAACAACATTTAATTAGTATCGATTTAGTTTCTATCGATTAAATCAAATCAAATTTCTAAATTTAATTTAATTTAATTAAGCACTGTTAATTGTTTGAAAAAAAATTTACGCAAAAAAAGCTAAAAGCACTTGCAGTTTCTATGCAGAGAGAACATTCCGTCGGAAAAAAATATTTGCACTTATTTTAAGGTAACCAAAAATTGTAGCTTACCTCTTTCATCATTTGAATCCTCACTTTGTTGACTCTGTACACTTCTATTAGATGATAATCCTGACGATTGTGAATTATTGTTATTTCCGGACATAAGTTGTGATGAATGAGTTCCATTGAAATGAGGTCGTGTCAAGAAAGGTGCACCAAAAAGCATTGGATTCGTTACACCGAATTGTAGAAAAGGTGCCCATGATAGCCGCGAACGTGGAACTAGATGTGCAGCTACTGCAGCGAGTTGAAGAGCTGGTTGTATTCCCGATGGTGGTCCTGACATACTATTTAGGCCCTGGTGTCCTAACACCATTATATAGTTTTTATTATTAACACAATAATTTTGGATTTTTTAAAATCATATATCACTTAGTTAGATCTTTCAACAGTTACAATAAATTTTGTAACTTACTATTTATTATTTTATTATTATGCGAGAACAGAACTTGTGTGTGTGTGTGTATTGTATGATTCCAAATAAATTACTATTTCTCTTTATTATTATGTAGTATTATTATTTACTTAATTAATTAATTATGCAAAAAATTAACACTGTTTAGTTATTAAGTGTGTACTTAATAATTACTGACACAATCTTATTTGTTAATCATATTTTTTTAATTCTATATTTTAAATTGTTTTCACAGTCTCCATGTATTTCTCACTTGTTCACGCTATTGATTATTTCTTTTTTTACGTTTCTAACTTTTAATGTGCCAAAATTTCTTATTAAAACAATTATCAATTTATTATAACTGGTTTTCAAATTAACAAGGCGTTAGATTAATTAAGTGATAAAATATTCTGTATGCGACCTGGTCGCTTTCGTATTTTAAAATATACTGCGAAAAGAGAAAAAAATATGAACTGAGAAAATATATTTGTAAAACCATCACATATAAATTGTTATAGAAGTTTTAGTTGTTCACTTTAAAAAGCAAGCAAGAAAGAAAGAAAGAAAAAAACTTAACAAAAACTGGTCTTTATCATTGTAGGCGTGCTCTTAGGGAAACTACATGGGAAAGAAATAAATTCAAATTGATTCACAAGTAATTATATGTTTCAACATTTAACTATGTTGCATTAGGATTTATGTTTCCTGGAATCTTTTGTATTTGAATGTGTTTGTAGGTGAGAGAAATAGTGAAATTTGCTCTCTCGTCATGTAACCTTAAATGGCTGAAAAAACATACCCACTGTATTCCGATTGGTTCAGTTTTTTTCCTCGTTTTACTCACACAACCTTAAATTTCATCATCATCCGCATATATCAGTATATAACTTCCAGTCAAAAGAAAAAAAAGACTTCTTGTTTATTGAATTTAAGTATTTTTCTATTGATTTCTCGACGAGATAGAAATTAAAATTTCATTTTCAAAGAATTGCAAATTTTTTTATTATATCATTTCATTTGCTTGGCTAATTGATATTTTTATACGTAGATGAAAAACCAATATGCTTTAAATGAGATTTTTTAATGGGATTAGGCTACATATCACGCTCAGTAATGAGGAAAAGTTTTTCTTCACTCGCAGCATCGAAACAAAAAACTTACGTTCAATTACTTATGTAGCAATAATGATTAATTGAACTATTCTAATTTATTGGTCGGGGAGCTTAATAAAATTGTATTTGCTTTTAACGGGAGATGCTCTGTAATTTGTCATAATAATACTTGCTTTCTGTTAGATTTTTTTCTTGCCGAAGATATTTGGAAATTTTTAAGATTCTCAGTTAGTTTTTTACAGCTCATCAATTTTCTGCAAATTGATAAATTAATAGAAAACTGTTATCTTATTTGTACACCCATAACATCAATGATGGAGATAAAGTTCCTTTCTATTAAAATAAATTAGTTTGATAAATTTTTTTAAATCTATTTTAATTCAGGATGATTCCCGAAAAATTCTAAAAATTATATTAAAAAATCTTAAACGAGAAGCAAGTTATGCCAAAAAATCTAGGCATCACACAGCTCCAGAAATATTGGACATCATAAGTGAATAACCCTTAAGCAATTCATTGAAAATTTCCAGTGACATTTATTTTTATTTTTATTTAAATTATAATGAATATTTTTTACAATTTTTCAATTAAAGCTTAAGTTGCTCAAAAAATCACTTAAACAATCAATGTATGCTCAAACATTCTAAGCCAGTTTTGTTCAAACTTAATTGTCTCACAACACATTTTTCAACCAATTTTTTTTGCGGAAAACCAAATTTTAAAATTTGTCAAAAATGACAAAAATCAGACTTCATGACCTTTTCCACGAAAACAGGTCTTTTTTGCATAATTTTAAATTTTTTCGCGGAACACCTGACATTCACTAGAGTGTCGCGGAGCATATTTTGAACACCACTGTACTAAAGGGTCGTTTGGAAATTAAGTAAAGCCAAAAATTGTTCCCCTTAAAAACTTCTTTGAAAAATCAGCGTAATAAGCGTAAGAAGCATAACAAAACTTTGAAAAAATATTCAAAACATCCAAAAAAAATGCCTGATTTTGATTACAATTTAGATTTTTGCAGAATTTTGTTTGAAAAACTTATGAATTTTTATTTTTGGATGCTTTTGGCTGAAAAGTGTGTTGCAAGACAAAAAAGTTTGCCTACTACTGCCCTAAAGACTTGACTGTATATCATTTTTGAACATTTAACTGACTCATTTTGAACACTAGCAAGCTACTTACAGCTTCAAAATAAGGAATAAATTTACATTCCTAAAATAATATTTATATATATATATATATATATATATATTTATTGGGTTGATGTCAATATTATTAATTCAAATCAATACGCAATAAATATTTTCGGAGAAATCAGTCATTGAAAAAAGTGATAACGCAATTTAAAAATGAAAATGACTCAGCAAGAATATACCTAGAAATAATAATAATATTCAAGAGAATCTCCCCTATTTGCTTATTTCCATATCGTACAGCATTCTTAAATAAGAAAGACACTTTATTTTAATATTAAGGAAGAACTTTGAAACTCAAAAGAACATCGCATAAATGGTGGCGGAATAAAGAGAGCATGAAAATATGAGCAATGAAGAATATTGATTTTTTTTCCCCATCTTAATAAACTTTTCTACGCGATGCAACATATTCAGTTTCCTCGGTAATCAAAACGAGAAGTTTTTTTTAATATGAAGGAGAGAAAATGAATAAAATTTCATGAATAACATTTTGATGTAATCAAACATTATTAAAATAAATAAATATGAATATCAAGCGTAGCCTGCACAGTAATAAAAGAGAAATATCAAGCCTGAAAATTAAATAAAGATGAAAGATGAAGAATCGTTCTTTTTTCAATTTATTTGTGTGAAATTCACAACATATATTAATTTATTTGGACATACTTGTTAGAGATATTGAAACTTTATGAAAGAAAAGATCACAATGTTATCAGCGACAGTAATTAAATCTTTATTTATGAGTGTAGACACAAAAAAAATCTTATCGATTGAAGAATATCAAATTTCATGTCACGTAATGTCAACACACTTCTTCATTCGTTTTAAAGCATCGGTTAATTTTTGACATCATCATACATACATAATGTTATCTTACAAGTTAACCCAAATCTAATTATTTTCACTCACCCACAAATATTCTCAATCGTTAACCACATCTATTTTACAAATACACTATATTAATTTATTAGTAGAGGGACACACATATAATAATATTTATAATAGGAAAAAAATCTGTTCACAAATTTCATTTACTACAATTGGATTAATATTTGATGACGTGTTAACTCTCCCGAGATGCATCGTTGAAAAAATATTAAAGGGGGTTTTTTCACAATAAGAAGATGTAATAAAGCACAATTCAACTTGTAATTTTGCGTATGATTTTATCACGAGAGACTCGCATTTCACAATAACAGGTTCTTAAAAATGTAAAAGTTTTCTCGCTCGATGTCGCGAAACAATGTTTTTTTTGTACTTTAAACGATTTTCTTAATTTCTTCGCTTCTTAATTCTTATTTTACATTAAATTGTTTTTCACACAAACTCAAGGTGTTGTTCTTTAGTAAATTAATTGGTACACAGTTTTAAATTATTTTAATTACATGCTTACATTTTGATACACGCGAGGGATGTTTTGTTTCCCAAATAAAAAAAATGGTTTTGAGATAGAAGAGTAACAAGGGAAGAATAAATTTGAATTATTTGCCAGAAATTAGTTTAATTTTTAGTTTCGTGCCAGAATTTCAAATAAGTTGTCAAAATGTTTGCTCTAAAATTTTGCTTTTTTGCAATTAATTATTTTGTTTTGGGTTCTTGTAGTTCCAAGCATAAAATTTAGGGTTTTGTTTTTTAAATTTTTTTCGTTTTTTGCAATATAAAATTTAAAAGCAAGTTTATTTGCGGCAGGGGCGTAGCCACAAATTTTTCGAGGGGGGATTTTCAAATTTTTTGTATGGAAAAGTTTAAACCAGAAATTTTTTGGGTTTTTTCTCTCAAAAACCCTAGCAAATTGAAGAATTTTTTGGTAAGGGGGATTTGCCCCCAATCCCCCCTCGATTTGCGGAGTTCAGGCACTTGACGATGATAAATGGAAAATCAATCGAAATAATAAACTGAGATCCAAATCTCAATATCAGATTTTATGATCTAAATGCTTCCTGCAGGCTCATAGCCAGGAAGAATTTGGGGAAGAATCACCCCCTCGCCAAAAAATTCTTTAATTTGCAATTTTCAATTTTTGCTTCCTGTATCTCAAAATTTGCTTAATTCAAGCATTATTTTTTTGCAATTTTATGCTCAAAATTTGGTATTTTACAATTTTAATTCCAACAATTGTTTGAGTAAATTGAAAAATGCTATGTTAAAACTAAGAGTATCCGAAAACTCGGAGGTTTGATGCTCGGTTAGGCGCGGGCTCACTTGAATAATCCGAGTTTCCAAGTCTTGACAAATTCGTTAAATTGTAATTTTTGAACAAAAACCTTTAGCTGTTCAGAAAGATCCATAGCTACACAATAGCTATTCTCTACTAATAATAGTTTAACGAGTAAGGATTCGCCAGACCAGAAATTCAACGGAAGATGAAATTGATTTGAATACAAATATGAGGATGAATACTTTGCACACAAAATCAAAGAATTGTTATTTCCTCTTTGTACATTCACAATTTCTTATAAATGCTTATCCTGATTTTTTTTCGGTGAGAGAAGAAATAAAATATATTCTAAAAATGTATTATATGTGCTGTACTGTTATAGAATCATAATCATATTGATTTTTCCATTTGTGCTTGGAATATGATTCAAACTATCCGTAAAACCCTTTTTAAAGGAAGAACAAAATACATAAAATCAAATTTTATATTGCAGGCATGTTTTCGATCTAATAAAATTGCTTACACAGCTTTTAAAAAATTAGTGTGCATGTATAAATCCTTTATGTACAATCATCTGAAATTCCTTATAAGAGTTTAACTATAAAATGGATGCAATAAAGTTTAACAAGCAAATTTTAGATTGATATAAAATAGAAAGCAAAGCAAATAATATTCTGTGTGCTTCCTTGAAAACTAATTCGATATTTCTGATGCTGTTCTATCGAAAGATATTTGAAGAATTAAGGTAGGAGTACAGGAGCGTAGCCATGAGAGTTTTCAAGGGCTCGAGTCCCTTAAAAATTTTAAGTTTTAGTACTGGAATTTATACCTTTTCTGCTTACGCCCTTGTTCTCTGGTTTTAGTTAGGGACAGGGCAGAGACGTAGTCAGAAATTTTTCGAGAAAGAGATTTTCAAATTTTTGTATGAAAATTTTTAGACCAGATTTTTTTTTTGAATTTTTTGGTGAGGGTGGGGAATTTGTCCCCCTTGGCTAAGCACCTGAGACATGGGCGTATCCAGGATGGGTTTTTTTGGGAGGGATGACGACGCGGTGCACAAAAATGTTGCAAAACTTAGTTTGAGAGACATTCTCTAATTATGTAACGCAAAAAATTAGTTTTTACCAGAGGGGGGACAACGCAAAATATAATGATCAAATTTTTGAAACATGATAACTGAGATGCAATTTTTCAAGTACTCCAATTTGTTTTGTAATAAAATTGTTGGAAAATGAAAAATATGCTCAATTTTTGTCTAATGCCTTTTCAGTTTGAAAAAATGATTGGAAATAATCAGAAATGTGAATTACTTCATTAATTCATTCAAAAATTTAAAATTGACTAGATAAATTTCAAGAAAATTGAAAAAATTTAGTTTTCACTTGGAGTACTTAAAAATTTTCATCTCAGTTAACATGTTTCAAAAATTTGATCATTACATTTTGCGTTGTCCTCCCTCTGGTTTTTACCCTTTCCCCCCCCCCCCCATGTTTTGAGCATTTTTATAAAGAAGAGTTTTTTTTCTATTTTACAGCATTTTAGTATACTTCCCCTCAAAAAACACGGACTTAATACTTTACATAAGTGAATGATTCTTTACCCAAAATTAATTTCTCACATTTTACTTCACATGACGCCCTCATGTGGTTAAAAGATGCATAACTTTTTAATACATGTTGCCTATGAATTAGGGGATTACTTAACAAATGCAAAACCGAAATAATCTTAGAATTTGAATCTTCATCTCACATTCATTAACGAATTATAAAGATGTTTATAACTATTAATTAAAAATCTTATTTGCACATTTAGAATCGAATAATCAATCATTTTTATCAATTATCAATGCATTTTAAGAATAAAATGCCACAAAAAGTAGTTGTAAGTCATACACATTCATAAAATAAAAAAAATCTTCAGAAATTCATTGAAAACGAAAGTTATTTTAAAAGCCAATACACATGCATAAGGTGGGTTTCGATTTCTCCACGTTTTGTCTATGAATTTACATTAACAGTCTGCTGTAAGACTGCTGATTTCCAAATACATTTAAACTTTCTTGTACATGTCTGCATATTGAAAAAAAATTATTTTAATATTTACTTTAAATCTATCATCATCATCATTATAAACACAGCACACATTACTCCCAGACTCAACATTGTCGTTGTCTTGCTAGCATTATACTACTGGCTAGTAAAAAACTTTCATTCGGCCAAGTAGGAAATTAAAGACTTATACGTTAGTTGCTTTTTGAAACTGGGCTAATACACATCACGTACTTAAAAAATTCCAAATATATAAACAAAAAATATTTTTTATTATTACATAAATTACTCAATTGATAAGTGCAATAATCATGATATAAATCGTACAATAATAATTAAAATTAAAAAATAATATTTAGGTTAATAATAAAATTTAAAAAAAATATTGTGATAAAAAATATAAAATATGGAGTTAAAAAAAGTTTTATTCACATTATTCTTAATATCGTGTGTGAAAAGTCAAAGCTATGCAAATAATGAAAATTCTAATAATACTCAAATAAGTTTAATACGAGATTACTCAAATCTGACAAGAATTGAAAATATTTTAAATGTCTTCAATGTCGAAATTATTGGTAGAAATTGGATTATAATTAATGAGAAAATTAATCGAAAATGTGCATTCAATATGATGCAATTTTTGGATGGTCTGCAAGTAAAAAAGACCTGGGCAATAAAAAGTAAGTGACTCATCTTTGTGGATACTAATTAATCCTTTAATGTTTAAACAAAACAAAACGACTCAAGTGCATGTGATGAAATGGAAAAAATTGAGCGAATTTAAAAGAAACGGAAATGAATGAAAAAAAATATTACACACTCGAGATTACATAAAAATTACGTGGAATTGTGTTAGTAACTTTCTTAATACTCTCGTATACGATTTTGGATTTAATGATGTATAATTATGAGAAATATTATGATGTGCGCAAAACATTTCAAAACTTCTCTTGGACAAATTAATCTTTTCTAAATAAGTGCGCATTGAAAATATTTGTGTCATTGAAACAACTGTTGAAATAATTAATACACGAATTAACAGGAAAGTTCAATGAATGTACAGGGAATGAAACCTAAACAAAAAATTAACATCAAGATTATCACAGATAACACATAAAAAAGTAGAAGTTCACACTGTTGGAACTATATGCATTGATATACAAAATCATGCGTAAATATTTATGCATGAAAAACACTGACCGTAAATAAAAAAAAACTGGTTTTAAATTTCTTTCAAAAGATATTTTTTTTTTGCAAAATCGAAAAATACATCAGTTAGCTGATACAAATAAATTACTCAACTTTTAAATTTATTAACATGTAACGTTGATTTCCAAATGAGTATAGTGATCATAGCAATTGAGCATGTAACCGCGCATTCTCAACAATTCTTTCGAGTTTTCAGCTACACACGAAAGCTTTCGTCTTGATTAAGTTAAACAAAGTTTTGTTATTTGCATTTTTACCGGGACACGACCTAATTGGACCCAGAACTGACTGTAACCAGTATTTTCCAAACTTGTATGGTTGGCGACACATTATTGTGTCGAAGTAATTTTCGTGACACACCTAAAATTTTTTCCGACATAGCTAATGGTCGCGACACACAGTTTGGAATACACTGGTCATGCCCATATAAAATAAAAATTACTTCTGTGCAACATTACCTAGTCAACAGTGGCGTAGGAAAATATTTAACTTTATGACTCCTAATCTGCGTCACCCTGGGTGATTATCATACATTCATCACCCTCGTTGCGCCTCTGAGAAACCGAATCTAGATATCCGCATACTATAATTTTCCCTTTCTAACAATAAACAAGCATAGATTTTTCCATGTATATATAACCACTTGTCTATTAATAGATATTAATTTTCTAGTAAACAGGTGTAAACCCATAAATCATGAACTAGTAATTTAATTTTAGACACAACGTCATGCTGAACATGACACATTAATTGTCTATTTTTGGACTGTTGTAACTTAAGTTCATCTATTATTGAATTATCAAATAATAAATTTAATTAAATTCTTTGTAAGTGGATCATCTTGTCGTGCTCGAGTGAGATTTCATAAAAAAAAACTATACATGCATGCACAAAATGCATTTCCAATGGACAAAACTCGTCAGTATTGCCTCAAAATCATTTAGCACATTGCAATCTGTCCAAAGTGAATCAGCAAGTGAAAATATTTTCAGCAAAAATGTGCAAGAAAATCTTTAATACAATTGACACACTTATTTCTCTAATTAACGAATATCATAGCTGATCCGATCTTACACTCACCGTTTGCATAATGAGAATAAAAATTATGAGTTCATGTTTAATTTCATGCTTGCTTACTGCTCACTGGTAAATAATTTATGAAATAAGTATTATGAAATTAATTTCATAAGTGAAATTGTTGTTACTGTCACACACATCTTGTGAACGAGCGAATGTTAAGCCAATTGCAATGAAATAAAATCAGATTTTTAAAAAATTTAATTCAATCGCATTAGGCTTCTACAAATTCGTCTATTATCCAATTAACAGAATGTTTTGAAACAATTTATAGTCTGCGGTAAGAAAATGTTCAATGTTATCAGACGTGTGCTCCAGACACCAGAGAAAGTTAATAAATAACATCATCATTACTTGCACGTTATATAATCATTTAATGTAGAAAAAAGATCATATAATCTGCAAAGTAAAGAGGAAACAAGCCAATTGCTCTCTCTCTCTCTCTCTCTTCACTACCACACATTCGCAAGTAAAAGAATTTATCAATGAGACATTTCGCGCCAATTTTATCATTACTTAATTATATTTTGAAAGTTTAAATTTTTTAAAATTTTGCTTAGGGGGTCTTTTATGACTTCTATCAAAAATGGGATTTTTAGACCCCCCTTCTCCCCATGCCCCAAAGTTTTTACACAAAAAAAAATTATTTTGTTCAAAGTGTCACTAAATTTCAGACCTTAATTATGGTAAGTGTAATGACCCCTAGACTAGAAATCAATGAAAATTTATTTGAAATTAAAAACTACTTTGATCAATAAATTGAAAAAATAAAAAAAAATCCCACGAAAGTTAAAAGTCATGACGTCAATATTTGATTAAAATTTTTTTAATCAAAGTAGACTTGAAATTCAAATAAATTTATATTGAACCCCTCTCTAATTTTGCCAAAAAAAAATTAAATGCATGATGAAGTAAAAGTTTCCTTATCATTGCAAAGTAGTTGTGTGTAAATAAATGGCGTATGGGAAAGGTAGAAACACTCATAAATAATCGCAATGAACTCACATCTACCTTAAATGATTCACATTGCTAAACTTGAAAAATATTTTCTTCACAATAAAATTATCTCAAACCTTTATGGGATCGATAGCTCACTTACTGTGGCTCTGTGACATTCTCTAGGAAATTTTGTGACAGAGGTGGATAGTAGAAAATGTTCTTAACTAAATATCTACAAATAAATACAATTTTAGTGGATGATGCAACGAGTGGCTACTCATCGGGATATACTTGGGGCAATAATTATTGGATTGGTTCAATGGCCCTTTGTCGAAGCATTTACAAGCATGATGAGAATCACCATTACAGAAAGCAATCATCAAATGTAGGCCTTACATTTATAAATGGAAATACAGCACATGCTCATGTGAAACATGAAAATCCTCCATTTTTACCGAGGTTCAGTGTACTTAGAGTAATTCTTAGTGAGATTGATATAGCACCAAATGTGAGTGTTTCTTCATTTGATTCTTCATTTGGATTAAATATTTTAAATGATTATTTAGCCTCGAACTGTCCATGTGGGAGTATGTCTACCGACATCATGCGAAAAGGACGATATTTTTATAATGGCTGATTTTGCAAGAGAAGGAAATGGAACAAAATCTATAACATTAGATGATATTAGAATACCAAATGCCGATGGATTTACTCTATGGAAAGATTCGACGTTTATTACAATGCTGTAAGCACGAGAAAAAAGAGCTGTTTACTTTATATATAAATATAATTTTTCTCAAATATTTACAGTACAGTCACACTTGTTGTTGGTATATTTATTGTATGGGGTACAGCTTATGATATTTTGTTGAGAAAAAAGGCTAAGCAGAGACGGCAAGCTAAATCCTATTCGAAAGATTTGCATTCAGATTCTTCAGGGTTAAATTGTACGACATATGACTTAACATCAGCAATTACTGATAAAAGTAAGAGCAATTGCGTTGGAATTGGAATTCCTTCTGGAATAAACAATAATAATTCTGATGAGAATTTAGCAGCGGAATCAAATGCTGTCGATGAAGATAAATTGCGTATGTAAACGAAAACATGTTCTTGAATAAGTTGTATAAGCACGTGTCATATTTACATTTTCAGCACTTCACGAAGAGCTGCTCTTATCATTTTCATTGGTTACAAACTTCAAAGCAATTTGTGACCGAGAAGTTGGCAGTGACACCATATCTTGTATTCATGGAATCCGTGCCTTTTCTATGGTATGGATTATTCTCGGACATACATGCATTATTGCCTTTAAATACTCGAACAACATGGAATTGAGAAAAGTTGTCGAGCAACAATTCTTTTTTCAAACAATTACCAATGGGGCATTCAGTGTTGACACCTTCTTCTTCATTAGTGGATTTTTGGTGTCATTTATTTACTTCAGGTTGTATTTTCATTAAGTCTAACAAAACACATTAATATAACTTGGCATGTGGATATTTATTTTTTTTTTTCATCTAGATCAAATGCTAAAGGAAGTCTGGATAAATTATCAAAAGGAGTTAATGAATTTACGTCAGGTGTAATGCATTTTGGAGGTTTAGTTTGTTACCGGTTCATAAGACTTACTGCTCCATACATTTATACATTGGGTCTCGTCACAGTCACAATGAAATATTTTGCCAGTAATTCAGTCTTTGATCCACCAACACTCGATCATGTAAGGAACGCACATTCATCACATAAAACAAAGCTTTAAAATGTCTATTTGCAGATCAATTGCCCTAAATATTGGTGGAGAAACATTCTGTACATCAACACATTATTCCCTGTGCAAGATATGTGTATGCTTTGGAGCTGGTATTTAGCCAACGATACTCAATTTTACATTATTGGAGCCATCATACTAATTATAGCTATTAAGCATTTCAAATTTGCTGCTTCAACTTTAACTGTTTTTCTTTTGTCAGCATGGATTACAACAGGTATTGCTTCAAAAATTCACTTTCATTACAGCCATTAATGCATTCATTATTTCTTTCTAGGTGTCATTGCCTATAGAAACAATCACATTCCCAATACGGACGATCCTTTAGCTTTATTTGATAAAATTTATGATAAGCCTTGGACAAGAATCGGCCCTTATTTGGTAGGAATGATTGTTGGTTGGATTCTATTCAAAACCAACTGCAAAATTAAGTTTACTAAGGTAATTGCTGCATATTAAACTTGAACTATGCTTATCTCTCGATTTTCAAGTTTATCGACATTGCTATTCATAAATTAATCGATAATTAACTCATGATATGTACTAGATTCCAACAGTAATTCTCATTATTGTATTATAATTAATTTTTTTTTTCTCAAGGCTCAACTTGTTACTGGATGGACCTTATCGATTGGTACACTTTTGTATTTACTCTACGGATTATTCAAAGTAGAACTCTCGAAATTTAGTGCAGCTGCGTATAGCTCATTAAGTCATTCAGCATGGGCAATGGCTCTCGCATGGATTGTCATTGCATGCTCAACTGGCCACGGAGGCGTTCTTAATAAATTTCTATCTGCAACATGTCTATATCCTTTCTCTAGAGTTACCTATTGCGCATACTTAGTACATCCTATAATTATTCGAGCTTTTGCATTAATCAATGATGCTCCAATTCATATGGGAGTTAACTCAGTGGTAAGTTGTTGCTTAATTCACTTATTGATGAATTCTATTATGAAATTACCTTTTGTCCATGACAAAATAATGTTTTTTAACCTTAATTATCATAATTAATTTCTGATGACACTCGGAGACATTACAGCCATTAATCATTTTTGTTATTTCATCAAAAACTTTTTTCTTTCATAATTTTTTTCATAAATTGATTCTATTTGTTTCTTCTCTCTACAGATGACCATATTCATGGGACAAACAGTTGCATCATACCTTCTATCATTTGTAGTTTCATTAGCGTTTGAAGCACCAGTCGTAACTATGTTGAAGATTTTGGTACCAAATAAAAAGAATAATATAATTTATAAGGACACTGCATCATAGAAACTTTTCTGAATACAGGAAATCCTCGCTTTGCAGTCAGTGAGTGTAGCATGCAAAGCATGGATCCCCTGTATTTTATTATATTTTATTTTATTTAATCGGTTGCACATTTTTATGAATGCATTCTCAAAGGTTTTATCATTTGAAGATTTAATATTATTTAAAATAGGAAGCCAGAGTCAATTTAATAATTTAAAATAAAATAAATAAGAAATATTGTGATAAAAGTGTCCGAAGTCATTAATCATGTAAAAATTTTACTCCATAATTTTTAAAATTTTATTTTAATGTATAAGTTAAGATAGTGCTGTTGTCTGAGCCGTCGGTGACTATATTTTCTTACAAGGGGGTATCTACAAATGAGATTCATGAAAAAATAATCTTTTATTAGAATAATGAAGCAAAATATACCCCCCCCCCCCCCCTTTAATTCTGGTTTTAATAAATAGATGACAATTTGCAGAAATAAGAATATATTCAGAGACGACCATACAATCAAGCAGCACAAAGTAAGATAAGAAATGAAGAAAAATCAATCAGTTGCTACCAAGTTTTAAAAAAATCATACTCTGAACCAAAAATTGTTAAGCATTTTCTTTAAAGTCTAGATTAAGCAGCAGAATGTTAAGGAAAATGCGCACCCAAATTTCAATATAAAATCCGTCTCCTGGTTGTTCTGATATGTTAAGTGAACTATACAAGAATGTAACATAGGAATGTAAAATTACTTTTTTCCTTGAGACATCCTTGAATCTTTATTAATTTTTCATATGATCAAGGTCAAGTCAAATGACTTTATGAAATTTTAAATGCAGACGACCATCAAAAGGCAGCACTATGAAGTTGTTAAAGTAAAGATTTTTTTATGATGAGTTTTGTTTGTATTCACACTTCTGTTGTAAATTTTTGGTTGAATTTGGACCTCTAAAATAAATGATTAATTTAGGATTTATACAAATAAAAGTACTATTTTTTTATTCACTTGTTTTTCAGTAACTATTCAAAAGTCTATGTTTATTTGCTAAAGTATCTAAAATTAAAAAGTTAGTGTAACTGAAGTGACATATTCTAAAATTTCGTAAAGAAAGGAAAACTAAAAAGCTTTTCTAGATGATTTATGCTTCTTCAATATATAAAGCTACATAAAACTAACTGTGATAAAAGATATTTTAGTTACAGTGTACTTAATCACTTTAGTTTATAAGAATTTTTGATCGACTATTGGATGAATGATCAACGAATATGTATATAGTAAGGACATGTGTGTATGCATGAGGGGGGGGGGGATAAAATTCTAGTAAGTAAAGTTATTCTCTTCGGAAAATGAAATTGTGCTTTTGATTCCAGATTCTTTGGTTGCAGACTAATCTGTTTATGAATTCAATTTATTTTTTCATCATCATTATTATTATTATATTGTTATATCATCTAGTTCCATACGAACTACAAACTGAGTTTATCCCATTAAAGGATATCTACAAAAATGTTCTGAAAATCTTACCACTTCAAAAGACAAAAATGAAAATTATAAACTACATTCAAAATGATGTACTACATTGCACTACCAGCTAATCATTTTTTTTGTATTAAAAAAAGAAGAAGATAAAAATTAGTTTCAACTTGAAACAGCTTGGGGATTATTGTTTGCGGATGCATCATAATTCATCTCTATGCTTTTGCCATTTTCATCGCCTTCAGAATTTGTTTCTTTCTGACGCTTCTCAATCTCATTCTTGAGGTTTGCGATATCCTTTTGACTGCAAATTGAAATGAAATAAGCATGTTTAATTATGAAATTCAATTATTATGCTGATTATGACTGTACTTTACCTGATTTGAACGAAAATAATTCCGTTGATTGCATTCAGCATGTCCAACACACTACCCATTGAAGGTGGCTGAATGTGAATAGGAGGTAAGCCGGAAATTAATTTTCCATTCGTATAAATGTCATTCATCTTCTTTTGTAAAACTACAGCTTGTTGTGTAAGATGACGCAAGCAATCTGATGACTCTTGAGTCTTTTCATGATTTTCACCGAGCTATTATTGCATTGCAAAATAAATTATTAGTCAAAAAAAATGAGCATCATTATATAAATTTCATATGTATGACTTACTAATTGCTTATAAATAGCATACGTTTCCTTTTCACTGTTTAATGCAGATCTAAAATCTCCCATACAGCTCTGTGTACGTGCAACTAAATGATAACTTACGGCAACTTTTAATGATTTTGCGCCAAAATATTTGATGTTGAGAGCAAGAGCATGTTCGAGGAAACGTAATGAAAGTTCATACTCGCCAACTGAATGCAATATTAAGCTGATGTTACTCTGTAACACGACAAAAAAACAACAACAACATAATTAAATCCACTGTCTATAGACTATATGGAAAAATTAAAACTTACATCCATCAAAGCAATATCCGGATGATTTTCACCACAAACCATTGTTGCCAAATACCGTGCACGATATAATAATTTGAGTGCTGTTGAAATTTGTCCATTTGCGAAACAATATAGAGCTAAATGAGAGTATTCAGTGATTGTATATGGATGATCAATTCCATTTACTCGTTCGCTCATTAAAACAGCTCGTTGTTGAATGGCTAATGCTTCTTGTGGATCGCCCATGATGTAACTCAAACGAGCAAGCATACGTAAACATTGAGCATTTTCGGGATGAAGAGCCCCATAGACATTATTCAGAAGATTTAATGCCTCACTTATTAATTCATATCCTTCCTTAAAGTATCCTTGTTGAATTTTATTTTGACCTGTTGTATAAAAGTTGTATGCATCAGTTGCTCGTGGATTTATGTGTTTCACTACTGGGAAGACATTGACAATATCATCTTCATTAAATGTAGGCTTATTTTTCGAGTCAAAATTATATTCGCGTAGTAAGATTTGTAAGCCAATCTTTAAGTTAAAGGCACGCAATATGCTAAGTTTTTGTAATTTGTAATGTTCTATGATCTTATCGATATTAGCTTCACATGCTAAATCATAATCCCAATAAGCTTTCAATTCCTTCTTAATAAGTTGCCATAAATATTTTTGTGTCAGCGATGTCCATTCATTTGAATTTGTGTCAGCTTGATTTGAATTTAATGCTTTCGAGTTGGCTCCACTTGAGGCATTCTTCTTATTATTATAACGTCGTTTTGTGGTCTTTGAAAGTTCATCACTAGAAATCTGAGGTGCTTGTACTACAGGTTGAGTTGTAAGGAAACAATTTAAGAAATGACTTATTGCTACGGCCATTGACATAACGTCAGCATTCTGTATGTAATAATTGAAAATGTGTTTTGTTGCTCGAACTATAAGTTCTGAAACGGCAATTCCATGTAAATATTCTAAACTTGGTATTGTTGACAAAATATTTGCAACTTTTCCCAAATATCTGATGTTAATGCCGCGATTATGAAGCTGCTCAGTCAATGTTAATCCATCCATAGGAGCTGAAGAATGATCTAAACAATCATGTACAAAATTTGGTATTAGACGCAACAACAAAAATTCAGCTGCATCTTGTACAAGCTTCTTTTGGCTTGCCAATGATGATTGCTCATTTTCATTGTCAACATGTCTAATTCCGTTCGAGAAAACATCTGGATTGAATCGTATATCAAATTCAGTTTCTTTCAATGATCCAACTGCCAAGCATGCTTTTTTGACAACATTCTTTGAATCTACTGCACTTTGTTTCTCGTCCGAAATAGACTCAACAATCTTCTTGACTTCTTCCGTATTAATCTTCTCCTTATCATCAGTTTCGACTGAATCTTTTTCATCAGTATTCTCATAGTCTCGAATTTCACGCAATTCTTTGGTATTACTATTTTGTTGTTGTTCAGACTTTTTAGCATTATTCAATTGTTGAAGATGCAATGCTGCATATTTAATGAACATTACATATCTGTCCTCGACAAATGCTTCCAATAACTCTTGACGAAGACAACTCAATTTATGTTTATGAACGATTGGAAAGCCTTTCTCAACCACTTCCTTACTCAATTCAATTTCGTCAAGTTTCAAAAAGTTTACATCAGGCGGGAAAGTTCTCAACAAGTCAAGAATATAATGTCTGCCGTCGTTTCCGATAATGCCTTTACATTCCACAGACGAGCACAGTTCAATTGCCTCATCCTTATCATTTATTACAGAATGTGGCAATATTTTTAAATGCTGTCCAGCTTTATTTAATAGTTCTGAAATAGTCAAGCAATTAATTATTAGCTTAAAATAAGTTAATGTTGATGATGCAAGTAAGTACTTACCAAGATATTTTGGGTGACTTAAAACTGTCTTGCCGAAATCAATTGATCCGTAAACTACGCTTTGATCCTGTTCTCGTTCCAAAATTCCTGGAATAATACTTTGTGCTGTAACTCTATATCCACGATAATCAATCACGACGGTCCCCAAAGTATACAATCCTTCAATATCAACAGCGCTGTAAACTCGAACGCCGTGCAAGTCATTCCTTGGAGCAACATGAGCAGCTGCATCGCCTCCTAATTCTTTATAATGATCACGAACGTCAAATCCAAGCGAGAAGAAAATATTATTCCAAATAAACATTTGCATTTTCGATTCCTCGCCAGGATTTATAGCCATAACATTTCCATCAATTACAGCGGTGGCTCCTCTAGTCGAAGCCGTAACAAAATCACTATGAACTTTAAATATGGCACGTTCACGAAGTAATCGTTCTGGCAGTGTTTTCCTAGGCAATTCTCTTGTTGTTTGTAATTCCTCATTCCAGTCTCTCGTTTGTCCAGGAATATGCTCTTCGTAGCCCAATTTTGACGAGAATGTATCTTCAGCACGAATGGCATCAATCGTATGCTCTAAATTTGGAGCGCACCATGTATAAACTTGATATGGTGTAGCAACACGCTCGAAAGGATGTCGTTGAGTTCTCTTCTTTTGCATTTGCGAGAATGAACGTCTGAATGCAGGCGATATTTGAGATAACAAATCAATAAGTGAATGGCACAAATATGACGGATTATTTGGACGAGGATTGAAATCATCATCAGTCGATTGGTTCACATAAAAACCTCTTGGACATGCCGATATATGGTAACGTTTGTCTTCCATCGTTACGACATATAAGTAGAGCAAGTCGCCGTGCAATTTTCGTGAGCCTGGAGGTGGATTGAATGGACTCGTCGTCAACACTTTTATTGCTTGTGGTATCTTTTGACTCTTATTGTTGTTGGGATGTAAAGGCAAGACTGGAAGAGCACGATCTTTGTTGTTTGGCATGATGTATTCTGGCGGAGTACAATCAACGCTGTCTGGTCGAGTCTTTTTCTTCTCCAACAAATCACCTACAAAAAGAAAAAGTTTAACCCACTTAGCATAAATTTACTTATTCATTTATCATTATTACTGATTACATACCTTGCGTTATTGTATGTAAGAATGTAAGTGAGCTACAATCAACACCATTATATGCATCAGTTGTTTCCATTGATTTTAAAAGATCTCGTACATGACGAACATGAATGCGAGCTTCACGCATTGTGTAGGGCTCTTCGGCAACTTTTATGATCGATCCTTCCTTCAGTCCCTCGATATTTTTGAGCTCTGCAAAGTTGTCCAATGTTACACCGTCAAGTTGTAATGAGAAGCAAGTGCGATGGCAAGTATCTTCGCGATCCATCAACAATTGATGTATTTCTTGTACCAATTCCATGCTCGAGACTTGAATAGTTAGTGCTTCTATTCCAGGACTTAGAATTTGAACAGAAAATCCGACATCCTGAACAATCTCTAAAATGTCACTTTCCTCATTGTTTGTTGTTGTTGCTGTGTCATTTTCTTCCTTCTTCACATCTTCATTTTCCAGTAAGTTAGTCTTATTATTGTTCTCCATTGTTGTTGCTGTCGCTGCTTTTGTGTGCTCATTTGTATGACCGTTTATCAGTTCCTGATCATTCGACTTCTGATGTTTCTTATTATTACCTAAAACACGTTAGAATGAATAGTTAGTTTATAATTTATACACAACTTCCGTCACATGATTTATATATAGAGAGCACTAACACACTCATTTCGACCGACTCTCGTTTTATGTGGGTATGTATATTTTTATCGTATTCTTCATTATTTATTTAACAAGTATTTCTTTCGAAAATATTATAATGTTTTTAAGGAATGTAAAGTAACTACATTTGATATAGATACATAAAAAATGATAATGTTGCGTAATCTTCCAATTCAGATTATGAAATGTTTTTTTCTTCTTTTTTTGCGTGAATTCTTT
Source organism: Chironomus tentans (assembly GCA_963573255.1). Lineage (NCBI taxonomy): Eukaryota > Metazoa > Arthropoda > Insecta > Diptera > Chironomidae > Chironomus > Chironomus tentans. Next base: position 26,742,099 of record OY754303.1, on the reverse strand, counting down.
CACTAACAACCTAAACAACTGTCAAATATTACGTACTTTTCAATGTTAATGACTCTGAAGGAAGTAATTATCTCGTCAATTGTTTTTGAATACATAATTTTCCTTTTTATGAAAATTTCTGATCTTAATATTTTGTCTTTAATAATTTATTCATTAAATCATAAGGAATCCAATACTGTTATGTCCAAAATACATTAATCATTGATTGTCATTCCTGAATAATCAATAATAAGCATTAAAACGAATTAAATAAATTATGTGTGAACATAACCAAACTTTTAGTTTAAGATATTGGAAAAAATTTAATTAAACAATTTATCCTTAATCTCCCATGATTTTTCATCAATCTTTGCTCTTAAAATGTCAATAAACTTACACTTTTTTGTTTTATTTTCACTCATATTAGTTAATTCAGTTTAATTCTTAGAAATTAGATTTTTTTACAGACACACGATGTGAGGAACTTTGAATAGAAATTCGACTGATTGACTACTCGATTTGTTTACTATTTTTCAAAATCCCATTTTCTCACAAACTATCAGGTAATTCAATGTTATTTTATGATTGCTATTTAGCTACCTATGTGAAAAACTAAATAAATCGCCACTGTCTTTGAAACATTTCTTAATTAAGGTGAAAAAATCAATAATAATAAAATTAAAAATAACGGTTAAATTCAAAATTTTAAAATTCACATTTTTTACTGAATACACAAAATTAAATCAACATTAAAATTGCAACAAAAATTTATTAAAAATATTAATTACAGCATTAAATACATATTTAATAACCATAGGACATAAATTAGCTTGTGTTCAATTGGTAAAGTGACCGGAAAATTATGCCGAAAAATTAAATTGAATAGTAAAGTTCAAATAAAAGCGTGAAAAATAAACAAACAAGAAATGATTGTAACTGCAAAAGCATTTAATGCCGTCCAAAACCTGAATATTAAGGAACTGCTGAAATGCTCAGAGAAGGAAATACGTCCGTTTCTTTTATGTATGGTCCGATCAGTGTTGATTGGGAGAAATTTTGATGAAAGCCAGAAAGAATTTCTGTTAATTTTAGTTGGCTCAGAAATAGTCAATAATTTGGTGGCTTTATTGCAAGTTAATTATGTGGAGTTAGAGAGCGACATAAAGAAGGAACAACAATTGAGGTAACTTTAAAAATCATTCTGTAATTAAAAATTCTAAAAAAATATTTAACTTACAGACAAAAAATTAACTCGTCATCCAGTCAACAAGATGCAGCACAATTCCACGATCTTCAGAATGTAATATTAGGCTTTGAAAGAGCTGATGCAACGAGGAAGATTCGAATTGTTTTATCAGAGCTGTTTTTCATCCAATCTCAAATCATAGAACAAAATCAGCATAGATCAGAAATCATCAATTCCGAGCTGTTTGACAATGAAATTTATCTTGAAGAAATTTCAGACATCATTTGCATTGCACTTGCTGAACTTCCATCAATTCTACAAACGAATGAAATGATTGAAATCCTTCTTTATGTTAATAATGGAAGACAAATTATCTGCTGGATTGTAGCTAACATGCCTGACTGCTTTAAAGAAATAATATCAGCACTTCTGAACAGTGATGAAGAGAGTTTTGAAGGAAAATTGAGACTAGCAACATTGAACTTATTATGTGAAATAAATCCGGCGCAATCCTTATCAATAAGAGCGACGTGCATCCAATTGAAAGCTATGCCTTCATTAATGCTGAAGTTGAGTCTAAATGATTCAGAAGATCTTGTTCCTTTTTTGACAGGCATATTATTGGGAACTGATCAAGGTACTCGAACTTGGTTCTCAATGTTCATCAAGGCAAGTCAAAAGCGAAAAGGAGATGTGCTTCATTTATTGAGAGAGAAATTGCTTGGAGAACTGAGAAGATTTTTATCATTTGTAAGTGACCAAAATCTTCCAGATGAGGATGTCGTCGAATGTGCTGCTCTTCTTCGACTTTATTGTGCATTAAGAGGAATTGCAGGATTAAAATTCAACGACGATGAAATTTTCGCATTAGTCACCTTAATTACAACAAAACCTCGTCCATCATCCAAAGGCATTTATTTCATCTCGCTCGGTTTATGCATGCTTATTGCTTGTCCTTCATTAATCTCTCAACCACAACTTGAAGCCAAAGCAATCAATTGGATGCAGTGGCTAATGAAGGAAGAAGCCTATTTTGAAAGGTCAGTTAACAAGCTACAAAATTAAGTTTATTTATTAACATAGTCAATTTATTTCCACAGTGTCAGCGAAGTATCAGCTTCATTTGGAGAGCTATTAATTCTATTGGCAATTCATTTTCATAGTAATCAATTTACTAACATCAGTGATCTTGTTTGTTCGACTTTGGGGATGAAAATTCTTCTAAGACAGAATAATACGTCGAGAATGAGACAAATTTTCACACAAGAAATCTTTACCGAGCAAGTCGTTGCTGCTCATGCTGTGAAAGTTCCTGTAACAAATAATTTAAATGCTAATATCCAGGGACATTTGCCAATTCATTGTATTCATCAGCTATTGAAATCAAGAGCTTTTTCGAAACACAAAGTCGTCATTAAGAACTGGATTTTTAAACAAATTTGCAACTCAACGACACCGTTACATCCAGTAATGCCTGCTTTAATTGAAGTTTTCGTAAATTCAATTTTAATTTCTACAAACGCTAAATCGTGTACGGAACAGCCATTGAGTGAAAGTGACATCCAGAAAGTGTTTCAAAAATCAGAAATTGCATTCAATTACAAGAATTCAAAAGTTAAAGGAGATAAGAAAGCGATAAGTACACATGAAGGTGTAAATCTTGCTTGTGATTTGACATCACAATTATTGATCTTATATTACCTGTTATATTACGAAGATACGCGCTTAAACAACATGATTAATATCCTGCAAAGTGGACGGCAAGTTAAAAGTTATTCAAATGAATTTCTATCGGAATTGCCTATAAAATATCTTTTACAATTCGCACAAAAGAGACAAAATGACTTTGAACCTTTATTCAGTCCTTTACTTCGACTGTTTATTACACATTTTCCACATTTATCTCTCGTCGATGATTGGATTGGATTAAATTGGAAAGTTAATGCATCATTTTCAAGAAAGGTTGAGAAAATAAGTGAATTTCATATTGTGGAAGCATTTGAGGAGATCCAAACGTGTCCATCGAAAGTCATTCGATTATTAAAAGACATTTTATCAAGACCATCTGAAGAGGTTTGGTCACTTGCTGAAAGTTTTATAAGATATTTTAAGAAAATCCTTGAGCCATCAGTTCCACGACTAATTCAAGAATTGTACAAACAAGTTTGGATGAAATTAAATACAATTTTACCACGTCAACTTTGGCTTTTTACAATCAATGCATTAATGCCAGATGATGCGATCACTAAACATTTCGTATTAAATCAAGAAAATATTGCGATTGAGCCACTACAGATTTTGAGATGCGATGAAAGAGTATTCAGATGTCCTGATGCTTTAACAATTATTTTAAAAATTCTTCAAGCTAGCTTATTAGCTTCAAAAATTCAGTTGTCTAGACACATGATGGATAAGCCACTATTCAGCAAAACAGGTCAAATTCAAAATGAAGCACAACGAGAGGAACTTAAAGTAGCTTTAGTTGCTTCGCAAGAAAGTTTAGGCGTGCAAATCTTATTGGAAACCTGCATGGAAAATAAAGATTATGATAATATGGACGGGAACAATTATTCACTAAGAGAAATTCGTGGAATTGTTAATTCCTATTTACATCAAGTTTTTATAACGGAACCATCGCTATGCAAATTAGTTCATTTTCAAGGATATTCAAGAAAGCTACTAAGTCTTACAGTTCAAGGAATTCCTTCAATGCACATTTGTTTAGATTTTATACCTGAACTTTTAAGCATGCCCGAAATGGACAAACAAATATTTGCTATAGACTTAACATCACATTTGAGCTTACAGTATGCTTTCGGAAAAGGAATGGGCGTTGCAAAACTCTGCATCAACACGCTAATTACACTTTTAGGTATCTTGTCAACGAATGCAAGAATTGAAATGTTTAGACCAATTTTACCGTGTGTTGTGAGGTTTGCTGAAGCATTTCCACCACTTCTCGATGACTGTGTACAATTTTTGATGCAACTAGGAAGAATAATTGAATCACAAGCTGTAATTGGAAGGAAAACAGAACCACTCTCAAGTATTATACATTTCAATCGTCCGAGAATTAGCTTCGATGACACTGAGAAGGGAACTGAACTTTTTATTGAGGAAATTAGAGAGGTATTTTTTAAACTCTGCACAGAAGCGATTCTTAAACCGAAGATTTTTTAATTAAAATAAAAAAAAATATTTTATTTCAATACTGTTAATGGATAATAATAATAATGGATACAAAATAAAATGTCATTTCATAAATTATTTATAAAATTTTTCGAAGTATGCAATACTGCTCCTTGTCATTCCATGCTGGATATCTGGACTCACGTTTCGTTCATTATGACGAATTACTGTCAAATCATCACTTTCAAGCAAAGATTTCCTGAAATTAATTCAATTAGTAATTATGGATGTCCTTCATAAATGATGTCCAACTTTTGATGGATGTCATTTGTGAACGACCACACGTTTGAAGAATTTGGATGTCAATTATTTTGCATATATTAACCTTAAGTCTTCCTTAATTTTTGGAGGCAACGTTCTAGCTGTAATTGAAGCTATTGGCTTTGCTGGCACGACGTCTGAAGTTGCATATTTCTTCGAAGTGATTTTACTGATTCCTTCGGGAATATTCATTTGCTAAAAATAATAAAAGTAATGACGTGACTTTCTTTTTTCTATCAATTAATATAAATCACCTCTGGCTCCTTAAGATTACTATCAGAAAGATTCGTAGAGCTTGCATAAAATTCTGCTAGTTTCTTCACTGAAGGCAATGGGATGTTTTCTTCAATAATATCAAACTTTTTCACTTCATGCTCTTCGTCGTCATGCTCCTGCTTAAGAGAAAAATTGGTCTTTAGTGATTTCAGGTACGTATCCAAAACATTTTGAGAGAATATTAAATTATACATTACATGTGGCTCATGTGATTTTTGAGATGGAATGATGACAGTTTCCTGTGAACTCAAAGTGTAAATTCGTGTCAAAGAATCGTCACTAGTTGTGAGACTGCTGTCATTTTGTTGATCTATAATATTATCTGCAGCATAACCAACATCGCTTTCTGCTGACTCATTTTTAAGCTTCTAGAGGATAAGAAGCATTAAATCAAGTATTTATTTATCTTATAAGAGATAACTTACATTAACTGATTCTGTTGATACCGAAATTTGATTGATGTAATAGTCACGCTTGTACCTGAATTCCACAAAAATGAGCATTATATCGTAAGGAATATCAAATGAAATACAAACTTTGTGATATCATCTGTCAGTTGTCTCTCGTCTAAGTAATTTGATGGAACTTCATCTTCATGCTTATCAGAACTGATGTCAACATATTTATCATGTGTTCGAGACAGTCGTTTTTGTAAAGCTTCGGGTGAATATGGGTTGTTTTCAATAGGAATGGCTTTTAGCCATTTGAGATGCTCTCGTTCGGCAATTGATCCAGGCATTGGAGGTGAATTGTCTTCATCTTCATTCTTTGGTTTGATTATATTAAGGTTTTCTGGTTTCAATATTGAAAGTGGCTGTACATAAGTTTCAAGTTCCATGATTTTTGCATTCACAACTGTCACATTTTCTTTTACAGCTGGACGTTCTACTAACTTTTCTGTGTATTGCGGTGCATTTTTAAGCGCTTCCGACATTTTTATTGGCTGAATAGGTTGGACAAGGTATTGAGTAAAAAGCGGACTCTTATATTTGGCATTGCCTTCTTCAACTGATGGACTACAAAAAGAAAGAAGTAAAAAAAAACGGTAAACAATCAACTGTCAAGTTGATAATCGATCCATTTGTTACCTTTCAATTTTGGTATTTTGGTCGTTATCTTTGTTGATCACATTTTCTGCTGATATTTCTTGTTCGATTGATTCGTTCTGTAGATTTTCATTACTGCTGTCACTTTCCAAGATTTGCTCGAAAATTTCATCGATATTTTCTTTTATTTCACTTATATTATTGAAAATTGCTTCATTCTCAAGTTCAATGTCATAGCTGTTATTACTTTTCAAGTCACTTTTATAGTCAATATTAGACTTTTCTGGTTCCTCCTTTAAATCGACAGTTTCAAGTATACTCGAAAATATTTCCTCATCATTTTCTTCCTCCAATGAGTCTATATAGGACATGTGCCTTTCAATCTCATTTTCATCCTCATAAATTTCATCAAGGTCTTCAGAGTTTGTGTCTTTATTTGAGGAATCACTAAGTTCGTCTATATCCTTTTCACCTATTTTCGGTTTCTCATCTCCAAATTTGGGCTCAGGAATTAGCATTGAGATGTTACCAGTTGGAAATCTTTTCATAGACCAATTCTCTTCCCAGCTTCCACTGTTATTGTCGTTCTCATAGTCTGATGAGATTAATTTTTATAAATATTAGTTACAGGAGGATTCTTAATTTGCATAAGACTTCTCCGGTCATGCAAATCGAGAATCTCTGCAATGTCATGAAATAAATTTTTAATACCTTCGTCGTTGAACGTTTCAAATTCATTTAGCAGGTCAGGCAACGAAATTTTATGAGTCTGGATTTTGTCGAGATGCATTTTGTCGTAGAAACTAAAGTCAATGTCTTCATCATTTGCGATTTCAGTGTCTTTCTCAGCAGCTAGTTGATTATTCATACCATTATTTTTTCTGTGATGAAAATCGTTAGTTATCTGTAATTTTAAAGTTTAATTAGAATTTTTCTTCAATTTTAAAGGGAAGCTTATTAGCATGTCACATTTAAGAATACTTGAAATGTACTGGTATATCGTGCATTAGCATTAGAAAAATATGAAAATTTATTGAATAATGAAGCCTTGTAAGTGTTTGTTATCATACGAATGGGGTTATTAAGTTCTTCACAATTATTGCTTTATGAATGCATTCATGGAAAGGTTCTTTATCAATTTATAGAATGAACTAAATTATAGTGTTCCAATTTCTTCGATTCCAAAAAACTATCACAAACAAACAGAAAGATAAATACCTTATTAAGGACAGCAGTGGCCAGGAGCTCTTCGTATGTTTGAGGATCAAAGGAAGCTTTCGGAACTGTTGCATCCGAGAATTCAAGCGTGTCTGATATCGTGATAACTTCCTGACACACGCGATTTACAAATCTTTTTAATTCCACATAATCTGTATTGATGCAGCTGGAATTTGGCAGATCTGTTCAAAGATATGACAAAATTTATTAGCACACGATAAAATCACATGAACTTGTTGTTCTTACTTAATATTACTTCTATGAAATAGCTCATAAAATATAAACAAAAGGCTACAGCCAAATAATAATATAATCCAGGCAAAAAGTGTGCAAAAGATATCTCAAACATTATTTTAATTAAAATATATATATTTTATGCGAAAAGCTCCTTTAATTAATTAACGAATAACGAAAAATTACTTCACGACTGTTATAATTTTTACCTACTTTGAACAATATTGCCTTTATCATTGATAACTAACTAAGAATGTGTTTGTTGGTTGCCTGATAAAAAAATTACAATGACGAAAAAAAATAGTTATCTACGAATGTATCTTATCATTTTGCATTCCAAACTAATGTAATGTTTTTAACGCCTTTTGTAAATAATTGGACCATGATAAAAGCAATATAATTAATGTGATTAAAGGAACCAGAATCTTTAGATAACAAATTTGTGTAAGTCTTTAAAACACTTAAACCAGAACAATGAATGATAAGGAAGATCTTACCGTAAATTAATGATATATGGATTGACTTTTCTAATTTGAATATTAATGAGGTAAGCAGATGATGGAATTTTTTGAATACATGAAGGTCTGCGCAAATAACAATCAATGACAATTTTTGGTGAGAAAAAAATAAATTTAATTAAATTAATTTTTCAACTTACACTCTTCACTCTCACTAATTTGCTCAATTGGTGTTGCATCTAAATCTGATCCATTGAGAATTTTAATTAAGCACTTTTCGATCAGCTCGCGAACTTTTGAAATAATTACTTTATTTCCGTTCTCGTCTAGTTTAAGTGGAAGTAATATGAATAAATTGCGATCGCACTTTTTTGCTATATATTATATTATTTAAATTATTATACTAACTTTGAAGGTTTAATATGTTTTCACCGAGAGCCATTTCAAAATTGAATGCCGAAAATTCTTTGAGCTGTTTTAGAAACCATTCTCCTGTCTTTTGTTGAACAATTCTAATTAATTTGGAGATCACGATTTTAGTAAATTTGTGTAAATAGTATTAATCACATGATATGGAACATTTCACTTATTTTTGGTCAGTCCATGACATTTAATTTGTTATTTACCGATTCTTTCGACAGCGATCACATTCCCAAATATCCAAATCAGTCACATGTTCTGAGCATGATTGGTTTGTGCACACCAAAGATTGACAACCTTTGCAAGTTACAAGACTATTTGAGTCATCCACTTTTTCAGAATTACATATGCAGCAGCAATGAGAAGCAGTCAGCGAATCTTCAGATGACTTTAATTTACGTTCTATTTTGATCCGTGAACTATGAGAATTAATTTTAAATGGAATAAATTTCAGTTAATTTATGCACAAAACTTCGTTTAACTTGAAATTAATTAGTGGAAATTGTTATCGCACATAAATTTTACATTTAATTCCTTTCTAATCAAAAGCTGATAAAAAATCTATAATTAAATTACTAATTAACTAACGCTATTTAATAAAAAAATAAATTTTATTAAAAATTCACGACGCGACGGTAAGTTCTTACCAACTCAGAATAATTCTATGGTAATATAGCTGCGGTGACAAGAACACATTGTTAAAATGCTATATAAAAACCATGTATTATTCTTATGTCTGTGTGCACTTCCGTCATGTTCGCATTAGGTTTTGTAAACATTTTACACTTGATATATTTTTTGTTTCAAACACACCCCAGCAAGCACCAATTTACCTTATAAATTTTGTACTCTGTGCTAATAGATAGAGAAACGCGCTACCGCTTATTATTATGCTGGTCGTTTTACCGAAATTCATTTTCTCAACTATGTGATTTGCTTTAATTAACAGGAATGAGATAGCGTCTTAATTAATATTGTTAAGTAATTTGGTATTTTATAACTCCAAAGACAATTTCGAACTGACTGACTGCTGCTTTTCATGAGGAACGACTGATATGAAATGAAGACCAATATAAAAATAAAAAGTTTATCATATCGCAAATATTAGAAATTTATATTCTACTCGAGATATTATTATTGTGATTGTTGTATCTTGTGTGCCCATAATGAAAGTACGGCATATACACAAGTAAGAATCAATACATCAAAAAAAAGGCTGAAATTTTAATGCACATTTAAAAATTGTTAATTAGGTATAGGTTTCAGCATTTTGTTTTATTAATGATATCTTAATATTTCAAGATGTTGTGAAACAGTTTTTTTTGTTGTGAACAATAAGAATGTTGATTGGTTCATTTGTTTACTTTTTGCTGCTCAAGATTATACCATCATACTTCTGTTGGAACCATTTCATTGCATCCTCTTTCGTGAGACGATGTCTGAAGCCGATAACACCACGTTTGCGACGACGTTGTGCAACATTATAGCCTAATGGACATAAAAATAGTGTCAATTAATATAATTAAAGTATGGGGTATAAATTAAACTGTAGCTTCAAAACTTTTATCATTTAGAAAATTGGTGATCTAAATCAAAAAGATTGAGACAATTTACTGTAAGCATATCGACTGAATGCAAATATCTTTAATTACAATATCAGCACCTAATTATTATGCTTATTTCGTACTGTATCATAATAATGATTAACTAACCTGGTCGTCCCAAAACAACGTAGAAATCTAGACCATAGATACCGATTGATGGATCGTATTTGATGCCTAAATCTATGTGTTCCTGAATACCGAAACCGAAGTTTCCGTTTTGTGAGAAGTTGTCACGTCTTAACTCGTATTCTCGGACCTAAAAGAAATTAAACAAACGATTAGTAGATGTCCAAAATTCTGGTTCTTAATGGATAACTGGAAGTGAGCATGTATCTTGTTTTTGTAAACAACTTAGTAGGTGTAAATCGTAAGCTGTAGTTGCATCTAAGACATATTCTCTAACACATTTTACTGGCATTATTTGCATCACAAGAATAATGCGATTAAATTAATTGATCATGTGTAGAACTAAACTGAATTGTTATATCGAGATATTTACGCACCTTCAAGCCTTTTTCTAAAATTTCCTCGGCCTTTGCTCCACGAACTGTGCAATGTACGGCAATTTTTTCATTACGACGGATACCGAAGGAACGAACAGTGTATCTGGCTTTTGAGTATACAGGTTGTTGTCCTGTCAATTGTTCCAATACCTAAATTTAAAGAATTTAAGCAATTAATAACAAATATTTTGAATAACCTCACTTTTTAATACAAACCTTAGCAGCTCTTGTCAATCTGTCACCAGATTCTCCGACGCAAATATTAAGGCAAAGCTTACGGATTTTCAAATCACGCATTACATTCTTAAGTTTATCTTTTGTAGCTCCAACTGGAGTTTCTACGACGGTCTAGAATTAAATTAGTTTTTATGAATTAAAAAAAATTTATATATCGCTCAACGTGTGTTTATATTGAACACAAAAAATTTTATCGAAATTTTAGAGTTATTTGACGATTAATTATGGATATTTTTACATGATTGACAACTTCCATTGGTTGTCTCTGAATTAATCACAAATTTAATTAATAATTCCTTTAATATCTCTAAAATTTTTAATTTTTTATGTTAAATTTCACGAAATCAAGACTTACAGCTTTCGCCATTTTTACCGAAAAGACCGAATCTTATAAAAATCACGTAGTTGACTACCCCTTGCTGAACGAGAGCTTTAAAGCTCAAACTAAAATATTCCGACCGCCAAAAAAATATAAATGCTTTAAAATTTTAATGTTTAAAACGGCTTTTAATTACAAGTAAATATATTAATTATAAATATTTATATAGTATTATTTTGTGATATATTCAAATTATGTGTATCATTAGGAATAATAGTAGTTTAAAAAATAGTAATGCGTATAATAATATTTTTAATATAAAACGGTTCGAATAGGTATCAAGTCAACTCAGAATATAATAAAACCTAGTGAATAATAAAGTTTATATGATAAATTACGCCGAGAAAATGCGTTTAGAAACAGACTAAACTAATTAATAATTGTGCTAAGAGCAATAAAATACGAGGAAATATTAAAATATATCGAAAGAAGTTTGATATTTTTCAAAAAAGTGTTAATTCAAAGCGCGTCAAAGAGATTGCAGTATAAAAACATTAAATGAAGAAATAAGCTAAAATTGACGGAATAATAGAAATATATTTTGTTTAGTAAGGTTTGCTACTCGTATTATTAATTAATTAAATATCATTAGTTATCAAGTTAAATGCTATAATGAGAAATTCCGATTTTTCATCTTTCGAGAAATCATTCAATCCTCCATTATAGAAAAACAGTTGGTTAAATTCGTAAATAGTGTCCTGCGCATATAATTCATAAATTTTATTGATATAGATGAACCAAAACGAAACATTTCAATCAACATCAATTGAATATATCATATATTGAGCTGATTTATGTGTAATCCACGAACTAATTTTACATGAATTTATAAATTCTAGTGTTTTTGTGTGACTTAATATAATAATGATGCCAGATGACAGATGTTTATTTGTGTGCGAACGTTACATGTATTTAATTTTATGTATAAATTATACATAATACTTTTTCGTTCCTTTCTATCTGTTCAGGACATTTTATAAAAATTTCCGTCGAAATGCAATAAAAAAAAATTCCCATCTTCGCATGGTTGATTTAAGCATAATATCCAAATTGAAGCAATTTTTTTTGCCTTCATTTTGAGATATTACTCATATTGTGTATTACTCATAGAATCGATTTAAAAAAAATTTTTCTCTTCTCTTTGCATTTTTATTTATTATTTTTCTTATTATTAATAATTTAAAGTAATATTCTAATAATAGTCTGTATAACAAGTAGTCTAAGATAAAAAAAAATTATATTTTTTAGTATCCAAATAAATTAGAAAAAAATGAGGGAGACATCCGACGAGTCTCCTGAAATATGGCAAGGATGGATATTGGATGCGATAAGAAAAATAAGATCCCAAAAACAGAGGCCGAGTATTCAGCGAATATGTCAAGCAATCGGCAGTCATCATAAATTTCATGAGGATATTGTTGCTGAAAAGTTGGAGCAGGCAGTGGATGCTGGAGCAGTTATTAAAGTTTACAATAAGGGACTTCACTCTTACAAGTCACCGACAACATTGGCACACAAGAAGGTCATCAAGATTGATGGAAATTCTGATTTATCTCGACTCGTTACAAAAGCCGTACGAGTATTGGGCGAGAGAGATGGTTCTAATTCTAAAAATATTGAAAATTTTGTGCAAAAGGCAAACAACTTGCAAATAACAGATAGCTCTGATTTCAAAGTTATCATTAAGAAAGCTTTAAAAATTGCAACATCAAAAAATATGCTTTTGTGTGATGGAAAATTATACAAGCTCGGTCCAAATGCTGTTACAACAGCCACAGTTACGAAAAGGAGGCGAGCGTCAGGAACACCTTCAAAGAAACGAAAATCTGATAATCAACAAGATACGACCGACGATTTTGATGATGACGATGAAGACGATGCTCTAACAACACCACCACCCACCTTAAATGACTCATCGGTAAGGATGAAATAAAATTGAATAATATTCGGGTGTATAATTGGAATTATTTTCTCTACCTTCATCTTCTTCTTCCTTCTCTTTTTTAGAGTGATTTTCGACGCAAGCAGGCATCATGTTCGATTTGTCTTGGAACAGAGCTGAAAAATAGTGCAAATCTTGCAGAAAACCTCTCAAGTTGTTTTGGCTGTAAAAATAGTTTTGTACACTCAACATGTATTGGCTCAAGCAAACGATCTTTTGATCTAAAAAAATTTATTCAAATCAGTAATAAGTGGTACTGTAAGGAATGCCGGCGGTGTAACAGTTGTAAATCCAATACTGAATTCATGTTAATTAATTGTGCTAAATGTAACAAATGTTTTCACCTTAATTGCGATGCAAACAAAAATTACAAGCTTCTTTGGAGGTGAGTTTAACTTTATTAATTATTAGACCTAATGCTGAGGTATTGATTTCACTAGGTGTACTGAATGTTCGAGTGATAAAAAATCCGAGAGTCTAGTGACACCTTCAAACAGCACAGAGCAGCAAACGAAATCAAAATCTGGAAAGCTGCTCAATAGAAACAATAAAAAAGTGGAGGAGATATCAGAGGACGCTCCAAAGTCATCAAGGAAAAAGTAATAAAATTCTTATAAATCATTTTATCACAGAATAATAATAATGATAATATCAATTCATTATGTTTTTTTTTGTAGATCTAGTTTACCTGAATCGGCACAAAAAACAAGCACATCTAAACCGTTGGGAAGACCGCGTGGTCATCCGATAAAAGCATTAACCCAATCAAAAAAGGATTTAAATTTGTCGGAAGAGGAAAGCGACGATAGCACTGAAATAACTGGTAAAAAGTCCAAAATTACTAATTTAAGTTCTATAAAGAAAGCGAAAAGTCAAGAATCGTTTAATAATTCGAGCAATGTTCGACAAAATCATGTCGAAAATAATAATATCCAACAATCTTTAAGTAACGCTTCACACAGAAATTGGCCATTTGAGCCCCACAAATATGATCAAAATGTTAAAGAAAATGCTGTTGCATCTTTAGCTGAAAATCATCAGCAGCAAAGTAGTAGCATTTTGGGTGTGTCAGATCGTATATCGAAAGAAAAACAAAAGTTTTTTCGTTTCTCTGTTTTTAATATAGAAAGAAAATCGAAATTTGAAATGAAAAGTTCAAAAAAGTTATTGAAGCAACGTTACGATGATAATGCCCCAAACGAACAAACAATGTTGTCATCAAAATCATCTGGCCAAGATAAATATGCATTCACATCTAACAGTGACTCGAGCTGTGATAGTAAAATCAAACGTAATAAAATTAAAAATTATAGTAAAAATAATAGTAGACAACCCCCCCTAAAAATCTCAACAACAAAAAAAGTGAACAATAATACAAGTAATTTAATAAAAGGACATCAGACCTCCCATATATCATCAGATGAAGAGTCCCAATCTTCTTGTTGTTCAAGTGATAATGAATCGTCAAGTGCTTCTTCCTCATCAAGTGATTCTTCATCGGATAGTGATGACTCAAGTTTAAACAAGGAATCAAATCCAATGCCATTTATAGGCTCAAATCAATCGTTTAAAACCGACACAATCAGTACAATGAATGTTTTTGCGTGTATCAATAGTCGAGAGCTTTTAAATTCTAGTAAGAAATCAAATTGCTGGTCATCATTGCCGTTTGTTGAGAATCAAAAATTGGATACTCTACATAAATTGCAAAACGCATCATCATCACGTTCCTTTGGATTTTCATCTTCAACGACTATGGGAAATGATAGTTGGGGGTTTGCGGCAGAAGCAAAGAAAACGATAAATGTTTTTAATACGGGCAGTGAAACAAGAAGATCTTCGGAAGACACTTATTCTGATTATAAAAATAACATTGTTAGACCAAATAGTTCTTCTTCGAATATCCATCCTCAAAACACAATATCAGCAGCATTGCGTAAACGTCTTTTAAGAAATCCAAATGAATATTTCGTTAAAAGTCGTCGAACGACCACACTGATGAATAATAATTTTATTGCTTCAAGTGATGAAGAAGCAAATCCTCTATCTCCAAGTAAACTGTTTAAAAAAGCCGTAACATACAAAAAATTTGATATTTTAAGTAATAAATGTCTTTTAATGGGTGCTAATCATGGACAAAATGATGCTAAAAATTTAAATACATCTTATGAAATGGACAATTCCAATCAATCGACAATTAAATGTTCTCAATCGCCATATAAAGATAATAATCAGTTTGATTTGGGTAAGAACTCAAAAGAGTCTTATAACATTCCTTAAACATATAACAATTTTGTTGCTCGAATTAAATGCCTTCATTTGAAATGAAGTAAATTATAGATCATTTTTTTCTTCTATTAGTGGTGTGTGGTTCCTTTATTTACTTATTCTTTTAAAATTAATTTGTACTTATTTATGATTAATAATGTCTCTAATTAATACCATCATTGTAGAGATATTATTTACATGCAAGTGTTTGTCGTCAATGCTGATACCTGACTCATTATTTTCCTTAAGATAGAATGAAACTTTTCGTTTTCAAATCTTTGGAAAGTTTCTTCACTTGAGTTTTTGCATTCAAGAATATATAATAAATTTAGGATTAAACAAAACTTAGTTCATGCTAAAACAAATTAACTTAATGTGATATAGCTTGTTTTTCGAGATAATTTTTTTTTAAAAAAATCATTCATATTTAGCTTGTTTTTAATACTTATCATTCCGATACAATATTTATATTGAAAAGAATTGATTATTAACAAATTGTTAAGTATGGCGGTTGGAAATGTTTACTCATATGATTTTTTGGTATTGAGGTTTTGAAAGAACTTTTTTCATAACTTTTTAAAGGCTTTTCATCATTGTTGCTTTCTAGATGTATCGGATTTTTTTTAACTCATAAGAAAAGAAAACATTGTTTTATAAGTGCAAATTAAATAGTGAAAGATAATAGTGTACTGGAATTTTTATATAATCGGTCTGACTAACCCATTATATGAATTTTTGTTGCTGGTGATTTTATAATATTTTATTCATTTTAAAAAAACGATAGCATTTACCTCGTCAAGTGTCAAACAATTGACTAAAAATTATTTCTTCTGACACTATTGCAAACTTCTTAATTGATTCAATGCGTATGTAATTTTATTATCTTTTAAATTCACACACCACGAGATTATCGACATCAAAATTGTTATATCTTCTCTTCTTATTAACAAACTATAATTGAAATATATTGTTCGTAACTAATTCCAAATTATCTATTTTTTTATAAACTAGATAAACCAGCCTTGCCGCCAGGAATTTCACAAAAGGATGCAGATCTTTATAAGCAAGTGCGTGAAAAGGCAGCTAAACAGCTTTTGGAGATAACCAAGCCTAACATGGCAAGTTCGCCATCAAAACTAAGCCCCGTATCATCTCAACAATTAATCGAACAAGAACGGTGTCCAGCAGCTATAGAATTAGGAAAATATGAAATCGAAACCTGGTATTCAAGTCCATTTCCACAAGAATATGCTAGGTATGTGTAATCAAATAAATTTCAATTAATAATAATAATAATAAATGATGAAAAATTATTTACATTATCAGATTGCCGAAATTATTCCTCTGTGAGTTTTGTTTAAAATACACAAAGAGCAAGTCAGTGCTACAACGACATTTGAATAAATGCAACTGGAGGAATCCGCCAGGCACAGAAATTTATAGATGCGGTGATTTATCAGTATTTGAAGTCGATGGAAATGCAAACAAAATATATTGCCAAAATCTATGTTTATTGGCAAAACTGTTTTTAGATCATAAGACACTCTATTATGATGTGGAGCCATTTCTATTTTACGTTTTGGCGAAAAGCGATAGAAAAGGATATCATTTAATTGGATATTTTTCCAAAGAGAAACATTGTCAACAGAAATATAACGTCTCTTGTATTATGACAATGCCAAATTATCAACGTCAAGGATACGGAAGATTTTTAATAGACTTCAGTTACTTGCTCTCTAAAACTGAAGGGGCTCCTGGAACTCCAGAAAAACCACTCTCAGATTTAGGACGAGTTTCGTATCATGCTTATTGGAAATCGGTTATTATAGAATATTTGCATAATAATCGTTCTAATCCAATTTCAATCAACAATATTTCTGTGCAAACTGGTCTACAGCATCAAGATATTGCTCAAGCTTTTCATCTCTTAGGATTTCTTAAATACAGGAAAAATATGGACAATACGTTTAATGTAATGCTGTGTGTAGACTGGAAGAAAGTTGATACATGTATGGAGAGAATAAAAGCATCTAAAAGTAGAATTTATATAGATCCCGAATGCTTGAGATGGACTCCATTGCTAATGCATTATCAACCAATACATAGGGAATCAGACTCGGAAAGTCAGCTTAATGATTCCCTACCGAATGCTGTTGAACATCCACCTGCAAATATAGAGAAGAAGCAACTATCAGTTGTTGAAGCATTACAAAGTTCTAAAATAAACGAAATAAGGACTATCAAACGTCGTCGTAAGAATACTGCGTCTTTAAAACAAGCTATTCTTAACGAGCAACTGAATGAAATAAGAAATTTGGCAAAAGACAAGGAACCGGAACAACCTTTGGATGAAAGTATTTCTAAAAATGAGGAAGACGTTTCGATGAATGAAAGCTGTATTGAAACTCCTAATATTGAAACTCCAAATGTAGAATCGTCAAGAACAAGACGAAAGATACAAGGTATTAAAAATAATGATATGTTCACAATCACAACTCCACAGCAACTCGAAACACCTAAACGCGGAAGAAAACGAAAGATTTTTGAAGCTGAAAGTGATTTGAAAGAAACACCGAATAAAGATAAAGATGATAAAGAAGTTTCAAAAATTTTAACTCGCAAGAGCTTAAATAAATCTTTAGATTCATTAAGTCATGAAATTCAATCATCTAAAGTCAAAACGCCCACGAGGAGTTTGACAGCAGCTTATAATTCTACGCCAAAAGAAGATGAAAACGATGTCAGTCATAATTTAAGAAGTAATATTCACCATAAAGTCAAACAAACACCTAGAGAGGAAGTTAAAGATCCTGCTTCTAGCATTATTGAGAGTTTGAAGCAGAATTCTGAACAAATTCCTAAAGCTAATAACTCAATTGAGGAACCAAAACATAAAAGAAGAAAACGCCAGCAAAGTGAGACTGCTCAAAATGTGTCAAATAAAATTACAAATGATAAGATGACTCCACAGAATAAGAAACAAAGGACATTGGATGAAATGTTTGGCACAGCAAAAACAAAATCAACAAAAACTCCCAAACTAATTGAAGAAGAACAAAAGGAAGTGTCTGAAAAAATAGAGAAAGCGGAAAAGTCTAATAATCTTAAACAACCTAATAATGATGTCAAAATAACATCTTTGACATTGAGACACAAACAATTAGATCTTAGTGAATCATCGGATAATTCTTGTTTGGATACAAATGATGAAATGGAAAGAGATAAAGTCAAAAATATAAGCATGCCTCCCAAAAAGGATGAATATATAAAATCTAGATTCTTAAATGCAAAATACAAAAGAGCATCAAGTGATACAATCAAATCTGCACCAGAAATCATAAGTACGAGTGAAAGTAACAAGGATGTTATATCAAAAAAGTTGCGAGCTCAATCAACTAGAACATCCAGTGTTGATTCATTATCTATGAAGGAAAAGAAAAGACTCTCAATCGAGGAGCAACTTCGTAAAGAGAATGCAATAATGGGCTGTGCTGTGAAGATAGAGAAACTGCCAATTGACTTTAGTAAAGAATTGGAACTGGCTGAAAAGCAGAAAGGTATTTCTACAACGTCTCAACCAACAAATGATCCAATTCAAAAGGATATTGAGAAAGAAAAAGATGTACCAAAAGAAAAGGACATAGATAAACAGAGTGAAAATAATATAGAAAAAGAGAAGGAGAAGGAGATAGAGAAGGAAAAACCAGTGTCTATTGCAACCTCTAGTATCCAAATGAGCAAGAAAGATATTCAAGTTTCAATTCCGAAAATTGAATCACCTCCCAAAGAAGTCAAAAACTATCAAGAAGCGAAATTTTCATCAAAGAAACATATTTTATTAGAAAGTGCCAACACCAATAAAAATAAGTCTGTGCCCTTCAAATCCACAACAGTTACTCCAGAAAAAGAAAAACAAATTTGTTTGGATGAGGTTTTACAAAAAGAGATGGCAAAACCATCTTTAGAGTTAAAGGATAACAAGGAGGAAACAGAAAAAGAAAAGCAAGAGGATTTAAAGAAACCATTGGAAATTGAAAAACCATCAGAAATACAAGAACAAAAAGTCTTAGAGAAACAACAGGTAATTGAGAAACAATTGTCACCTGTTGCGCCAGTCAAGAAACAAATCAAGCAAAAACTTTTAGATGATCCAAAGCCGACAGATTTAGAACCAGCTTTGGATGAAATAAAAGTTTCAAATGAATTAATTCCTATAAAAGAAGATATAAAAGAAAAACCTGTTGAGCCAGAGCCTAAGAAGATTATGAATGAAACATTTCAAGAGCAAGTCATGAAGATAAATGAAGTTGTGCGACCTAATGTTATAATCGATAGTAAACAAAACAAAATGGAAACTGAAAAGATCGTAACTCCACAAAAAGAGGATTTGACAAACACCGTAAAAAATGCAGAAAATTTTGAAGATAAAATCATAACAAATCCTACGAAACAAATAGAGACAGGTGTAATAAAGCGAAACAATGAAAAGGAAGAGAAAAGTTGCAATAAAGAATTAGCATATCGAAATGTCCAAAAAGAAGAGGAAATTCAGAAAATTGATATGCTTGAAAAAGTTAGTGTAAAATCGAATGAACAGTTTCGATTAGAAAATGAAACTAAACCATTAGAATCTGCTAAATGTACAGTGGAATTTTCTCAAAACACTCCGATAAGTAATACAAATGGCCCAATTATAAAAGAAAAAGAAATACTAGAGTCAAAGCCTGTAATACAACCAGAAAAAATGCAGCATACTAATGTTGCAGATAAAATTGAGGAACCTGTACAAAATCGACCAGTCATCAGTGGTTCATCAAATAGTTCTGCATGTAACATTCCAGCAGTAAATAATGCTCCTAAGAAAAACGAAGCAGTGATTAAATCGAAAGAAAAAATTCCATCACAACAAGTTCCACAAAATTCAAAAAACTTATTAAACGATTCATCGAAGTTTCAACTAGAATCTTCTCAAAATAAGCCACAAATGCAACAGATAAATACATCAAACCAAACTTCTGTTTTAAATTCTACGGGTCAGAGCTCAAATAATTTAAATGCACCTACCAAAACTGAAAAGTCACAGTCATCATCATCTAAACATTCTTCAACTATCGATATTAATAAAATACAATATTCTTCGATGAATCAGTTCGCTAATTATTCATCACCTTATTGGCCTCCAATGGAACCATCTTTCTATGGATATGCAAATATTCCACATCTTGATCCATCTAATTCAAAATCTCCAAACAAGTTCCAAATTGACTTGACAACTAGTATGGCTTACGCGAATGCCAATTTGACACAAAACCTCTATTCTAATGCATTCCATCCACAACAATATCAGCAGCAGCATGAGCAATACCAACAACAACAGCAACAACAAAGTTATCAGTCTCATCATTTACAAGCATCTAGTCACATGTCGCAGCAAAGTTTATATAACAACACTCAGAATGTTGCAAATATAAGTCTTAAAGAGAAGAAAAGTGAAAAGAAGTCTGATAAACATAAGTCAAAGTCAAACGAGGACTCAAAAGCTTCATTGAAAGAACAAAATTTCCAACAGCAAATTCATTATGATATTTGTAGTACATCAAACAAACAGCAGCATTCAAATTATCCGACTAATCCAGCACCAGCAGTGTCCAAAGCTTCAGTAAAATCTTCAACAAATGCTAATAACAAAGCACATGAAAAGATTGTGGATCACAGTTGCATGATAAATACAGTAAAAAGTAATTCTCCTCAAAATACATGTCATATGAACATTCAACAGGCACAGCTTGGACAGCATATAGCAAAAGCAAATAGTCTAAATAATCAACTAATGTCAATAAATGTAAATAAGAATTATAATAGTGATGAAATGCAGCATATTGAGGGAAATACTGCGGGAATAGTATCAACTTCAAATTCAAATGACAATATGCAGTCATTAGGAGTTTACACTCCTGATTCGACGACAAATTCTGTCCATAGTTTACATCACTATGGTCAATGTGACTTGGATGTAAATCAATTAGAATTAGAATCTCCTGCTAGCATTTCAAGTGATATGGCATCACAAAATTCCGTTGAAAGTATACGTCCACCAAGCGTTTTATCTCAACAAATGCAGCCACAGTATAGTGATTGCTCGATGCAGCAACAAAATCAAAATACATTGCCATCACATATGAACATAACAAATTCCGCAACGGCAAGTAGTCCTCAACAAACGATAGCTAACAATACAGGAAATCAACAAGCATTGCAAAATGGGTCAAACAATCGAAAAATGAATCAAATGAGTCAATCACGAAATGCTAATAATGGTACAAATGCAAATGTCAGTAATAACGCTCCAAATAACGCTAATGCTGGTAATAATAGTTCAGCAAATGCGAGAGCTTCAACGCCTAAAATTTCTCGTAACACAACAACTCCTGGCATACAGCAACAAAGACAACGCGCAACTCCGCCGATTCATGTAAATCAACCCATGATCAGTCCTATACAGCATAATTTGAATCAACAGCAACTTCAACATATTCAAATGCAACAGGCTTATCATCAAGGAATGCATCAATCTGGTTATTTAACACAGCAAATGAATTCGTCTGGAATAAGTAATGGAAATTATGTTCAGGCTCAATCACCAAATTATGGAAACAGTCAATCTGTCATTGCTCAGCATCGTTCAATGCCTTCACATTCAAACATGATACATAATTCACTTTCAAGTCCACAACAAAGATTAGGACCATCGCCTTCTGCATCGTCTTGTGCTGTTTCGTCATCCAACTTTTATGCACAAATACCACAAACATCATCAAATGCACAAACTAATCCTGCCTCGGTTACACCACAACCGCAAATGGATCAACAATCATGTCAACAGCAAAATCAACTAAATATGGGAAATGTTTCAAGTCTAACAAAGCTTCAACAGCTTGCAAGTTTAGATTCTCAACAACAAGCTTGTAATACACCACCAAGTGTCGTCCTTTGCAACACTCCGCCACCTCATGTATCGACATCACATTTATTGAATCAAAATAGAAGTATTTCAACACCACCCCAAACAATTGGAAGCTCTCAAATGGCATTACAATATAAATTCTACAATATGAATGTTCCACCTTCAATTGGTCAAAATACGGGACGAAATGCCAGAACTCCTGCACCACCATCTGTTCAACATCATCACATGACTGCAGGAGCTAGTCGAGTAAGTCCAAACGTTACAGCAATGATGCAATATGGTTATAGAATGTCGGGTCAGCAAACATCAGGTTACATCACGAATCCTAGCTTTATAAATAACGCTTCAGCACAGATTCCAGTGATGCAATCTCATGGATATCAAGACCCTGCAGCCATTCAAAGGGCTCAACAAAATACTATGTATTATAATCCATACGCGTTACCTCTGAACAGCACTTCAATGCGAAGATAGGATAGAGGCGCTACTTAAAACATGTTTAACATAAACAAAAAATACACAAGTGTCCTTGTACTATCAAACTTATAATTTTCATTATTATCATATCTTTTACGTATTCCATTTTTCATAAAAATTATTTGCAAGCATATTTTCCAAAACATCAATCCATTAATTGAACTTACCTTTCAGCCATATCACAAGATTAGGTTTATTTCCACAAAGATTTTTTTTTAAAAATTTTGAACAAGCAAACTTAAAATAGAAAAATATGATTATTATTATAAAAAGTTGAGGAAAATATGCTGATTATTTTAGCAATGATGTTTTAAGTAACCGGTTAAGTTCAATTAGACATTCTTTAATGACCTGAACATTAGTTTATCTTATTTTTTATAAATTGACGATTTTTAATCAAGCAAAAATGTTGAAAAATGATGAATTTATGATAATGATTAAAGTATGAATGAAGCATAATAATTGTCACATAAATGTATTCTCATACTTTCTATCTCGAAAATCAATTGATTTTATCTAATATCATAAAGTATAAAAGAAAATTTAAAAGTTATGATAAAACTCTAGAGAAATCAGGCGAATCAAAAATTTATCAATATTCTATCATCAGTTATCCAGTTTCTCTATTCTTCTCATCCTTTTTAAACTGAAATAATACGCTTTTCCCGTTTTCTTCACTAATATGTTTTTTGATTTTGATTTTTTTAAAGAAAACCTAGCATTAAGTTTTGTTAATTATATTTTTTACTTTATAAATGAGTTCAAAATATATAAAAATTAATGGAAGCATTAATTTTGTTATCACAATATTTATTATTTCATTAGGGTCTTCTTTATTAGTAGGTAATTTATTAACATAAAATAATTTAAACAAACAAACTGTAAATAAAATATGATAAATCATAAATCATATGAAAATTGAGCTTAAAGACTTTTTAATAAGCTTTTTTCAAATCTGATTTTTTCCAGTTCAAATCTACGAAAAGAAACTTTTATAAAATAACGATTTTTATGACCTCCCTTCTCTGTCACAATGGTTTCTCTGTTTTGCAGTGTATCGTTGTTTGCCCTTCTTTAAAAATCGCGATTCCAGATTTTCTCCATTGACTGTGCCTTAGCTGATCGTAGTAAATCAATAGTTCCAGTATCGTAAATTCCAGTTCTCTGTGCCATTACTTACTTACTTACTTACTGTAACCATGTTCCTATGTGGAGCTTAGGTTACAACAAAAGGCTTTCCATCTGACTTTATTGCTGGCCTTGTCACCTAGTTTGTACAAATTCTCTGTCCGCACATCAAGCTGACATTCCTTCATTACTGTTCTGCGCCAGGTAGCTTTTGGAGCTCCTGGACGTCTTTTCCCTTGCGGATTCCAACCAAGGGCGGTGTAACAAACTTGTGTTTCTGTCCCAGCATTGACATTCTCTCTGGTGTTTTTCTTACGAAGTGTATGTCCAATCCAGCCGTACTTCCTCATCTGTATCTCCTTATTGATGTCTTGTTGACCTGCTTTTTGTAGAAGCTTCTCATTTGAAGGCCAATCTTCCGGATTCCCAGTCCACCAGATCTTCAGAATCCGTCTATAGCAGCTATTTACGTAAACTTGTAATTTACGCTTTACTTCATTAGTCACAAACCATGTCTCACAGCCATAGAGGAGCACCGACTTAACGCACGCATTAAAGATTTTCATCTTTAGATGTTTAGTAATGCTGGTGGATTTCCAAACGTTCAAGAGCTTTGCAAAAGCTCCTCTCGCTTTTTGTATACGCATATTTACGTCCTTCAGTGCACCTCCATCTGCTGAAATGTTGCTGCCAAGATAAGTGAAGTGTTCAACACGATTGATGATTTCGTTGCCAATATGCAGTGGTCGATTGTTCTTGGCATTCACTCGAATCTCTTCAGTCTTTTTGATGTTGATGACTAGACCGACTTTCGCTGATTCCGATTCGAGGTCATTTATTTTCGCTTGCATGTCTTGGTATGTGTGTGCTAGCAGACATGCGTCATCTGCATAATCGAGGTCCTCTAAACGTTCTGTCTGTATCCATGTAATCCCTCTTGGCTTGTTCTTTGTAGCCGCACGCATAACCTTGTCCATAATAACAAGGAACAGCAATGGGGATAGCAAGTCCCCTTGCCTAACTCCTGTGAGGGAGACGAAAGACTCCGACTGTACGCCTTCGTGCAATACCTTGCATCGAAATCCATTGTACGCTTCACTAATTAGCCTAATAAGCTTCTCTGGGACACCTAGATTCCGAAGTTCCATCCAAATACACTCTCGGTTTATCGAATCGAATGCTTTCTCATAGTCAACAAAAACGATATAAAGTGCTGACTGCCATTCTATTGACTGCTCAATGATGATCCTTAGAGTACTGATTTGATCAATACACGATCTGTATGGCCTGAACCCAGCTTGTTCCTTCCTTAATCGAGTCTCGATAGGGGCCATAATCCTCTGTAGAATCACTGACATGAACACTTTGCTCACAACTGATAAGAGTGTGATTCCTCTCCAGTTTCCACAGCTACTTAAATCTCCTTTCTTTGGAAGCTTTACAATAAGACCCTCTTTCCAGTCTTCGGGGTACTTTTCGAGTGACCAAATCTCGTCAAACAGTGGCTTAAGCATCTTTGCTGTGGCATTACCGTCAGCTTTTAGGACCTCAGCTGGAATACCATCATTGCCTGCTGCTTTGCCATTTTTAAGCCTCTTTACTGCTTCTGTAATCTCCTTGATGCTAGGTGAGCTCGTGGTAATACGCAGAATAGGTGGATTGTTAACTACTTCCACACAAATGCCTTCCCGTTCTACATTAAGCACTTCCTCAAAGTGCTCTTTCCACCTAGCTAGCTGTTCTTCAAGGGTGACTAAGACTTTGCCCTCCTTTGACTTAATTGGTGCTTGCTTCTTTGCTGACTGTCCACCAAGCTCTTTTATGGTGTTATAAAGGTCCTTCATGTTGCCACAATCAGCTGATGCTTGAGCTTTTTCTGCCAAGCAATTCAAATGTCGCCTCCAATCACTTCTGACTTCCCTCTTGACTTGTCTGTCTAGCAATGAGTATTGCTGACATAATTCCTCAGCATTCGCGTCCGTTGCACTCAAGAGCTTCACATACACTTCTTTCCTTCGGTCAATGGTTTTCCAGGTACGCTCCTGGATGTACTCCTCACTCTTCTTTCTTGTTGTCCCTAACTCAGCATCACAGGTGCTTAAGATGCTGTCTCTGATATGTCTCCATCTGCCCTCCATTGTAGTGTCATTGCAATTCGAGACCTTAGCGTTAAGTGATGAGACAAATCGGGACCTGGCTTCAACAGCTCTAAGTTTTGTGAGGCAAAACTTCTTTCTCGTGTTCGTCGTTTTCTTCTTCCTCTTGAAATAAAACCGAAGTTTACCGATTACTAGATGGTGATCGGATCCAACATCAGCTCCCCTCTTGTTGCGAACATCCAACAATGCCTTGCTCCATCTCTGGCTGATACAAATATGATCGATCTGATTGCGATCGCGACGATTCGGAGAGTTCCACGTGACTTTGTGACAGTCCTTGTGAGGAAATAGCGTGCCACCAATCACCAAATTGTGGCTACTGCATACATCAATGAGCAATTCACCATTCTCATTCCTCGTTCCAAGTCCATGCCTGCCCATGACATGTTCCGCATTATCGTTAGAACTTCCTACTTTAGCGTTGAAGTCACCCATTAAGATCACCATATCCTGTTTCGGTATCTTTGCCAATGTCTGATCTAATTGACTATAAAAAGCTTCCTTCAAACTTAAGTCCTTATCCTCTGTGGGAGCATAGCACTGGATAATTTGAAGCTTTCCATATTTGACACTAAGTCTGGCTCTGATAATCCTGTCGGATATTGGTTCCCACTCTAAAAGTGAGTCTCGAATTGACTTACTCAATAGGATGCCAACACCTCTGCTATGTTCTGTCTCATGACCTGAATACAGAAACATAGTGCCGCAAGGAGATATAATTTGTCCGCTTTCAGTCCACCTTACTTCGCTCAGTCCAAGCATGTCGATTTGATATCTGCTGAGTTCTCTGTTCACCTGTGCCAGTTTGCCTTTTTGAAAGAGCGTCCTGATATTCCATTGACCAATCGTTGTCCATTGTCGTTTGCGTTGGGTCGTCGTTATTAATCCAGTCCTTTTTACCTTATGTTGCTTTCTTTGTACAAGTTGATTTCGGAAATGGTAGGTTGTAAACCTTACCATCCCTAGCCTGATTGTGGGGCTGCCACCCTCCAGGCAAGGTTGTTTGGATAGGCTTTTAATCTATCCTTTAAAGTACTTATCCCGGCACAGGGCTCGGTCGCCAGCGGTGTATTTAGCGGTATCAGGGGATACCACGAGAAGGTATACACTTGACAATTGGTCAGCTTCGGAGTCAGACTTCGGCTTCCCCAATCCCCCATTACTACAAGTGAATCTTCCATTAAATCAATTACTTACAGTTCTGACGAATCTTGTACAAATGTGACAAATGGTGACGAAAGTATTTCGCGTGTAACGTGTATAAACAAAACAAGCTGCTTCATCAAAATCATCCTTATTGCATTTGGGCTTTTGAATTTAATTGCAGTAAATACTCGTACCACAATGCTTCATAACGTGATCAGCATGCTGCAGTATGTAAGCAACACGTACCCTGTTTTCCCGATATAAGCCTTAAGCTTAGTAGAGTTAAAAAGTTATTTTTTCAGCTGAAAAAGGCTTAGTAACGGGTAGAGGCTTATATCGGGGGCCGGTTTCTAGGGCTACCCGGGGTACCCTACCCTACCCTACCCCCTAGGGGTAGCCCTAGAAACCGGCCCCGGGAAAACAGGGTACTCACCAAATTCGATATACTGACTCATTTGACTCATTATTTTTGTAAACTTCCCAATTGCAAGAGTAGCTGTTACATCTGCGTTTGATATTATGCGTTTGGCCAATTATCAGGAGAGCATTACCGGTATGTATTTCTAAAAGGGCAATAAGTTTAGGCATTGCAAATTTTTATATGATCCAGCATTTCTGTTTCGAAATTACATTCGGATTCAAGAAATACGGTGAAATATATTTTTGAATTTACGAATGACTTGAAGTTGGCTGCATGAGTACTAAAAATTTGAATTGAAAAAGACGGTTGAGAAGGAAAGAAGGAAGAAAGAAAGAGAAATTTGTTGAAATTGTAATAAAACTTGATTTAATTAAAGAGATTCCAACATACTAAAGTAACCCTAGTGAGTTTAATTAAAATAGTTGAGGAATAGATTGATATTTCAGCAAAGATAAATTTTCAGCGTGACAGTCATCATATAAAATACCACGTGAGTGCAAAATATTCCATTTAAGTGAATGTGTGCTCATAATTGTGAATCAATTTCAGCATGAGTCCAGTCCTTTGATCTTAACCATCTAGTGGCATACTGACTCGCTTGTGAAATATAATTCTGAATTCTGAAACGAAATTTTAGACCCCCTCTTGTTACAAATTTTCCAAGAAAAATTTTTTTCTTTGTTGACCTGTTACAAATTCTCAGACCCCCCCTCCCCCCTGAACAATTTAGAAATTCTTTTTTTGTACAAGTGCAACGCTTCCTAAAATCAAAATATTTCATTAATTAAAGCATATAGAAGGAAAAAAAGTTCAGAAAGGTAGATTCAGTGTCCTACATACGCATAGGTAGCCATTGTCTAGATAGTCGAGAAAAATTAGTTAAGGACGAATTTTTTGAAAGATCACTTTTGTAGAATCGCCCATGATGGGATTTCCTTTGGCTGTTGATCAATTGGTTATGAAACTAGCTTTGTTACTGCTTTAATTAAGAAATTATTGAAGTTTAAAAATGTTTCTGAGTTAATTTTATGAAAAATCCAAATTTTATTTATTTAATTTTTCGACTAAATACTCATTGTGAAACGATGGAATGACATAAAATCTCTAGTTTCTTGTTTCTGCTTTAAAATCTGCTATATATAAATGATTAATCATGAAAATATTTAACAAAAATAGTATTTCCGAAGTAATTTATTTATTGATGAAAATTCATTGGTTTACAAGTTAACAAGAACCAGCTACTTTAAGTGAATCTTCTTTAAGTGCTGTTTATCTGTAGATTTGTCCATACATTCGACTTCAACAGTGGTGGAAGTAACTGGTGAAGCTTGGACATTTGGCGTGGCCTCTTTTACAGTCTTGTTTGGAACTCCAATGTATTCTTGAATCTCATCGTCCGTCATTTCTAAATAATAAATAGAATATACAAAAAATCGTGTAAAAAACTGAAAATTAATGTTTCTATAAACATTGGCATACCAGAGAAACTTTTATTAGCACCATATTCATTTAAATCACCGTCTTGCGACATTTTATTAATTTAATTAATAATTTTGCGTTTATTCAATACTTAATATTTTGTTAACAATAAAATTTTTGTGAAAATAACTTATTTATCTGTCTGTCCTTAATTCAACGTATTTTTAAAATTCAAATTAACGGCTTTTTCTGAACGCATCCAATAAATTGCATTGTTTCATATAAAATTTAATTATCGTTTTAAAATGGATTTTGTAATAGCAAATATAGATAACATAAGTTTTAAGATTGAAGCGGAACTAAATGATCAGATCGGTGCACTTCCGTTGGCCTTTTCAGGCATGGATAAGTCTTTATCCGCTGTTTGTAATTTCTTTAATTTAGGTAAGTTAAAAAGTTAATTTTATTACTTTTAAATGCTAACTTTATTAATGATTTTAGGTCAATGCGATAAAGAATTTTGCCCTTTTCGACACATCAAAGCTGAACAGAAAACGATAGTATGTAAACATTGGCTCAGAGCACTATGTAAGAAAGGCGATAGCTGTGAATTTCTACATGAATATGACATGAGTAAAATGCCGGAATGTTATTTCTTCAGGTATGATCTATTATTCATTTTAAAAAACTAAGCAGAGATTATAACACGAGATTAATTGATTACAGCAAATATCATGCATGTCACAAGAAGGAATGTACATTTCTTCACATAGATCCAGAGAGCAAAATTAAGGACTGTGCATGGTATGATCGTGGATTTTGTCGTCATGGACCGTCGTGTAGACATCGTCACGTTAGAAGAGTTTTATGTAAAAATTACTTGTCTGGGTTTTGTCCAGATGGTTCTGATTGTAAATTTATGCATCCTCGATTTGAGTTGCCGCCAGCATCTGATCCGAAAGAAATGCCTAAACGTCCACCAGTTTGTCACAATTGTGGAGATCTTGGGCATAAAGCAAGCCATTGTCCGAAACTGCCTCCCGAACAGAGGGAAATAGAACGACAAAACACTTTGAAGAATACAACATACAATCATCATGCACAACAAAGATTAATAAGTCATATGAAGGACCAGAATAAAGAACTTCCAAAAACAGATATGATGACAGATCAACAGCCTAACGGACCTCCTCCAGAAAATATAATTCCCCCAATGCAAAGATGGAATCCAGGACATCATCACGGGAATCATCATGGAAATCAACCTAGACCTCCTTATCAGCCAAGGAAGCTAGAGGATATTACTTGTTTCAAGTGTGGAATGAAAGGACATTATGCAAATCGTTGTTATTCGTTCTTGAACAACAACTTTGAGCCAAACAAATAAATTAAAATATATATATATTAATAATCACAGTCTTGTTATTTCTTCTTCTTCTTCAAATAGACTAAACAAAAATTGAAATTCCCGCACATTTCCAAAAAGACTTAATGCACATTAGAATAAAAAAACATTTCTGAGCATTAAAGTAAAGTTTTAATAAAAAAATGAATATTAAAGCAGTTATTTGTGATATAGAAGGGACAACTACATCCATTTCTTTTGTTAAGGACACGTTGTTTAAATATGCATACGAAAATTGTGAAAAATACTTGATAGATAATTTTGACGAGCAGGAAATTCAATCTATTGTTGAGAATCTTTGTGTTGAGGCTATAAACGATAAATATGAAATTGTTAAAAGTGATAATGTAAAGGAATATGTACACAAAGTAGCATGTTATGTTCAGGAATTGATAAATCAAGATCGAAAAGTTAGTTCATTAAAACTTCTTCAAGGAAAAATATGGATGTATGCTTTTGAGTCTAAAGTTGTTACTGGACACTTGTTTGAGGATGTACTTAGGAATTTCGTAAAATGGACAGACAATGGAATTAAAATTTACATTTATTCTTCTGGATCTGTCGAGGCTCAAAAACTTCTCTTCAAATACTCATTAAGTGGTGATTTGTCATCATACATTACGGATTATTTTGATACCAAAGTTGGACACAAGCAGGAACCAAAGAGCTATGAGAATATTCTGCAGGAAATTAAGCTTGACGGTCAACATGTGCTCTTTCTCTCTGACATACCAAATGAATTATATGCAGCAAAACATGTCGACATTCAAACTTTGTTGCTTTGTAGACCAAATAATTACGAAATAAGTGAACATGATAAATCTCAGCTATCGATGGTGGATAATTTTGATGAAATAGATCTAAATGTTGAGTGCTAAATAAAATTCAGTTTGTTTTTTTGATTAAAGGAATTTACTTTTCATTTCTCTTTCATTATAATTTTTAATTTATACTTAAATTTCTTGGTTATAGTCAATAAAGAGAAATTAAAACTGTATATATACACATAACAGAACTTGAGATCTCGAATCGTTAAAAAATCGAAGAAAATGATTGTTTTACACAGTTTTCTTGAATTTTTTCAATATCGTATTTTTTGTGCATAATTGTCAAATATAGACTAGAAAAAAGTTCTTCTAAGAAGATTATATGTAGATATGCAACAAAATATCATTGCATGCATCCTAAATTGTGATTTCATAAATCATCTAATTATTTTAATTAGAGTTATACTCCAGTCACCGAATTAGTCTGAAAATCTTGCTTATTATGATCCATTAGTTGTGACGGTAATAAAGACGGCTGAGTGATCCTCTGTGTTACTCGACCATTTTTCATTGGAACTACTATATTAGATGTGTAACGATCGAATATATTATTTGCGTCGACCACTGACGATTCAACGACTGCATTTATAGTTGACTGAATGTTTAAAGACTGTGTCCTTTCTCGATGTACTCGATTGTGATGACGAATCAAATAACTTTCACGAATAAAAGTACGTTTGCAAATTTTACACTCAAAGTTTTGACCAGCAGAATGAGTTCTACGAGAGAAAAATGCGTGAGCATTACTTAATTAAATAATTAACATTATAAGCTTTACCTAATATGAGTTGCGAATTGGCTTTTAGATGTGAACGTCAATGAACATCTCTCACAATTTAACGGCTTTTCTGACACATGTGACCTGTAATTACAACACAAATTCATTTTAATCCACTTTATGATCTTGAGTTCTTAGAAATTACCATCGATGGGATGTAACATAACTTCGAACGGAAAAGTTCTTGCCACAGACTATAAAGGAGTAAAAATGATTATTTAGATATAAATTTTAAATACTTTTACTTACTATCGCATGAATATGGTTTGTCATTATTATGTATCCTCTTGTGTATATTTAAGGTCGATCTTTGAGTAAAGCGCTTTCCGCAATCACAAACGTATGGACGCTCCCCTAAACATTAAATGATAATTAGTTAAATTAATCTCATACAAAAAAAATAATTTGATGGATAATTTTGTAACAAAAAGGGGGGTCTAAAAATCCTGATTTTATGATGACGTCCATAGACAGGTCGACTGAATTCTAAGTTCTCACATCGTCAAAAAAATATTTCAATAGCTCTTACCAGTATGCGTTCTTAAATGAATTTCTGAAAAAGTTGTAGAACAAATGGTAATTATTAAGAGCAGACAGTAAAGTCAAGAGTATTGCTTACCAAGATATGGTTTTCTTGAGAAGGAAGCCTCACATTGATTACATTTAAATGGTCTGTGAGATGCTGAAAGTTACGGATTTATTATAATTGTTAATTACTGGAAAATGAATGCTCACCATTATGAGTAGTTTTGTGGATATTGAGGGATGACTTTTGGGTAAAGGCCTTAAAACAAATTAAGCCTTAAAAACAAGAATATATTAATTCATAGTGTAATTAAATTATTAAAAAATTATTTTTACATTTGAACGGACGTTCTCCACTGTGTGTCCTCAAATGGATATCTGGAAATAAAAATATTAGATAAAGTAATGCATTCAAAGATTTATTGTAATATCCTACCAAGATATGGCTTTCTCGAAAAAGCTGCCGAACATTCAACACACTTGTAGGGTCTTTCTTGTATGGCTTCTAACGAGAAAATTAAAGAAATGAAAATTAACTGAGTCACATCAAATCGGAATCGATAAACATTTAAAACATAATGACATTCATCTCAAAACATGTTATATATTTAACAGTGGGGTATAAAATTGAATACATCTCATGCTGTATATGACTTTACATAATTTTGAGAAAATTAAAAAAAGGAAGAAGAAACGTTTAAAAGCATTTATTAACAAACCGTTATTGTTATGACTTTTTAAATGCAACGTTAATGCACATTTTTGACTAAAAGATTTATTGCAGTCGTGACAGTGATAAGGACGTAAGCCTTTTAGAAAAAAAACAAAGAGAGAGCAAAATTATGAATCAACTTCAGTATATGCACTAATGTGCATCAGGATATAACATTTATTACAAATTTAATTCTAAATGAAATAGATCATCCGTTTTTAAAAATCAGGGTATAGTAATCGGTGTATGCTCAATATTCAATATCTATGTCACTTAGATTTTATTTTATTAATTCAAGTAATTATTAGGTTAATTAATTATTGATAGTTTGTTAATAATCAAATCTTCAATGCAAACTAAATAAACTTAAAATATTTCAAAAATGCAGGAACTCATCACTAAGTAAATAAATCTTATTGCGTTTGTAAGTAAACTCACCTAAATGAATTTTCTTGTGAGTGTTTAATGATGATTTTTGACTAAACCTTTTGAGTTAAAGAATTATGAGATAATTAGTCATTTAAAGCCTTTTCTCGCCTTTTTATTTAGAATCATCAGAAATTTACCTCTTTAAACATTCCATGCATTGATCTACACATCAAGTTGATAAAAGACAGAGCATAAAAAATAAAAATATCTTGAATATCATATTTTTTTTAAATTTTTGTTCTTTCTTGAAAAAAGTTAAATATTTCTTTTAAAAAAATCAAAAATTAAACTTTCTTTTACAAAATTTTAGAGAACCTCCCCCCCCCCAAATTGCTAACATCATAAGTGACCCCATGTGTAGTGGCTTTCTGTAGAATTTTGATGTCCGATCAATTTTGTGCCTTATTATTTGAAACGACCTCGTTTTACGCAAATATCTTCGTGTACACTTAAAAAATCTATGAAGATGTGTAATTTTTTTTTACAAGTTGTATCAATAACTTAGGAATCAAGGCTGTAATTCTCAAAATTAATTCCAAAAAATCTTCAGACTTCTTAACATGATACCAAAGAAATTCCATCAAATCCTGAAACTATTTGATGAATACCAAAGGTGTCACAAGGTCCACTTATTACTTTCGAGTTTTAGGGGCGAGGAGTGTCTGAGATTTTGTGACAGTTTAAAGAAGTTTGTGAGGGGGGTCTGAAAATCCCATTTTTTAACACAATAAATCAGTTACTTACAAGGACGTTCCTTCGTATGTGTACGCAAATGGACATCTAGAATGAGAAATTTCTTTAAAATCAATCGACTATGACCACAGAATTAATTTTACCTAAATATGGTTTACGGCAAAAGGCCGCATCGCAGACTGTACCTAAATGAAGAGAGTACCTATTAAATATCATAGCAAGCACGGATCTGTTGAGGAATCTTACAATGAAAATTTTTCACTCCACTATGAAGTTTCATGTGAACATAGTAACTGCTGGCGGATGATAAGACTTTACTGCATATTCTACACGTTTGAGACTTTCGAACAGATGTTGACGTATTTGTATTGACTTGATATTCAGTTAAAAGTTCGGGCTTAATTTGATTGACCAATAAATTTTCATTAGTCTGCGGCCAAAAAGAAATTATTAATAATTGGAATATGAAAAAGAAATGAAAATAATCAATTTACATTATTTTTAATTTCACTATCAATCAATGTAGTGTTATGCTGATTAGGATGCTGTAAGAGCAGAGATGGATTTGATTGTGGTGCTGTGGGGAATTGCGGTTGACAATTTGAAGAATGATAAAACTGTAAAGGCTCTAATTTGACTTGTTCAAACATTCTTGTGACGAAATCACTGCGATAATGTTAAGTCATTATAGCTTATTATTAAAATAACTACACTATGCAATCATATTTTTGCAAATCTTTTGAACGTTATTAATTAATTAGCACTAAAAATTTGTTCCATAATTATCATAATTATCGTCTGCGAATAATAAGAAATTTGCAAAAAATTAATCGATTATTTTTCGTATTGTTTTTCAAAAATCAATTTCTGTAATTTTGTCAATGTTCTCATCACCAGTCATTTACAATGAACATACAAAAGATTTGTTTATCACATTTGATTTGCATACTTACTAATATTAGTATTTATCACTGGTTATTTTAGTATTTATCTGATTTTTTAAAAAAATCAAATCATATTAAGGGGGTCACTAAAGAAGTGAAACTGCATTCACGTGAAAACTCATCTCGGTAAACACGACTCGGAAAAAATGTAAACACCGTATTAGTTTTTGAGGAATAAATAAATTTATTTAGAAGAAACAAAAAAATAATGTCAAGACATGCAAATTAAATTAAATTCTTTATTCTTTTGTATTTAATGCATGCTTCCTAATTAAAAATAAATTGTTTGAACTATGTTTTATGTGTTTTTTGATACTTTCTTAATTTTGAAGCTACAAGTGAATGTAAAGTGAGTTTTAAGTTATTGATTTCATGCAGCACAAATTATTTCATATCACCATTAGTTTTGAGGAATAAAATTGAGACGAGTTTTATTTACATTTTTGTGTATAGTCCTAGTATGGCTTTTTTCAGTTATAAATAAAAGGTGCGGAGGAACTTTAAGAAGCTTATAGTTTCGTGCCATATGTGTATATACAGATGTCTCTTATGCGGATCTCATTTAGAGTTGATTAAACTGAATAAACAATTATATTATTCAAAAAAAAAATTAAAGAAACTTCGCAATTATTTTTTTAAACCCACATACTTATTAGAAACCTGTTATTTAGAGATGCGGTGTGGTTTTATTTAATGAAATCAAAACATGCATACTTTTTTATTCACAGTCAGTTCTGCTTAGTAGAATTTCAATTTAATTAAAAGATGAAATAAGCTGACCATCTGTATGATGTAAAGGGTGATTTTTTTGGGGAATGCCCCCTTAAATTTTCATGACTATAAATAAATAATTTTGCATCGAAAAATATCTGAAGAATTGGTTATTCGTTAAATCTCTCTGGACAGCCTAAAGAAGAGGTGTTTTGCATTAGCATGCACGCACAACATTAAAACAATATTTCTAAGAAATTTTTTCTGCAACTCAAATTTTTTATTTCTCAGTAGAATACTTTTACAATTTTTCCCAAGCTAAATTGCTTTGTTTCGATTTTCTTTCCATGATCTATAATTATATTTAAATGTAGGCAGTTTTAAATGTATAATCAAATCGATCGTGATAATTTTTCTTATTATTTTTTATTTTTTCTTTTTTGTCGATAATAAGGAAAAAAAGATGAATTTTGTTTTCATTAATTTAATAATTAAAAAATATGATGCTTTAAGTCAATTTACAATTCAAAAATTTTGCTTCTTCATACTTTAACCAGAATCATTAGTCCTAATTTAAAATTTTCTACATGATGAAGTTGAAAATCATAAATATAAAAATACCTAAGTAGTGCATAAAATTTTACTTTCTGTCATTTTTTTTTGATTACAAGAGGAAGCTTTTTACATATGTAATTCAAACTTTTTTTTTCCTTACACTCAGTAGTATTATAAAACATATCAATTCATCATCATTTTTTCTTTTAAATATGCAATTTAAGCATTATTTGAGAATGTAACAAAAATCTTTGGTTTAGAAAGTTTCGCTAAACACCTCATTCTGAAAGCTAAGGATTATTATATATATCGATAATAGTTATATATAATAATTATTCTTGATAATCATTTTCAATTAAATGTATAACAAACTCTTTCTTCTTCCTATTTTTTTTTTGTCATATTAAACTTACGATCCGATTGAAGGTAATATTTGTTTCATGTAAGAAAAAATAAAAAGACAAATCTTGTTCCATAAGTTTCTAATTCTTTTTGAACGTGCCATCAAAAAACGCCAAAAGATGATGACTATTAAAAATTTGGAAAGCTGGTGAATTGCTTTGAGCCTACGACAGAAAAAAAAATTAAATATTTCGAATAAATTTAAATTGAGTAACATTGAGTAATTGCAAGAAAGGTTCAATAAAAATTTGTTTGAATTTAAAGCCTGCTCTGATCAAATACCGCAAAAATTCGAAAAGAATAAAAAAAATTGTATGAAAGCTAAAAGACTATGTCATGGCATCAAGACGAAAAAAAGAAATTTTCTTTGCAGTTTTTTACATCGTGACACACTTTTTTAAATTTAATACAAATTTTCTCCAATGCTAGGCAATTTTGAATTCAGAGTAGAATTTAAATCAAACAAACATTTATAAACTCCACTT
This sequence comes from Chironomus tentans, assembly GCA_963573255.1. Taxonomy (NCBI): domain Eukaryota; kingdom Metazoa; phylum Arthropoda; class Insecta; order Diptera; family Chironomidae; genus Chironomus; species Chironomus tentans. Next base: position 26,704,716 of record OY754303.1, on the reverse strand, counting down.
GGTTAGTCTAAATAAATTTCTTACTTTGTCAATCGTTTCCTGCTGTCTTCTAATGAAGAAGGGTTCTGTTTGAACAGGAACTGACGAAAGCCTAGTACATACTTCTCCACATAGTCTTCCCATACAATTGTTCTAACATCAAATTGAAACTCATTTCGGTCTTTTTCATTCAATGATTCCAACAACATTTTGACATTCTCGCCATGAAATCTCCACTGATGTGTTGTAAAATACTCTAAGCACTGTACAGATTTTGCTAATTTATCCTGAACTTTTATCATACTACCGGAAGAACAAGAATAAAAGAGAAATTAAAAAATTAAATGAAAATTTATTTAACATTGACATACATTGGTTTGCGGCCAGCAATGCGTGCTAGAATGTCCAAAATATAGGCTGGAATATAGTGGGCTATAATGGAATGGATTGAGTTCAAAGTCCGGTTTTTACGAAGAATTCCTGTTGGATACCAAAATATTCCCTCTAAAAAAATCATATGATTAACATTTTTCCATCAATAAATTTTTTTTAAATCATGTGTTGTCACCTAAAGGATGCTCTCTCATCTTTTCAATTGCCAATGAAACTAATCTGCCCCATGTGATTGGTTTATTCATGCCCGTACAGCAGTTATAAATTGTCATTGTGGTGTTTTCGGCAGTACCGGTTTTCCAAGCAGCGGCAACCATTAAGTTTATTACCTAATATGATGGATATTGCATAATTTTTTTTTATGAAACCCGAAAAAAGAAAGTATTTAGTCATACCAAATCCACGGGTATAAAATCTGCTATGCTTTCTTCATTACACATAATTGTGTGAAAAATTCCCTTTCCAACAGCAGATACAATCCCAGTAGGTCCATTCCAATTGTCGACCCAGCCACTAAGCGGCTCATTGACACTAGATAAAACTAAAGAGGAAAAAAAGAAAGTTTTATTATGTTTGGCTTTACATAATAATGAATTTTGGCATACCAATTGATGGTCGGACAATAGCCACAGGTAAATTTCCAGCCTCCTTTAATAACATTGCTTCCGCCAGAGCTTTTGTGAATGCTAATAAAAAAAAGACAAATGTATTGAGCATTAATGCGAAATAATAAAAAAAAAGTAAGCTTATAACACTTACTGTACGTATTTGGACGTGATTGAATGAGTGATGGTGTTAGCTTTTGAATAAACAACAAAAAATATTACAAAATGTTTGATGATTTGAAGAGATCATCTTACTTTATCCAACAAATCTTCAGGAAGCCATTGTACCAGAGAAATTATGTCATCGGGATTGAACGGAGGGTTGTAAATCATTTCTGCCACATCTCTTCGATCACAATTGCAATATGCTGTTGAAACGTGCACCAAAGCCTGATGTAAAAGTACGTGAAAATTTAAGACATTATCTTTCACAATTTGAAGTATTCTTAAATTTAAATATTAGATAACTGTTTAAACTCATATTTATCCAATAATTTGTGTCTATATTTAAAGTCTTATTGACTCTCAAGTTTTGTTTTATTTGCAATGAGAAATATTGCTTTTAATCGATAAACAATTAACTACGATAGACACCACTAAACTTGCGTCACTGACACATATGACTTCATATCTTCTATTTTCTTTTTAAATTTGATAAATTAGTAATCAAAAAAGAATTCCAACTCACCTCTAAGCATATCATTCGTTGACAAAGCTGAAGCAATCGCTTTGTTCCCAGCATATTGATTGTAACAGAAAGCTTTAATTTCTCATCAAATTTAACAGTTGCAGCAGAATGGAAAACGACAGACACAGTTTCACTCAACAAATTTTGGTCACTATCTGAAATGCCTAGTTCTTCAGATGTGATATCACCATGAATTGGAATGATCTTATTTAAATCGTTTGGACGTTCTGTACGAAGTTTATTGAAAAGTGGACTATTCAAAAGTTCATCGAGACGTGTGTTGATATCCTGCCCTTTTTTCGGTCGAATCAGAAGATAAATATTTTTTATTCCAGGACATGATCGAAGCAATTTCTCCACCAACACTTTTCCCATGAAACCGGTTCCTTTATTTTTAAGTGATGAGGCATTATTTAATTAAGAACCAAGGATTTAGATAAAAACAATTAAAGATTTACCTCCAGTGATAAAGATACTTCGATCATTATAGAAATCAGCGATTGAAACATAATCATCTGTTGCTTTATGCTCGTGTGTTGTCATGTTCCTTTAGATTTTTTTTTATATTTTCTAACTTTTAGAGTTGCAATAGAAATATGTTTTACAGAATTCCGTACAGTTATGTATCAACTAGTCCACGGTGAGTTTTGTAAATTGGAAGCGAGAATAATTATCAAACATGAAGATTTATTGTGCGCGATTTTCTAAAAAATGAATAACTTCATTTTCGGAAGAAGTGACAGACGATTTGAATTAGAAAGCAATTGATGCAATTTTTTTTTTAAATTATTATTATTATAATTATTTTTTTTTGGCTACTACTCCTCACTCTCACTACGATTAATTCACTTAACTTGAAGATTTAACTTTTTATTCTATAAATTTTCCTAATTATAGACATCTGAGATGTTTATTTTTTTCCAACGATAAGTATTGTCTGAATATCCGTAAGTAACTGTAAGGTAAGAAATAAATTCATTATAGGCTGAATTTTTTACTGATACAAAAAGGTAATACGATAAATACTGAGGGGGAATATTGCTCAAAATAATCATTTGAATATGATATTTCTCCACGAATCTCCACTATCTACTTCTTTTTATTTAAAAAAAAACTTTCTCTTGAGAAAGGCATCAACATTTTTTCGTTTTTTTTATTTCATTCATCTACAAAAATCCAGCTTAAAAGATCGAATTTCAAGTTTTCACTTAAGAACTCTTTCCCCGATTATTTTTAAGCGTTATCAATTCCGTTTTATAATGACATAATTTTTCTGATAAGACATATTACTAAGCCTCATTACATTTCATAATTCATGAAGTGAAAATATTATCAAAAAAAACTTCATAAACTTCCATGTTGTCCATGACTGCATTGATATATCGTGATATGTGTGCATCATACATACTAAGAAGAAGGAAACAAGTCTTCTACCTATATTCCCTCTCTTTTTGGTATTTAAAGAAAGGAAGACACTTTATTTAATTGGATTTATTCAATAAATCACTAGACAATATAAATATGAGAAGCGCGTTTGATATGTCGATTATATAAATGTGCACGTGGAACACGGCATTGAACATTAATATACGATATGTTTTTTCCATCCAAACCTGCAATTCAGTGTTGGCTGCGGGCAATTTCTTTGTCCGATGTTTTCGTAAGTTCAATGAATTACCAAATACAATAAAAAATATTAGATCAAGAATTTCTATTTAGTCAAATGTGCCAAGAGGAAGGTGTTGAAGTGTCTTAGGTTCACATCAGTTGCATTTTATTCTTTTTGATATAACATATAACAAATGTAATATTATATAGCTTATGGCTAAAATAAAATCTGAATCAATAAAAAAAAATATTAATCGGGTCGCAATGAATAATCTAATAATATTCGTAAATTCGTTTCTATTTTAATACAAACGCATGAAATTTTATTTTCTTATGCACCATGTGAACAAATATCTCAAGTATGTACCTTCTATATTATTTTTCAGTAGAAAAATTTTATTTGTCTTTCTCAACGAATTGATCAGCTTGTGTGCAGACTCAAGTTCTTACTTGAATATATCAAAATTCTTTTACAGATAATTAAAGCGCAAATTTCAATTGCATGCAACTTCCTGCTATTTTAATTCTCGTAGTTCTGTTGACACAAAGTGAATGCATAGGAGTGCATGCATCTATTGAAAAATGCGCTAAAAATATAATTAGATGAACATTATAATTTTTAATGCAATTAGAAGAAGAAAATTAATTGTGAAATAAAAAAAGAGAGTGTCTTGTATGTTTGAAGAACATCTAAAATAATAATTAGATACATGTCTGATTTCCAATTAGATTACATTCACGCACTGAATTTTGGTCGTCGTATCATAAATCATGATGATTCACTCCTATTTTCAGAAATAATTTCATTTAATATTTTTCATCAGCACAACAAATTCCGGTGGAATTAAATGAGAGTTATCTCAATATATTATCTGATATGGTTTACCCGGTCGAAGATATTCTCATTGAAAATGTGATGGAAAAATTTAATTGATGATTTAAATTTTACGTTTCTTATGTTTTACATAGTATACTAGTTGAACGTTTATGTCAAATAGTTTAATTGGATAACAAAAATCATCTCATTTTTCATTTTAGTCACATATACGGCTTTACACGAAAAATTATTCTACGGAAAGTGAAAAAATGTGAACAATTCATCGTGAAAGACGCCATAGTGATTTTCGTTCCGTAATATAACAAACTTAAATTTAGTGATTTTACACTTATGATAAATATTTTATGTATGCACTTCAATATACTGCATTGAACACAACCATGTGAAGATCAAACTTGAATATTTTTTTGAATTCTTACATCATATGAGAAATACAATATAATTTATTTTATTTTCTCTTTTGCACTATTATTAGGATGATTTATATTAACCTTTTATTAATAAATTTTTTCAGATGTCGGAGAACAAAATTTTACTCCAATTACACAAATTTCTTGACACAATTTATTTTACAATTATCCAAACTTCTTTATTGTGCACGATTTTTAATTATATTACTTCAAATTCAAATAAAATTTGGGAGTAAAGAAATTGTCTTCCGATCGACCGGAGAATTTACTCTTCCCTAGACCTTGCGTCTGCGCAATCATCGCCATGTGCATCGTGAGAGAAAAAAATATTCCATACTATTTTGGCATTATGAAACCGTATCAGGAAAGATTCAATGCACAGTTGTCCGTTATGCTCTTGTGACAATTTCAACTCCAAATATTAATATACTTTATTAGATTCCCTTCCAAACTCATCTGGTGTCATTATTCTAGTAAAAGTATTAAACAAAATTGTCGTTAAATATGCTTTTTTCCCAATAATCGAATGAGAATTTGAATTTGAATTGAATCGGTTAATGTGCTCAGTAACGACTACATACTTGGAAGTTTCAAAATTTTAAACTTTTTGAGCTTCTCAAAAATCTAGTACGGAATTTATATTTTTAGTGCACGTTAACGACACATTTTGTGAAACATTGAAAATTTCAATTATCACTACAGATATGCATGAAAAATTATGGAAATGATGACAATATCAAACATATGAGATTGTTATTGTGTGTTTTTTTTAAAGAATCTGGCGCGGAAAAGAACTGAAGCATGGTCAAGTTCGTCTTTATATTAGGACAGAATGACGTGTTACATGAGAATATTATTCATCGTTGTAAGATTTAGCAAGAAACCTGTAATCGTAGACAAATGAATAAGCTAAATCATTCAATTTTTATTGGTTTGTTTCGACGATCATAAAATACAGCCTTAAATACAGAATAAACTGCTAATTGACATTTACAAAACAGACTGAAAAATATTTATTTTTTTTTTGAAATTTTGTTAATTAAGTCAGCAACTTTTAAGTATAAAGACAATGGATCTTAACTTTTTTTGTATTTCAGCTGTTTAATCAATGTACAAAAATACACTCCCACCATTACCAGAATGACTATTGAAAACGTGCATAGCAAAAATGTGACAATATTTCATGCCTGCCAGTTGTCATTTGTCTGTTAAGAAGGTATCATCGTCTTAAAAAGTTAAATAATAAGTTAAAGGGACTGAAAAATAATTAGACTAGTCTATATTTTCAATTATTTGGTTTAAAATGAATACTATCGATACTGAAAAGAAGAAAACCATAGCAAACTTTCTTAGCGGGAAGGTTATTTTTATTACTGGTGGGACTGGATTCTTAGGGCAGTGTTTAATTGAAAGACTGTTAAGTGCTACACCCGAACTCAAAAAGATTTATGTTCTTGTAAGAGGGAAGAATGGCTACTCTCCGGAATCAAGAATAAAAAATTTGATGTCAAAAACTGTAAGTATCAGTGAATTATTGTGCCCAGGATTTAAAGTCTTCATTAAATTTTTAATTATTCTTATATTATTCTTATATCAAGATTATCCATGAAAATCCAGTTCTGAATGTAAAAACCCCAATTTAAAATTTATTCCGATGTTTTCATCATCACAGAATTAAAGCTTAAATGTGTTCAAGTGTTAGGTGTTAGGAAAGCTTGTATCAAAAATTTTCACATAAATGGTTTGTTGTCTTTCTTTGAAAATATTTTGCAAACAATATAAAAATGTAGGAAAAGTAGTTTTATAGGAATTTGAATAATTAGACGTACATAACTGTGATGTATTCTTATCACGTTCCCACAAGCAACACAAGGTTACTCCTCAAGCAAATATTTTATTCGTTTTAATTCGTATGCATCGATTTGTTTGATAAACTTTATTATTAAACTTTTCATCATAAGTTACTGTGAAGCAGCAAAATAATACCTTAATGCAATAATTTTAATGCAACATGTTTACACACAAACACATTCTTAAAAATTTTTATGCATTTTATGCAACTTTTTCAACAAAGAAATTAATGCAAGGTTGAAATATGAATTATTATTTATGCCAACATGATTTTTATAAACATTGTGCAAATCAATCAAAAGCTACACTACATATGGGGTCATTCACAAATGACACTAAAGGCAAGGAGGGTCTTGAACTGTGTCTCATATTTTTATTGGCATAATTTATGAACGACCCCTTATAGTAACATAGATTTGTCTTCGGAAATAAGTATATAACTCACCTGGTGATAATTTTTTATTACTTCATTAAATTTTTCCAACACATAAGAAATTCACATGCCTCAAATTAATATTGCCGGCCTAATTAGCATATTTTCTTCTTTAATGAATTCTTAAGCATGGCATAATATTATTTTAATGATTTCTTTAGAATTTTAAAGGATTTAATAATTTCCAATAATCATTAGACTAATTACCAAATTGCATAAAGACTCACTTGTAACTTGTGGACATATGAGGGCATATTAAAAATTAATTAAGTAATGCTCATCATTAAAAAAATGTTATTGCATGCACATTTTTTGGTAATTTCTTGTTATGCATTAAGAGACATTACTTCCGACAACCTTGTTACCGAATTAATTGATAATGCAAAAATGCAAGTTATATTATCAGCCAAAATGCATAAGAAATAGCTTAAGCTTATATGAAAAATGCTCACTGCCCGACCATAAGGTTCAATTATTTTTTCTAAGCATGCATATGATTTTCTATTAATGTGAATAAATCAGTTACTTACACAGCAAAATTATTATTTATGATTTTTCGCACTATGATGATGATATGGGCTTGGATAAAAGCCTTGAAGTTTCAATACTAAAATATTTTCTTTTATTTCACAGCTTTATGAGCACCTTGACGAGCAAACGAAATCTAAAGTTCATCCTCTCGTTGGAGAATTATCAAAGACTAATTTTGGATTTCCCAAAGAAGCCCTCGATGTTTTATTTGACGAAGTAAACATTGTTTATCATGTGGCCGCGACAATAAAATTTAACACATTCATTGGTGAAGCAATCAAAATAAATCTGATTGGGACACAAGTTGCTGTAGAATTTACAAAACAATTGAAAAACTTGACGTCTTTTGTTTATGTTTCGACTGCATTTTGCAATAGTTGCTACTTAAATCAGGGTATTAAAGAGCAGGTATACGAATCAAGTGTGGATCCTTATGATATGATTAAGTTAGTGACTGATAACAAGGATTATGAAACCACATTGCCTAAAACTGGAACACCAGAGCTGTTAGAGTTTATCAATCCACATCCTAATACCTATACGTTCACAAAGCAACTTGCAGAAAACTTGATCAAAAGAGAATTGAAAAATTATCCTGCAGGGATAATAAGGCCAAGTGTAGTCTACGGAAGTTATCGAAGTCCTAAACCTGGTTGGGTTGGATCTGCAAATAATGGACACATTGGTTTCGTTGCTGGATTTTCTAAAGGCTTGTTTCGAACTATGGGAGGTAATAATGCACATATAAAAAAATTTGGGTAGCATATCCATTATCATTAATTTGAAAAACTATTTACTTTTTAGGAGATGCATCATCGGTTATGGATTTAATTCCTTGTGATTTTGTTGTTAACTCAACAATTGTCATTTCTTGGTATGTTTCTGTATATGCAGTAAAGGAAGTTGAAGTTATTCATTGCACAAGGTAAATTAAATTTTAACACATAGAAATGGCAAGCTGTAACTTTTTGGCTATGAATTTGCTACGACCAAACCAAAAAGTTACCGAGTGTCATAGAAGTGTCTAAAGTCAATAGAATTCGTTTAATTCATGAAAATGAGTTGATGCTTAAAAAATCTTCTCTATTTTAGTGGCGAGATTAATCCTCTCACGTTTGGAGAATATTGCAAGATGTTGAATAATGCAACGAAGAAACATCCAAATGATTTCATAATATGTCAGCCAAAGGTTAAAGTTCGCAATGGATTGCGATACCAATTGTTCATATATCTCTTCCATTTCTTACCAGCATTATTCTTTTATTTGCCTGAGCATTTTATGATTAGAAAACCTCCCCGAAAGTGAGTATTGATTTAACAAATACGCTTGCAAAAAACTTGTTAATTCTAATATTATTTATGTATATATTTTTTGACATTGTTTCATTTCAGAACTATCGATTATGTACGAATTTTTGATAATGGCATAAAAGCTTTTGAATATTTCACGAGCAGAAACTTTCATTACCACATGCACAACTCATTAAGGATATTAGATTGCTTACAAGCTGAAGATGCTCAAGAGTACAATTATAATGTCGAATTTTGCGATTGGAAGAAATATATGGAAGCACAAATTATTGGCATAAGATACTTTTTCTACAAGGAGTCAAAGACAACAACAATTTGGCATAAAATTATGTATCACATGTGAGTACTACATTCTAATAAAATTAAATTTCATGCATCCTATAATTTGCTCATTAATTTAATTTTAGGTATGGCCTTGTTCAATTCCTCTGGTATGTTGTCGGCTTCTTCTTTTTGAGCTATATTTTCTCATCATTCTTGGAACCTTCAATTTCGTATGCGATTACATTATGCATCTTATTCTTTATCAAATGGGTCTAGATTTATCTCTTTTTTTCTTTTCTATTCATAGATTGTAATTTCTAATTTTATTTAAATAAAATTTTTCTATTAATTAAAACAATAAATTATGTCTTTTATATCCATTAATCAGAGCACGCTTTCATAATTTTAACGGCTAAATAATAAAAATAAAAGCTTTCATAACTGCTAAAATTTATATAAAATTTTACACAAAACCTTATCGTCTGAACAGCTACATTTTCACACAAGCCATTGCCATTTCCACTTTCTTCCTCAATACTCTTATGTCTGAATATATAATCTTTAAAAATAAAATAAGTGAAAAATACGGACGTAGTCACACGTGATCGATTAAAAAGCATTTTCGCGCATAGAAGGTATGTAGATAATAAACCCAAAAAATTGTAAAATAACTGTCATAAAGTATTTGAAAAATAACTGTCATAAAGTATTTGAAAAATAACGGTCAAACAATATTTGAATATAACGGTCATTTCATTGAAAATATTTTTGAATATAACGGCCAGTTTTTACAGCTTAATAGTGCTGAGTTCTGTCATTGTGTGAGTAAGTCACTAATACATGTATATTTTTTTGTGGATAAAAACAAGTGAGACTTTTTTTGCGGATGAGACAGAGTATGTTTAGAAATCTCTGATTGATAGAAATATAGAGTGTTTTAATAATATTTTAATATTTTAAAAAGATATACATAATTGAATATATTTATGTCAGAAATCATAGTGGAACAAAGATAAATAGAAAACAAATTTAATTGTGATAATTTTAAAGAATACCTTTTTCTGTAATTTGCGTGAAATAACTCCGTGTGTTAGTGAAAAAAAAAGAAATTTCTAAGATTCCTTTTTAATTATTTTAAGATTTGATAATTGATTCGTGTTTAAAAATAGTATTTATTCAATCTCTAATTTATAAATAAAATTGTACGTGCAACAAATTGATACATACAACATCAGAGTGACTACATCCAGTTAAAAAAAAATTTCATACAAAATTCTTAGCATAAATCGATAGTTCCAAAAATCACAAAAGCCCGTGGAAGGAAGAAATTCGTATTCAACAAGCGATAAATTAAAAAAGTCTCATTTCTTGTCTAATTATAATGCTAAAGATTTTTATATTGTAAAATTCATTGAGCATATAGCAATATTAAGACGTGTCTAGGAACAAAGTAGAGTGACAATGCCTCTTTTTGGGAAAAAGGATTCCGGAAAAAAGTTAAGGAAAGATACTAACAGGGACATCGATAAGCAAATTATAAATATTGAAGACAAATATCATTTAAGACAAGTATTGGGAAAGTAAGTTAATAAGCAGCAGTTAATATAGATTTATTAAGTTCACTTGTACAGTCAGTCAATTGATAAGGAAGAAGAAGAAGCTCTTTAAGACAGTTGTTTAAACATTATTAAATTGAATTCATCATTTTTGAACTCAATGGATTTCATTCCTCTCAATTTTTTATTTTATATAGTCGCTATATAGTCACTGTATCTTAATAGCAGACTCAATGAGGAAAATTGATCGTAATATAATTGCTAAAATATAAGAATTCTATATATATATATAAATATAAATTACACTTGTTTGTTTTTGCACATATAAAATCGACCTTTTGACTCCCCATTCAATAATATTTTCTTCATTATACATCATCTCTCATACTTGTACGATACGATTGACTATAATCTCTCATATAAGAATAACAATACACATATTATTTTTACCTCATTGAACTCCATCATTTAAACGTGCCTCACGAAAAAGCTATAAAAGGTCTATGATACACATTATGTGGCACTTTCTAATTTAAATTTTTGTCTTTAACTGACTGACTGACTAGCTAATTGACAGGTTTGCTGAGTTATTGCTCAATTGAGAAGTAGAATCATTAGAAAATGTGTAACGTCATTTCTTCTTCATGATCAATTGATTGTCCATTTGATAAGCATTTGAGCAGTTTACCAACTAATCTGTGAAAAAATCACATGTATAAAACTTTCTTATTTTAATCAAACTACAAATTGATTTTTCGGATTTATAGCAAAGTGCTAATTTTAATTATTCATACAAAGAATCAATATAGGGTGTAATAACATATGACTTATAAATAAACTTTCAAAGTCATCTCATGAATTTCCTTATAAAGACGAAACATGTTAATGCGATAAGTCTACCTTTTTGCATGTATTTGTGTATCGTCCCAGTCAAAAGATAGATCTCGTTTACAAGCTCTCCATGCTAATGCACTATTAAAGTTGATCATTAGTCAACATACTCAACATAAAATATCTCTTTCATCTCTCCCTCTCTATTTACAGTGGTGCCTTTTCAGAAGTTAGACTTGGTGAAAGTAAAGAAAATCCAGGTCAATTATTCGCGGTGAAGATTATCGACAAAAAAGCACTTAAAGGAAAAGAGGATTCACTGGAAAATGAGATAAAGGTTCTCAGAAGGTAGTTTTCCTTGCTGCAACATATTATATCAATCCTACCTGACTTCCTGTTTTTCATAACATGAATAACAATAAAAAAATGTTTTTTTAAATTGTTGTGATTCAATGAAGATAACATATATTTTAAGGTCTTAGGAAAGATACTTGTACATTATTCCCTATTTCCTAATGGAGTATGACCCCCCCTCTGTAGATCTAAATTTTACCAAAAAAGCAGTAATAACATAAAACTGTAAAATTCACACGATGAAAGACTTTTTTGATTTTTAAATGCATGCTTCCCATCAGAGTCCTCAATTTAAATAAGTTTCCGTTTGTTTTTATTTGCAATTTATTGTTTTGAATTTTTAAGTAATTCTAGCTTTTCAATTTTTTTGTTTTTATAGAGTCTATATATTATATATTTTTCCTTAGTTTCTTTTTTTGTAGTACAATTATTTTAAAATCTTTTAGACCTTGTATGCTTCATTACATCGGAGCTTTTGTTTTCTTTTATTTTATCTATCTCTATCTTCTACGAACAGGTTCTCGGCAATGAGCGATACTAATGATCCAAACCGAAAACCGTGGTGAGTGAGTTTTTTAGTTTTTTTTCTTCATCATTTTTATTCTGTATATCTATCATGTCTTTTTTTTATCAATTATTAAATTATGTTTTCTTCTTAATTAAGTTTCCTTTAATTTCAATATTCAAAAATTTTTCTACACTTTATAAAACTTTTCTTCACTTACACTTTTCTTATCTTTGTAAGTAATTATATATATAAAATATGTACAGCTTGTGGTGGTTTTAAGGATTTTTTTTTATGTCTCTGTTATAATAACATAAATAAATAAATTAATGCAAGATAAATGGGTAGGATTGCCATACATGAAAAATATATAAACATAAATTTTTATATTTCCATTTAATAAATTGTGCGAAGCAATATTGCAACTTGGTTACTTCTTTTATATGTATATCAATAGATTGACACATCCAAATATAGTGCAACTTTTAGAAACGTATGAGGATAAAACGAAAGTTTACTTAGTGATGGAGTTGTAAGTGAAAAGCATGTCACGTTTATGGCATTTTGTATTCTAAGTATCACATATTCTTAATTGACAGAGTAACTGGCGGAGAATTGTTTGATAGAATTGTTGAAAAGGGATCATATACGGAAAAGGATGCAGCTGGTTTAATCAGACAAGTTCTTGAGGCGGTAGACTATATGCATGAGCAAGGAGTGGTACATAGAGATCTGAAGCCAGAGAATCTCCTCTACTACAACACAGACGAGGAAAGCAAAATCATGATTAGTGACTTTGGTCTATCGAAAATGGAAGATTCAGGAATTATGGCAACTGCTTGCGGAACCCCTGGTATGAATTAAAACGTTTCATGTGTTATTGCTTTTGCTTGCTATTCATTTAAACTATTCATACTTTTATAGGCTACGTTGCACCCGAAGTGTTAGCACAGAAACCGTATGTTGCAAAATTATTGTCATTATTGAAATATATGTATATTTTCTTACTAGTCGTTGTCAAATGACGTCCAATGAGAAATTTAATTCCACTTGTTTTACAAAAAATCTTGGACGTCATATGTGTATGACTCACATTTATATGTACTTAAAAGAAAAATTAATCTTATTTTTTTCTCATCATAAATTTTAGATATGGAAAAGCTGTGGATGTTTGGTCAATAGGAGTAATTTCATATATATTGTTATGCGGTTATCCTCCATTCTATGATGAAAATGATGCTAATTTATTTGCACAAATATTGAAAGGTACAATTTCTAGTTCTATCCAAGCACATTAACTAAAAAAAATGATGAATCTGTTTGATTTTTTTTAAAGGTGAATTTGAATTCGACTCACCATATTGGGATGAGATAAGTGCTTCAGCTAAAGATTTTATACAACACTTGATGTGCGTAGACGTGGAGAAAAGATATACCTGCAAGCAAGCTCTGGCACATCCATGGTAAAAAAAAATGAAAATTTAATTTTTCCAACTTAATGTCCATTAAAAACTCACGTTTTGTATGCATTTTATAGGATATCCGGTAACGCAGCTAGCAGTAAAAATATTCATAGTACTGTGTCTGAGCAGCTGAAAAAGAACTTTGCAAAATCTAGGTGGAAGGTAAATTAGTAAATTTATTGCTTCTAATAGACATATACATAAACGATACTCATTTGTTACAATAAATTTTCAGCAAGCATATCATGCAACTACAGTTATCAGGCAAATGCAACGAATGGCTTTAAATAGCGGAGGCTCAAGCCGTAACAATACAATAACACGCAATGATGTTGAAAAACAAACTTAGATCTTAACTTTATTTTCCTTCTTGTTGTGATCGTTTCTATTTAATCTCGAGCATGTTTCCTTCTAGAATTTCCCTGAAATTTCCATTTTAATTAAACGTTACACAATCTCTAGTGTCTTATTAACAGATCCCACTAGTGGCTACTTAAATAATCATGAGTGCTTTTGTCATCGACCATTCATTGAACTGATATTAAAATGCATGCACTACGAAGCTTGCAAGTGCGACTGATTCAATAAAAATTTAAGAAAAGTGGAAATTTCATGAAATTCAACTTTAACTTAATGAAAACTATAATTAACTCTCTATTTCTATTTACAAACTATTTCTTAAAAATTCCTCGAAAATTTCTGAAAATATTTTCTCAAACACATAAAAATAATAATAATATTAATAATTTTTAAAGCCAATTATCAACGCTAAATCATTTATTAATAATGAAGTGTATGAAAAAAAAAATATTTTTGCTCTCAAAATGAAAAATATTCCTTTAAAAATTAAAAAAAAAATATTCCATATATATAAATTGTTGAAAAAAGAAGAAGATAAGAAACTCGAATTTTTAAGAGCTTCCGATTCCTTATTTTTGTTAAAGCAATCTCAGAAACATTCTCATTCTCTTGACTTTCATCATAATTTGTACGTTTTTGCAAACCTATAACTAAGAAAACTTATATCAAATTGTGATATCCTATTGTCATGACACGTTGTTTTAAAATTCTCTCTTAAATTCTTTTTAAAAAAATTATATTGATAATCGTGTAAAGATAATTGAAGAATGATAAAAAAAATTAATTAAAAGAAGAAAAATGTTTCGATGTTTTAAACAAAAAAAATCATAAATCTTTATCAGATATGCATAAGTTAATAAATAAATATATTAGGTGTCTGTTGATATGATGATAATTTCTTGTTGGAATTTTATTATTTAATGTTTCACTGTGATTGTTATGAATTTTTAATGTATTAATGGTAGCGAAAAGTTATTTACTTCAAAACGAAAAAAAAAATTGAGAAAAGTTTTTAAAAAATAAATTTCAAGACACAAAATATATAAAATAAAGTATCTTATTGCTTATAAGATACAATTCAATGCACAAAGTTAGAAATAAAACAAATTTATATCGATTTGGCTTTCGATGGGCGCATTTGTCACTTTGAGGTCACCAAAATTATATATATTTTATTATATCAAATCAGAAATGTAATGAATCATGTACGTCCTTATTATGTATATTTTTCAAACATTGGAAAGTGATATTTTCCAAGTCATAGCACAGACTATGAATTCAAGGTGATATCAACAAATGTTCACGCGCCTGTGAAGGAAAAATTACCCGCACAAGATTCTTGTTCAAAATTCATAAATTTCGCATAAATAAATTAGGCCATATGTCAATGAATTTAATTCTGAAACTATATTTCATTTTAAATTGATCTTCAAATGTGGCTTGTGCGCTCTCGATAGCTCGATTTCAATTGTAACCTTCGTAACTAAATTGAATTTTATAATCCCAACAAGTAAAACATTCATGCGAGTTAAAACTGTTATAAATATTGTACAATACTTTTTAAAAAAATATTCCTGGGCCGTTTCTCGGGTGCATCCTAGGTCTGTGGTTCTCAAACTGTGTGCTGTTGTACGTACACTCTTATTAGTACTTAGATGTATCGCAAATATTTTGAAATTCCAAAAATACGATTATCAGATGAAGGCTTTTTACTCAAGAGCCATTTTTCTCGTTTATATATCCTTCGTTTTGTCTTTTGTCTCAATTGTAAAAGTAGAACCTCAGAAAAAATTTTAAAAAAATTTATTTTATGATTAGGAAACATCATAATCGATCTACAATCTTAATGCTTACACTCAATGAGACGTGAGTGCAAATTTAACTAATACCAAATAACTAAAACTCTGGCTAGAGTGTCAGTAATTATAAAAAGAGTATCATTACCCTATGATAAAACCGAGAAACACTGTCCCAATTTCTTTTTAAAAAAATATATAAAGTCCTTCGCTTGAGAATAATGTCAAATATTGGAAAGCAGAACTAAATCATTTATGGACTACATCTATTCACACTGATAAGATTTTATGAATTGAAAATTGAGGAAAATCTATAAATAGTGCTAATTTAATTTAATATTCATTGATAAGAAATATAAAAGTTCTGTATTTTATTTTTTAATCTATATTTTTGTATGACTTGAAAACTCAAATGAGGTTGTTTAATAATTTTTATAATTAACGCGGAAGATTTTCCTTTAGCAATTCCATTTTAATTTAGGAAATTGCCTTACAAACAAGGTGTGCCAACGTAGAGGAAGTCAAAATAATTTTACTTTTTATAATTTATGTTCAAAATATTTTCATGTAGTTACATCCAGTTACATCTTGTATTTTGTAATCCACAAGAATTAGTTAAACTCATTTAATATACAAATTTTTGGAATCTTTCATTTAGGATTTGTGAAGAAATGAAATGACGCATGATGTGAATCTTAAATCCTTAAAATTGATGGTCAATATACATCTCATTAATCTGAAGTTCTCAAACTGTTGGTCGATTTTTAACAAAATTTTCACTAATTTTCCAAATTAAGAGATTACAAACCTGATTTGAGTTTAAATAAAGTGAAAATTCTGAGAAAAACTGCTTCAGTTCAAAATGTGATTAAAAGTTTAAAGAACCGTGAAAATTATCTAACCTTTAAAGGAAATTTGGGTGTAAAATTTTAGAGTTAATAAAATCCTAGTTCCTCAAAACGATAATTCTACAACATCTATACAAAATTTTAATCATAAGATTTCAACAGCACGCTCTCTTAAAACAGCACGTTTTGTCATTAAATCTCATTTATAATTTTTTTGTTTATTGGTTTTCTATCTTCTATGCTCTAAGTCATAGAGTGATAAAATTTACTTAATTTGAAATTTAAAAGATAATATTAAATGTTTTGGGAAAATTTGCACTTAGTCGTAATATGTTTTGAAATGTCAGACTATAAACCTAAAATTCCTTAGCAACTCTACTTATTAAAACAGTCCTAGTCAAAACTGTTGTACTTCATACATCACTAATAATATACTCAGTGATCTAAATTTTGAATTTATTTCATATTAATATAAAATAATTGAGATTTTCCCGAAAAGTTAAACATTCCTCTCTTTGAGAACGAAAAAAAAAATCTTACCTGATATATTTGTTACATTTTTCATTCAATTCATAAAGCAAGTGTGGATACAGAGAAAGCTTAACAAACATAAATTTCAAAAAAATAATAATAATACCATTTTTATGGTTGTGAAAACATTTATTCTTTTTCTTTATGAATAGCGATAATGTGTAAAAATTATATATTACAAATTCATTGAAAAATAAATAATTATAGTTTTAATAAAACAAATTTTGTGGATGTTTCCTTTTTATTAGCTTTTAAAACAGATCGGGTGTAGCCAGGTAGGGGTTTAATTTAAAGGACCTTTCACAATTTATTCAATAAAATTTCTTTATTTTGCACGATAAAGGCATGCCATTAATTTTATTTTTTGAAATTTTATAAGTTTTAATTGACAAAATAAATCTTCTGTTCAAAAAATCAATAATTGTATTCACTTAGTAATTGAGGCTTATTTTATTTGTATTTGTTTTTTCTACATCCTTAACTGCTGAATTGATGCTGCATAGCAGATCTATTTTTCTATTTGGGAATGTTGTGTACTGTAAGATCAGAAACTGCCGAAGCAACTATATTGTCATCTAAATGGGCATGAAACAAAAGTAATAAGTACTTAAATACCAATTAGCAACTAATTACCTCGAATTACTCACCAAGTTTTTCGGAAAGAATTTTAGAAATTTTATCAATATAATCAGGATTTGCTTTATAATGTGAACCAGTTCGAAGGTCGTATGACGTATGACGCATGGGCTGTGATTGTGTAGAGAAGCTTCTCTTGATGTCGGAAGGTTTATATTGATCTTCAATAAATTCCTTATTTGATGAATCCTCAACACGTCTCATTGCTTCATTTCTAGCCAATTTTTGGGAATTTAAATTAACAGATTTCATCATTTCATTATATTGATGTTCTGTCATCCGAATAGCTGGAAGCGTTTTTACATCGACGGTGTATGGTTGATTACTTAAATTAATTGAATGAGAATTAAATACTTTAAATGGGGGATTAATTGGAATTTCTGTGTTCTGTGGAGGTTTGAATAAACTTTCAATATATTTCACATTTTTTGGAACTGGATTCGATAATGGTAATATAGTTGAAAATATCTCGACATCATTTTTCGCAGAATCATTTTTTGTTGATTGACTAAGTCCAAACCATTTAATCAATTTATCCCACCACGAGACATTTTCCGTATTTTCGTTATTTGTTTTATAGTCTGGATCTGAATGAAACATGCTTGCCTTTGGTTGAATATCGAAAATATCATCCATTCTATCGCTTGCTGAATTTTGTTCAAAATAACTCTTTATAATGTCAAATCCATCTTCTGTACTTGCAAAATCACGAATTTCCTTATAAGTATCCTCACTATTGCTTGTGCCAAGAAATGCTGCAACTTCTTTTATGTCTGGGAGCTTATTTTTATCGATATTCAATTTATATTCTTTTAATAAATCATTAAATTCCTTTGTGCTGTAGAATTCATCTAGACTTGCAGTTTTTATTGATGGAATTCTTTTGACGTCATTTTGGATCAATATTACATTATTGGGAATGTCTCTTTTGAGGATTATTGGCCCATTATAATTGCGAAAATTTTGCTGACTCATTAATGGTCTCGGCATGGTTCTTCCGGAACTGTCGACTGTTCTTAAACTCACATATTTTACAGGTAATTCTTTTAAATCCGCACAGTATGAAATATGCAAAATAAAATAAAAAATTAAACAACTTAAAGGTGAATGCATGTCTTTACTAGTCTAAAACTAAATTGGCACTAAACACCAAACTGTTTCTTATTCTTTCTTTATATATTCACAAATACAGTTAAATAATTTTTTTTTGGAAAAAATTCTATGACTGAGGAAGCAACAAAGTGTTGAGAAATTTCTAAGAAACTGATTTTTTAGGCTCTTATCATATTTCTCAGGAAGTGGGAATAATAGGACACCTACCTTTTACTTTTAGGTATCATTTTACACCACAAGCATTTTTTAAAAACATTTTTAAAGCAATCCTAGGATTGAGTTAAAATTAAAATGATGGAATCAGTTTATTTGATAAAACACAACCAATAATGTTTTAATTTTGGAACAAGATTTTAAGTACCCTCGAAAATGAGTATTCAAAGATTTTAGACATCTCTGAGTTTAGACCAGAGAAAACCGGCAAAACTTTAAATTTTTAAACTACTCTTAGAATAGTTTTACTTAAATACCTATATAAACATCCAAAATGTATCCAATGTTACCATGTATGCATAATGTTTCCGCGGTCAATCATAATCTTTTTGTAAAACTTATTATAAAAATACAATTTGAAATGGATGTTCAATGTATAATACTTAATTTAAACTTGTGCCTATTCTATTTCATTTATAGGATTTTCTTTACTTTCTTGTAACTAACGAAAGGTTTATTAAATTACAATTTCATCAATTTCCAAACATTATTGATATTATAATGAATCAAGCATTGTTGATTTCTTGCCTTTGACTTTAAAAAAGGTAAATCTTTTAAAGGTAATGCAAAGGCAAGAAAAAATTTTTTTGTCAAAGCAAATCTTTGATTCTTTGAAAAAAATTAAGAATTTTAAAATGGTTAACTGAAAAATATTTTTTTTTAAATTTCAAAAAATTGTCTTTATCTTTATGCTATGCAAAGGCAATGTCTTTTTCAAACGCAAATATCAACTCTGGAATCAAGATAATGATTACAATCTCTAGTAATTTTTTTGCTAGTTCTTGCATATTTTAACAATTTCTCAAATTAAGAATGAATTTATTTTTAAAAAATCTGCCATTGCAAAGATTTTACTTTGCCTTTAAATCTGTCTTTTCAAAGGCAGAAAAAATTACCTTTACCTTCATGTTGCCTTCTTTGCAAAGGCAAATCCATATCAACTCTGGAATTAAGATAATGATTACAAAAAATAATCTTAAGGTCTTAATTTCAACATATTCATACTTAACCCATATCAAAAAAAAAATTGCCCAATGATTGACCCAATCGATTGAATGCATTGAAGCATATAAATATCATCCAGGTCGTTTTATTTTATTTTTCTCAGATAAAATCAATAAGGGACAGGTTTCCCTACGGTATTCTAATATCATCATCTTATTTTGCGGTATTCTTGAAAATTTGCAACATTCGTTTATATTTTATTTACATAAGTATACAGCAGTATACAGTATACTTAAGGTATTTCCTTTGAAAAATCGGATTGAAGATAGAATTCACTTCAAAGTGATTCTATAGTTTAATAATTTTACATTCATTCTTTATTCATTAAAAGTTGTTCGATTCATGAAATCCATCCAAGAAAATTCAAAAGTAGAGGAGAACATTAAAAAGAGATTTTCGTAGTCAGCATGCATTTTCAAAGAAATTGGTAATGATATCGTAATTACAAAATGAAAGTGTTTCTAATTAGATGCTTAACCGATTATTTTCACTATAATTAAATTTATTCAATAATGCAAAAATCAATTTTGCTGTGTTCACAAAAATGTTATAATGACAAGTGTAGTTATTGCAATAAATAAACAAATCCCATGAGAAAATCCCATACTCGAAAATAAATTGAATTAATGTGAATCCACATGCCTTTTCACGCTCAAGTGAGCACAATTGTGATTTAAAATTTGAATCAGCCTCAATAAAAAATCTGAGGATCTTAAAAAAAATCTACTTAGTATGTATGGTGTATTAGGATTATTTTAGGAAGTCTATATAAATTTTGAATTGATTCAATCTCACAAATGATACTAGACATAAAGTTAAATGACAAAATAAAAAGTCAGTCATTGTGACGAGAAAATAATTTACTTGCATATAATCATTACTGTTAAATGTCAAAGAGATTCACAATGTAATTTGAATACAAATTACAAGTAGTTAAAGTTCAGCAAGTCTCTCGGGGGATTTCTGCTTCCTAAGCAGATGAAAAACACAATAAATTAAAAATTTAAATTCTTACACATTTTTTTCTCGCCGTCCTCCGCGTCCTCAAAAATGTATTCGTATGATTGTATTAATTTTTGGAAAAGTTAATTGATTTTGTATAGAAAGCAGTCAAATTTATTAATTTTTCAGCTTATTGGCACGAACATAATTCAATTCAATTGTGTGAACGTGTTTTTATTTTGAGTTAGGTATATATTAATTTAGATATACTTATATATATTTTTACGTGCTTCGTAAATATAAGGACGAAATAAGAAGAACAAAAATTAATCACATTTTGTGTAACAAAAAATTCAATTATTTTAACTAACTGAAAGAGAAATTGAAAGCAAGCACGAGAATTGGAAAGCAAAATGGAAACGCCCACTTTCGTTCCAGTGGAAAAAAGCACAATTCACTTTTATTGGTGAGTTATTATACCTTTTCCATTTAATATGACTTAATTTAGAGAAAATGCACGAGAAAAAAAATTCATTCAATTTCTTTTATAGGTATGTACGTATGTATACTCAATTCCTTTTTATTTCATTAAAAAATAATAATTTTGATGAAGTAAATAAAGTATGCGTGAAATAATTTCAACACGCTCATAAAACAAATAAAGGCGAATGTTTCAAGTGTGACTTTCAACAAGTCATATGTATTATCGATTGCAACAATGCATTTATTGTAATTAAATTGAAAGGCAAGCAATGGAAATATGAAAATTATGAGGGAAGGTAGTGGTGGTGGCTATTTTCATTAAAGTGAAATTTTAGTCGATTAATTAAGTTCACGGGCTATTTGAGTGGTTGTGATCAATCAGTAATGATAAGAACAATAATTACAAATAAAGATTACGTTAGTGTGTAATTTCAATTGTCTACTTAATTAATGAGTTTGATTTGTTTCATTAGCCGTATAGCGCTTTACCTAATGAAATTTTTAAACAAATTATATTATCGATATTTCCTGAGTACGGAATTTCTTCAAATTTACTATTTAATCTCCATTTTAAAATTCACAAAAAATACTAACTTTTTTAAGGAATTAAACTCAAAGAGTGGTAATCTAATATTGTTTTCCCATTTTCTCGGTATTCAGTAAAATCTAGGAGTGGTATGGCAAACAGAAATTCGGGATATACCTATCATATTACAGGCATATGAGCATCGGTAGTTAACGTGAAATAAACGATTTAAGGATTACAATAATTTAAGTTAATTTTAGACCGCTAAAATTACAATACGGATGTGACTGTTAAGACCAAGACTCACTAAGAGTTATCCAATACCAATGCATGAAGTTTTTTATACTAAGCTTCAAAAGAAAGTTCTAAGGTCTAAGGCAACATTAAATGATTGGATAAATTAAAAGAATATGAATGACTTTGAATAGTTAAGTTTCGATCAGTGTAGGTGCCCTGGTCACACCCCTCGAGATCAAAGTTCAATAGTTTGTTTTAAAAATTATTTTTAAACTACAAAATAAATTTTGATGTAAATTTTTGCTAAAATATTCTCTAAAGAAGTGTAAAAATTTAATTAAACAGTTTTATTTCAACGATCTTCAACGAAAATCTTCATAAAAAATGAGTCCTCCTTCAAACAAAAATTTTTTAAAACAGCAACGCATGGTATTAATATATAATCTCGAGCAAGTAGTAATTTATAGTAAAAAAATCAAGAAATACTTGAGAAAATACTCAAAATTAATTAGTTAACTTGAATTCCTATTAGTTAATTCTAGAATTTGAATGATCGATGTACGGCTCTGACTCATAGAACATGACTGCAGCGGACGCAATTGGAGTATTTGAGAGAAATATACGTAGATCTATCTAAAGACCAAAAAAGAAGAGTTTTTTAAAAGCTGGAATCTGTAGTAAGCTTCAAGCGATATCAAAGATAGGTCATACATCCTAATTGATTTGTATGCCCAACAAAGTAAGTAAAGTAAACGAACTCTCATATACATCCTTCAATATTGACAAAATAAATTCCTTTTTGGCATATGTTTCAAATTTTTCAGTAACCTTTTTTTCGCCGCCGGACATAAATGATGCCATTGTATCTGTATCGACGTTCCAGATTGCAGACCAGATTGAAATAATTTAATTTGATGTGCATATTTTGAGTATAGTGAATAACGAGTAAATAACTTTATGAAGTATTTACTTTCCGTGATGACAATTAGAACTATCTCTATAATTAGAAATGACTAATAGCAATTATGTAAAGTGTATGAAATGAAATCATGATTTTCAGCAGATTCAAAAAAGAATGAGTAAAACAATCGTATTTGTGTAATAACAATAAGCTTTCCGCTGGCTGTTAAATTACAAAATCAATATAATTTTAATTTTCCCTTTTAGATACAAATTCAGTTTAACATTAAATGCGTCATGACTTCATTAATCCTTTATGTAATTATTTCAACAAATATGTTGTTATTTACTCATTTAATTACTTTAATTATTGAAACTCATAGACGATTTTTATTCCACTTGTTTCCTTGTAGAAATTAATTATTAATGACCTAGAAAGCGAAAAAAAATTGTTGAGCTGTTTAAAAAAGGAATGGGGTGGCGGGATTGAAGAATAAGAAGCAAAATGAGAGGAGAAATCCAAATAACTTCATTTCAGGATTCAATTAAAATTAAAAGTGGATTAGATCCGATTAAGTTGTTTACATCTTTAACAATTATTTTAATCTTCCTTTTCTTCATTATTTATTTTTTACATTTCCTCTCATACCCACTTCACCTTCTCCTGCTCTTCATTTTCAATTGAAAATTAAATGACAAGTAACTTGTTACGCATTTTCATGAAATAACAAAATTGAAATAATACGATAATACTTACTAACTGTATATTTATTATTGTGAGTATTGTTGGCATTTTCGATTAACTTCAGAGGGGTTAGTCTAACAAATGAGGGTTTATTTTCCTTTATTGCAATGTTATATATGTACATTATGATTGTGTTAAACAATAAAAAAGATAACAGATTTATGATTATAATTTCTTACGTACCAAATTAATACGAGAAAGACTTGTTAAAGCAAAAATATTCACACAATTTTGTTCCTTTTCTAATTGCAAAATTTTTATAGAAAAGAAGTAAAGTAGGATAAAGCTTCTCGTCTAATCTAATGATAGAGTAGTATTAAGTAAAAAAATTTTGTTTATAATTCTCAAACAATATATTGCATTATATTAAATCGATATCAAACAAGAACCTTCTTCCTTTCAACTTTAGAAGAGATTATTTTAATTGTATGATGAAGAGCCGTTTGCTGTATCGACTTGTTGAAAAGTTTTCAATCGTTTGTAAAGAGATGATCTCAAGGTGTCATCACAAATATTATTACCACATTCCAGCGATAACTTTGCAACAGACCAGAGTTTACATCCATCAGTTTTGGCAGGAGTTGTATAGGCCTTATGAACGTGATTTGAGGGTGAATTATGTCTATTGGACTGTGAAAAAAAATAAGGAAGGAATAAAAAATACAATTCTCATGAGATCCATTTCTAAGTTAACAAAAACGATTGAGAAAAATCGTGCTTCATTTTGACTACGAACAAATTGAAAGAAATTACATTAAATATATCATTTTGAAACCATTTTTACGTGACATGAATTCACATACATTCTTGTCTTGTTTTATGCAATCTGATAGCTTGTTATAGTCTAATTATCTCTACCAGATTGTTTTCTTCCTTATTTAGACATTTAAATGCCAAAAATAATCCTTACAATTCAAGTCATTCTTTTCCCATTATAATTTGAATATTCAGACATTTCTCCTGATTTTATTTGAGGTTTTTATGGTTTTTATAAATCAACTTTGCAACATTCATTCATTTCACATTCTGAAGTTTTGTAAAAATAAGTAATGGAAGGCATACTCTTCATTCCAAAAAATTAAGCGGCGGAAAAATTAATTTCAGTAAAAACATTTAGAGAAAAACTAAATAAATCAATCACTAATCGGGGATAACTAAGCTTGTGACTTTAGCTAGCAACCGTCCTAAACTTCACAGTTTAGTAAAAGGACATTATCATCAATTAGGAGTGTTTGTTACCATAAAAAAATTTTAAACTCATTTTTCTATAAAAATTTCTACTTCCTTTTATATTTAATTGAAATAAAAAATTTAATTAAAAAATTTAAAAATCCCCCCCTCGAATTTTTTTGGTAATGCTACTGATTTGTGACAATGGAGGGAAAGGAGTCAAAAAATTTTGGAGTTATGAAATAGGTGAACGATTTTAACTTAAGTTAATTGTTTTTTATCACTTCACATTTTCTTCAAAAATTTTGTTAAAAATCACATGATAGACCTAATTTTTTTTATTTGTCTTCTTGTTTTCCATAAGTGGTCGTTCATTTATTACGGAAAATACGAATTTTAATTTCAGTGGCGTAGTAAATTCTTTTAGGGAGTCTAAAAATTTTTTCGTTTATTTATTTATATTTCTGCACTTTTTGTTAATTCTAACGGTACATGAATGTTTAAACTCTAAACTAAAGCTTCGGAAAATTAAAAAGAAAATTTAGAAAATAAATTTCCATGTAAAATTTTTTTTCAAGAAGTGGACCCCCTTGGACCCTTCAAGGCTACGCCCCTGCCCCATTTTTATTACATGTTTTTCATATAGAACTAAACTGTGAACTAATTCAGGGTCCGGTTTCTCGAGTAAACCCCATCTAATGTCCTTCAAGTTTGTTTCTTAATTTAAGCAAAACATAAAAACTGTCAACACTATAACATCAAAAGTGTACTTGACTCAAAATAATCTATGCTTCACAATAATAAATAGTTTCAATGATACAAGAAAAAAAAGTTATTTAAAGAAAATAATCCAATATTCACCTCCTTTTTTAATTGCCATTCCTTCTCATTCATGTTTGAAAAATTCACATAGTGCTTCTTGATAAAGTAATTTTCTTGCATTTCAATGTTTGATGTGATATCAGTTAAGGAATTTAATGAACTCTTCATTTTGTACGGCATTATGTTGTTGTTATCAATTTTTTCAACCTTTTCATCAACCTCTATCTCCTCTTCCTCATCATCCTCATCCGCATCCTTTTCGGACTTATTTGAATGAAATGACTGGAGATTTAAAATATTAACATCATCCTCTGTCGATTCTATGTCAACCATTTCATTTTCATCATCCGTTTGTGAATCATTTTTGGAATCGTACTCGACACTTTGTTCAAATTGCTTTACATCTTCATGTATAATGTTCTCATTAGTATTTATATCACTCTCCTTTTCTTTACCATATTTAATATGATTCAAAAACTTTTTTGCTGGTGTTAATCTCTCATCATCACTTTGATTTGTTGAAGAGGTAGGCGAATGATTGTGATTTAGTGTTGGAATTGAAACATTACTTTCATCATTTGATAATCTCATATTGATTACGGGTTTAAATGCAGCGGAATGAAAATGATTAAATGTTGAGGGTGGCTTTTCATCCTTTGATAATGCATTTATTGGTGCAACTGAAGTGCCATTTGGTTTGAATAGGAACGATGGAGGAAGGGTTGATGGTTGTTGTTTTATCCAGTTAAGAGTTGGGAATTGGAAATTGTTTCCTTTATTTGGATTTGTTGGATTATTTAAGGAAATGGATTGAGTTTGTTGCTGATAATGCCATACATAATGTGACAATGAAAATGGGAGATCTTGATGGAATCCTGGTGGAGAGTTTGCTGCTGATTTCATTGGAGATACTGCTTCGTTTAACGGTTGATTATTAGCTGGTGGTTCAGTTGGTGTTGTTTGACTACCAATTTGTTGAATTGCCTGTGCTGACGATCTTGCTGGGAATTGTGGACTGTAGTTTTGCATTTCTTTAGATTTTCGAGATATATCAGCTTTTGCATTTTGTTGTCCATGATTTGAAGAGCTTGGAGATATCAATCGCTTTCTTGTTCCACCATTAAACATAGCCTTAACATCTTCCCAGGCAAACGCAATGTTTTCCGTAGGTGAACCTGATAACTTTAAATGCCGTCGCCAAGAATTAAAATTAGCAGCATCTGGTTGAACATATTTGTCGTTTTGTGATATTCGATGAGAATGAAATATGAATTTGTTGGGAGAAAAGAATAATCCACAATAACTGCATTTAATACATTTTGCTCTCGATGAGTTATAGCGCGATGGCATAAATGCTCCGCGACATCCAAATGCACACTCATGATATACCAAAAAGGAAAAATCATCTGGTAAACGTGGAGGGGAATTATCACCAAGAAATGATTTGCATAATCTCTCAGCTTCCCTTCTTGTTATCATTCCACATCTTCTTGATGAAACTGGCATTGCTCCTGCTCTTCTTAGAATTTCCAATTGCACGGGTGTGCACTGTTGCAACAAAATATTTTATTAGAAATTCAGTAATGATTAGTTTGAATTTTTTAAAAAAATATATAGGTTGTGAGATTTGTGATAGTGACCGTTACGTAATTAGTAACTAAGTTTTGGACCATTTGAGGATTTGTTCAACCCCCTCATCAGAAAATTTAATTCTTCAGTTTTTGATAAAAATAATCCAGAAAATTCCGCGATAAATTTTTCTATACAAAAAATTTGAAAATCCTTCCTTTCGAAAATTTCTGACTATGCTGTGATACTGACAAAAACAGTGATTCCCAAACTGCCGCGGGAAGTGTGTCGTGAAGTTTTTATGAAATAAAAATTTTCTTAGATTTTTCAAGAAATTTCTTTCAGTTTTTCAGACTAAAATTTTCGAGATCCGAATTTGCACTTGACACAGGTAGTCTAGGTTGCCAAAAATTTGGAAAATACTATCTTGTACTTATATAATGAGTAATTTAAAAAAGAGGAGCATCTCGCCCTACATATTGTTCGTATATTAAAAAGAAACATTTTTGAAAGGCTAACTACTGAGTGCTGATAGAAATAAAATTACTTATTTTATTATGGATTATTTTCATCTTCTAGATTAGAGCCTTCCAAACTTTTGTGGTTAGCGACACAATTTTGAGTCAAAAATTTTCTCGCGACACACCAAAAAATATTTTTGTCGCAAATTCATGCAAAAATTGAGTTTCATGACCTTTTTTTCGCAAGTCTGAAACCCCTGGTCTTGTGACACATCTAGAATATTTGGCGACATACCAGTGTACCGCGACACATAGTTTGGAATGCACTGTTTTAGATCAATAAAAATTTTAATCTGTTTTTTAAATAATCATCAATAGAAGCTGTACTTATTTCTAAAAGTTTCAAATTATTTTGAAGTAGATTTTTAAATTATCCGTCGATTTTCTAGATTAAATTAATATATCACGAGTGCTTTCAATTTCTCAAAAATTAAATTAGCTCCGCAATTATTTTTCATATTCACCAAATTAATTAGAAGCTGTTCACTTATTACGTAACATGCTTTAAGGGGAGTTGGGCCTGTGATCTTGTAACAGTTCAAACCGAACAAAATTTCTCTATTTTAAATTAGTGACTAGATGGGATGGGAGGGGTTCCAAAAACTTGTTTTTGCGTTACGTAATAAGTGAATGACCCCCAGATTTAAATCAATTTTAAATCGATAAGCTGACTGTTTACATAATATAACTTGAAAATGTATAACTTCCGTTGGCACACTTTAGGACACTTTATTTTGAATTATTTAAATTTGCGACAATATTATTTTAAGTATTAAATTGAACCAACCTGTACACAAGTAATCCCTAATGCTACACGTCTATTGTGGATTTCATTATAGCTAAATTGCTTTAAAAGTGTGTTTGATATTTGTGCTAAACAAAGACGTTCCTGACTTTCAATGAACAGAGAAACTATTGGTATTCCATATAAAACGACATTTGAAACTTGATTAGGTTTTGGACACATGACTTTATGAGATGCTTCATCACTTGACGGCGTACTTGTGCGTACGTTAAAATTAGATATTTTATTATTGCTATTAGATATTATTGGTGATTCA
Source organism: Chironomus tentans (assembly GCA_963573255.1). NCBI lineage: Eukaryota > Metazoa > Arthropoda > Insecta > Diptera > Chironomidae > Chironomus > Chironomus tentans. The sequence goes on along the minus strand of OY754303.1, from coordinate 26,675,618 downwards.
TTTGTACGTTTAAAGTTATTTCTTTTTTCATTACTATCCAGATTTGTTGCTGTATTTTCCATCACACTTGTTCCTTTAATTATTAAACTTTTAAAATTTAATTTTTTAAGTATCCAAAAAAAATTCTTTTTATACAATTTCTTTTTGTTTTTCACTCAAACCGATCAATTTTGAATAATCTTGATAAGTATCTAACTTTGAAGAACTGCTAGAACAAACTAAATCTTGATTTTATTTAACAGAATAAAAATATCATTATTTTTAGTTAACATAAAGAAAAGTCTTTATAAAAAAAATCTCCTCCTTTCTCATATTTAAAAGCTACACCTACAGCAATGCAGAGAATAAAGGACGAAGAAAAAAATCAATCAAACATTGTTCTTTAGAAAATAGAATACTGGAAAATTCCAGACCAATGAGAGCAAGCCTTTCAGCATAACGCACGCCTACTCGAGAGGAAAACTTCCAAAATTCAGAATAACGAGAAAACTTTTTTAATGAACAAAATTTATTGAAAAAAAAAAATCATGTCATAATCAAAAAGGGTAGACAAATAATCGGAAGAAAAATCTCTAAGTCTAAAATGTATACATAAAAGAATTGTAATTGAGCATTGGAAGTTACATCCTAATATGTATTTCCGATAATTGCCTGCATTTCAAAGCATCATGTCAATAATAAATAATCTCTTACACGTGCGTCATTTATTATTTTATCTCGAATCGTAATGTTTTGATACAATCTTTAATGGCAATTATACTGTGATTATGGTTTGTTTATAATAAGGCAATAAGTAACAGAAAAAATGCCAAAACGTGTGAAACCAATTAATTATACAAGTTAAATTTAATGAAGTACAAAAAAACGATCAAAAATAATTTCTCCTGGTTCTATCCAGTTCTACCATTAAATATGACAGACGTCAAGCAGTAGTGAAAATTTTGTAGGCTTGTGGATATTTAATTTAATTAGATAGTCCCTATGGTAAATTTTCTGTACTGATATATTTAAATAAGAATTAAAATTCTGGGAGATGAAATCAAAGCGAGTAAAAACATGATGTAGGCTACAAAGATTTTCTAGTGATAAATGAATGAAAAGGATTTTTGTATTTGTCTAAAAAGCGACGGGTGTAATTTTTATGTCACGCAAATTTTCTAAACTCATTTATAGACAAAAGATTAGTAATTATTTAGTGTGGGTTTTCAATTTTGCTTTTTAATTGCTTAAAATGCTTTAGATTTTCATCAAAAATTTCGATCAATTCACTTTTTTATGCTTTTGGGAGCTGAAGTGGCTCGGTAGCATAGTGCTAAAGTTCTTCGGTACCTAATTCCCTTGTGCTTTTTAGAATCTTTTTTTTAAATAATAATATTTTATTTCTGTATATTAAGTATGTACAAAATAAAATTTAAAATACATGTTCTTGAGGTTGGTTTTTAAGCCTTCATCCAACCTTCAACGTGAACAGACGTGTTTTCAAAACGCTCCGCAAATTAATTCAAAACAGAGATCGTACCTGTTGAACAAATAGTTTCTACAAAATACAGGTATGAAATCTCAAAACAACATAACACCAAAAAATCGCAACGAGGAAAGCCAAAATCTTTCTGAAAATCAACCTGAACAAAATTGTTCTCAAAAACAAAATGCAGCTACAGTGACTTTTTAGAATCATATGTACTGGAAATTAAGCTCAAAGCCTTCCTTTATAGACTTCAGGCAGAAATTTCAACTGTAGGTCTTTAAGCTATATATCTTCTAGATCTGAACAGCTAAAGATTTTTTATGCTTTTAAAAATTTTTTTATCAATAATACGAGGGTTGTTCACTTATAGCGTCCATCAAAATTTGAGAATTTATGTTACATCATCATAACTTTAGATCCTTCGAACTTAAAAAAAATTTAAATTCACAGTAGGGTTGTGTCTAAAGTTTGTAATGGTAGCTCTATGCCACCATACCACACATCCATATGTGAGTCTCGGAATTATAACTTGAATATAGATCCATTTTGTCATTTTAGGGAGTCAAGCCCCAATTTTTATCTACCATGGACGATATTATTATATAGGGTTGTGTCGCGGCTCATAGTTTGCGCAGCATGAATAAATTTTCTGAAATTTCAAATAGTCTAGGATGGATATTAAAAATTTAAATAGCTTAGCTAATTCGAATGGCACAATATCCACAATTTTTAATTGTTTTTCAAAACACACACAATAAATTTTGAATGATTAAGGAATAAATAATAAAATGTACTTAATTTTTATAAACTCTTAATATTTTACTTAATTAAAACAAATATACAATGAAAAAGTGTTATAACTCCATATCTTTTGTCTCATCTTCACTGAAATCACTCATGCTGCTCTCATCTTCCGAACTCTGATCATTCTTCTCAGTATCTCGAAGTGCTTCCTCTGTTGCAAACCGTTTGACATAATCTGCAAGGAATGTCATGATTTAAGTACATAAAAAGTAACTAATCAAATGTGTATCATACCAAGAACTTTCTTCTTGTATTCTTCGGGTTTATGAAGATATAAAGCTGCAGCATCTCCATTTAATGGATCTAAAATTAATATCAAGAGATATGAAATTTAGCTGACTAGCAAATATATAAAGATTTATAATTTACCAATCGGATTTGGGTATGTCAAAAGTTGTGGAAGAAATGACTCGAAAATATTTGACAAATCATACAATGCTGTCCAGGCCTGATTAATAACATCCAAACATACTGTACCTGAAACCTCATCTATATTCGGGTGGTAAATTTTATTCATAAAGCCAATGCTAGGAGATCTAAAATAATGAATTCTTGTTAATATCTACAAAAATGATTTATTAAGTATGACTATACTTGAAGGGATAATGCTCTGGAAGATGCACTCGAACTTTCCAGATACCAGATTCATATGGAGTTGCTCGCGGACCAAAGAATTTCACACAGAACTCATTTAAATTAGATCCAAGAAGAGTGACTTCGTGTTTGCTCTCTATAAGCTTTATCACATCAGTGTCCATTCTAAAAAAATGACAATAAATTAGCAAATTAAAAACTTTTGAACTTGAATTGTCCGATTTAATCACCATACCTTCGTTTTCCTTGTGATGGACTCGACATTTTTGTAATCTATGTCTAAAAAATAGAGCAGCAGTAAGTTATTGACTTCTTATCACAAACTATTTTTAAAAAAATTTACTTTTTAATTATTTGCCTTTTGATAAATGTCTCCTTTTTCTGCTTGAAAATTTTCTAATCGATGATAATAACGCAAATCTACTTTATACACCAAAGTATTCTGCAAGATTTTTAATTAGATTTGCTTGCACACTGACCAATTTTGATTAAAATATATAAAAATTGAATTCTGCTCTGTTTAGTCGCAATTAGGAGAATAATTTGTAAAAAAAATTATTTAACGAAACTCGATTGCTTTGTTAAATTTTTTACTTGTTTTAAAAAGCGTCAAAAGCGCATTTCATTATATTAACGCATTTTATACCTTTTTCTGCTATCTTAGAACATATGCTGGATCTTATGAACTGATTTACAGTTGAAAAAAGATTGTAATTTAATGTTTACGGGATGTTTTCATAAAGAAGATCCAGTGCAAGGAAGGGGACAAAATGATGAGCAGGATAACGCAAAAGCATGTACAAAGTTGCGGGAGATTCAAAAATTTAAAAAATATATCTCAGAAGCTTTTACAATCCCTTCGTCAAATGTTGAGTTTCGTTTCGCATTCTTTCATTCACTTATTTTCTTTCAATTGTTGTGTGCTATAGAGTAACTGCTTGGTTAACAATCCGGTAAGATCATCATGTTAAGCACTTTTTACATAATTATTTTAATTTTAAATACTTAATAATTGCATAAATGTTGATAAAATGATAAATTTGTTAAAAATAGGAATCATAAAAGGAGATAACTGTAAAAAATAGTTGAATAATTAACTTTTAAGATCAATTTTAAGAAAAATGACCTTTAGACAGTGTTCCTAACACAATAGAATGTTAAATTTAAGAAGTCGATTTGCGTCATTTAAATCCAAAAATCAGGTTTATGATGGCAAAAAATTTATTATGCATTAATTAGTGAACAATGTGTGTAAACAGAATTACGACTTATTGGATTATGTACTTTGATAACTAAACAAAAGATTTAATGACATCCAAGAAAGTCAAATGCCTGAAAAATTATATAATAATCATTCTTGACAATCCAGTGGATTAATTCAACATATATCTTTTATTAATTATTCCTTTCGCACGATAATTTATTTAAATTGCGATTAATTAATCTCTTTAATTCAGATTTAAGCCATTAAAATTATCAGCAATGACTTCAAATGTTGCAGATTTCTATCGAAATAAAAATGTAAGCATTAAATTAAGCATAGCTATCAAAAATTTTCTTATTGAATCGGTAGAAATAACTGTAAATAATTTCCATATCTTCTTCGTATTAAGGTTTTCATTACGGGCGGAACTGGCTTCGTCGGAATAGCTCTTGTCGAAAAAATTTTACGATCAACTGATGTTGCAAAGGTATGAAAGTATTAATTTTTGACGTAGAGAAATTAACATAATAATTTTATATTAGGTTTATTTGTTAATCCGCCCAAAAAAAGGCAAGTCAATTGAAGAGCGTCTTCAAGACATCACAAAAAATGCAGTATTTTCCAGATTATTGGAGGAAAAGTCTCCTGATGTATTCCAAAAATTAATAGCAGTATCAGGTAAAATGTTGATGGATGCATTTTGAATTAGGTTCATTACTTATTTAATTAATAATATTAGGTGACGTTGGCGAGGAAAATCTTGGACTGTCTGCGAGTGATCGAGAATTATTAGTTAGCAATGTTAACATTGTTATACATTCAGCAGCTACTCTCGACTTTCAAGCAGCACTGAGACCAACAGTTATGATTAACTTGCTTGGAACGAGACAAGTGATGGAATTGTGCAAACAAATTAAGAATCTCAACTCGATGGTGCATATATCAAGTGCTTACGTCAACTCATTCCTTTTAGAAACTGAAGAAAAGCTTTACCCTCAACCTGATGATGCTGACAAAGTTATCGAAATAGTAAAGGCTAAAAGTGATGCTGAATTGGATCTCATAACACCTGATTTAATCAAAAACCATCCAAATACTTACAGTAAGTAGACTTGTTACGTTCAACCGAGAAAACATTAAATTTTAATTGATTTTTTTTTACAGCATTCACGAAACATTTGGCTGAACATGAAGTAGCAAAATGTGCTTCCGTTGTGCATGCTGGAATTATTCGTCCCTCAATGATAACAGGTAAGGAGTACAACAATCATATAAAGAACATCCATTAAAATTGATGTACATATTTGATTATTTAGCTAGCTGGAATGAACCTGTAAAGGGATGGACAATCTCTAAAAATGGACCACAAGGCTTTCTGATGGGAGCATCAAAAGGAGTCATTCGTCGCTTGCCGGTTGATCCAAAACTTGTTTATGACTATATACCGGTTGATATGGTAGTGAATCAAGTTATAGCAACAGCATATCATGTCGCTCAAAAGAAATCTGGTGAATTATCGATATTCCATTGTACTACATCATCTTGTAATCCCTTCAAATGGGATATTCTTGGTGAAAAAACGAATGAGCTTCTCACTATGTTCCCTCTCAAATCGGCAGTTTGGTATCCTTATCTAAAATTCTCCCCAAGTTTATTCTTATTCAAGCTCTCCGCTATCCTAATTCACTTCATTCCGGCATACATATTAGATTTTGTTACTCGAATTGCTGGTGGCCGTCCAATGTAAGCTTATTAAAACTTTCAGTCACTATTAAAATAGTTTTAATGATATTTTTTTATTGCAGTTTGGTTCGTTTACACACAAATGTTTGGGATTCATTGAAGCTACTCGAACGGTTCATTTTCACAGAATGGAAATTTCATAACAAAAACACTCAAATACTGAGCAAAACGATGTCACCAGTCGATCAAGAGATGTTCAATTTTGATGTCACGCCATTGGATTGGATTGATTATTTTACTAATTTGGCCCAAGGAGTTCGCATTTATTTAAATAATGAACCGCTTAAGACCCTTCCTGCCGCTAAAAAGAAGCATAAGATTTTGCTAATCCTTCACATTTTACTTCAAGTCAGCATTCACTGTGGAGTGTGGAAACTTGTTGCTGTAATTCTTGGCATTCCAATGATGAAATGCATCATTGCTGTTCCTTTATCGTACTTTATATTGGGATTATTGTAATCATTTTTGTAACTTTATTAAGGTTTTTAATACCTTAAAATAGGTGTTAGGTATTGCATTACATCTTGGATTCGATTTAAATTAAATAATTTCATAATAATAAAGGGAATAACATTTAATATTTTCGTAAGCATGGATTTTCTTTAATTACATGACAAATGTCTCGATCGTTCATCGTCACTATAAGTTTACAGAACGTATCACTTATTTCTTTTCATTATTTGTTTTTACTTTGTCGTTGAAGAGTCTGTTTTCTCTGACTTTGCTGTAGTCTTTGTTGTTGGAGCTACTTGTGATAATATTTTCTCATTTTGCTTCTCAACTGCCTCCTTTATTTTCTCATCAACATCATTGCTCTATTAATCAAACAAACAAGCAGACTTTAAGCACTCTACAAATATTTATGAATTATCAACTTTCAGCATTTACCTTTTTCACATCTTTTTGGTCATTCAGCTCCTCTGCATTATCTTGCAAAACGAATTTCTTCTCGCTCTCGGTGAATTCTTCATTATCTTTAATAATCTGAGCTTGCTTCTGGTCCTGCTCCTTTTTTAAAGCTTTTACAATTTTCTCTTCTGTCTCTAGTATTTCCTCCTTATCAATTAGATCCAAAATTTCGTTCAATTGATTTTCCTTCAAATTCACATTTTCCTTTCCTATTGTCTCGATCACCTAATTAAGTACAATTTATTGTTAATAGGTTGTTTAATACTGTATGAAATATTTTACCTTTAAAACGTCTTCTACCCTGATTGATCCATCCCTGTCGTCATCAATACGTCCTAAAATTTTCTCAATTTGAAGCAAAACGGACTCATCGGACACTTTTTGAATCTAAAAACAAGGTTAGTGAATAAATTAGCATACAGATGTAAGATTAATTAATTTTAAGCCATACTTTTCGGATTGCATTCATCATTTCATCAATTCGTACAAGCTCTTTGTTTCGTTTAACTTCTTCTTCGATCACAGCATCAACAGCTTCTGTTACTTCAACAGGCTCCTCAATTATCTCTTTGATTTTCTTTTCCTTCTGCTCTAAATCATCGAGCACCTTATCCAGATTACTAATCATTGAATTCACCTTTCTGAATAAGAGTTTGGCAGCACGTGATTCCTTCAATTGGAGCTTCTCGTCCTTATTTTGCTCGACCATTTGCTTAAGTTCTTCAACATCCTCTTCATACTCGGCAATCTCTTCCTTGATCTCCTTAATCTCCTCCTTTTCAAGAAGAAGATTTTTGTTCTGACTAATCGAACCCAATGCATCGCTCAAAACCTTCAAATCTTCTGACGATAGTTCCTTTTCTTTTTCAGTGGGAACTTTCTCATCCAGTTGTATCTTAATAGTTTCTATACCCTTATTGGAAATCTCATCAAGAGATAATGTTTTAATACCATCAGAATCAGTTAAGATTGGTGCTTTGTCATGTAAAACGTCTTCCGTAGCTTTCTTCTCCATCTGTGCTTCCTTCTCTTCATCGTGTTCCTCTTTAATTTTACGTTGTTCTTCTTTGATAATCTCAATCTTCGTTTTATTATCAATTTTACCTTCTCGTTCGGCAATGTTAGCTTTTGTTTGTGTTGCTATAGTTTCAGGCAATGATGCTAATGTTGCTTTCAATTTATCACCTACTTCAACATTTTCAGGAAGCATTAATGCTCGTGATAACAGCAACAAAGACGGCGGAACTTTCTCATTTAGACTTAAATTAATCCATTCTAATAGTTGCTTCCTAAGTCTCTCTTCTGATATTCCATATGCTCTCATTCCTCGATTTCGACAAGCTATTTGCAATTCTTGTAAAGTCAGCGAATCAATTCCCTCCTTTTGAATCATACGATCATCAGCAGCCAAGCTTCTTAATTTCATTCTTAATTGAAATCTTAATAAATTATTAGTACCTATCGTATTAACTTCTAAGACACGACACAATGCAAGCAGTTGCTGTCTACTTAAGGAATCAAGTGTTATTTCATCTTCAAATAATTTAGCAAATTTCATAATTTCCACATTTGTTATATTCAGTCCATCATCACGAACACGCTGAAAGAATTCCGAAAATTGTTTGGCTGCCTCCGAGCGATGTCCTTTATGCTGAACCGTCATATCATCTAATGTTTTCTGTAGAAATTTTGCCATTTCTATCTTAACTTTTAGATTTTGCTTAATCTTAGTTTCTTTTTCTGTAGCACTTTCGAAGGTCGATGGCAGCATTCCAGGAAATAGCTTAATAGCTATGGGTAATAACAACTCCATGAAGGGAACTATTATAAAAACAGAGAATGGAAGAAGACGGAACATATCTGAAGTTGTTCGAATAAGTAATCGATGTTCTCTTCTTGTTAAGGTTCCTCCATTAAGTACCTTCCAAAGTAACTTCCGAGACACATTAATGTCTATAAATAATAAACGAAATCCGTGATAATAATGCACACACTCAGCCCATATCTTTTGCAATATTGTCTTTTTCACAACAGCTGATGACTCAGGTTTCACAGGAGTTATAGCTTGTTGTTTCGATTGTACGTCTGTCGACGCTATGTCTACTTTCGGAATTAGTGGTTCTTTGACTTCTGTTGTTGTTGTTGCTTTATCCTTTTCCGCTTCCTTAAGTGTCTTGACTACATCCTCAATTTTTGACGAAGATTTCTCAAAAAACACATTTGTCGACGATATCGATCTTCTAGCGATTAAATAGTGAAAATTTGTGTGATTGCAAAAAGCAAATGTGCGCTGTTGCTGCGATGACAAAGGCAAATTTCCGTATTTTAATGCCAATTTTTTTCCTAAAAATATCAATATTTAGATTTCTTGGAATAGCGCATCACAAAAAGAAGGTCATGGAAACTTTGATACTATTAATATCACTAAATGTTATTGAGATGAAGCACATGAAAAAGTTCATTACTCTTACCATTAAATACTTGATATTTCCTTATAATAAACAAATTTTTTTGGCAATTTAAAAGAGCTCTCATCTTTATGTACAATTTGAATTCCTAGCTTCTTCGATTGAGACACTATTCTTCCATGTATATTCACGAAAATATATCTATAAGAACTATTATTATCCGTTTATTAAGAAACTTAAAATTTTAAAAAATTTCGTGAATCAAATATTTCTTCAATACAGTGATTCTCAAGCTATGTTCCGCGACACGCTAATATTTAATAATTTTTACTTTCTTTATTTAAACTTTTAATAATAAAATAAAATTTTTAATCGTAATTTCAGTATATCTCGAAAACTTTTTCAACTTTTTAATATGTCACAAAATATAATTAAGTTTGAGAATCACTGACTAAATACATGTGTAAATGATGAAAGATTTTTAATAATTATTAAATATTTTATGTCATCAACTCGTTTTTACCCAATTGATCTGTGAATGAACAAACGAAGAAGTTTGCTGTAATATTGACTGAAAAAATAGTAAAGAAGAAATGCTATAATTAAGCTTTTGAATTTCATAAACAATACATTTTTTCCATAGATCAGATAAATCTGAATGTTCGTTAAATCTTCGTTAAATTTTAAGTTTCAAATAAAATTTGTCAGTTGAGAAATTTGAAAATTTACCGTTATGTATTATGGAAAGTTCCATTTAATTAGCGAACATATCACTCACTGAATTTATCTAGCTTATTGGCGAATTTTCATTACGTAAAACTGATATTAAACATGTCAAATAAAATAATGCTGAAAGAGTAATAAATAATAAAGCAGAAAATCTATTTTTTCTATCAAATCGTTCTTTATTTCAGATCAAAGTTAATTTTCTCATTTTCAAAATTAATTTCCTCCACGAAGACGAAGAACTAAATGCAATGTAGATTCTTTCTGAATGTTATAGTCGCTCAATGTACGACCATCCTCTAACTGCTTACCAGCAAAAATCAAACGCTGTTGATCTGGAGGAATTCCTTCCTTATCTTGGATCTTAGCCTTAACATTTTCAATTGTATCCGATGGTTCGACTTCTAAAGTGATGGTCTTTCCAGTCAATGTCTTAACAAAAATTTGCATACCACCTCTGAGACGAAGAACCAAATGCAATGTAGATTCCTTCTGGATGTTGTAGTCGCTCAATGTACGACCATCCTCTAACTGCTTACCAGCGAAAATCAAACGCTGTTGATCTGGAGGAATTCCTTCCTTATCTTGGATCTTTGCCTTAACATTCTCAATAGTGTCTGATGGCTCGACTTCTAAAGTAATTGTTTTACCAGTTAATGTCTTGACAAAAATTTGCATGCCACCTCTGAGACGAAGAACCAAATGCAATGTAGATTCTTTCTGGATGTTGTAGTCGCTCAATGTACGACCATCCTCTAACTGCTTACCAGCGAAAATCAAACGCTGTTGATCTGGAGGAATTCCTTCCTTATCTTGGATCTTTGCCTTAACATTCTCAATGGTGTCAGATGGCTCGACTTCTAAAGTAATTGTTTTACCAGTTAATGTCTTAACAAAAATTTGCATGCCACCTCTGAGACGAAGAACCAAATGCAATGTAGATTCTTTCTGGATGTTATAGTCGCTCAATGTACGACCATCTTCCAACTGCTTACCAGCGAAAATCAAACGCTGTTGGTCTGGAGGAATTCCTTCCTTATCTTGGATCTTTGCCTTTACATTCTCAATTGTATCTGATGGTTCGACTTCTAAAGTAATTGTTTTACCAGTTAATGTCTTGACAAAAATTTGCATGCCACCTCTGAGACGAAGAACCAAATGCAATGTAGATTCTTTCTGGATGTTGTAGTCGCTCAATGTACGACCATCCTCTAACTGCTTACCAGCGAAAATCAAACGCTGTTGATCTGGAGGAATTCCTTCCTTATCTTGGATCTTTGCCTTAACATTCTCAATGGTGTCAGATGGCTCGACTTCTAAAGTAATTGTTTTACCAGTTAAAGTTTTAACGAAAATTTGCATGCCACCTCTGAGACGAAGAACCAAATGCAATGTAGATTCTTTCTGGATGTTGTAGTCGCTCAATGTACGACCATCTTCCAACTGCTTACCAGCGAAAATCAAACGCTGTTGATCTGGAGGAATTCCTTCCTTATCTTGGATCTTTGCCTTAACATTCTCAATAGTGTCAGATGGCTCGACTTCTAAAGTAATTGTTTTACCAGTTAATGTCTTAACAAAAATTTGCATGCCACCTCTGAGACGAAGAACCAAATGCAATGTAGATTCTTTCTGGATGTTATAGTCGCTCAATGTACGACCATCTTCCAACTGCTTACCAGCGAAAATCAAACGCTGTTGGTCTGGAGGAATTCCTTCCTTATCTTGGATCTTTGCCTTTACATTCTCAATTGTATCTGATGGTTCGACTTCTAAAGTAATTGTCTTTCCAGTTAATGTCTTGACAAAAATTTGCATACCACCTCTGAGACGAAGAACCAAATGCAATGTAGATTCCTTCTGGATATTGTAATCGCTTAATGTACGACCGTCTTCTAACTGCTTACCAGCGAAAATCAAACGTTGTTGATCTGGTGGAATTCCTTCCTTATCTTGAATCTTAGCCTTAACGTTCTCAATAGTGTCTGATGGTTCGACTTCCAAGGTAATTGTTTTACCAGTTAAAGTTTTAACGAAAATTTGCATGCCACCTCTGAGACGAAGAACCAAATGCAATGTAGATTCTTTCTGGATGTTATAGTCGCTCAATGTACGACCATCTTCCAACTGCTTACCAGCGAAAATCAAACGTTGTTGATCTGGTGGAATTCCTTCCTTATCTTGGATCTTTGCCTTTACATTTTCAATAGTGTCTGATGGCTCAACTTCTAAAGTAATTGTTTTACCAGTCAAAGTTTTGACGAAGATTTGCATTCTGTGGAAGTGACAAAAAGTTATGAAATTAGTATTACAATTATTAGGAAATATATTTAGAATAAAATTAATGATTTTAAAGGTCATAAATATGAAAGCGAAATAAAGTGATGACGAAATAAATCGATGAACTCATTAAATGTACTAGGAAAAACCTAGATTTCTTTGTTCTCGAATGTACGACTGACTAAATGCAGCCATTTTGAATTTTTAATGTAATTAACTTTTTTTTATCAATTTCTATAATAATCTGAATATTTTTGGACTTTTTGTATAGCAAATAACGATAATGAGGTTTATAAAGGCCTTTTTATCAGCATTTGACCTATTTTAATGTATTATTTAGGACAATTTTCAAACAAAGAAAAATTAATTTTCATGAAAAAATGGAAAAGAAACGAAATTTATTTTGATGGACTTAAAAATTGAATTTTTGATACTTACTTGATATTTTCTTGTTAATTTCACAATATATTTTGGAATTATTAAAGCTTATAAAGTGGCTGATGTAATAAAATTACGTTTATTCACACTTAAAACTTTCTTAATTAATTTTGAAATTGAGAATATTTAATGATCGAAAAAGTTTGCTTGGTTTTATACAAAATGGATAAGTTCAGTTTTTTCGTCAAAACATTTCCGTTTGAAAAATTTTAAATATTTTTTGACCGTTTGTACGAGAATGAATAAAAGTCAATAATCTTTTTTACAAACTCTTTGTTTATTGGAAAGAACGTATAAATCAACAAAAAAATGTCTAGTTAATACTTTTGTTAAGAATAAAATAGCTTTATTGTAGATGTAGCAAATTTATCATTCTCATCATAAAAGTCAGTTTCAATACAAACTTTTCCATTAAGAACTTTAGCAGGCATCATCTGTGATTCTGGAGCAGATTCTATGATATTAATTATTGTATTCGTAGTGGCTGGCTTAAAAGCACCCATTGTATAGCTTAATTGTTCCAATAGCTTTCCTTTAAACTTTGCTGTATGTACAACTCTGAAATTCTTCAGCTCGCAAACGGTAGAGAAGTTCATTATCCTTTGTACAGCTTTAATTTCCAGTGTATTTGTTGGTAATGTAATTTCATGTATTTGTGATGGATCTGAAAAATCTTTAGCTTCTTGCCATATAATACTTCCATTATCAGCATTCTGTAACTTAATCCAATTTCTAAAATTGAATAAAAACATAATTTTAAAACATCAAAAATCATAATACAAAAAATTCTTACATTTGAAAGCCTCGCAATATCTTTTCAGTGCGACTTAATTCATTATCCTCATTTCCTTGGTCATTTTCCATGATTAATTATTTAATTGAAAACAAAGAACAATGAGAAAGTTCACAATTCTATGAGATTTTTTAAAAATAAATTTTTAAATTTTTTTGTTTACCTATAATAAAAGTTTTCAACGAAACTTAACTGAACGTATCCCAAGTTATCAAAAATCGTTGACTGTGTCCCAGAATAAATTTTCATCATTCATCAAAAATCAATCGAGTTAACTAGAAGTGAAAATTTTTAAAAGTGCGATTTAAATCATTAAAAGATATCTTAAAGTGAAATTTATTATCTTATTATATACAGAAGAAGCTAAATAACAAGAAAAATATCAAGTAAGTACTCAAAATATCCAAAAATATGATAAATTTTCAATTCCAAAAAAGTTCGAGAAATTCTTCTTTGTTTGAAAATCGAGTCATTGAAAATTTAGTAAAGAGCCTTAATTTGATTACTGGATGTGCTTTTAATTGAATTTAATGATTCTTTAATTCACATTTACTAAAAATTTAATAATCTTATAAGTTAATTATTGCTAAATTTAAAGAAATATCATTTTTTCTAATGTGAAAGTTTCACAAAATCCAAAATGGCTGCTTTTTAAGAAAGCTTCCTGTTTTTCGACTTGTAATATAATTAACAAAGAGACTGACGTAAATCTTATTTTGCGTTTTGGCTTTTTTGCGGAAATGAAAATAAAAAAAAAACATTTTCGCAATTAAGTCTATAAATAAATTATGAATCATCGTTTGGAATAAACAGTGACTCAGTTAAAAATTGATTTCGTAATATTAATTCACTATTTCATTTTTAGCATGCAAATTTTCGTCAAAACTTTGACTGGTAAAACAATTACCTTGGAAGTTGAGCCATCTGACACTATTGAGAATGTTAAGGCTAAAATCCAAGATAAGGAAGGAATTCCACCAGATCAACAGCGTTTGATTTTCGCTGGTAAGCAGTTGGAAGATGGTCGTACATTGAGCGACTACAACATCCAGAAAGAATCTACATTGCATTTGGTTCTTCGTCTTCGTGGAGGCATGCAAATTTTCGTCAAAACTTTGACTGGTAAAACAATTACCTTGGAAGTTGAGCCATCTGACACTATTGAAAATGTAAAGGCAAAGATCCAAGATAAGGAAGGAATTCCACCAGATCAACAGCGTTTGATCTTTGCTGGTAAACAATTGGAAGACGGTCGTACATTGAGCGACTACAACATCCAGAAAGAATCAACATTGCATTTGGTTCTTCGTCTTCGTGGAGGCATGCAAATTTTCGTCAAAACTTTGACTGGTAAAACAATTACCTTGGAAGTTGAGCCATCAGACACTATTGAGAATGTTAAGGCAAAGATCCAGGATAAAGAAGGAATTCCACCAGATCAACAGCGTTTGATTTTCGCTGGTAAGCAGTTAGAGGATGGTCGTACATTAAGTGACTACAACATCCAGAAGGAATCTACATTGCATTTGGTTCTTCGTCTCAGAGGTGGCATGCAAATTTTTGTCAAGACTTTAACAGGAAAGACCATTACTTTAGAAGTTGAGCCATCAGACACTATTGAGAATGTTAAGGCAAAGATCCAAGATAAGGAAGGAATTCCACCAGATCAACAGCGTTTGATCTTTGCTGGTAAACAATTGGAAGACGGTCGTACATTGAGCGACTACAACATCCAGAAAGAATCAACATTGCATTTGGTTCTTCGTCTTCGTGGAGGCATGCAAATTTTCGTCAAAACTTTGACTGGTAAAACAATTACCTTGGAAGTTGAGCCATCAGACACTATTGAGAATGTTAAGGCAAAGATCCAGGATAAAGAAGGAATTCCACCAGATCAACAACGTTTGATTTTCGCTGGTAAGCAGTTAGAAGATGGTCGTACATTGAGCGACTATAACATTCAGAAAGAATCTACATTGCATTTGGTTCTTCGTCTCAGAGGTGGCATGCAAATTTTCGTTAAAACTTTAAC
Organism: Chironomus tentans; assembly: GCA_963573255.1. NCBI lineage: Eukaryota > Metazoa > Arthropoda > Insecta > Diptera > Chironomidae > Chironomus > Chironomus tentans. Next base: position 26,660,219 of record OY754303.1, on the reverse strand, counting down.
TGGTAAAACAATTACCTTGGAAGTTGAGCCATCAGACACTATTGAAAATGTTAAGGCAAAGATTCAAGATAAGGAAGGAATTCCACCAGATCAACAGCGTTTGATCTTTGCTGGTAAACAATTGGAAGACGGTCGTACATTAAGTGACTATAACATTCAGAAGGAATCAACATTGCATTTAGTTCTTCGTCTTCGTGGAGGAAATTAAAAAGAATATGATTTTTTTGCAGTTTAAAATGATGAAAGAAACTCGATTATTTTACTTTATTTCTTATTCGCATACCAAATATAATTTCATTTAAAATCTTTTAAAAAGGAAGTGATTCATAACATTTTTTATTGCTCAATAAATCTATTTTGTTATTTTATTTCAAAAATTATTAAGAAAATAAAAGAGCTTTTTTACAAAGATAATGCGCATATAGTTTTAATTGTTCATCATTTTAGTATGGTGTCATTTGAATTTTCTAATACTCAACAATATTTACAATTACAGAGAAACTTTCATCGTCGAATGGGCTGAATAATGAGCTCACCCTACGTACGTTGTGAGGAGGTGCAAAGCGCTTAGTATACATTTAAACCCTCAAATTCTGATTTGAGTAAAGAGGGTTGAATATAAAAAGAAAAGCAGCTGCAACATACACATTGCAATCCGTGATGATATTATTCAATAATGATTTGCTACTAGCTATACCTATTGCATTGATAAAGGAAGCTAAATTTTCTCTCTCATCATTTGCTAACTTGATTCTGCATTAAACGATGCCGTTAAAATAGTAACGTTAAAAATAAAGATTTAATTAGATGATATAAAGGAGATTCCCACAATAAAAGAAGGAAGCGGAGGAAATTGTTTTGTCCAATGAATCTCCCTGGAAATATTCCTACAATTATCATCAAACGTCCTGTCGTTGCATTAATACTTTCAATTTCAACCCTCACAGATTTTAAAAATAATGTGAATCATAGAAATTTTCATCAACTAACACTAGCATGATGATTCACCGTTTTTTCCTACACTATTCAATGTTATGTTTATTATGTTCATGTGTATGTTTAAAGAGCCCATATATTTAGTCACTCATCTATAAATATACATGCATACGTATGTACAGAAACCTTGCTCTTCTTTACCAAATTTTTTTTTTATTCAGTTACTCGGTTAGAAATGATATTGAACCCTCGATGTTGTTTCTGCTTTAATGTGGCCGGGTGTTACGAAAATGCAAAACAATTCATAAAACTCTACTGCGATATAAGCACGTGCAGTGATGATCGCGTGTCACACTTGAAGCAAGCATAGACATAGTACGCAAAATCATAAAAGGACATGATATGCGTATGTATTTGTAAGTTGTTGGAAAATAGGGGAAAAATTAGATATAAAACCATGTGTTCCTGATTTACACTGAGTCATTTCGATATCAACCACACTAGTTTATAGATCCATATCCATATCTTCTTTTTTAATATTTTAGTTTGTAATAATTTTAAGTTTAATAATTTCATTATTCAATAGAAAATAATAATATTCCTAAAATAAAAAAGGATAAGGAAGTAAAGTGAAGTGAATTAAAATTGATAATGTGTTCAAAATACAGTCAAAGTTGCAATGGAAAAAGGAATAATTGATCTTGGAGGAATAAAGACAATATTACTAAAGCAACCAGCAAAAGATGATCATCAACGGATAAAAATTAAAATAGAATCACCTCTCGATTTGACAATCAAGCCTGTTTCATCAATCTATGACATGAATATTCACAACAGTCCATTAAAGAAACGGTATCGCGATGCTGATAATATAGAGAACTTTAGCTGTGATTTTAATCGAAAAGAAAATTCACCAATAAAGAAGCGATACCGCGATGATAATCAACCGACAAGAATTGATCCCGTCGAAGAAATCAAGCAGGAGAAAACTCCAAAAAGGAAAAGCTCAAAGATATCTGTAAATTTAAAAGCTTCAAAAAATCATCCGAAAGCGAATGTAAACGAAAAGGCCAGCAAAGCAATAAGAAAGTTAAAGTTTGATGAATTTAGATCGTCACCAGTTTCGGGTAATTATTAATAAAAATATTTAAAAGTCTCCTGTCACTGACATATCTAACGATCTCCAATAAAATTACTTTCAAACAGGTACAATAATTAGAACATTAGATGAAATTGAGGAGAACGGAATCCATGAATCGGGTGACATTGATCCACAATACAATGTAGTTGAAATCACAGAAGAAGCTAAAAGTGAGCTTGCTCAAATTAAAAATGTTATTGGGGCATATCAGTGTAAACTTTGCACATTGGAATTTGAGGATGCCTTTCTCTTAGCGATGCATAGATGTTCATGCATTGTTCTGATCGATTATCGATGTCCAGAATGTGGGAAAAAGTTTAATTGTCCAGCGAATTTAGCGTCTCATAGACGATGGCATAAGCCAAGAGATCAGATCAATAAAAAAAGCAATTTATCGGAAAGTGAGTCATCGTATTCGTGCAAAGTTTGTGGGAAAAATTTTAAGCGTCAGGCATATTTGAATAAGCATCTTGCCCTACACAACAAAAAAGTAGTTAACGACAAAACAATATTTGCTCAAAATGATGATTCCTTCATGCATAACACAAGCAGAAGCAGTAGTACTCATGATAGTGCAGATGTGCTGATTCCACAAAGCGTATATAATTTTAATCGTGAAACATCGCCGACATCATCATACAATAGTGAACATGATTTAGTTATTGATGAAAATAGTAATGCATCAAGCAATCATTTTATGAATTCTGACAGTGGTACAACAAATTTCAAAATTATTAGTTCCCATTTTACGGAAGACGAAAGTATCGCAATAAGTGCTTTGACAAATTTAAGAAATAGTTCTTCATGTTCTGTTATACGTCACACATTGACCATTTAAAAAATGATTAGAGATATAAATACCTATTTATTTAGAGAAGAAAGTACTTTTATCATAGTTATAGTTCATGCCTGTATATAAAATCTATTTTAATTAAGTTATTTTTATATGTACGTATCTCATTCAACGTAATGTTGAAAAGAGAAACGAAAGATGAGTCACTTGCTAGTCAAAGCTTTAATTCTTAAGGAAAAATAAATAGTATGTATGTACACCATGCTAAGATTTATAAAACATAATACATTCCAATGGCATTTGCGCGATGGAGTTTCTTTTGTAAGAATGTCTTAAAGTGCACGCCCATTTTCTTGAACAACACAAATACAACTGTATTTTGTTGACTGTTGTTGCCTGTTGCAGACACAGACTTTTGAATTTTAATTTTTTCTATATTTCTTATTTTTAACTTTCTACCCTTTTTTATATTTATAATAACTACCTTGAAAATCATGAATTATGAATAACATACATGCCTGAAATTCACTGTGCCATTTCTGTACAAAAACATGCTTACTACAATTATATCGGAAACTTATTATTTCGAAAAGTGTGAATACTTAATTAATTTTATTTTATAAGAACGAAAATTTTTTAATAAAGAATCAAGTTAGAAAAAAAAAATTTTATTTCCTTCTTAATTCTCCCATTGTGCAGCATTTAAATGCACTTTCGATAATTAATTTGATGCGGTGTTTTAATACTGTTCAAATGCTTTAACACAGCGTTGGGCAGACAGATGGATTGTCTATGTAGCAGATGTATAGATCATCATTTATACTAAATAAGCGTAAAAATAATTATTCATATTCACGCGTTTATATTACAAACTACCTATTATATGGACTGAATGCTGAAATTCCTATATCCATATGTTCAGTTTTTTCCGAAAATTTATATGAGTGGCCATTTAAATCAAAAATAAAATCTTTTATGTAGCTCTATGAATAGTTTTTTTCACAATATGGTCGGATTTTTGTGCATTTTCATATTTTTTAAACTCTAATGTTATTTCATTTCGATGACTAATAGGGGTGTTGGTTGACTGACATAACTACCATAAGTCCAAGTTTATGTGTTTCGAATATTCCAAACAAATGTTGTGATCTGTTTGTATGAAGCAGCAAAGAAATTTGTTAGGAACAAACCAGAAAAAGTTAGATTGTCTGCATTACAAAAAAATAAATCTCTGCTTGTGATCTTTTTCATGAATTTTCTTGGACATTAAAATTTGCTTGATTTTCATTATGTACATTTATAAATAAATTAACTAATTATGGTTCTCGTATAACTTCTATATAACTTTTAACAGTATTGCGAATCTTAGTATTTTTGATCGATTTAAACGTAATAATTTGGATAGTTTTTCTAGATAGCATCAGTGCAACAATTTAGTAAAAAACTGATTATGGCTGATTATATTGCTCAGGTTTAGCAAAAATATTGCAAAACTAAAGCATTAAGTACCGAATTTTTTAAATTTGAAAAAAAATATATATTAATTTTAATGAATTTTTTGAGTTTTGTAAAAAAAAATTTCAAAAAAAGTTCCATAGAAATTTAACCTACTTTAAGTCTATTTTGATTAAAAATATCAAAAATAAAAATGTTTTTTGAAAGTTAAAAGAGGATATCATTTGACATCATGGCACATTTTTTGTTTTAGTTTTATTGAATTTCCTCCTAAAATTTCTTCATTTTGAAACAAAAATTTAGTTCTTTATTTAGGTTTATTAAATTTTAAAAATTCCAAGATTTTTACTTTTAATGAAATTACGAGGATAAGGAAAAACTAGCGAAAACACAAATAAAGCAAAATATTAATAATATTCAAATTATGCTCTACTACATACAAGTTTTCCGCCAGAACATGCCAGGTTTTCTACGAGAAATTTTCAAATCACTTTTTGGGAAAATTAGAAATTTTTGTCTAAAAATTTAAAGAAAGTCCTCGTGTTATAGATCGAGTGACTTCAGCGCATTTTTGTGTTAGCGATCAGTATTTGATTATCAAATTAGTACATAAAAATAACTAAAATCAAAAATTTAAATGAATTTGCAGGTTTTTCATTTTAAAGATTCCAAATCATTACATATTTATTGTTTTTCTTTAATTCTAATGACAAGTGGCTTATGAAAAGAGAAGTAAGACTCGTAAATATGGATATCGAATTCGAAATTCGTAAATCTTCCGAAAACACCGTCAATAATAGTTCCTGCATTCGTAGTCGATGTTCGAGGAGAAAGCAAATTCATGTTGAATTTTTCTTGCATAAACCTTTCGAGTTGGCTTCTGATCTCCAAGTGATGATTAAAATCGCCCATTATTAAAACGTCGTCCGTTATTCCGATAAAATCTTCAGCTTCCGAAAATGCTTCCTTCAATATATCGAGATTTGATGCCGGATTATTGTACACGTTGATAATTGCGAGTCGATTGTCAATACGAAAGCCGGATAATTCGATATGATTATTTGTGTCTCCTAGTTCGAGTTCAATTCGATTTGATATTCGCGACTCGATTGACGATTTGCAGAAGTTGATTGTTCCGAATGCTCGAGGTCGACCTGATAATGCATTTCGTGATATCTCTTCGAATTCCGGAATATTGTAAGACTCGTTGCTTATTGCCCAACTTTCTTGAAAAGCGAGGATGTGACTGTTTGTGTAAACGTTATCGGCTACGACTGTCGAAACATGTTTCCGAATTGACTGAATGTTGTGACTTATTATTTGAATAACGTTTTCCGGAATGTCTCGAAGAAATTGGAATTTCGGTATCAACGGATCCTCTCGAAGCCGTGCCATCTCTATATTAACTGGATCGTTTGCTTCGATTTCGGTTGGCGGATTAAATTGTCCGATGATGTGTAGACCGTTTAACGATGTTGCTCTTGAAAACGCCACGTAATATTTTTGTCGATTCATACCTTTTCGAACGTCGACAGTAACGATTTCTTCGGACCGGCCTTGACTTTTGTGTATCGTTATTGCTTCAGCCATAAGTATTGGAAATTGCTCACGATTTACTTGAACCTAGAATTGAACAAAGAAATGTAATTAATTTGACAAATTAAAATCTAATTAAAACTTACTTTTCCTCCTTCCGTTGTGTAGAAGCATCTATTAGTGACCGTAATCGGAGTCCAAGTTGCTTGAATTTGTGTGTTGGCCTGCATTACGTTATGTCGTGCGCTTCTTGCCTTTGCTCCGGTCTTGTCGTCATCGAATTCGATATAGATAGCGTTGATTTTCCGATTTCGTAGCTCAACAAATCTCAAGATTCCGCAGGCGCCGTTAAAAAGTCCATCGCAAACGTCGATATTTGACGAAACCATGTACCGAAGACCGATTACGAGTTGAAGCTCATAAACTAAGCCTTGTGTGTCCCCGGGCTTCATTGCACGAATTAAATGCCGTGCTCTCCGTTTCTGTTCATCCTTATATGTACCAATGAACTTATCTATAGCTGTATAAGTAAAGTGCATTGCATTTGTCTGAATCAATTGTTGAGCACGTTGCATATTATAAGTATCGACACCTTCATTAAATGCAATCAAACGAAGACGATTTCGAGCAACAGCAGGAAGTGTAATATCGTTAAAGCATCGGCCTGCGAATAATCGATTATCGTCTAATGTTGTTTTTCCTATAGCGAGTCGACTTAATGCTTCCGCAAATCGAAGATCGTCTCTTTGTCGCATGATTTCGGTAAGTTCGAACATCTTGAAGGGTTTCCATTGCGGATTATCGACCAGAGCTGCGGTTGAATGTCGATTTTTCGGTTGAAAACAGTACGGGGCTCCGATTGGTCTTAATTGAGCGAAATCTCCGACAGCGATAACCGAACGTCCAGCAAATTCCTTTTTCGACTTGAATGCCTGTTTCATATTTGAGCTCATTTGATCAAAATGCTTCGAAGATAAGAAGCTGATCTCGTCGATTATCGTAAGCTTGTTCGATCGTATGTTGCTAGCCAACGTATTTGCGATATCGGGTGGAAGTCCTTTGTCCGTCTTGCCTTGATTGGCTGCGAGATGAAAGGCGCTATGTGCTGTGATTCCACCGATGTTGTGAGCAGCCATTCCGGTATACGCAACTAAAAGAACTTCGTTAGAATCGACAGGTCCGGGCTCGCAACGGTATATTCGCATAACCGACTGATAGATAGCTTTAATTAATCGACTTTTTCCTACGCCAGCTCCACCTGAGATGAAATGATAAATTGGCAGACACGTAGGATTCTTGAAGCAGCTTATTAAATGCATCAAATAATCTCGTTGACGTTGATTTAAAGAGTCGCACAGTTGGAAATAATCGTCGTCACTCAAAATATCGGGAACCTTGTATCGACTAACGGTTGCATCGGATCCAGGTGCTTCCAATCCCATTTCGACTGCCGCATTCGGTTGAACAATTGTATCGTCGAAATCGTAAACGTTTTGGAAATCCGGATTAGCTTGTTCGACATCTCGATTTGCTTCATCATCAGCTTCCTCCATCAAGCGTTCGTTCTGTATATCTCTTGATATTTGGTCGAGATCGAGAGAAACAGCATTATATTTGTCATAATTTGCTTTGATGACGGCTTCGTTTTCATGAAACTTTTCCGAACAGTTCTGTGATTCGATTTCGGCATCTTCGTTTCTCCATGGCAAGAATAGTAAACACATTTCTCGATAATAATTGGCTTCGTCTTGAGCAACATTAAAACGGCAGTACCGGATTACTTTTGGTCGTCGGCGGCGTGTAATTGTTCCACTGTTATTTTTCAACTCGTAAATCTTCTTTTCGCCTTGATCCCCTTGTTCGACTCCTTCGTCCTCGATTATTTCAAGCTCTTCACCGTCATCAACAATTTCTCCGTCTTCATTATTGTCACTAGCTGTTCGGCCTTTCGGTTTGTAATTGTATTTAGCAATGAAATCCGCAAGACATTCGTTTTCGAGCTCGTCAGGTCTGTCGCTATAACGATCAATCGGTCCTTTCTTATAAATGTCGATACTGTCGGGATCGGTTTCCGAAAGTTTCTTCAATTCCGCATTAGTTTTTAGCATTCGTTGTCGTTGCTAAAAATAAAATAAGTTAGTACTATTTACTCATAACTAAATTTATTGTTACTTACGGATTTCGGACCGGAATGAATAAATTCCACGACATCAGAAGACATACACATCGGCTGTCGTAATCGAATCCAAGCTGCTTCTTGTGCCGATGTTTCGCTGCAGTTGTACAGGACTTTCGATAGTGCGTTGAGCTTCGATTTGATGCTGTGATTCCCGCGTTCATGATCCTTTACGCATTGTCGTAATAGTCGGGAAAGTCCTTTGTCGGCTTTGTTAACGTAGTCGACAACGTAGGAAACGCAGGAGTAAACGTCAAGAATAAACTGAATGTCCATATTCGAACGCATCGCAATAAGAATCTTCTTATTATACGGGTTTGTTCGGGCATTCTTCGGTAGTCGCTTCACAAAAACCTTTCGAGATTTGAGTTTTGCTCTGGCAGCAAGTAGGTAATCTCCAAAGGTGCATCCTAATTTGTCCAGTAAATCGTCGAACGATAACGTTTTCGCTGCTTCGGATTCGAGGATGTCGTGAAGGTTCTTATTGATTTGTCGTAATAAGTCCTTCTTTGCTTGCGTTAAAACCATCGTATCCGGAATCGGCTCGAGAATCATTGTTTGCGGAAGTGGCAAAAAAGGTGCATTGAATCGGCATGTTTCCTTTCCACGTTTTCCTTTCCGACATGTGTGTGTACATCGATGATTTTGGCTGTATATAATATCAGCGACTTCGGGATCATCGGTGTCCGTTGTGACTATTGCATCAATAAATTCACAAACTCGATCGTACGATTCCGGATCATCGGGATTGAATTTTGGTGCGTCCTTCAAATCGACAAATTGATGAGCGTGTGGCGAACCTCGATGCTGCCATTCAATACGGCAATATTTGTGCGCTATCTTGTACTTTCCGAATGGACCATCCTCGGCATCCCAAGTTTTCCATAACGCTTTCATTCGATGATAGTAATATTGAGCACATGTAACTGGATCCGAGCTGATAAGTCGCGACTTTTCCTCAAAAGTTAAATCCATTGCCGCTTCACCCGATATTTCAACTTTGTCCACAGTCTTCTTTAGTATAACAAGTAATTCCGGCCAGTGAGTTTCGGCTGCCGAATTCGTGATGAAGAAAGTAAATCCTCCGAATTGCCGAACCATCGCCATCACCTTCTTCTTTTGAGCTTCGAAATACGGTGGACTTCCGGTTATTGCTGCCATAAATCGATATGCCGAATCGTTGTTAACCGCATTATCGAGAAACTGTTGATTGACGACTTGATTTGCTGTAATTCTGTTGTTCTGTGTGCTTTTACGAAGAATTACGGTTGCTTGTTTTGTTAGTTGCTCGATTTGACTCTTTTTATATAAGTAGAGAATGTGATCGGGACGGCAAGCACGACGATCATATCTCCGGATCTCCGAATTCACGTAATCGAGGTTCGATAAAGCTTTTTGACCGGCAGGTGGCAAAGCTCTCGGTTGACCACACCATATAGTTGGAAACGCTAATTCCTCGCAGTTCTTATCCATAAACATCGGAATCGGATTTCGTCCTTCGCCTGTAATTATAAGTTAAACTATTTAATTCAATTATTTTTTATAATAATATTATTTATTACCTGGAGCAATCCGAATAGCATCCGATGGATCGAGCTCCGGCACAAACTGCATGGCGTCCATTGAATCGAGTAACGTCTCTTCCGGTAAATGACGATCAGCGAGTTCAATTATAGCAGGTTCTTCGGTCGTTTGTAAATCAGCTGTGTCGCGTGATTGCAATTCATTATCGTCGTCGTGTTCGGTCTCAGTTTGCATAACTGTAAATAAAGTTTTATTTAATTTAAACAAACTAACATATTAATTTAATATATTACCTGCAGGATTAAATTCTTGATTTAATGTGATGCCATGTTCAGTGTACAGTGGCGTTTGGCATAAAAATTCTGCTGCAGCCCAAACATCGGCTGGTCGAACACGTTCTCGGATGTACGGATTCTTGTAAGCCATCTTACGCATAAGCGAAACTTCAATCACATGAGTATCGTCAACGGATCTCGGAATTGCGTTGACTGCTGTCGAAACATCTATCGGAACGTTAACGATACCGGATTTGATCTTCAATTGTCCAGCGTAATTTGCTTGTTCGATCTTCATAAACGGAATCCGAGCTGCTACGCATCGTTCTGCTAATGGACTCAAGTTCCTTAAACAATCCGGAATGTCGGGAAACTTCAAATTCGATTGATTAATGTTCAACTTCGGATACGTAAGTTTACGAATGTGAGTCATGCAAGTTGAACAGAAAGTATAATCGGCATCGTAAATTAACTCAGGTATAATTAGTCCATTAATATAATCATCCGAGCAGCCACGTTTCTCTTGAAGCTTTTCACGAGTCGTTATCGATATTTGCGTCTTGAAAAATAATCGATCGCACGAATAACATCGGTGATATGGTCCGTCTTTAACCGTTGCATTGTATGTCTCGATTGCTTTGCTCCACGGAATTCGCTTCGCTCGACGATTTTGCAGAGTAATTAAATCTCGAGATGACTCAGCTTCTAAATATTCCGGAATAGAACGACGATTTTGACGGCTTACCGAATCTCTTTCCAACTCAGCTTCAGAATATTCCGGATTCGAACGACGACTTTGAAGACTTTGTAAATCTCGAGATGATTCAGCTTCTAAATATTCTGGAATGGAACGACGATTTTGACGGCTTACCGAATCTCTTTCCAACACAGCTTCTGAATATTCCGGATTCGAACGACGACTTTGAAGACTTTGTAAATCTCGAGATGTTTCAGCTTCTAAATATTCTGGAATGGAACGACGATTTTGACGGCTTACCGAATCTCTTTCCAACACAGCTTCTGAATATTCCGGATTCGAACGACGACTTTGAAGACTCTGCAAATCTCTGGCGGATTCGGCTTGCAAATATTCGAAATCGGAACGACGTTCTCGTCTCATTTCATTGTCACGATCTAAATTTTCTCGAATTTTTTCAGGATCAGCAATTTTCTGTTTTTTCTTCTTTTCCTGTACCGCTTTTAATGTTAGCGGCTTTGTTTTACGTTTAGGCATCTTCTAAAATACTTTAATTAACTAATTATGTTGCTTGTACCAATTAAATACTAATTCTTACCTTATTTTAATAATTATTTAAATTTTTTGCAACTTTCACGCGTTTTTTTGTTTACAAATTTTGGCGCGTTTTACTTTTACGGACGTATTTATTACGTACGTTTATTTATACACTTAAAAATCATTAATAATAAAATACGTACGTGATTTCTCAACGTATGCATTATGCTTGTTTGTTTATGAAATTGAAAATAATTAATTAAAGTGTAATTAACAATTTTTGCGGTAAAATGTTTTGTCATTTAACGGTTTTTTAAAATTCAAATTTTATAACGGTCAAAATATATTTGAAAATTTCCCGCGTTTTAAATGCACTTGAAAATCATTAATTATAGTATAATTAACAATTTGCGCGGTGAATTTTCATATAATAAAATGCATTGTCATTTAACGGCTTTTTGGAATTCAAATTTTCTAACGGTCAAAAAATATTTGAAAATTTCCCGCGTAAATGCACTTGAAAATCATTAATTATAGTATAATTAACAATTTTTCGGTGAATTTTCATATAATAAAATGGTTTGTCATTTAACGGTTTTTTGAAATTCAAATTTTCTAACGGTCAAAATATATTTGAAAATTTCCCGCGTAAATGCACTTGAAAATCATTAATTATAGTATAATTAACAATTTGCACAGTGAATTTTCATATTTTAAAATGGTTTGTCATTTAACGGTTTTTTGAAATTCAAATTTTCTAACGGTCAAAATATATTTGAAATTATCCCACTTGAAGTTGGCTCTATTGTATTGAAAACAAAAAATCATTAATTATAGTATTTAGCGATGGTTTTGAGCTTTCAAACTAATCGATACGCCAATAACTCGATGGCACTGAGCTAATGCAAAAAACTAGAGCTCTCTACGATGTCTGGTTGCTTCTATCTCGATTAACAGCCGAACAGCCGAACAGCCGAACAGCCGAACAAAGTGCATTATTAAGCTACCTTTTTAAAACAAGTTTCAAAAATGCGCTAAAAAGGTCATAAAATGTAATTTTTGGGGATTTTTACCAAATATTTTCACACTTTTAAAATTTGATATTCTGCGGGTTTGGTTGATAAGAAAATTGTTTGAAAAGTGTGTCGCGAGACACCACCTATCTAGAATAACTAAGTCCTAATATATTTGGTTCGATCTGTGAATTTAGCGAGATAAATTTGTGTTCATAATTAATTAACAGTTAATTTAAAACAAAAGAATTTATTACAATAAATATATCAGCAATAATGCACTGTTATTCATTCCTTATGGTTTATTCATTTTAACATAGTCATATGATAAAGAAAAAGGGTTCAAAGACTACTCAATATTCAAAAACTACCTATGCATAAAAAAACTAAAGTGTGTTTGCATAATTATAAATCTTAAACAGATTGTCTATTGCTTAAATTAAAAAAAGGTAACATATGTAAATTTACAATCAGGATAAAAGATATAAAGGTACAAAATAAAAGGAGACATTCTAAAAATAAAATACCTGAATGAAGTAAAAAATTACGTGTATATTGCATGCTATGTATAATTTAAATAATAGGTAATTACTGGTCAGAAAATTTCATAGTCTAGTCCAACTGCCGCCAGTCACATGATCAATAAATAATATAATGCGCTTTTTGAAGAAATCAGAATTTTTTAATTATATTTTCATTTGCAAAGGCATAGCTACAACTATGCTACTATCAAAAATGTCCTTTGTAAATCTGAAAAAATAAAAATGTAAAAAAATTGATCGTACACAGAGAAGAAAAAGGTTTGATGAACTCTTGAATGTATACATATGTACGTTCTACACCCCTCTTATACGCTCTTTTTGAAATCCTATGTTGTTTGGAAATGCAGCTGCTCTCACGTTTGTATTTGATAAATTACAAAATATACCTACCTACCGTAAAATGGATATACTTTACGATAGGAACAAGTTCCTCAAAGAATTCTTTTAAGAAATTCTTTTGTACGGTATTCCCTTTAAGAAATTGCTCAACAAGTGTCTTATAACCTTGAGACATTAGCTCTGATGTCATGGATTTCTTGTGCTTTCTTCCTTGACTTTCATAGATATGCATCGTCATGTAAGAAAATGTTTACTGGAATATGAATGCAGATATTTTTGTATCTTCTTGAGAGCAATTAATAATTAATCTGAAATAATTCTATTAGTTAGTATTAGTAGTTCCTATGTGATTTTAATTTATTTTCTTAATTACTTTGTAAAAAAATTGAAAATAATTAAAATCTCAAAATTTGATTCCTTAAAAATTCGAATAATAAAAATCAAAATTTGAACAGAATTTGCAAAGACATAATAATTAAATAAAAAGTGTGTAAGGCATCATAATTAAATAATTTTGAAAACATGAAATTCAGTACCCATTAAATTATAGCGAAATCTTAAGAGCGCAAAACTTACTATAAAATTATGTACGACTAAAAACTGACAATAGATGGAGCTTTCTTCACTTTTGAATAAAATCTAAAGCTCATGCATTAAAAAAAAAAGAAATTTCAGCTGTTGACCTTAAGAATCATATCGCACGTTAAATTTGCGTTTCACTACAGCTTAAAGTGGGTTTCGTACGATTCCTTTGATAACATTTCTTCGCTGAATTTTCATTTCTAGGGCATATGACTTGAAAATGTGACAACAGAAAAAAAATTTCTGTCAGTTCTCGAAATCATGATCGCTGTGATAGAATTAGGTACAGAAGATGCTTAACTCGGAACTGCATTAGAAAAATGAATAATGATTGATTAAACAATTCTGGAATTTTTGGTTATGCCAACATTTTATTGAGATATTTGGATTTTAAACATTTTAAATATTTTAAAGTTTGGGAATCAAAATTTTGAAGTCACATAGAGATATAATATAAAAATAAAGTTCCAGAATACCAATTCTTTTCGAAATGTCTACTCTCAAAAATATCAATATTTTTGCCATGCAATTATTATTATTATGGGTATTGCTGATAAAAAGAAAATTTAATCAGTCATTTGTTCCAGTTCAGCTTGATCTTCGGGTTCAATATCTTTATCACCATATCCGTAAATAGAAGTCTTGTGTGCTTCTTCATGCGCCAAAAAGTGTGTACCGTCGCCAGTTCTCAATACACGTCTTTTAACCATATCAGCTGAAACCTTCTTTCTGTCATGAACCCATCCAATGCTGGCAAAGAAGTCAATAAGGAAAGCTGATAAATTATAATGTCCCAAGTCTCCGAATTCAGCTCCATGATAATCGTATGGGAAAACCTAAATAAAAAAATATCTATTTTTAAAATATTTTATAAAAAATGGAATATATAGAACTTACATGGTGATAATTGTGGTATCTATTTAAAAAGATAATAAAAGCGTTAGTAAAAATATAATTGGAAATTGTTTTTATTTCAATTTACCCTTCTCCAAATGAAAATAGCGTACAAGCGATGTTGTCTGTGGCTGATTGTGTTTTATCGTAAGGTCGTGTACCGAAGAAATGATTTGCACTGTTTGTAAAGTTTAGCTGTGTGAAGTTTATTGCAAAGCGACTGACAAAGCATGTCCAAAAAGCGACGACTAATGACTCGTTCCAGAAATACCATGGAATCAATACTGACATAATGTTTAAGATTGTAAATACTACATCATAATATTTGTATTGAAGCATTATATCCTTATCACTCTTTATATCATCCATATCGATTCTTTTCATTTCTTTCTGTACGCGATGACAAATAGAATTAAATTAAATTAAGTGAAAGTGATATCGTTTGAAATAAACCCATATAAACATACCTCGCATTCAGGGTGATATGACAAGCAGTACCAACCGACTATTATTAAATAAAAACATAATTGAAATTTATAATTTAAAAAAAAAAAATATATTAAAGATACAGCATGGGGACCAAAAATTAGAATCAGTATTTTGAATCTGGTGCTTCAGCATCAAGAGATATTGAAAAACTGTAAAGGAATGAAATGTACCTTAGGTGGTTACCTATCCATTAATGTATAACACTTAATATGACTTCCACTCTTGTGCTAGGGAAAGTCAATCACCAGCTTCTAAAAACTAATTTTTAAAAACATTCCCAATTTTTTGTCACCATATTGTACTGTAATTGCATACCATGAGCGAAAAAGAATCCACGATTAAAATCCAAAGGATCTTTGATGGTTTCGCTGAACTTGTGGTGAACGCGGTGAATTTGCACCCAGTGAAAAATTGATGTCTGTAAGGGTCAATGGAAATATTATATTAAAAAAAATCAGCTGATTGTGTGCACATCTGGTGATGGCATGACATTGAAACGTATAAAACTGTTTGTCTGGCTGTATGTAGATTAGATTGCTTTTGTGATTTTTCGATAAGAAAAGAATCAATTTCGTAATAAAGTATTCACAAAGGGACTGTTCAATTATTACGTTCGCATTTTAGGGGGAGGGGGTGATCTAAAATTTTGTAGCAGATCAGGCAAGAAAAGTTTTTTAATGAAAAATTTGTAACAAGGGGGAGGGGGTTTTTGCGTAACGTAATAAGTGAATGACCCTAAAGTAGTTTTGAGCATCATGGAAAGTGCGAAAGACTTTTTCAGAATAATTCACTTGGAAACGGCTTCGCATTTGATTAAAATAAATTACAAAGATAATCAAAATTGTACTTTACTCCCAAACAAATTTGAAAGGAAAGAATATATTAAATCGGAAATATCATCACCTGTCCAGCCATGGTGTAGAAAAACATCAAGATGAGCTTCAATGTTCTGTTGCATTTGAATGATCTGTGTGACCATAATCGATGAACTCCGATAGTAACACTCAAGTTGCATAGAACAGTAATCGCAAAAACTATTAATTAATGGAAAAAAAATTTAAATACATTGACATGTCAGTAGTGCTTGATGGCAGTACAAATTTAAAAATTGATTTTTAACGTGAGCAATTTCGAAATAAAAACAACTTTTTTCGTCACTATAGTGAATAGAATGGGTGAAAAAAGCTTTGATACACAATTTTCTATTCAATCAACTGATGTGATGTACGTCTGTATTCAAAATGCAATTATGCATTTCCTTTCAAGTTGATTGCACGATATTGTTATACGATGGGAAAATAATTAAAACATGTATTGGCAATAATGAATGAAATGAAAGCCCACGTCTAAATTAAAGAACAAATACTTACACCACAAGTAAGTCAAGCCAAGAGGTCTTAATGTTATCAAATAGTAGAGTCCAACGAAAAAGCCGGCATGAATGAAAACGTTAACACCAACATTGCTCCACTGAACTCTTGCTTTGAATTTTTTTCCTTCTGTTGTGTGTTCGCTGTTTTCATCAGTTAGCAAGGCATCATTATGATGCGTCTTAGAATCAGGAGCCCTAAATGATTAAATAATAAGAGATTATGCAAACAATTACACTTGCAAATTTTTAAAACTTTCAAATGCCCGAAAAAAATCTTCTTCTTCTTAATGTACGGTTTTTAGAATTATTGATTTTAACTATTTAAATGATAATATAGCATTTAATATGCCGGTTTATAAGCTTAATCTAATGCAGAAACTAACAAGAAAGAAAAATCAATAATAATCTCAATTAATCTTATTACATTTATTTTTTTAAACTGATTTTTCCGTTCACACAAGAATCTTATAAGGATGAAAGAGAGGAACTAATTGCAATTCTCTTATATACTCATTTTATATTCAATTTTTCTGCTCATGTATAGATTTTGCAACTAGACGCTGCCTGCCTATTCATTGTCCAATATTTTGCTTTCCGTTGCATTTATAGTCTCCGTTCCATTAAGTTTAATTCTTAACTTATATTTGCTAACCAAAAATGACCATGTCGATATATGAGTACTGTAAGAATATTGGATAATTTTAGTAACATTTTATTACAGCATGAATTTAAGCATTCAGTGACTAACAAAAAATTGAAATCCATAACGGTCGATTTAATTTTGAATTTAAAATTCAAAACAAAGTATCAAACAAAAACTTACTGATTGTGATATAATTTTATTTTTGTGGTTTCTAAGCTGAAATTAACTAATAATGATAAAGCGTCCGAAAAATACTGATACAATGGACGATGTCCTTCAAATGCAGCGCGATTACATGGAGAAAAAGGACAAAAATTTAATTCCGGCTGCACATTTAGTGTCTACAAACAAAAATAAACAAGGTTTGTTGAAATTTCTTAATCATTTCATTAATTAAATAACTGCCTGTTTCAGCCACTAAGACATCACTTTTTGCAAAGCAGCGAAATATTGAGAAACCGTCAACAAGTGAATCAAGCAAATCTACTGTAATAAGAGATGTTATTGAAAGAAAATATGATCCAAAAGATCTTGGTGAAATTACATCAGAAGCAATGGATATAGAAGAAAGTGGATTCCCGGAAGTACTAAATATAGATTTTCAAGAAGACTCTGATTCTAAGGAAAGTTTGTTCGCAACTATAATGAAGAGAAGTAAATACAGTGAAAACAAAAGTGATCAGAGTAAGGAGGAAATAGGAGAAAATATCGAGGATATGAAGAAAAGCATTGACAAATATAATAATGAGTACTTAAAGTCCATGTCATCTGAAGAGATATTGCGAGAACGAGAGGAACTGCTAAAAACCATGGATCCAAATTTATTAAAATTCATCCAATCAAAAAGAAAACTCAACAACAAGGATGAGACTAATAAGGAATCAATTAAAAACAGCAACAATAGCAGTGCTAAATCGAATGAAGAATATAAAAATTATATTGAAGACCCTGCCACTCATGATATCTTGGATGAAGCTAATACATTTAATTACGTCAATATGAATATATTAGAGCCTGAAAAGTTGGAATGGCTTAAAAATGTCGATAAAATATGCAAAGTACCAAAAGATAAGAAATATGAGGCACGATTTGATTTAAAAGGGTTTCTCCTTCCATACACTTTGGATGAAGAAGCTTCACAGAAAGACAATCGGGAATTGTTTTGTCATGAAGAGGAAAATCATCGTCCAGGATATACTTTGCAAGAATTGTTTAGATTAGCAAGAGCAGATATGCTTCAACAACGAATATCAGCTATTAATACTATTTCTGGAATCATTAATATGTACATACAAGGATTTTATGATGGAATTATTGACTTGCCAATATCAAAGATTTTCTTCTTCTTACGATTTGGCTTGGATGAAAATGTTCTTGTTATAATTGAATCAATAGCTAAAAGTTTATCGTATCTTTTTTACAATGAAGCTGACGAAGCAATACTGGACTTAATTTTTGAGTCAAATTTTGGATTTTTACAGCCAATACTGGATTTAATTTTTGAGTCAAATTTTGAGAACATTATTGAGGACGAATTGGACTTAAAAAAGATGAATTTGAATGAGCACACTGAATCATTATTTGAGAGCAAAATTGATGATATTTTATCAGATGACCGTGAGAAAGAAAGCATGACTGATTTTCATTTGGCAGAAATTAACCTTGTAGAATGCTTGGAAAGGACCAACATAATCGAGAGAATCAGCTATATCATGATAGTGATGAATGCTAATCAAAACATAAATATTTCATGCACAAAAATTCTGATAAGTTTGACAAGACATTCGGAAGCATTTGCCGTTAAAATAACGAGAAAGAAAAATTTGATGGAACATCTTATAAAAGTTTTGAGTATCGAGAAGCCAGAAGAGTCAAGAATGATAATTAAATTACTTCGAATAATGACGTCGTACAACTTAAATAATGTCTCTAAACTTGTTGATTCATCGCTACTTGAAAAACTTGTGTCATTTGTATCATTAAAAAATGACATGAACATAAACTACATTCAACTTCAAATTGAGTCCTTCCGATTTCTTCGATTATACTTTCGAATTACTCAAGATGAGTCAACATTCAGTAGAATCTTCATGCCTTTAAGATACTTATTGGAATGGCATTTTCAACATTTGGACTTTCACGAAAGAAATCATTTTATTTGCCGTATTCATGCATGTGCTTTAATATATTTGATCCAATGCTCAAATGTCGCTATCACTTACACATTATTTGGAGAGACATTTAAAATGTGCTGTAAAAAATGGTTCCAAAGAGCTGCAAACAGAAGTCTTCAAGATTTCTCTCAAAAGATCCTCTTATCGTGTCTTCTTGATGTTTCTGGAACATTCATCAATTTTATTCCTGAATTTTTCTATGACTTTATTAATGAATATTTAGTCAAATTTTTAGCATCCGATTGCTATCAAGAATTAACGGATTCTCTACAATCTTCATCGCTTCTTTTAAACGATTTATTTGATAGACGATTTACTCACAAACCACTTCCGAATTTTGGATCAATTATACGAAAGAAGTTGGTCTCAAATGCTACTCCAAATTTAATCTATGCCAACGACTATTCCCCTCCTTTTATGCATTCATTGCTCATGTTCATTTTACTATTCAAAGACGGGAGAAATGACATGAACGCAAAAATCTACGATAAGCTAATTAATAACTTCAACAAGAAAGGAATTGAAAAATATTTGGAGACATTTTCGATGCTAAGAAAAGCTTCAGCAACTTCAACAAATTGGTTCGTACAGACAGAAATCAAATTGATTTATAATTTAATAAAATTAAAGCTCTACACTGGTCCTCGGAATTCACAATTTAAAGCAGCTTATAATCTAATTTTGAATCTCTCTGCCGATAAAGTTCTTCTGGTCCTGGATATTTTCGATAATTTTATGCTTCATGAAGATTTTGCTGATGGGCAATTAACAAAAGAGGAACTTGAACGAATGAAATACATCTACAATGGACTTGTTATGTCTAAAGTTAAGGTATTCAATATGTTTAATTTATATAAGAAATGAAATTTAATCATGATTATTTTAGGAAAGGAAAACTAATTACATTGCAATGGTCGAAGGATGGAATAAATTGCTACTACGTGACACTTGGGCTTATGAATTTTTATTAATCTTTCTGTGTAATGTTGGAATCATAAGCAATGATGTACAGCAAACAATTGAGACTGACTTGACCGAAGAGGAAATAATCAGCACAACACTTAAGTTTAAATCCTTTTTAAACTCTAAAGATATTCAGACGTTATCAAATGATGAACAATTGATGTACTTGATGCTCGTCTATTTTGGAAAGGATCTAAGTTTTCTGAACGAATCAATAAAGGAAATGATTAAGGCTGACCTTGAAAGTATGAAGGGAAAAATTTTCAAGTTCAACCACAAGCTCAATAATGAAAAAGATTTTGAGAGTTTGTACAAGTTGTTCCTTGATACTTTCCAAGCACAGAGTTATGGCGATAATGTCTTCAGCAGTATCGTAATGATTCCATTGTGTCAGAAGTATGATTCGAAATGGAGAAATATTGTTTGGTCAGAATATGCAATGGTCCTCAAATTTATTAATTGTGAGGAAATAGACTTGCTGTACGATTTTAATGACTACCTTTATCCATTGGAAACTGACGAAATGTTACTGAAAGCATACAAAAGTTCTCTTAAATATTTACGGAAGGATAGTGTTCCTTGGAAAATTGCAGTTCATCATTTATCAAATCATTCAGTTAAATAATAATACGAAAAAATCCTTTATTTAAACCAATATTATTTGAAACCGAGACCGAAGCCTCTTGATAAATGTGTGATATTTCGAGCTACTTCATACTGATGTTCCATATTCTTCAGCATTTCATCTGACTTATTGCTATCAGTGTCCGATTTTGATTGCTGTGGTTGAGATGAACTTTCTACAATACAATCAATTATAAGTACCTTAATAAAGTTAGTTGTTTAAATCAAATTCACCTTCTTTTTGATCTTTTATGCCCATCAATCTCATAAATTTATTAGCTTTAGTTCCATCATTATCTTGTGAGAATTTAAGATTCGTCCATTTTCCCGTTTCCTCTGTTTTCTTATTCTGCCATAAAAGTTTTCTCTTCTTCTGCTGTTCTGCAAACTTTTGAGCATTCACGATACTCGAATTATAATAGGTAGGTAATGTAATGTCACTGTTTGTACTCGTGCTTGGTATATCCTCTGTCAATTTCTTAATCGAGTCAATTGGATTGTTCTGAGAGTCCACAGGTGGTAATATTATTTCCGTTTTTTTGGTTTCAGCTATACTGCTCTTTTTATTATCATGTTCATATTTTTCATGCTTTGATTTATATTTGCGATCAGTTTCTTTTTCTCTATTATCCTTTCCTCGGTCATCATACTTACTTCTATGCCTTTCACGATCATGACGATACTTTTTTCTTTCGTGACTACTTGATCTTTTTTCTTCACGCCTGTGTTCCTTCTGTAATTATATTTATACATAATGTGAATATAAAAAGAAAGTTTTTTTTATAGCTATGAATATAGTAAATTGATGAAAATTCAACAGTATTTTTGTGTCCCACTGAAAAATTTTTATCAAAAGTTAGAATTAGCATCAGTTCGTTTACACAATTGTTTATAATATGATATGTATATTTCAATAATTTGAATAATAAGAATGCATAGTTTAGAATGGAATAATGCTATTTAACGTACCTTATGTTTTCTTCGATGCTCTTTATGATGATTTTTTGACTTTTTCCTTTTCTCTCTTTCATAACTCTATAAATGGTAAATTTACTTCAATTATTATATAATCCTGATGTTTATTAACAAGGAACTTACATCATCAGATGACCCTGATGAATATTTTCGTCGTTTATCTGACATAATTCTATTTAAATTAATTTTCAATTTTTTTTGTTAAACTGAAATTTAGCGTAATTTTTTCTAAGATACTTTCAGGATCACTTTGTTTGCCTGATCAAAGTTGTCTGTTAGAAATTTTAAATTTATTAATTTGAGTGTCTAATGAATAGTCCAGGTACAAAATAGTTTATCAAAATATTCTCTCAGGTAGATTAATTCATCAATATTGTTCTTGTAGCAAAAATGCGCTACTCATGTTTATTAGCCAAGGACTTTCACAACTTTTTAGTTCTAGAATTTTAGTACTGACCAAAAACATATTCACAAACCCTATAAATAGGGTGGGTGCTTCTTTCAAATTGAGCCCATTTACTCGGTATTCATGAATTCTTCTTAACTGGATTACTGTATTAAGCTGTCGATCTGAACTAAAACCATAATAAAGAATATTTGAGGCATGGAAGCTTAATTATAGTCAATTTAAATACTGAGTAAAGGGGCTCATTTTCAAGGAACCACTCTCCTTATAAGTAACGGAAAATCACATCTATTATGATTTAACGGATAACTTACAGCTGCCAATATTGTCATATGAGACTGTAATGACAACTGAAATTTTCAATGCTAACAACATTGAATGCA
This sequence comes from Chironomus tentans, assembly GCA_963573255.1. Classification (NCBI taxonomy): domain Eukaryota; kingdom Metazoa; phylum Arthropoda; class Insecta; order Diptera; family Chironomidae; genus Chironomus; species Chironomus tentans. The sequence continues at coordinate 26,637,750 of OY754303.1, read as the reverse complement.
TGAAAAAACTTTAAGTCGAACATGTGACTGCCTGAAATTCAACTCCTTGCTGGCATCATCTCAATAAGATTATGTGGGTAGATGAAAATTAAGAACGTGACATAAAAGTAATTAAATAAAACACAAGGCATATGGTTATGATTAACTTCCAATAATGATTTTATATCTTCAAAAGTGTCCAATAATATTAGTTATTAAATAATTTTCATATTTTCATGTATTTAGCTGGTTATGTTTTAAAACACCATCAAGCTACTATAAAAAGCTTGTAGCTGAAAATTTCTACAGTAATAATAGTAAAGTTTATTTACTCGCGCAATTTATGCCACTCTGCAATCTGTCTGCGAGGAGAATTGCACACTTCCTTCCAATGATTCAAAGAGGAACCAGTTGCCATGGGTCCCAAATCCAATCTTCCTATTACTGTAAAGACAGTTATCACAAATTTGTTTCACATTTAATTAGTAATTGAAAATCAAAAAAGAACAGTACCTTCATTTTTAGTAACACGGTCCCAGTCGAGTAACTGTTAAGAATTAAAAAAATGGAATGTACATATGAAGCAGTAATAAATAACAATTAATGCTAACCATCAGTTCCAAAGAAACTCCTTCAAGAGTTTGCCCAGCACCAGCTTCATTAAATGGAATGTCAAATGCAAAGCTCTCATTAAAAACTGGACTTAATGTTCTCTTTTTTACATGAGTTTTCTTCTTGGCAATTCGTTGACCCTGAATTAAAAATTTTCATTAGAAAAACTTTCTTCAAGCGGAAAAATTATATAAAAAATTACATTGTAAATCATATACAGCTTTACATAAGGATCGGCTAAACCAGTCACATCCATACGAGGAAGGTTTCGAGCTTTCAATAAGACCACTGTCAATCGGCAAGCTTTGAATGATGAAAAGTTCAAAAGTTTTTTTAAAGCAAATATTAAAATGAAAATAAGAAATAATTCCACAAAGTAAATACCTGCAGGTTGCCAGCACAGTGAGACTAAAATTTCTCCTCTCCCTTTAACGGTTCCCTTTAATGAAAAATTCCGTCAGTACAAGAAAATGAAAGCAATAATTTGTGTGTCATACCTTGAGACTCCTTGGCTGAATTTCGCGACTATAAGCAACCTGCTGATTTTCAATTTGTTGAAATTCGATCGTATTCACTGGACAAATGACCTCTCCGATTACATCGTCACGAGAATATCTGTCAAAACTCAGTATAACAAAGTGTAAGGACATTGATTTCAACTCATCAGCTGTTAGTCCATAAAAGGTAAAATCCTCATCATAAACTGGGTTTCGTGTGTTCCTTACAACCCTTAATAAGAAAGGAAAATAAGAGTAGCTCACATTGAATTCATGAATACATTTTCATTATTATCTTTTTATGTCACCTTGTTTTGACTTTGTGTTGTTTTTCTGGTAATAGTTGCAGCTTAACATAAGGGTCTACTGCGGTGGTTGTTTGAATTTTTCCATTCATTTGCAATTGACCTACATTGTTTGAATCTGTCGATGTGACACTTGTATTCATTGCATTGACATTTCGTGATGGGAGACCTCGACATCTCACAACAGAAACTACTAAAGCATTACGATCATTGATGTAACGCAATTTAAATACCAATGTTCCCAATTTTCCAAACTCATCGTGAGCTTGTTCTGTGTCCGGAGACTTAATGACTTCGGTATTTAATGCTGTACTTTTGGTCAACTCATTCTCTTCAGAGTATTTAATTGGTGCTTGTTGAGTAGCAGTGGACGATGTGATTTCTGGAGCCTTAGCTGACGTCGGTGACGGCGATTTCTTCAAATAGTGTGTTTGTGAGCTATTTGGAGATCTTATAGCTTTTGTTGGACGCGGTGGTGTTTGAAATGGAATCGTATTTGATTGAAGCGATTCTGGATATGATTTCTTCTGTTGACGTCTTATTTTTCGAGCGCAAAAACAAGCAGCTACCGCTAGTATTGCAGCTAAGGTCAATCCCAAAATTGCCGGAACGACTGTAAGTCAAATTATGTAAAATGCAATGTAAATCTAATTAGAAATCTCTTCAATTTAGTGTGGGTGTCTTGAATCAGCCTTGAAAATTTTCACATTTACTGTTCAAATCTCGAGTGAATGGAAAAGAAGAAAATAATTGCAACAACAAAAATGTAAGAATGTGAACATCCATAATGTATCTTTTTCTCAATTTTGATGGAAAATTCTTAATGTAGGCATACAAAATTCGAAGAAAATTCATCGACATTCAAGATGCGAAACTGAAAAGCCTAAGTAAATATTATTTTTCAATTTAACGGAAAGGTCAACATTTATTCCGTTTTTATAAAATAATCGAGATCATGCAAGCATTTCTGAATTGGATATTAAGGATTTTTGAGCAATGTTCTACATCAAAAAAATATTGGTGAATGGAAATAGAAGTTCATTGCATCAAAATTTGCACATACTCCTACCGATACAATACTTTGTAGGAAGTTTTATGACGTAATATGATTTTCTTACCTGTTTCTGTGAGCAAGGTCACGTCAACTGGCGATTCCTTATCCGATATCATGTTGAGTTACTTTTTAAAGTTATTTTAATAGATCTATAATCTAAAATAATGTATTTAGATTAACATTAATTTACGAAAATTTAAGCTAATTTAAGAATAGATGGACAAAAAAAATTATAGAAACGCAATATGTTTTTCAGCGTACTTTTTCGTGTCCCTTTTTAAGACATCACTTTACTTTTAATAAAAACTGGAAATACTTTTTGGTTTGATTTAGAAAACAAGCAAATATTCACTTATTTATTTGTACATTCTAAGCTTAACTTATTTTTCTCGATGTGATGAAAAGAATATGGTAGCTTACAAAATTTTTATACACAATGGAAAAGTGGAAGTCGTCCAAGTCAATATTCCAGGATTATGCGCACTCAATTAAACTCTGTATTCCACAATTGATAAGAATTGCTACATACTGCAGAGCTTTTCATGAACTTTTTATTGGAACTTTTTGATTCAATTTATATGATATTTATATCAATTGGAAGTTCATGTTACATAAAAATCTGTGTAGGATGATGAATTTCATAATAAGAACAATCGGCCGATTTCACTAAAGTGGATAATCCTCATTTTCGGATTATCTATTTCTTCGATGTGAGGAAAATCCAAATAATTTATATCTGACGTAGAATTACGTGATTAGAGATAATCCGACGAGATTGAGAAAAATTTTTTATCTTGTATAGTGAATATAGCGAAAAAATAGTTTTAGCAAGGAGATTATCCGAAGATAATCCAGGGATTATCCTGCATTTTTATCCGAAATGTTAAAACTGAGGGGTACCAAGATTGAAATTATGGATTATCTACAGAATAATCCCAGGATTATCTTCGGATAATCTCCTTGCTAAAACTATTTTTTCGCTATATTCACTATACAAGATAAAAAAATTTTCTCAATCTCGTTGGATTATCTCTAATCACGTAATTCTACGTCAGATATAAATTATTTGGATTTTCCTCACATCGAAGAAATAGATAATCCGAAAATGAGGATTATCCACTTTAGTGAAATCGGCCGAATAAGATCTTCTAGAATCATTTTTTGTTCTCTCTCTGGTATTTAAAGAAGAAGAATGCTTGGCTGATCTCAGGAAAATTTAGTGGGCTCTAGGGTGCTTTATCATTGCTCTAGCCATCAATCTCGGTTCGTGTGTGCTTTTCGCATACGAATTAAGATTAATAGTGTTTTTATATGGATGTTGAATCAAATCATCATATTTTTTAGAATGATTATTCTTGATCAAAGTAATCATTGATTCTTTGTAATTATTGTTAAATAATTGTTGAAATTGTTTATTATTGAGACATTGTTATTGAAATTGTCATTTGAAATACAGTCCACTTTTAAAGTTAAAAAAAACATGAAAAATGCAATAACAATAACAAATAACTTCAAAAGTGGACTGTATTTCAATGACAACGTCTTTAGAGAATAATCTCTCAATAATAAACAATTTTAATTATTATTTAACAATAATTACAAAATATCAATGATTACTTTGATCAAGAATAATCATTCTAAAAAATATGTTGATTTGATTCAACAATGGAATCTCCTTTTCCATTTAATTTTTAAGTTGTCAGATCCTGAAGAAAAAAGGTGGTTGAGGTAAAGCTTAACTGATTGGAGTGGAACGAAAAGTAAGCTTAGAATGTGGTCAGGAATTGATACTTGATCAATATTCCGTTACTCTAGTAATTTTATCGAAAAATATTGCATATCTCGAGTATTGAGTATGAGTTAAGTATCAATCCCTAAGTGTGATGCTAGAGACATGACCTGCAATGTATTTACTTTATAAATTGAAACGTGAACCGTAAATTTATGCAGAACTGTAGAATAAAACTTACTTGTTTAATTTTGTTCAAAATATTAAATTAATAACTGGATTATACCCGATTATACGTACTTCAAATGGGAGATTGGGGAGGCTGAGGCTGACTCGGAAGCAGACCAAATCAGTTAAGTGTATACATTATTGTGGTTTCCAATGATTGATATAACTAAATTCACCTCTAATATGTAGATAGATAAAAAGCTATCTATTCAACCTCGTCTGTGGGGTGGCGCTTCACAATCAGGCTAGAGATGGTAAAGCTTTCAATTGACCGAAACCAGCTTGTACAAAGAAGGCAAAATAAGCTAAAAGGTCGTCAAATTAACGTAAAAAAACTTAAAAATGCAGTCACAATCTCACTAATAAAACAGCAACGCAGATTCATTTTTAATTTAAACAATTTATTAACGAAAAGATTTTTGGCATTTTGTTCACATAAATTAAAAGTATGCTTGGTAGAAACATAAACTAGCTGCTTCGTGTTACTGATCTTGATTTAAATTAATGATTGAGATAGAGAAAGAGAGAGAGCACAAAACATCTTTTCAAATTTTACGCACATCAATGTTTTATGTAATTGATAATTTGAAAAAGACAAGACATTATGAGATTTTGAAAAGATTTTCTATTAAAACATTTATCGGTTATTGAGTTTTATAACCTTGTTCATATTTGTTTAAATAAAAATTTATTGAAAAAAATATGGTATTTTTGTGATTTCGTGTATTTCCTGTATATGTTCTGTTAATGCACACGCACACAATTTCGAATAATGGTTTTCGATAAGATGGTGATCTTGTGATCTTTAGTATCCTGCCAATTCAGCAAAGGTTGAGTCCATTTCATCAGCAAGTGACTTATATCTGTCTTTGTTAAGACCAAGTTCATCTAAAAGGAAAAAATTAGAGAATAAATTTGACATTTAGTTCCTGGTTAATTCGAATCAATTTAACAAAAATAGTTTGCAGACTTTCATCCATTTTTGCACGGGTTGTTAAACTGAGCATGTGAGTCCTGGATTAAGTTAATTTAAATCAAAGCTTTTTGTTTTATAAACCAAATTATAGCACATCTTAAAATTCAAATTTTTGGTAAATTTTCAAAGAATTTAAAATTTCTTAAGAAGCTCTTCACAAATTAGAAAATTTTAGTCAGTATCCCAGCAACCTTTGACGTGCCAAAAAAAAGATGAATGTCTACATGATTAACATTATAGCTTATTTTAAATTTTGATTTATTTTAAACTTTTATCAAAAGTGTGTGATTAATCCTTTGTGTTTTCGCACAAAAGACGAAAGCTTAATTTGCAACGAAATTATACTTTCAAGATTAGTAAATTGAAATTTATAAAGAAATATTAATTAAAGTAATAATAAATGATACAAATGAAGAAAAAATAAATTAATACCTTACGATAGTAATTTTATCAAGAGAATAAAGCAGCAATAATTATTTGGCATATTAATAAGAAGAACTGATTTATAAAGATTTCCATATGCAGCCATCTCGCTGGTGTTTCTGAATTGCAATGCAATTTTATGCTGACTATTCTTTTTTTCTTTTTTTTTTAAATTTTGATAGGACCATAGAATGTTAGTATCAAGATTAGTCAGAGAGAAAGATTAGATAGATAGCGTGTAGGCAGAATGTTATTAATAAAAGTGTTTGTGTGTGACAATAATGCATTAAATGTTAGAGTATAGAATTGATTAAAAAGAAATTAGAAGGATTTTTTTTGAGGATGAAAGTTAGATAAAGTACAATATTAATATATCATAAATATTATGTATTTTGTCTATATTTCGTATATCATTTTTGAAGGAGTTTAACGTACGATGTACGAGAGGAGAATATCATTACATGTCGATCATGTAATGGATGGATTTTAATAATGTAGTTTTGTTCATTACATGATATTTTTTTGTGAAATCTGAATCAGTGTATGGTTTTTTTGGTATATAGGCTGATATAAAGATATTCATATATCATTGTTTCAATGTTTTGTCTATATAACTATAAATGGTTGAAATTATTTTAGCAAATGTTTGTTGGATCAGAGATTGCTTTGGAATAAAAGGATTTTGAAGTGATATTTTGAGAACGAAAGAAAATAATTTATGATCGGAATTTAAAGTATAATTTAAAATCCTGCCATTTCGGCAAATGTAGTGTCCATATCCGCGCAGATAGCATTGTATGTTTCTTTTTGGACTGCGAGTTTGTCTGCAAAAATAGTTTCAAAAAGAAACAATTAACAAATAAAATTTTAAATGTGAAAATGTGATTTTTTCAGTTCATTTTCTGAATCCTCAAATTTCATTTTGCTTTTTTTTTTGGTTGTTGTTAACTCGATGATGTATGAATTAAAATAAAAAGAGGAAACTCAATCGAAAAAACACGATGAAAATTGTGTAATACAAGTAGTAATGTGAATTTTTGATGTTTACAGAAATGGACACATATGATGATCATTATAATAACAAAAAAGGAACTAGAACAATGGGAAAACATTTTTTCAGAAATGTGTGCGTAATTTTTCACACTAAA